>OY855915.1:6314606-6914606 GCA_963693305.1 Meandrina meandrites
TCGACATCAGTTTTTGGCCTGGTTTCATCTTGGTATGAGATGTTTTGTGTATCCTAGGGTTTTTTCAAAATGATAACAACAATTTAATAAGAGTTTTCTGCTCATTACTTAAGCCTCAAATCATCATCACCTCTCTATTAGAAACAAGAATATATCATTTAATAATGCTGTGTGATTCTCCTTTTGTAAATTGAGTCACTGTTGAAGAGATGCGATTAGTCAAATGAGAGTTGTAACGAAATCTTAAATCCTTGTTTAGACGAATTATTACTCTTAGAAATAGAAAATTAAAGCCTGGGCTTCTTACAATGTCTCTCTGCGTTATTACTTTTTCATGACTTTTTTACTGATATGATCTTGATATCAGGTTTTACCTCTTTTTTCTGTTGGTTTGTTTCCTGTGTTGTAGTTAGCTCACCAGCAGACTTGGTCGATAGATCTAGTAACACATTTCTGTTCTTGTCAATCTCTATGGGGTTAAGACAAAAAGCGCTGTTTCGTAAGATCGAAAGTTAGATAGGACTCATATCTAAAGGCTTTCATGCATCTTGTGAAAGGGTAATAGGCATCCACTCGCCACGAAAACATGGGCCTCTTCTCTTCCGTTTTTGGCATAATTCGCAAGAATCGATCGAAAGACATTAAATTTTTACTTTTCGATAAAGTTTTACATCTCACACTTAAGTTGCTATTTTACGAAAACAAGCTTGGAATGACAAAATACAGGCATGTTACTGATCAAAGATCAGTAAAACGAGGAATAAAAATAGAAGACTACTTTTTTAAAACGCCACAGAAAGATCTGTTGTCTAGGTTCAGAGCCACCTTAATTTTGCGATAATTTAAGGGGGCTCTGAACCTACACTATAAATTTTTTTTCAATAATTTTGCGAAAAGATGAGTTTTGGCTTAACAATTACAATTTGATGATAAAAACCGGGAATCACCGATCTCACTTTAGAGCTTCAGGAACATGAGGCTAAAATTAAGAGTGTTTCTAAGAGGCTCTAGTGTTGCTGCGGTAACTTCTTGCATCGGGTAAAAGACCTTAAATTGTTTAATGATAATTAGGAATTCGTATAACCCCGTCAGAGCAATTTTCAATAGGGAGTGGAAAGTAATTAATCCGGGATTGCATTGGTTTTGCGTTACTACGAATCAAGGGATTCTCGCCGCCTTCCCAACCAAAGAGGAAAAACTGAAACCAATCGCGAATTGGTCACTCGCGTTTTCCCGCGCCTCAGATTGGTTAGATGTATTTAATTTGAGTTCTCATTGGCTCCTTGGGATGTTTGCCTTTGTTCTGATTGACCTCAGTGATTACTTTGGTTTTGGTTTTACGCAACTCAATTGAAAATCGCTCTGTTGAAGCAACAAGGGAAAAATTATGGTTGCATAGATCCATCAAACAAAAGGAACTAAGAAAGGGAGAAAACCATTTGGGCCTCCTTCAACATTTAAGGAGTGGGTGTCTTGGTAATTTGCCGGGTCAATGTGCTTGGAATTATAGCAATAAGGGATATCTTAGCTCCCCCGGCCGCTCCTCCCCAACCCCCCCCCCCCCCCCCCCCCCCCCGCCTTCCGCCAACAGCTAGGGCCTTAATTAACTTTGCGCAGTTTAATAAGATGTACACGTTTTTGGCGTAAAGCATACACCCATGTAATGTTATCTGTTTTCCACATGGAACAAGGGAGAGCAACGTTCGAAAAGTACTGTTAAGTTCGAGAAACATACTAAATCAAAGTCCAAAAACGAATGTTATATAAGAGAGTCAATAAGTATGGTGGAAAATAATTCAGATCAGTAAGGTGTTTTGTAGCGTAGTGATTTGTTTTCTGTTGAGCTGAATTGCAGGTTCAGCGATTAACTTCGGCGTCTTAATCGGGATCAGTTTGAGGCGACTTAAATTTCAATTGAATTCTGCTCAAAACATTGGTTTGGTATCTCAAGCCGGCTTAATTTATTCCCCGTCCATTTTCTCACCTTTCAAAGTGTCCCCATTACTTTCCAGTGAAACTTGAACCACGTCTAGAAATACAGAGTAAAAGTTATAACAGATAATCAAACCTTTGGTTCAACTCTAATCTAATCTTCTTTCATGGGGTTCCATGCCAAATACATTTTTCCTCTACAGTTAAGCTTTTTTTAATATTTCTGTAGAAAAAGGTTGGCTGAAAGTTGTAAAAAAAAGAAAACAACTCAGTTTCAAACTACGCACAGAGAACTCTCAAAATAAAGCCTCATAACAGCTTAGTGGCGATTCAGCAGTTCATCATCGCGGCTTCACATAGAGCTTTATAGTTGCGCATGAACAGCAATAAATAAATGATAAGTAGACAAGCTGTTTAATCGTTTTCTGCGAAGAAAAGTCACTAATCAATTAACCTGGATGGATGGACGGAGGGATCCATGATCTTAGGTGATCTTCTTCTCCTTCTTCTCTTTCTTGATCTCGACGAAAGTGATCTTCCATTGTGACTGAAATTACAACTAAAAGATTTTGATACCGTAAATAGATATGAATCTTATAATCTCTCAAAATACAAGGATGCTCATGATATGCTAATAATTATTTCGATGTGTTACAAAAACGGCATACCAGTTTACTGTATAATACTGTACTTCGCATTTCCAACTTTTTTTATGCGGTTTGTTTGGCGGTTTAAACCGTGTGAAAGCAATTAAATGAGTTTAAGTTTTCGACTCGCTAATAGAATATAATTCACAAGGTGTGCAACTTTGACACCGAAGAATCGGGCACCGCCTCTAGAATGTAGCCGAAAATATATATTTTCTCGACTTGATTTCATCAGAGCTCCCGGTCCTCGAAATCTCACAAACCTGTGATGCGTCTACTGCTTTTCCTGATATTCAGCTAAAGAAACGAACAGATTTTAATAACCGGTCCGTACGCACATGTGTGGGCTTATACTTTGACAATATGTTAATTAAGGTTTGTCACGAATGAACGAACCAATCACTCAATTTTTTTGCTGTTTTTTTGCCATTGACTTTATTTCTCTTTTGAGTAAAAGTAGTGAAGGCAACATATATACAAATAAACATATGAAATTCAAATTTAGTAGCCTTCTTTTGATTAGTCCTGTAAGGACTGTACAGCACTTGAGTTGGTAATCTTAATAGAGTGATTTTAGTCTATTCAGTTAAAAACAGTCTCCAACAACTGGTGCTAAATACCCAAACTAAACAAAAGAAAACAATGAAATTAGTGTCTAATAGTATCTAATTGTTTAGTAACAATTTCACGAGTGGAAGTAAACACGCTCTTTGTTGAACGATTAGTATTATCATTTCCAGCCAGAAAAAAGCAATTATTTACATCCATATTGCCCTGTGGTAGATATTAAACGCCGAGTGACCCTATATAAGGTTGAGGTGTTCAGCCTGTCAGTCACAAATTCCAATGAAATTAACTGGACTGGGTTTTGGTGTGCCGTGATCCAAACTTGTCTCGTTTTCTAAACTAAAACTAGAATGAAATCGCTACAGGAAATATTATCTAGATTGTCGTGTATAAAATTCTCCGTTTTATTGTTGGGGCGCAAACAATCGAAAATTGTAATAGTGAAATAGACATGTAACTATCCTCCATTATTCTGCAAAGTCACGGAATTTCCTACCTGCATTGAGTAACCTGAGCTTAGGAGTGGACCCATGGGGGGGGGGGGGGGGGGGGGGGGGGTGTACGTTTCAAAAAAAATATCGAGCAAGGGCTTCTGAGTGAAAAAAAGATATGGAGCAAAGCTGTTTCGAAGGAAAAAAAAAACAATAAATGCAAGCTCCGCTTTTAGGCCTGCCTAAATCTATATATTAGGGCTAATTATCTTGATGTTGCTGCAATGTTTTCATCCTTGGAAATCCAGGGTTTCAAAGGGGATGGGAAGGAAAGGGAGAGACTTCCCCTCCCCTCCCCCCACCTTTTTCCCGCTCCCAGTCCCTCCCTTCCCGTCCCGTCCCCGTTGAAGCCCTGGGTTTCCGAGGATGTAATGTTTTCTTCGCCGATGATTTGTAAGTTTGAGCCGCGAAGTCTGATTGTGTTGAGGTCGATGACTTTTTGAGCGCAGCTCAAAACTTACTTTGCCTAGTTGTACAACGTTTGTACGGCTAATTATATTGATGTTGTTGCAGTGGTTTCTTGGCCGATGATTGTAATTTTCAACCGCGAAGTCTGATTTTGTGGTGAACTTGATGGCACGTGGAACGATGTTTTGGTGGAATTCGATTGCATGTACATCTGGATAACTTTGGAGGCAAGTGGTTTTCTTCTATGTATTTTTCTATCCATTTTTGAAAACATATGATCGCTTTTATCAATCCGCGCATCTGTTGTTTTGCAACTTTGCCGAGAACTTTGAGCTTTGATCGCTCGAATAGCTACTAGCGGCTGCTGGCCGTTATAATATATACATGGGAATGGTAATCCGTCAGCAATATCTATGAGCATGATAAGTTTGATCTTACCTTCTTTGATTGTTGTAAAAATTAAGCGTTGCATAAAATTTATTTTGAAATCGGCTGTGTTGTCTTTGACCTTTGTGGCGCACAGCGTGACACTGATAATCTTCTGTCAGCTAGCGATTACACAAACTTCGCTTTCAATTTTGCTTTGACCGTCACATGCAAACTTAAGACTATTCTTTTGGTTCTTCTATGGGGCAGAAACAACAGACACCTGATTTAAGATAAAATAAAAACAGAATATGTTCACAATCGATTTTTAAATTATCATCACTTACAGCCAAGTACTTGATCAAAACAGAAACATAAGCGCGCAAAGTACAGTGGTCTGTCGTCGGTCTTTTTAAACCGTAATGTCCAACTGAATGTCGCGTTAGGTCTGCCAACCATCTGTAAATGCCCTTTGTTTACATCTGACCGACCCACTGCCTCAAAAATTCCCCTTTTAATTCCTTAACTCCTGTTTTGCATACGCAAAAACAGTCGTAAAAATGTATGAATGAAACGTTTCTTTATTTTATTTTGTTAGATACTCAAATAACTACTCTAAACAACAACATTTATAAATAGAAATTCTCCAACATCTTCTTCTTTTCTGGCCTTCTGACTCTTTTCACAAAAACATAACTTTAAAAAGATCAAGCGATCAAGGCGCTATATTTAAAATACAACATTAAATTTTAGTCCTGATCAAGAAGTTATTTTTTTTATTTTTTTCTCAAGCATCTGAGCGGGCCGGAATCCTAAATCCTCGAATTTGATTGGCTAATGACGCGATTGTAGCCGGTCCAGCTTTTTACGATACGGCCCACGGGCCGGATTTTTTTCTCGCTGAAGCGATTACGGCTAATTAAAAATGTTACAAGGTTAGTTGTAAACATCCTCGAGCAGTGAAAAGTTTGAAACCGAAATATAACTGTTAAGAAGAATGGATTCGGATGAGAGCGGACACAGTGAAAGCGAATTTTACTATCCAGAGGAAGAAACTTTCGACCAAATGACCCATATAAATCGTGACGAAGTTGAGCAAGACAGTCGAAAGACAGGCACTTAGGGACCAGTCATAATTTATCGGGTGGGGGGGCAATATATTTGGGGCGAGGGTCACTATTTTTAAAGCTCCGCTTTGAGGAGGGTCATTTAAAAAAATGTGCCATTGAGGGGAGGGCTATGATTTTTTGGCGTTACAAATATTACCACTTGACTTTGAACTCAAATTTATCTTAATTTCGTAACTACTACCGGTTGCATAGAAAAATTTGGGACCTTTTCAATAAAACTATATGTATCATGGAAAGCCATGGTCTTCCTGGCGTAGCTGCTTTAAAAATAATAACGAAACATTTAAAAACGTTATTGTTTGAATTTCGTTTCGCCTACGAGTCGTTTCGCTAACGACCAGTTCGCTAACGAGTTAGGTCGATTCGCCTACGTCTAAAGTCGTTTCGCTAACGACCTGTAGGTCGTTTCGCTAACGTATCATGAAGATTAATATTTTAAGTATAGTGATAGAACATTACAATACCAAAATAACCAAATAAAAGACGACTTTCATACGTTGATTTTGACGACAGATATAAACAACAGAACGCAGTCATCCGCTTCTACGTAAGATTCGACCCAGCGTCATCACAGAATGATTATAAGTTATGATTAAAACTTTAGCGAGGTTTTCTAATCGAAGCTAAGCTTCTTCACAATTGATTCAGAGTTTAGCGAGGTTTTGAAATCGAGGCGTCTTCACAAATGATTTAAAGTTTAGCGAGGTTTTGTAATCGAAGAGTTCATATTTGAGTCAAACTTTAGCGATGTTTTCTAATCGAAGCTGAGCGTCTTCACAATTGATTCAGAGTTTAGCGAGGTTTTGAAATCGAAGCGTCTTCACAATTGAGTCAAAGTTCAGCGAGGTTTTCGGTTTTCGTTCGATTGTCTAGATTTTAACTAAAAGGGACGTTAGCGTGCTAATTTCGAACGTTAGCGAAACGACTTCAGACGTAGGCGAATCGACCTAACTCGTTGGCGAAACGATGCGTAGGCGAAACGACCGCAATGCCAGTCTGCAGTGCACTGCAATGCCAGTCTGCAGTCTGCGTTTGTCGCACTCCTAAACTTAGTAAACACGCGATCTACTTACCTTTTTAAAATCAAAAACACGAGCTTAGTTACAACATAGTGAACGCTTGGAAGTGCTGCCACTGCTGTTGAGATCCCGGAGCTGTGGTTTTGTTAGACGTACTGCATGTCCTAATGTGGCCCCCCGGGGGGACTCCCATATGGAATTAAGGGACGGGGATGCTCGTCGGAAATTTTGAAATTAACCCCTAAAAAGGACCAATCTGGGCGTGGCCAAAGCTTATGCAGACCCCTAAAAGAGACTTTGTTTATATGAATCGAGTAAATATAACGAATCAAAATTCTTTCTTTTTTTGTTATTTCTTCGCGTGCAACCCTAAACGAGATCTTGGCGGCTAAAAATAATGACATTTTGCCCAGAACACCCTAATCCGAAATTTTCACCCCTAAGCGAGACGACGAGCATCCCCGTCCCTTTCATATGGGAGTCCCCCCCCCCCCGCCGGGAATGTGGCTTTCAGAAAGGACCACCGAAACAGCCAGCAAAACTTGCAGGCGTATACTGTATTCAATTGGGTTCTCTGACTTCCAAGCTGACCACCTCGACGAACCGAATCCAAGGACCGTAGGTAATTAGTTAATCATTTAGAACTAAATTCAGGCCAATTTGAAAGAAATCTGACGTTATTTCTAAACCGATCTGCTAACAGAGCAGAATGTTTTAATGTCGCGATTCAGGACGTGACGTTTCCGTCACGTTTCAAACGGGAAACCCGACTATAAATAGTTTCTGTAGGGACTCGAAAAATCTTTGTAAATTTATTTCTTCTATCATTACCTCTTCATAAAGGCGATCAAAACAATATCTTGAAATGTAAGGGATTTCTGAGGCATTTACTGTGACGCCTGTGTAAGGAAGACGGTGTACGTGATGCGTATCAAAGAACAAAGAACGGGAAAACCCCCTACTTTGTAAAACTGCAATATTTTCGCTTTCGATATGCGATAATCTGAATAATATCAGAAGGTTATTCTAAAACCCAACAGGAGGGGCACAGTTTAAAGCCACACCGAAGTGGGGAGGGAGGGGGGGGGGGGGGGAGAGCAATGTCAAAATGAACGGAAGAAGGTGATATCGAATTTTCTAATTTATCACGTTGATTTTTCTTGTTTGTAAAATATAGGGAAAATACAACAGAGGATATTTGCAATAGTGGTCAATAATGTAGCTGTATCGTAAGTGAGGCAAGTAATGGTATTGTCATGTAAGTAAGCTCGTCGGTTGTAATTCAAGCAACTGTATTGTAAGTAACGCCAGTTTTTGTGTTCTAAAATAAATAAATAAATAAATAAATAAATAATAAAAATTAGTTGCAACTGATTGCGTCACGTTGTTTAAAATAATGTCCTTTTCATTTTCTGCTTCCTTGTCAGCAATTGTCAGTGGCGGATCCAGACCTTCAGCAAAGGGGGGTGGGGAGGGGGGGGGGGGGGCGCTTTTGAAGGCTTGACTAAGATAATTTCGGCATTGCACGGAAATGCGCTATTTCAAAAAATATATATATATATAATTGGGGGGGGGGGGGGGGATGGGGGCGGCTTCCCTGTATCCGCCACTGCTTGTATACAACCAGTTTGTATAATTTTCCACGGAAACAGTTGCACTTCTAAAGGAAGGTTAATCGGTTTATAGGAAAGTGAAAACGGAAAGTGTTTCCAAATCGGCATTTGTGGACACCATACAGCTTAGGGTTGTATTCACATGAATTTTTTGCCATATCTCCCAGCCACATAAAATATTACAGTTTATTTCTTTCTGCTTTCCACGGTTTCTTTTTTTGTTTCTCCTTGATGTAGATCTACTTTTGTTTAATCCAGTGGGATACTTTGTACTTTTTCATTGCAGCATCAAGATCTCTAATCGGTTGGGTAGAGATTCATACGTTACAATAATAATGTCGAGGAGTACCCCGTCCCCAACCCTTCCCCCACGGGCTTACCACCAACCGGAGGGGAGGGGGGGGGGGCGGCAAGGGGGACTCACACATAAAATAGGGGCGGGGATGCTCGTCGTCTCGATTTCGCTTAGGGTTGTAAATGGTTCGAGACAGAACGCTCCCTCCCCAGCGAGCGTTGCGTTACGAGCCCAATGGCGGCTAAGGAGCGTTACGTGATGAGTCCAAACAGCGGCTGCGAAGAACACTACCCCGTGTCTTTCGTGTGGGAGTCTGCCAGTCATCAACCTACGACCCCCCACCCGGGTTATAACAAGCATTATTAATTGTTACAGTACTTTCACTCCGAGCAGGGGAAATGCTGGGGTTCGAGGAGGAATGAGTGTAGCTTACAAAGAACTTTGTCGCGCGTGACACGCTTTTTGAAGGCACCGACCATTCATGTGATAGCTGCATCAAAAATCGTTCGTGTGCTGGAGGAGGATCAGGAAGGGGATTAAATACGTTATCTGAAAAAAAAAATCAAAGTATGCAGCCCATGCAGCAACAACTGATGGCGAACTTCCTTCCGTTACTCCAAAAAGAGACTGAAACGAGCGAATCGCATCACTTTTCATGTAAGCGGTAGCGTAGTGTCTCTTCTAGACCATTGACACTCTGTGGCGTGGACGGGAGCTGAAAATTTGACTTCATCGCTTGAAGAAGTTACTTTAGTGGCTATAACAGGTGCACTTGGGGCATAAAGGTTCCATGTAAGTGCACGAATGTGGTTAATGTTACTGCACCAAAGTTTTGCCCTCACATCGCTTCGTAAGTATATTTTTAAGCTTCACCTTCACTCTATTTTCATACGGCGGGATGCGGGTACACGAGTCTCTATCCTGAACGTGAACGCTGTTCATTTTGGCTCGAGGATGTACCCTAAAAAAGCCGACGTACGCTGTAAAGTCTTGTTTTACTCTTCTCCACTGTGTTCTTGGATGCTATCAAAAAATAATATGATATAATAAGATGATTATTTCAACTACATGTTTGCGACTGTGTTTTTATTTCTTCGCCCAAAGTTTAGGGCGACGACATGATATGGTGTACAGTATGTGGCCCTTGGTCCGCGAGTAAAAGTTATAATCTTAAATATCTTACCTGAATTAAAGCCTGATGGGCTGAAATTTTCCCTGAAGATAGATTTAATATCTCTCGCTATAATTGCAAAGTGACAACTCCTTAACTCAAACATTTTTCGTGTAATTCAAAAAACAGTGTCCGTGCTCGCGGGTCCTTGGTCCGCAAATGTGGTCCTTCATCCGCGAATCATGTAAACAGCCTGAAAATTACTGTAAATCTCGACAATTTCCAAAAAAGAAACATCATTTGATCTATTCTTTATTATTCTTGGCATTTTTAAGCTTCAGTCTTTTTGTTGGAAGTCGTTGTGAGGTACGTGTATGAAATAAAACCGGAGTATAAGATAAAACCGGAATTTCCTCAGATTTCTTTCAGACGAGAGTCTCCCACACAAACACGCGTTTTTATTTCTTTTCTTTTACCTTTAAATATGAGTTTTGAAACACTGGATGCGAGAATAGATGCCGCAGCAACAATGTGCACACCCAGTGCTTATTATTTTACTAAATTATTATTGTTTAAAAACAAATATTTTATCCAAAGTCCAAGGTCGCGGACCAAGGACCCATATGCGAAAATTGTTGATAATTTTCAATAGTCGCTAAATCAAAAATTTGAAACTCTGCAGCAAATTTCTCCGCAGCAGCTGAAATTAGGTCATTTATTTACTTGTTCTCCAAAAAGACACGTTTTCCCGTTGCGTTTTATCTGTGCACTAGCTTAGTAAACGCGACCATCTAATTCACGGAGCAGCGAAAAGTTGAAATTTCAAGAAAGGCAATTTGACCTGTCTGTCGACAAGCATGAATTCCTCACCGTAAACCGATAGTAAAAAGCTGAAAAATTGCCATATTGAAGAAGAATAATCAATAAATCATTGGAAACATACATTTCTTGCCGAATTTTAGTTATCACGGAAATATTAAATCATATTCGAAAAAGTCGCGGACCAAGGACCACATACTGTAGTTGGTTAATCTATTAAATTTAGCCTAGTATTTTGCCAAATTTTTCATTTTACCCTTTCTAATGTCAGTGAAAGGGAGCATTTCTGTATAACACCATAATAACTCTGCATACAATTTTAGTTTTGTTCTGATCATACTAAAGATTGTGTATGGATGAAGGATAGTATAAAAGTTAAGAATGCAGTATTTGAGGGGGACATTGGGGTTTGCGGTATTGCGGTATTGGCCAATTTTTCATGCGGTATTTCGGTAATTTTAATCTTGAATTGCGGTATTGCGGTATTCTACAAACCTGCGGGATGCGTTTTCTTTACGTTTTGGTCGACGATTTTCGGTACAAAAACGTATCCTTCACTTTTTAACGAGTATTTTTAGCCGTTTCTGAAGCAACCTGAAACAGCCTTGTTTTGTCACACATTTTAATCTACAATTGACTGTTTTAATAACCCGTTTAAGGCCGTGCGATTGTTTCCACGGTCCCACCACTTGTTTTTGCCTCTATTTTTGCCCTCGCGTCAACGAATCCACCAGCTATACAGGCTTACTATAAAATTGCGGTATTTTCCGATTTTTTTTGCGGTATTGCGGTATTTGTCGAATTTTTTTTGCGGTAATGCGGTGTTCAGCAACCCCCAATGTCCCCCTCAGTATTTATGTTGGCCAGATTTTCATTTTACTCAGTTTATTTCCAAAGTCAGTAATGACAAGATTTCTGCCAGTGTACCGGTATATATAAAAAATAAGGTTCTCATACTTTGAATTATGCATACAATGTTGTGAGTCTTTAGACTACAAGCAGCCCCAATTTTTTTGCAGTCCACCGCAAAAATAGGGGCTGCTCGTAGTCTAGTGAGTCTTGTACTTATAATTCATGAGTGCTTTTAGTCTGGGTGCAGCTTTCTCCTATTTCCTCACAAGGAAAGAGAATGTCTGCAAAATGCCATTGCTAATCGTGTTCCATTATCCTGCTGATTCTCCAGAATCTGGGATATGCGCTCTGTTTGGTTACTTGGCAGTTAAGGCATTGTTAGGGATCAACTCAAATTGGTTGACATCAATAATAATGTGTGGGGTTTTCCATAAACATAACATGTGCACCTGTGTCCTGTGTTTTTCATCAATCATGAATCATAACAACAAAAATCTAGGTCAAAGTCATGGGCAGTTTAAAGTTATAGAGGAAATCCATTCTCTACAGTTTGTTGTACATTATACCTCATTGTATAATCTGTAAATCATGTGTTGGAAACTGCCACGACAGCAAGAACGTCTAGCTATAGGGGGGTTCCGGGGATATTTTTCCCCCTTGAAAATGTTGAAAAATCAAGTTGTTGAAGTCCACATTTCCTGCATTCTGAGAATCATTTTAACCCTCACTCTCAGATTAAGCAGACCTTTGTGATGCATGAGGGGGTGCAGATGCACCCATCGCACCCTCCCTGTCTATAGCCCTGGGAGGTCCAAATATTGGGAAGGACAGTGTAAAAACATCAGCTTCTCTCAAAGAGCGAATTCTTTTGGACAAATTGCTTTATTGTTTAAGTACAAAATGAGCTGTCAGGCATGAATGACTCTTGGGCATAATTTTGTGACATTTTGTGAATTAGCAGTCCTCTAGATATTAAATTTGCTTCTGACTGAATTTGCTTTATGCATTTTTAACACTTTATTTTGCACAAATCAGGAGGACTCTTATTTTGAATAGACCTGTTTGAGTGTGATTTAGTGAGGTCATAGGTCTTTACAGTTAACCCTATGGAGTGTTATACGACACCCAGCATAAAGCAGACATAGATTGAATCGAGAGCTGCAATATGTTTTGCCACAGTGTTTGCTAGTATGGTTTGTTTTGGCTTACCGGTATTTCTATTGCAAAGTATGTTTTAAGTTCTTTAATATTCAATTTGATTGAGCAGGCATTTTGTCTCTTGAGCTTAAAGTATGATTTATGCAAAATTTAAAACCAAACAGCAGGAGACTGGGACATGATTAGCAATGGCATGTGGCAGCTGTTCCTTTTCCACTATCTAATCTAATCAAAAAAGACATTTCATTTGTAGGGTGTAAATTACAATTGGCCATTTCCGAGTTACCCTTTGCCTCTGTTTCAAAACGAGTCTACGTACGAAAGCATTCATGTGAAAATGTGTTTCACCTGTACGTCCATTTTCATGCAAATCAAACTCATTTTTTTTCATTTGAATGGTTTTGCACAAAGACTCGTTTTGAAACTGAGGCAAAAGGCAACTTGGAAATGGCCTATTTAGGGAGTTTTTTATGAGAATAAGTTAAAAAAATTTTGTGAACAAACAGTATTGCTGTTAGCCAGAGTAACAGTTTATTGATTTGAGATTTTGATTAAAAAATAATCAAAATCTCAAGTCAATAAACAATGATTAATTTTGGAACATCTAAATTTTTGATGTTGCAAAATTGCTGTGAGCCACAATTCCCAAATCTCCATTACTGTGTATTATTAATTTACCACTACATATTACATCATGTTACTTTGTAAGTCACTGATAACGAACTTTTACTTTTCTTCAGGTTTTGTGTGCATCATCCTACGTGTACCTTGATCAGAATGCGTAGATTTCTTCATGTGTTACGATGTCGGAGGCGTTTGGTATGTTATCTTGATTTTTTTTTGTCTCATTCTCAAGACATGATGAACTCTACATCTTTCTTGTTATAATAAGGAATAGAAAACATGTTCAGTGTTTCTTTTTAGTTATAGAAACGCGAGTGGACGTTTGGGAGAATGAGAAATGTTGTGGGAGCATGAGCCAATAGGCTAGTGTTTCCACAGATGTTTTGAGTTCTTCCAAACTTTCATGTTTTCTATTTTTTTTAGAAAATGCTGCGAGGAAAAAGAATTAAATCCCTTGTTTATTTTGATCATCAAAATGTGAATTCTCTTTAGTTTTGCATCATAACATCAACAGCTCATGCTAGTTCTGTGTTTCTATCGGGTTATAGAAATGTACGGCTTTTAGCGCATGCTTTCTTGCAGGATATTTTCTAAACTATTTATTCTTTCATCAATTGCGTGATAACCCAGGGTCCTACTTAGCTTGTCATGCAATCTTGGTCAAAGAAATCCACTAATGTTTGATTTTTTCATGGTTGTATAATTATAATATTAATTTATCTCATTCTCCACACAGATTTTTCTAGTAACTATTTTAGCCCTGCTGCTAGCTTTTGGAACTATTGTACAATTGCAGCTTATCCCTTTAGTTCGAAGTTATATACGGGGTAAGACTCTCTGTGTTGATTTATTAATTAAGCAGGGCCTTTAAGGAGTGTAATAGGTCGTCAACATGGTAAAGTCTGCATTTAGACCAAGAGGCCCATTAGGCTGGAACTCATAATGATTTCCATACATGTAGCATCAAGTGACTGGGAGTACATGTAATTCTACTCCTCCCTGGATTTTATGCCAGTCCATTGCAGAATGGACTAGCATCAAAGTCCAGAGTAGTTTTTAAGTGGAAACCAGAGTGACTCTAACCAGCAATCGAATCGAATCAAAACAAAACAAAACTTTATTATGGTTATTATGGTTGTGGCATGGTGGCCTAATGGTTAGTGTGCTGAATTCCAAAATTGCATAATGACCCAGGCTTGAGCCTTGGTCTGGATCAATTGTTGTGTTGCACGTCCTTGGGCAAGACTCTTTACTCTCACAGTGCTAGTGAATTGTTGGCCAGGGGCAACCTGACAGAATGCTAGGGAGTCACCTGTGATAGACTATCATCCCGTCCAGTGGGAGTAGCAATACTCCTAGCTGTTTTATTATTTATACTGCAAGAGCCAGTGATGAGTGCCATGAACTATTAGCCAGTTGGGCTTGAAGGACTAAATAAACTACACTTTGTTTTACTATCAGCGTTTCATACAAATTGTTCATCATCTGAGAGGTCAACTCTAGATCTGATATGCTTATCTATATTAAACAGAATAAATGCTAGAAAAAATAAAATACCCTGAGCGGGATTCGAATCCACAACACCCTGATCTCATGGAAGGTGGTCTAACCACTGAGCTACTGAGGCAAACACAATGGAGTGAGTCAAAAATTAGCTACAAAGGAAGTACTGATTAGCAGACATTGTTCCCAGGCCTCTCAGACTGTCCATCATCGAGACGCATGTGCATCAGACCAGATGTTATAGACCATACACATGGACATGACAGTATATTTCGAAATCGTTTCCAGCATTTGTTCTGTTTAATATAGATAGGCATATCAGAGTTGACCTCTCTGATGATGAACAATTTGTTATGAACAATTACGGCCCATACCGATACATGTTGTTAACAACTATCTTATGAAAACATGTGGAATATCACCTGATAATTAACCGATGAGGCAGTATGTCAAGTTGGCTAAAATCAGATGATATTTCATATGATTGGGCAGGACAATAATTTATTATTGTTTTATTACCCAAGAGATTGTCAGTCAAAAATATTTTACAGCTAAAAATACTGTGGTCATGCAGCACTTTGCATTAGACTTTGGATGAATTTTGGCAACCTACATGTGTGTATGTCGCATAGATGATGAATAAATGGACAACATGACAATTTGTTCAGTAATTCTTTGCAAGATTAATATATAATAATTATGTATTCTTGTTGGCTGGAATTACTATCATTTGAAAACCATTCTTATCTAATGACAAATCACACAAAGGAAAATCATAACCTTCTTTTAAAGAGCAATAATCTATTTGTGTTTCAGGAAGCGAGAGCCATCATTATCATTATCATCTGGGCCTAAACAGTACCTCTAATATCAATGACACGTCAGATCCGAAAATCAAATGCAAGCCTCACAGGTATGGAAGGGTGAAGTTTGGCTAAATTACACTGTACCGGCATGGCTATGCATTGGTGGACCAAGACCTGAGAGGGTGGGGGAATGGAGGGGGGGGGGGGAGGTAGAGTAAAAGTGGGGTACTTAGAAGGGGTGGAGTGGAGATATGTTGGACCCGTTGAGCCTTTATATTTTTCAGCAAAGAAAAAGTGTGTGTGTGTGTGTGTGGGGAGGGGGGAGGGGGGAGGTGCAGTGATGAAACTGAGTGAAACTGGACTAAGTGGAGTACAATTCAGGGAGTAATTGTGCAAGTAATTTCAAAATCGGTTAAGTTCCCTGTGCAAGACTGATTTGAAATTACAAGTACAATTGCTCCCTGAATTGTATGACACAAGTTCCAATTACTAATTAACTTATCCATAACAAACTTTGTAAAAAAAAAACAAATTTTATGGTTAGGAAGTCTTTGATAACCTATTTTGTGTGAAAAAGTCAAAGGTAAATTCAATCAGTTTTACAAACAAGAAAAAAAAACCATCCAAGTGCATGTGATTGACATGCATAATGTAGGTGTTCAATTACAGGTATCCAAAACAAATTCAAATTGGATACCTGTAATTGGACACCCATTTAATCGCACACCAATTATGTGACAAATAGGCTCATGCAGAACCAATTAAAATCAAGAATTTTGTTATAGATTAAGATACGATTATAAATTAATCTATATAGAGCCTATCAGTATCTTAAGGAACACAATTGACAAAGCAGTACCTGTTAAATTTGATGTATCTTCAAATTTTGTTCATTTGAATGTGCATTTTTCAGCCATAATTCATTTTGCAAACTCTCTTTTAGGCCAGACAAAGTTGGATCTGAACAAATTTATAAACATTATGGAAGGCCAGGGCAGATTGAGGATCGAAAATGTGATGAGACTCATTATCCAGACATCTGCTCTTTCCAAGTTACAGAGTCTATGGGAAATAAACTATCATGTGACATTAAAATTTGTGGGTCATCAGACATTCAAATAGCATCTGTCAATCCTGAACTGGGTAAAGCTGTGAGCGACTGGAAATCTTTACCAAAGGACACAATAACTGCTGCAGTGCAGGAGGCCATCGATACAAATCTGAAAAGGGGATTCAGTTTTCTGTTCTTAAGATGTGGAAGTATTTTTCAAGCACTCTCCTTCCCACCAATACTCAAGGAAGTTGAGGATGGCAAAAGTAAAAGTGCTGTTAACATAAATGTTATTATGCTCGATTCGATATCAAGACCCCATTTCTTTCGGACTATGCCAAGAGCAGTAGAGGCTTTTCATAAGATTGTGCAGGATCCAAACATCAAGGCCACCGTCCTGGACTTTGAACTTGTCCAGAGTATTGGCCAGCAGACGTTTGAGAACTTGAGGCCATTCTTCTCTGGTGTTCTCAAAGGTAAGCACCTTATTATCCCTTGCGGGCGTTTTTTGTGTCAACCTTATTGTTTTAAGCTTGTGTATTAACTTCAATATTCAAATTCACTCTCACACTGTAACTGACGATGGCAGTTGAAACTGTCGAAACATGTCTTCAAAACTAAACAGTGTTATCTTTTTCTTGAAACTTATAAACGCTGGAGATTACTAATTCAGTTTGTTTAAGATCGCGCCCGTGTATTGTATCGGCCACGATCTAACTTGTGTTACTTATTTGTTACTTATTTTTGTGGAGACTTAATTTCGCGAAAATGAAACGGGCATATTTTGCGGGACATAGTTTTCGCCCTTTGCCCAAAATTACATTTAAAACATAAGAAGTACAATAAGAAACGTGTAAAATAAATTTTCGCGGGTCTTTGATTTTACGATTTTTTGAAAATCGCGACAACTGAGTCCCGCGAAAGTAAGTAACAATAAGGTACATTTTTTTCAGACGACAATGAAATCAGTGCCTCAGGGAAGAACACAAAGGCTCCCTTAGGCGTGGAAGTGTTGTATGGGACCTTCCAGAAGTGGGGCTACCAGACCCTCTTTCAGGAGGACCTTTGTTGGTACGATCGCTGGGGAAGTGCGTTAACAGACATTGAAAAACGAGAAGTGCCTAGTGAGGATTCAGAATTCAAATCAAGGTGAGGGTGACAGAGGAGTAAAAGGCAAGTAAAGTCTCCAAGACGATTAGTCCTTTTGACTTGAAAACGATGATAATGATGATAATGAAAGGAGCAAGCGTCTACTCGTCTTGGTGACTTGAAAATGATGATAATGGAAGGAGCAAGCGTCTACATGTATTAACTTCGAGTTTTGATTGGTTCACTGTTGGATGTCGTTTTGCTTGCAACAAAAATATCGACAAACTCGGAGATTCTGGAGAAGATGGAAAAGAATATATTCCCCAAATTTTTACTTTGGAGTGCTCATTGCAGCCAAGTTATTTGGAAAATACAATTCGGAAAATTAGAAAGCTTTGTATGGGTCCGCCATATTGGTGTTCCGCTTTGGTACACCAATATGGTGACCAAAACTGGCTGCAAGAAGAAAGAAAGAATTTGCTACCAGTCATCCGTTGCACTTCGGAATGTTTAGTTAACCTTTTTCACTTATTAGTATGTCTGAAAAGCATTTAAAAAGTGCATAAATATTGGTTTCTGTAACATTTCAGATCACGCTGAGGAAGGCTGTCTCAAATTTCAAAACGCTTTATAACAACCATTTTATTTTGCCAAATTAAATTGAGAAAAAAATTACAGCAGAATATAAATTAACTAAAATAGGCAAAAAAACTACCCAGAATAGAAATAAAAATAATCGAGCTGAGTAGTTACAAAAAGCTGAGTAGGCACAAAAATTTCCTCAGCAGTTAGTGATACTGATATCTAGATGAATTTAGAATTTTGATGACGGTACGTGAAAACGCTCTATAAAAAAAATCATTAAAACTTGTTAAACGTTTGACAAGTCATGTCACTTTTCATAACAGGTGGAAGGAACTACAAGCAAAGGTGACAAAGAAAAACATCGACCATCAAGGTTTGACGCATTTTTCCTGTACGGTGGTGAACAAGTATGGCAGGACAAACCACTACGATGACCCACCAAAGATGTGCCTTAATGGTGAGTTTTTCAGTTGGTACTTCATGGACTACATCACGAAAGTGTACACCGCATTGAAAAGCAACGAGAAAGCGAAACCATTGCTGTCGTACATGCATTTCAACACCGGTCATGAAATGACTGGGAAACGGATGATCAACTTAGATGCAAACTTAGCGAAGTTCTTCGTGAACATGGCGGCGTTTCCAAACACTCTCACCATGATATTTGCCGACCATGGCCACAAAATGACTCCATTCAGTTACACGGAAGAAGGCAGGAGAGAGCTCTTTGACCCATCCTTCTTCATGATCGTTCCAGATGGCGTCGCGAAGAGACTGGGACCACAAAGAATGGACGCTTTGGTAACGAATCAAAAACGGCTGTTCATCTTACAAGACGTGCACAATGCACTCATGAGTTTGCACGACCCTGAGAAAATGAACTCCCAGGATTATTTGCAAACAGGTGTATTCTCGGTCATATCTGCCAATCGCACATGTGCAGATTTGTATATGCTTCCGCTGACCAGGTGCAAGTGCGAGGGCTTTGATGAAGAAGGTCATATCAAAGACAATGCTGATAATCACAAATGGCTTGCAGAGTTTGCACTTGGATTCGTGAATGATGCAATACAAAAGCAATATATGGAAGGTAGGATCCTAGATGTTGGCGATTAACTATCATTCTCATTTTTCTCTCTCCCATTTTTATGATGGCAGTTGCTGTTCTGCTCACTTTGCTTTGCAGGACATTGTTGATTTCTGGAACTAAACCCTGCACTTATTTTGTGTGGAGATGGCCTCTTTTAGGTGGGAAAGGGAGGAAGCTTCTTTTTGGGGAAGGTTAGAGGTCAAGGTATCACTCATGTTGAATATTGTTTCACGGACATATGGTCTCCCGGCAGTATTGTTTCGTGCAAGCTATAAGTTAGCGTGCATCTCATCAATATTTACGAATGGAAAGAGTAGTTTCTACGCAGCCGTTGTTTGGACTTGTCATGCAACGCTCTCTTCTCCACCAACAAGTCAGCAGGGAGAGGCGTTGTGTGACGACCCCAATAACAGTTGCGAAGTAACCTGAAAGAGTGGACTGGAACTGCAGTACAGAAGAAACCCGAAAAAAGAACCTGTTAGGCTAAAATTTCCATTCATACCCCCCATTTATATAAGGATCTGTTTTAGCCTAAAATTTAAAACAGGTTCTTATTTCATAGAATTCATTTAAAACTTTAAAGCTCAGTAAAGAAAATGAGCCAAATTCCTTGCAATGTCATTTCAGTATATGTAGATACTATGCACAGCTATGACTACACAAATACAGCAGTTCCTTCTTTTCAGTGAATATCAACTTGAGTTTCATACTGTTTTTACACTTCATGTAATGTTTAATAAATGAGCAGCAGTGTTTTATCAAGTTTAAAACACGAGGCGCAGCCGAGTGTTTTAGATTTGATAAAACAAGAACTGCGAATTTATTGAACAGCTTCAAAATCTTCTGATGTATTTCAACTCGTTCTTGCACTAATATTTAGACTTGGGGTTATTTTGGCCTAGAAAATTGGACGTAAAGTTTAGCCGTGTCTTTATCAGATATAAAGGCACTCATTGAACATTACTTCTTTTGTATTTCTTTATGCATTATTAATGAGTTTTTGAGTGGACAAAAGTATTCGAATATGACTGAGTTAGGATGCCCCATTGTAGCATTGTTGCAAAAACATTTTTTTTCTCAAGAAAATGGGAACCTACATAAATCCCAGTAAACACCATTTATATAAGAACATGTTCAGGCTAACTTGAAAAAATGCAGGTTCTTATTTGCGAGTTTTTAGTTATCGCGGACAATTTATGGGGCGGGTTTATTGGACAACCCTCAGTGGATGTCGAGGAGAGGGGTGGTGAGGGGATCGGAGGCAAAACGAGACAACGAGAGGGGAGATAAAAAATAAACTGTCAGTGACTACTTCTGCATCTATTACTTGCTTCTTTATTTTGTTAAGCAAGCAATAAGCTAAATTTATGTCCCTTATACTGATGATTTAATTTTTGATTGTTTTCCCCTATTTCAGGTATTGCTGACTCTAGTAAGAAACACGGGTATGGTAACTGTGAACGCTTAGTTGGAAAAACGTTTACAAATGTTGTCAAACGTTTCCAAGGAGAGTACATCATGACAACTATGGACATACATGTAGTCCCTCCAAACGGATACAAAGAGGACGAAGTTTATAGAGTCTCTATAAAACAGTACGCTCAACCAAAACAAAGGGTGTTTTTTCTAAGTTTTGTACGACAGACGAAGTATAACAAGTTTGAGTCGTGCACTGACAAATCAGTCGATATCCGGCTCTGTGGATGCGCTAAAGAGGAAACCGCAGACATCACAAAGAAAGGAGTACTGTTTGAGAATGGTGTTCCACGTAAAATGTTTGGATCAGAGACAAATGTGAAGGACTTGGACTCAAACTGTCTCTTATTCTTAAGACGGAATTATGGAACATTCTCCTTTGCGCTGGAAGTGGCGAATGTATGCACTGATCGTACTTATAAATTTGAAATGACGGGCTCTATGGATCAAAGGATTTTTGCTAATACAGTACCTATGAGTCGCGAGCTACCTCCAAAGACCTTTTACTTTCTAACATCCGTTTATAAATACATTTCTAAAGTCAATACCCCGTTGGATTTGAAAGCAAGTATTCAAGTTAAGAAGGAAGGTTCGAATGAGTTTAAGGATTTGGGGAAAATCGATGTTTCGTGACAGTAGAGAGTGAAGGGTATTAGAAGTGTTGCCAAAGAGATTTAATTCACTTTTATCGGGAGAAATTAAGACATGGAAGAGAGGTTTTTCTCGGATCAGCATAACCCTTACTCTTTAGCTCCTAAGTGTAAAGCTGATGGTAACTAACCAAAGGTCTTACAAAAACTGGTATTTAAGGTGGCACACATTATGCACCAGTCAATGTCACTTATCCCGTATTCCTGTAATCCTGGGCTCAGTTATCCCTTATCCCTAAAAGTATCAACAGTGTTATCTCTAAAAGTATCTCTGTTGGAGTTTTTCCCACACACAAAAGTGACCTAGCATAAATTTCTCAACAGATGCGATATTAATGTCTTTGTCATGTTTTCCTTTGAGAATAACTATTCTAATGCCGCAGGAGTCTAATTCCACTGCCGGAGTAGTGGCTGTCGTTACTGCATATCTTAACACTTCATTTTTCTTTGATCTGTAAGTTTTAAAATTAGCTTCATAGTATGCCAGCTCAGCCAACATTGTAGAACAATGTAAGACACTCTTATGGGCAGATTTAGGCACCGATCACCCCGTCGTTTAGGGTTACATTATAAACAGCGGTTATAAATTGTAATTGCTTCCATCACAGAGTCCATGGATTCTGCTTAAAATTGCATTTTCTGTTCCACATAAAAAGATAGTTCTCTTTTGCTTTGGTTATGCTCTACTTTGTTTGTATAATGTTTGAAGAGAAGACGACATCCCAATTTAAACAAAAGTAAAGCAAAACCCGTATATGTTGCGCCGAAGGAAACAACAGCTGTGGCTTCCTTAGATCAGGGTCTGGAAGGGGGGGTCTGGATCTCGAGTCACGGGTCAAATTTCCGTACATTCACGAATCACGTAATTTTTTCTTTAGATTTCACGAATCACGTGGTTAGGTAATGAATTGATTAAGTTTATAAATGATTATACTGTTTCTTTTGCGGTTGCTGGACAACTGTAGGTAAGAGTTGGTCTTAATGACCCCGTGATGGGAAGGAAACAGAAAGTACGGTGATCAACTTGATGATTCTTTGCTTTTCGTTTGACGGAGATAAAGTATAAAAGGAATGAAGTTCATTGCTATAAAATCGATTGTTTTTGATAAGAAACTCACGGGAGTGACTGGCCTCTCGTAGTGTTTCCACTCCACTATCTTCCTATTGGTCCTCCGCTAGCTGGTGGTCCTCCTCGTTAGAAGTGCAGTCACATTTAGATTGTTTTGATCACACGAGACTGTTGGTTTGATTTAATGCAGTTTTCAAGGACTGCGCACTCTGTGGGAATCCGTTCGCCTTCTGGTAACTCTTCCGGTACTGTCACTTCAAAAATTCAACAGCTCAAAAACATGTTTACACCTTTGGAAGCCTATTAACAGTGGTCACGTTTTCTTAAAATTATTATATCAGCGTACTGAAGATAAATATAGAGTGATTTTACTCGGGAGCGTTTGATCTCAACTTGAAAAAGTCAGCCTGACTTTTTCAAGTTCTGTCCTTGTGGCTTGGAAAAATCGATGAAAACTATTTACGGTCACCCTCTTCTTTAAACAATTTGCTAGATATCGTTCCCTTCGCTTTCTAGGAGCATTTCTTGTATGGTTGAAAGTACTTTAGTCGTAATTTTGGTGCCGTTTTACTAAAAAAGCCAAAAAATGTCCGTGACAGTGTCCCTTTAATGGCAAGGTTCTTCCTGCATGTTTTGTGATGGTCTGTCTGATTGTCAGCTGCCGCACAGCCTTTCCATGCTCCTGGGCCCATTCCCTCATGATACGTTCGTCCCATTTAGACATCGTTTTCACAGGCAATGTTTCATTTTGACAACGATCCGTTACGTTACATAACAATAACAGAAAACCTACATGTATTTTGAGCCATCTTGACAGACAATTTGCATGTATTCGTGTAGGGTTATTTGATGTTAACGACATTATATCGGTAGAAATCACGATTCACGGACTACAACTTGAAAGGATCACGCGTCACAGTGAATATATAATTCACGAATCACGGCTGTATTCCATGAGTTTTCCCGATTCACGCTCTGTTTTTTGGTCAATTCACGGATCACGCGAAACCCCTTCCAGACCCTGTTAGATCACGAGAGAGGCTTGGAACCAGTCAGCAGTGCAACCTAAACAAATGGTCAACGCTTCTAAACAATAGGTAACAAATTCAATCCTTGACATCCGAGTGGTGATAGACGTCAACGAACATTGACGGGTCATAGACACTATTCGCACGGGTTCATTTCTTGAAGTTATGAAGCAATAAACAACATTAAAGTTAAAAATAAACCTCAACGCAATGCCTGATCTCCCATTATTAATTATTCGACCAGGCAGAAGTCACAGACATGCTCAACGCATATGGTCCTGGTGACCTTGATATTATGAACGACGGATCATAACCAGCCAATTCTAAAAATTATGAAAGTAAACGACATTTATTCGCATCGAAACTTACCTATTGAGGTTCGTCCTGTAGAAGGGGTAAAGCTATTCTAAATTGGTCAGATCGTGCTGGTGTCGATGGAAAATATCCTACCACATCCCCGATTATCCCTTTTTATTAAATTCTCAACCTCGGATAATGCAATCCTAGCTTTCTGATTGGTTCACTAGATCTCGGTTATCAGCCATTATACCTGCGTTTGACCTTATATGGGAAACGAGTGCGGCAAGTGCCGCTCAGTTTAAAAATTTTCCTGCGGGAAGCGAAAGTTCCATCAGAAAAATGGCAAATTTGGCGAGGTTTATAACCTTATATAAGAAATAATCGACAGTGCCTTCCCTTAAACCACAAAAATACCACAAAATGCCATAGTTGACTCAACTACGTAAAACTGAAAGGATTGATGCGAAATGTGTAATTAAAAATACTTGTAAATGTACAACAAGAGCGACTAAACGAAGAAGAAAAGCAGAAAATAATTTACAAGAAGACCAGAAAACTGACACAATTTCATTCAGTGTTAGACGTAAATGTGGCTCAGCACTTCAGTTAAGTTTGTTACCTTTCAATCTTGATCTTGTCCTTTTATACTTCAATAAACTTCATCGAATCTGAGTGCAATTTCGTTTCAGCATAATGTAGTAGTCTTGATGACAGCCGTGGAGCCGTAAACAAGTACAATATGTAAACACTTGCTTCGCTCGTCTTGCACAAGGCGTATAATTTCCAGAAAAGCTATTGCTTCGGATCTTCCCGTAAACCTTAATTGTTGTCACAATTTTGCAGGATGAAAAGACGATTTACGAGGAGATTTTCCGAGGAAAATCTTCAGAAGAAAACTCTCCCGCTCGCTTTCCTCGCGTGTTTCATTCAACTCAAAAAGTGAACACCGCGCCACAAATTTTCCCGCCTCCTACTATCACTTCGTTTACATCAAAATGAAATGTCCAGCTGATTTATACTAAAGAAGAATTTAATAAAACAATTATTCCATTCGCCCTTGTTGGATACGAGTGGTTATAGCCAACTCGGCGCTTCGCGCCTCGTTGGCTATTTACCACCTCGTATCCAACGCGGGCTCATGGAATAATTGTTAAATATCCCTAAAAATATTTTGCCAGTTATCCCTTATCCCTAAAACCCGTTACGGGGCCTCGACCCTCTTTCCGAGAGCGTAGCGTTGCGTGACAGCGAGAGGGCCAGAACTGGGCTAGAGAAAGTCCGACCAGTAACCAGTCAGCGCGTGTTGCATCTTAATAAGCTCTAAGGTCCTAGCTGCTCAAAAAAAAATAAGGGAAAGTGGACATAAGTTCTACCTCGTTACCATGCTGAGAGATTCCATGAGATAGCAAGCGCATGCGCCAATCAGTGCAACGCTTGTCGCCGATCAGGTTGGCTGTGAAAATTTTACTCTTCATATCACAGCTGTTTTTCTGAACGATAAGCATGGATGAACCATCGGAAATTGACAACAAACCTACCGCAGAGACTCGGCTCCGAGTGAGCTCAGACTCAGACGCAGTTTTAGCGAACTGGACCGAAGGAATTGACGCGACACCGCCGGTAAACAATGGCGGAATTAACCAAAGACGAAGCAAAGCACGTGCCGAGAAGCACATCGATTCGACTCCAAAAGAGGGCACAAATCCTAATTCTGGGACCAAAGATCCCACTAAATCACTCAAAAGTGATGCTCAATTGCAAACGAAGGGTAGTAAAACACCCTCTGGTGGCTCTAAACTTCGCAAGAAGGCCGCGGGAAAAACTACGGCGGCAGAGCCCAGCAGTTCTTCGACTCATTCAAAGGGAGAAAGCGCGCCAAAAGAGCGTCTAAGCAGTGCACGAAAATCTGCTGCCTCGGACCAAAGTTCATCCACAGATATGGCTGTTGTTTTGAAAGAGGCTTTTTCAGGCTTTGCTGTACAGATGAACAAAGGATTCAGCAGTTTAAATAAACTGCTACAAGCTAAAAACGACGACGCCAAAGGCGACGACAATGCATCCGCACTCTCCGAGTCGGATGACACTGATGGCGGGTCGGACATTGAACCCGAGGAGCCTGCTCCAAAGAAACAAAAAACTGACGATAACACTGTTCTAAGCAAGGATAATAGTGCCATACTTAGCCAACTCGAAAAAGAGTTCAATGTGTCTGAACAAGATGGCGCTGAAATTAACGAAAACTTGGCTGTTATTGTCCAAAAGTTGCTGAAAGAAAAACCTGAGGAAGATAAGCTGAATGAGATCAAAAAACGCTACCTCAGGCCAAAGAACTGTGCAACCCTGGCTGAAACCAGAGTTAATTTAGCTATCTGGAATAATCTTTCAGATAGAGCACGTACCTCGGACATCAAACTCCAGAAGGTACAGAAGTCTCTTATAAAGGGAACAACATCTGTGGTTCAGGTTGTAAATGACCTAATCAGCACACCAGATATGTTACCAAAGGACCAAATAGTCAGTAGACTCATGGATGGTGTTCTACTGATGGCTAATGCTAACATAGAACTAAACATCAGGCGCAGAGAAGCCCTCAAACCAGAGCTCCATACTAGCTACCGCTATCTCTGTGCTCCATCAAACCCAATAACAACGGAGCTATTTGGAGACGACCTACCCAAAGCGGTAAAAGACATCACTGACACTAATCGAATTACTTCAAAGATTAGCAGGGAGATGAAGCAAAGCTTCAAAAGATCTAGGAATGATGGCCACTCAGACAGATACCAAAGCAGGTATAAAAACAACTACTCTGGGCCGTCAAAAAACTACCGTCGCCCCTTCTTCAACAAGAAGGAGGGGGGAAAAAAGAGTGCTCAGAAGAACCAGAACTGAGCAATGACCAAAATATTGAGGTAAGGGACATAAAATTGCAAGTTGCTGGCAGGCTCAAATATTTTCTCTCTGCTTGGCAAGCCATTACCTCTGACAGTCATATTCTTGACATGGTTGAACACTGCCACCTCGAGTTTATTGAAAACCCCTTCCAACAGTATCCTATGCCTCCAATTAAATTTAATCGTCATGAGGCTGCAATTATTGATGCTGAAATACAAAAATTGCTCTGTAAAGGGGTTCTTGAGGAAGCTGTTCCCAGTTATGGTCAGTACATCTCTACCATTTTTCTCAGGAAAAAGAAAAATGGTTCTTACAGATTGATCTTGAATCTGAAAGGATTGAATGCCTCAATAGAGTATCAACATTTTAAAATGGAAAGTTTGACATGTGCTATACAATTAATGAAGAAAAATTGTTATATGGCCTCTATAGATCTGACAGATGCTTACTATACAGTTCCTGTGGCTGTTGAGCACAGGAAATATTTACGGTTTTTCTGGAGAAATACCTTGTTTCAATACACATGTCTACCCAATGGCCTAGCATCTGCACCAAGATGTTTTACCAAACTGTTAAAACCAGTATATAGCACATTGCGTAGCCAAGGCTACTTGAATGTTGGATACATTGATGATTCCTATCTACAAGGGGACTCTAAGACTGACTGTAAAAACAATGTTCTAGCCACCCAAACTCTGTTTGAGTCTTTAGGTTTCCTTATGAACTATGACAAGTCAGTGTTGCAACCTTGTCAAAAATTAGCATTTCTTGGCTTCATTCTGGATTCTATTGAGATGAAAGTATTTCTCACTACAGAAAAAACAGAGAAAATAATTTTAGCTTGCCAACAACTGTTGAAGGGAAAACCAACCTCCATAAGAGAGGTTGCCCAAGTTATTGGTCTATTGGTATCTGCTCTGCCAGCTGTCCAGTTTGGACCTCTCTTTTATAGGAGTATCGAAATTGACAAGAATACTGCCTTGCAACAAAATAAAGGCAATTATGAAGCTAGTATGACACTCTCCCCAGAATCTATAAGCGATCTTCGCTGGTGGGTAGCTAATCTACCTACAGCATGCAAGAATATCGTCACAGTCAACCCAGATATAGAAATGGAAACTGATGCTTCATTATTGGGCTGGGGGGCAGTATGTAATGGACAGTCAGCCCAAGGCATGTGGTCCCCTGTTGAAAAACAAAAGCACATCAATGAGCTTGAATTACTGGCAGTGCATTTTGGTATTAAATCGTTTCTCCCTTTATTGAAAGGGAAGCATGTGTGCATAAAAAGCGATAACTCCACAACTGTCTGCTACCTAAATGCAATGGGGGGCACAAAATCTCCTCCTTGTAACACACTTGCCAAAAAGATTTGGCTGTGCTGTATGGAAAATGATACTTGGTTGACTGCATGTCATTTGCCTGGTGTTCTCAATGTTGAGGCAGATAAACACTCCAGACAGTTTAATGAGAGAACTGAGTGGCAGCTCCAACCAAAAATTTTTCATAAGATTACAGACATACTGGGTACCCCTGAAATCGATTTGTTTGCTTCCCGATTGAACAACCAGCTTCCAAAATATGTTTCTTGGAAGCCTGACCCTGGGGCTACCCATGTAGATGCATTCTCTTTCTCCTGGAGTGATAGTTTCGTTTACATTTTTCCTCCATTTTCCCTGCTCAACAGATGTCTACAAAAATTGGAGAAAGATCAAACTTTAGCACTATTGGTGGCTCCCATTTGGCCAACTCAGGTTTGGTGGCCTCGACTACTAAGACTTCTTGTGGCAACCCCGTTGATGCTCCCGCAAAACAAGGACCTGCTTATGCTACCACACTCAGGGGCTCAACATCCTCTAAGAAACCAAATGAGAATGATGGCATGTCTGTTGTCAAGCAATCTTTTGAAGCAAGAGGAGTATCGAAGTCAGCTGTCGGATTGCTCATGGCGTCTTGGCGAGGAGGTACCAAGAAACAGTACTCGGGGTATATCAAAAAGTGGACAGCATTTTGTCTCAAAAGGAAAGTCAATCATCTTCAACCACCTATAGGAACAGTCTTGGATTTTCTTTCTGAACTTTTTGACCAGGGACTTACATACAGTGCTATTAACTGTGCTAGAAGTGCACTGTCCTCATATGTGTCTTTGGATGATGGCTCCGTGGTTGGACAGAACCCACTGGTTTGCCGACTGTTGAAAGGCGTTTTTCAGTCACGACCACCCAAGCCCAAGTATGCCGAGGTTTGGGATGTCCAAGTGGTGTTAACTTACCTGGCCACTCTTCACCCTGTTGAATCATTGACTCTTAAAGCATTGACGTTCAAACTTGTTATGTTGTTGTTATTAGTATCAGGCCAACGTGGCCAGACTATTCATTTGTTAGACACTAACAATATGTTTGTGAGTGATAACAAATACACGTTTGTTATCCCAAACCACCTTAAGCAAAGCAAACCAGGAGTATCTAACCCTCAAGTCGTTCTGGAATCTTTTGATAACCCCTCTATTTGTATTGTTACTACGCTTAAGGAATATCTTACCAGAACCAAAGCATTGAGAGAAAGCAGCCAGTCACGACTGCTAATAAGTTATGTTAAACCTTATAAGCCTGTAAGCAGAGATACTGTAACTAGATGGGTACGATCTACTATGAGTTTAGCTGGTATTGATGTAACAAAATATTCAGCACATAGTACGAGAGCTGCATCTGTCTCGGCAGCAAGCAGGGCTTCTGTAAATCTAGATGACATTCTCCGAACTGCAGGATGGTCATCTGCATACTGTTTTGCTCGACATTACAACAAACCTATAGCTAAGACTTCAAGTTATGCCAAATCGGTGCTGACATGTTTGTAAATGTAAACAGTTACATCTGATCATTAAAGTGGCATGTTGTTATTGATTCTTCATGTCCGTATTGCTTTGAAATCTCATGGAATCTCTCAGCATGGTAACGAGGTAGAATTTAAAAATTAAACGAGACTTACCTGAAAGTTGAAGTTTGATTGTAATTCTACCGAGTTACAGAATGCTGAGAGATTACATGCCCATGCTCCCTACCCACCCGTTGGCTGTTGGGTAACACGCACATTCAGTTCTTTAAAGCCTGATTGGCGCATGCGCTTGCTATCTCATGTAATCTCTCAGCATTCTGTAACTCGGTAGAATTACAATCAAACTTCAACTTTCAGGTAAGTCTCGTTTAATTTTTAAATTATTTGATAAATTAAGTCAATACAACATTGAAATAGTTGCGTAACGAGTAAAGAATACTTAAAGTTATAAAAAATGATCTACGACACAAATATATAATTGCATGGCCTACAATGCTCTAAAATTATGATTCTAACTTTTACCAGTATGGCCAAAACTTGGCCCAACTAGTTTTGGGTAGAAAAAAACTAGTCTATCCTCTTGCCGCGAAAAAAAAGAACGCCTGATCGCCCGTTAAAATTTGTTCCCCTCCCGGTCCCCCTTTGTCACTCTAGTAGCCTGGTTATATGAAGAAACGGCCCCTTATAGAAGGGTTATCCTCTTTCACCGAGCGTTTATATTAGTAAAGCTGCCCCTCCAAACGCATGCAAACAGAGCCAAAAAAACGCCCTCCCATTTTCACTTACGCTCTTTATCTCCAGACCTGTCCCTACATGAAAAAAAGTTGGCTCGGCCCGCACTCCACCCAGCTTCACCTTGCTCTCCGAATTTCGTGTAAACGGCCCGCCGTTTTTTATAAAGCTCGGTATTCTGAAAAATGGTTGACAAATCTCTCCCGAAAATTATATGGAGTCCTCTCCTACGTGAATATATCTTTGATACAAGTCCTGGGTCATTTCTTAGTTTTGCCAAGCCCATCTCATCTTACAATCGGGTTCTTTCTCGTCTGGATATAACAGTCTGGTTGTTCAAAGCGTGACTAAGGAAATCCAGGATTAGTAGGAATTTTGATTTCACCTTTCTTATTCTTCATTGAGGTTTTCTGTTAACAGATTTGTCTCTCAATTTAGACTAGACTTTAAACGACGTCAAACTCCACAAAACATTAGCGGTGAAAAACATTTTAGAACAAGAGAAACTAAAACCCTGCAAATTTCGAAAGGAATGACAGTGTGAAAGGCAATCTAAATGCTAAAAGCTGCTCCAATTTCTCAGATTGGGTAGAAGTTGCTCAGAATGCAAGCGTTTGCTGGAATGGACAAAAGTTGCTCAAAATATCAAAAGTTGCCGAGGACCGGAACTTGTAAGTTAGTCCGAAATAAGGGACGGACCATTATTTTTCTGGAGGGGGGGGGGGATGAAAAATATTGAAAAAAAAATTGTTTGCAGGGCCTAAAAAGACAAAATAAATTGTTTGCAAACATCATATGTATTAAAAAAAATAGTTTGCATAGAAGTCAGAGAAACTTGTAATAATCTATCAATGAAAAAAAAAAACTATCAAAAATGAAAGTATGAGACTAAATGTATATAGTCTAAAAGTATGAAGACTAAAAGTATGTAGTTGTTTACAGACAGTATACAGGGCTCAAATAAAATCAACATTTTATTTGACCAAATTGGAATTTCAAAGTGGTCATGTAGGCAATAAATTCAACTAATAAATTAGTAAATAGCTGATCCTGGTGGACCCGGCATTTATTTGACTCCTGCAGATTATTTGAGCCCGGTGTTATTAAGCAAGGGGTTTAATTAATTATTTTTGACAAACATTTATCCATCAAATATACCTACAGCTTATTATTACTCAAATAAATACCTGAGGGGTCTATTTTCAACTCCACCTTGGAGACCCGGCGTTTATTCGGTACCCAGTGTTTAATTGAGAAAATACGGTTAACATAATAATATAAATTGGGTATAGCTTTTCTGAAGTTTTCTTCGAAAAATAGATTAAATTATTGCGCTTTTCAAAAATGCAAGGACCGGACATTTAAAATTCAAGCAACAGTTTCGCTTTTTACTGCCGCCAATCTTCGTAGTGTACGTCTCAGAAAACGAAAAAGATGAGTTCAGATGTGTTTATTGGTCGCCACCATAAAATATTGAATTAAATAATGATTGATAGCATCAAAAGCGAACCTCCTTTTTGTGTCAGATCGTGGTTAAAAAAGATCGAAAAAAAATTGTTTGTAGGAAGGTGTTGTTAGAAAAAAATTGTTTGCAGAGGTGCATAGATAAAATAAACGGCACGCGATGCATGCAGAAGCGATGACGTTTCACAAGAGGTCTTTGATAATTTTCAGGACATTTGTCAAAAAATTAGGGTAAATAAAAGTAACTGACAACTTCTGTGTTGAATGATTGTTCAACAAAAATTGCGTTATCTTGGCGTGACATACGATATACGATATACGATGCAAGGTCAAACGCTGTTTAAAATTGCTTACACCTTTTGTTTTAAAGAATGGAGAGATTTCTGTTTACTAAATCTTATAGAACGCATCAAATATAACTTGTTTCTTTCGTTTATGCTTTAAATTAGTCCTTTCTAACGGCCCAGGAGTATTTTGCTTTGAGTTCTATGCGACGATTTCTTGTTGAGTTGACTTGATTTCTTTTCCCAGTATTCGGTTCTACAGATCGGTTGATCACAACAGGCAACAGACAACAACAGATCCTGTCCACTCGCACGGCGAGATTAATCGATCACGTCATCGTCATCGCTTAAAAAAGGTTTAAAATGGCTCACCTTTTCAACAGATGTTTCAAAACTGCTAATAATCGGTTACTTCGTCTGCAGTCACGACAGACATCACTTCTTAACTTTATGCCAAATTTATTCGATAACTGATAAAGTGCAACACTCACTGCAGACTCGAAATCTCAATTTAACAGCTACAGATGAAATAAGGTTTGCCGATCGGTGATGATACAAGCTGCAAAAAAATATCTTCCTTTGCCAAAAAACAAGATGGCGGATCTCAAAAAGAATACAAACAATGCAGCTAGTTCCCATTGCTCTTCGGTTCAATTCAGGGAGTAATTCTCACACCGTAACACCAAAAATTCCATAAATTCCATCGCTTTTCCGCTTTACAGCATTAACCGATGACGTCAAATGACGTCATCGCTTAAAAAAAGGTTTGCAGAGAGAGATATTTCATCTCCCCCCCACACCCCCCTCCAGAAAAATAATGGTCCGTCCCTAATGTGCCAATCAAAATTTACCATGGCGCCGGAAGTCGATTCTTGTTTTCTTGGAAAAACCACGTGGTCGTCATTGGACCAACAAAAGGGGGGAAAAACCCCACACTTACATGTAATTTGCAGAATTTTCGCTTTCAGTTCTCCATGTATTCTCCTATAAAGAGACTACATGCCATATTTTTGCTGTTAGAAACTTAAGGAGAACATATTTTAACTAAAAGGACTGAAAGTGCAGAAAATAGCGGAAGTAAGTGGGCCTTTCCTTTTATTTTATCTTGAACATTTTATAAACTGATAAAGTGAAAATCGGTAAAGAAGAAATATTGTCAAAAAGTCGTAATTTGCATCTTAAATAGGTTATCTTAGGTTACCCGTTGAAGAACTAAAACTTTTCGAATTCATGGCCAGGCCATCACACAAACGTCTAGCTAGTTTCACGCCTATGTCTGCCTAATGCAAAACTTGAGCGAGGAAGTTTAGCAGCATCGGCTCGACTAGTCCACGAGCTTTACTTGAAATATTAAGACACTTTAATGAATATTTGCATTAAATTGATCATATTATCAATTTCTCTTAGTTCGAAGGAATGGGAAAATCCCTGATACGTCATCTTTCAGTTTCTAAATGTTTAGTTGAAAATGTTCCTTCCGTAAGTAATTCTATCGTTTTTAAAAGTTACGCTATATTCTGGAGAAATATCGGTGAAGGTGTTACATGTGATGTCAAATGACCATGAGCTTCAAACGTGATCAAACTGCAGCCACTGTGGTTTTTATCCTAGCAAGGTTTAGGTCACATTTGATTTCATTTCCTCACAATATTATAGTATATTAACTCCAGCTTGTCTCTTATTCCCATATAACTGCTACTACTTTTGAAGTGTCAATGAGGGCTCATGACATTTATAATAGATTAATAGTGACACAGTCAGAACTGTAAGATCATGGCCATTTTCTCTCCATTCCAGCCTTCTCGTAATGCTTCAAGCCAAGCAGAGCTGCGAGAAAACTACGCTAACTCAACAGCTACGGCGATATTCTGCAGATTATGTGAAAATAACTAAAGAAGACACAGAGCGTGCGAAGCGCCTGGTCGACAATTACATCAAGAATGAAATCCTACAGTACATTTCCAGTAATTCACCCCTTCCCATTAGCAAGCAAGAGTATACCGGAAGCTTGTACGAAAGGCTCAAGACTGAAGCAGCTGATGAGGTTGATGTCATGGTAGTGCTGCAGACAAGCAAACAAGAGGTGATCCAACAGGATTGTGGAGTACCAGGATTTGTGTTATTAAAGGTGGAAAAAGATTCACCTCTTCAGAAATACACAAACATAGATGGTTATATTATCCCTGAGAAGCTGCGAGCAAGTTGGTTTTATGGCCTTGTTCAAAAAGCCGTGAATGAACTCACAGCAAAGAGTCCTTCATTTCCAGTTGAGCTGGAGGTACGCGCGCATGGCCCTGCAGTTCAGTTGGACATCACTGACAAGAATTCAGGGAAGAAGCTGTCAGCTGATTTAGTTCCTTCCTTTCAGCTGAGATCCACAGAATACTTTGTTGCCAAATCTTACACTGGGAAGAAATTGCCTGCCTGCGACCCCAAACTTCTCTGGCGGCAGTCCTTCTCCCTGAGGGAGAAAGCAAGGTTGCAAGACATGGACAAGGAGGATCAAGGCTGCCGGCATGAACTTCTCAGAATTGTTAAAACCATGATTCGGGCAGAGCCCACATTTGCTAAACTCACCAGTTACCATTTAAAAACAGTTTTTCTTCATTACAATTCCAACCCCAAACTCTCTTGGGGTGTCGACATGCTGGGAGAGAGATTCACTGAATACCTGGAAATGCTGTACGCTGCCGTGGCTAGCAAGACTCTTGATCACTTTTGGTTACAAGGAGTTAGTTATAACTTGTTGGACAACATTCCGGATAAAACCCTAGACAACATGGCTGATCGCTTGCGACGGATTTTGGACAGTGACAAAGAGAGAACTAAAGTCCTCAAATGTCAATGTAAGTTTAAAATTATATTAGATAAAATGCCATTATCTAGTATCCATGTCCCTTGGAAGGTGTGGGAGAAAGAGGGGGGAATTTTCTTGAATAAATAGGGTGGGGGTTGTTTTTGTGTAGGACCTCCCTCCCCCAACCCCCTCTCTCTCCCCCTCCCTCCTCCCTACTGAGACCCTCTGACCCCCTTAGTTCTGATTGGGATGCTGTCCAAGTTTAAGTGCAGTCTGGAGATTAATAAGGGGGGGGGGGGGGGGAATTTCCTTGAATAAATAGGGTGTGATTGTTTTTGTCTATGACCCCCTCCCTCCTCCCTACTGAGACCCTCTGATCCTCTTAGCTCTGGTTGGAATGCTGTCCTAGTTGAAGTGTAGTCTGGAGTTTTATAATTTATTAATCATTGTTTCTTTCTACTCAGCTTCCATTCAGCTGGCGGCAAATGGCAAGACACCTGACAACTGCCCTGTCCCATCACCAGGACAACAGAAGCAATGCCAGCCTAGCGCATCTCAAACTCCAGCAGATCTGCTGCAACTGCTAAGACGATTCCTGGATAATCTGGGTCCAACTCTCAGTAAAGAGAATAAGTGGTCAAAGGAAGTTGTCGATCAGAGTTTGAAGGATGGGGTGCTAAAATACTGCCTGGCGAATTCTGATCTGATAAGCAAGTTTGAATATGGTGGAAGTTTGTATGAGAATCTGAAAATCATGGGCCCTGATGAAGGTGATGTCATCATTCTTGTTGCCTTGAAAGCAAAAAAAGGTTACATCACTTCAGATGTGAATGAGGCTGGTTATGCAATCGTCAAGGCATTAGAAGGTTCCCCTTACAAAGAATTTTCCAATGCTAATGGTTTTCTGATACCAGTGAAATTCAAAACCTGGCTTTTCAAACTAGTCAACTCTGCTGTGCAAAGTATCACTAAAGAAGGAGCTTCATCTGTGTCTTTGAAAGTCTCCAGCTGCAGCACAGGTGTCAAAGTCCACATTCAAGAGCAGTCCAAGGCACTGGAAGTTCAGCTTGTTCCTGCATTTCAACTCGGCATTGATTACTATGTTCTCCCTCCAACTCAGCATGGGTATCTTCCAGTGGGTGTGGCTCATGATACAGCGTGGAGCAAGTCCTACACCTTGATACAGAAGGCCCTCCTCAAGGACATGGATAAAGACTATGGCTGTCGCCACGACTTGTTCAAGGTGGTTAACACAGTCCTCCAACGTGAACCAACATTTTCCCGTTTAACGTCTTTCCACCTCAAGATGGCTCTGCTCTGGTATAACAAAACGACCAGTGATTGGCACAAAGATGGCTTAGCAGACAGGTTTACCGAGTTTGTCGGGTTTCTAAGAGATGCACTTCAGCAGAAAGTCCTTAAGCACTTCTGGATCAAGGATCTAAACCTGTTGACAGATATCCCACCCACAACTGTCGAGAATATGCGCACCAGACTGTCAAGAATCCTTAGCAGCGAGCAAGAGAGAAGTAAAGTGTTGAAAGTAGAAGGACAGTAAGAGAAAGAACAACTAGGGGCATTGTATGATCAGTTTACATGTAATGACTGAGATTCAAACAGTATAATAGTATATACTGTCAACTCTTTGATACAAACTTTATCACAGTGTAGATAGAATGATATTCTGCAGTTTCCAGTACTAAGAAGAAAAATTCTGAGTTGAACCCAAGACCTTCAAACCAGTGTAAACAAGGTCATTGCTTGTTGGGAAAACTACAAACTATTTTCCGAATAGTTTGTGTCACAACTGGTAATTAATATATCAAACACGAGAGACAGTGTTTCATCTAGATATACAAACACCAAGAAGAGAGTTGAAAATATAATGTGCAGCGGAGCATTTTTGACGAAATTGAAGGTGTTTGGATAGCCAATGAAACACTGTCTTGAGTGTTTGATATATCTTCTCAATCAAAAGAAAAATTAAGGAGTAAACGGAGAAATGAAATCGTCAAAATCTATGCTTATTAAGACCGGGTATCCAAACCTCCTTCACGGTTATGATTTTCTTTGTTTTAACTTGTTGAATTTTTAATGAGTTTGAGAATTATATTCCTAACTCCTAGATAAGGTTGTTTCTGCAAAACAACAAATTAAAATGGAACAAAACAAGCCACCTTCCTAATCATGTGCTGAGTAATATTGGAATGTAGGCTCACAAAATGGCTTGAAATAGAGCCTAAAACAGGTCTTATACAACAAAAGTGTTTTACTCATAAATTGAGAAAACAAGCTTTTAGAGAAGTCTTGCTGCAACATTTATTGAATATTTTATTTACTTTGTTGCTACATTTTGTAGTAAATGACTTGACAGTGGTATCACGAGTACGGTGTATCTGTTACAACTGGCAGGGGTACAATGACTGTATGTACAAACACAGAACTCAAGAGTTGGACTCCTGTGGCAGACTTGGATCTCAGATCTCTGGCCCCCTGTGAATCTGTTAAGGAATCAACATTGTCAACAGGGGAATAATCACATATGCTAACAAAACCTACAAGGAGGGAAAAAAACTGCAGTTTTTCGGTTTTTGGTTTGCAGGTTTTCCTTTAATAATTTTAGCATTTGGTTTTTGTTTTTTGGCAAAAATACTTATCTAGTGGTTTTTCCAGATTTGATATTCGATATTGTTTTCAGTTTTTCTGTGGCAATTATGACCTCAATAATTATTTTGTGCTCCAAGGAACCTCTTGATACTTTTATGTTCAAAATGCAAGTTTAAGAATTGGTAGTACAATTTAGCTCATAACTGATCAGAAAAGTAAAAAAATATGTCTAAAAAACACTTTTTTCCCAAAAATCTCCTTGTGTAAGGGGTTAAGGTTTTGGAACGACAACAGACTCAAGTCACATAGCCAGGGATGTGGGAATTGAACCCAATCCGCATTGTCGAGGGGGGAGGATGGATGTGCTTGTAACTCCCTTGCTCTCCAAATTTACACCATGTAAGTAGCAAGGCATGAAACAATTCATTGCAATATAAATTGCAGTTTTAACCTACTGGCAAGAGGCTGAGCTTTACCAACAAACAAAAAATTTTGAAAACAAATTTTGAAAAAAATAAGAGAAGACAGTAAAACACTTTTTTAAAAAGGATACTCTCCACCAGGGATAAGCTGAAAAACAATTAAAAAAACTGGTATTAGCTTACAACACCAAGAAAAAATGATCATATTGTTTCTGGAATTTTTTGGAATTTTTTGAAGCACTCAGGACTGTGCACACAATGGCCAGCTAAAGTCTGTTCATGTCTCACAATCAGAACCATCGTCATCTCTGGTAATTGCTGGTTTGCAGCTGACATCACGGCAGCAATGCTGGTGGACAAGAACAAAGCTTTTTCCTCCACTGCAGGGTTCGTACAAAAAATCGTAACCATTTTTCCAGGACTTTTCAAGGACTATTCAAGGACCAAATTGAATTTTCAAGGACCCCCTACCAGGGAGGTAATTTAACAGATGGTATATAAATGCTGTAAATGTGTTTGCTCCATCTCCTTCTCTACATTCTTGATGGTATTATATGCTATAAATGTGTTTGCTCCATCTCCTTCTCTACATTCTTGTCTTTTCTCGTTATTGGCTGCTTTTACACTCGTGGTTTAGAGTTTGAAGGTGCTTTACACAGGAAAAGAATACCATAGTCTATGCAAAGCAATTTGGTTTCGACGCCACTATTTTTAAAGTTGAAGAAAATTCAAGGACTTTTCAAGGACTTACACAGAAATTCAAGGACTTTTCAAGGAAAAATGGAATTCAAGGACTTTTCAAGGACTCCCCCTAAAATTCAAGGACTTTTCAAGACTGTGCGAACCCTGCACTGGGAACTTAACTCTTTTATCATGCAAATTCTGTAAATTTTTTTTATTTTTTTTGTCCACCAACATGGCCGCCTTGTCACGTGGTTGCAACCAGGCAATCATTTTTGCAGTAAAATAGTGCAGCAGTGCTGTAAATCAGAAACAACTTCCATTTTTGCACGAAGTGGACACTAAATCGAGAAATGGCTGTCGTAACTTGCATTATGGTGGTATGAGATGTAGAAAGAATGAAAAGTGCAACATGTCACGCCTGACCACACTCTTATTTAGTCAGAGCAAAATGGTAACAGTCAGAATTGTGCCCTTTGGAAGAAATATTTGCAGCCTTGAACACTCGCAGTGTAATAACTTGATATTTTGGAAGTAGCCTGCAAACAATTTCCTGGCTTGGAGGAGCATTATTGAGGGTGTGAAGTGCCGCAGTTTGTTATTAGCTAATTAGCTAACTAATTTTCACCCTACCATTGTTATGTTGTTTCCATTCAACAGAATCTGGTCGAGTTTGGTCATTCTGCGTCCCTCAGGTGTGTTTTCACTGTTGAAAAGAACATACATGAAGTCTGTTTAATTTCAGAGCCTGGGATGCATGACATTAAGTGACTAGGAGTATATATTTTAAGATGGGCACCAAAACATCACAACACCATTGGTGTGCAAACAACATGTAGCAGGTGATGACAAAACATCAGAAGTTTACTCCTAACATTTTGTCATGTGAAGCCACCTGGGTACCCCCTCCTATACATGACACAGTGGAGAGTGGTTCTCTATGTTAGCCCTGGTAATGAGCAGTACTTTGCACCCAGACCTCTTGATGCAGACCCCTTAACTAACCTACCATATTTTCTTGATTAGATGCCCCCTGCATTTATTTCAATCCTGGCCTGGTAGACTCGGCATTTATTTCACTCCTGCAGTTTATTCGGGCCTGGTTTTCATTAAGCTATGGTTTTTATTCTGTCTTTGACAAAAATGCATCTGGCTAATGTACCTACAGCTTATAATATTATTAATAATAAACATCTGAGGGGCCTATTTTCAACTCCATCTTGGAAACCCGGCATTTAATCAAGAAAATAAGGTATGAACAAATTTTGATTTTTATCACTTACAGGTACTGTTTATCGCTTTATTCCATTTTTTTATCTTAAATTACTATCCATTTACAGTGCTTTCAATAAGCACCGACGGCCGACGAAAAGTGTCGGCTACTTTTTCCCGTAAATTGAAGAAACTAGAGAAAGATCCTTTCAAACCTTGTTGATGCAGTCGGCTACTCTATTCGAACTAGCTGCCTACTTCATATTTTATTGAAACCCCTGCATTTAGTTTTTATTTGTTTATATACTTATTAACTACTTGTTTGTGTCCTGTTTTCTGTTTTTCCCTCTTTCCTTGTGTGTGTTAACTCAGGTAAAGCATATAAATGTTTGCAACTACCCAGCTTGTTTAGTAATTACTAATTTTAAGTAGCTTTTTGCCTATAATTTTAAGTTTTATTCTGTTTACTGTTAGTATATTTCTGGCAAGATAAAATGGTTGTTGTTCTTGTCATCGTGCCTCTCATTGACAGTCATGTATATCAAAACTATATACATGTAAGTTAAGTTCACATGCATTGTACATGTACAAATGAAGTCAAGGAAAGAGACTGGCCAAACTAAATTAAATCAATCAAAATAAATAAAGATAGAGATAAATGAAAATATACTTACTATACTGTGACATCTTCTAAAACTATGTCTAAGAATTAATCAAGGATAAATTAATCTACTTCACCTGCATGTAGAAACTATGGCATACAGTGTACGTCAAAATAGACCCCTTATAACTGAAAAGATGTTTAATTATGAGCAGTTTGGTGATAATGACCTGTGCCAGTCAAGAAAAAGCTCTCACCCCTGCACATGTCAGCAATAACATTATTCAATGTATGAAATAAAGAATTCACTAAGGCATTTTCACTTGTCAACAAATCAAGCACAAAAAAGTGGTATGAAATACTTTTTCTGACTGAGTTCAGTGACTGGTGGGATGGAAAAATATTCGACAACACAATTACCTCAAGGTAAATATTTTCCCATTTAACTGTCCAACTGAGTCAATAAGCTTAGAATATGACATGCATCAGCAACAATCTCCTTGCTAACAGCAGATTTCAGGATAGCATGCATCTCAAGTTATTACTGACTTTGTTAGTTACAGACAGAAAGGATATTGACATAGTCATCAAATCCCAAAAGTACCCCCACAATTTCTTTGTCACTCTTCATTACAATGTGAATGCGAGATCCAATACACTTGTCTATTAGCTCTGAAAGAGAAAAAATACTCTGCATCGGGCAAAGTGTCCCATGCTACAGGTACCAGGATAATCTTCAAAAGTATTAAGGGACAAGGAGTATTTTTATCTCCTCCCCCCAGATAGGAAGCTCCTTCACCACAAGGTTACCCCAAACACAGTGGTGGATCCAGGATTTTGCTTAGCAGGGGGTGCACATCCAGGATGTTTCTTAGGAGGGGGTGCACATAGTTTTTTTTTTGGCAGAATGCCAGTTGAATTAGAAAGCTGCCCAGTCATCTCACGGGGGGAGGGGTGTGTGCACCCCCTGCAACCTCCACCACCCACTAAAGAAAAAAGAAGACAGAAAGATCTAATTCGCAAAATATCGGCTCACATTAATTGTAACAAAAAGAAACAACACAGCGTTAATTGTCTTAAGGGATTCCCAAACTACTAATCCTTTTAGGGTCAACATGCAAATTCTCCTTACTTGTTTACATAAATTTCATATAGTTCTGGTTGGGAGAATGTGTTTCAGCATCAAAACAACTTCTCTCCAGATTTTAAAATTTGACAGCTGCAAATTCTTTGGTGCACGTGGATGAAGTAGAGAGCAAGATTTCAGGGCTGCATTAATCCCTTTCCCACCTTTTTGTACTACAGTCGATAATCGTATCGATATTGATTTCGTTTCCGTCCCCTTGTAATATCTGGAACAAAGAGTTCTCTGATATCAGACGTTAAACTTACCTAGAGGGAGAAGCTGGGTTTCACTTCCCGCGGCCGCCATCTTGTTATGTTCATACGTATACATGACGTATCTCATCACCAAAAAACGAAGCTGACCACTATACAGCGGGCTCTCACCGTTCACAAAGGCGAACGGCTAGGCGAACGACGAACGACAGTCCGAACGACATGGAAGTGGACTTGTAGGAAAGTTTTTAACATTTCTTTCTTCACTTTGAAAAGAAAAACGCAAAAATGGCAGGAGCAGCACTCAAGAGACTCATGGCTGAGTATAAACGTAAGCAAAACACCTTTTAAACTTTTTTTTATAAATATATAAGCTTGCTTTTAAACTCCAGTTGTAAACTCTGACTGAAATTGAAGTGTGATTATCAGCCGTTCACAAAATACTATCAGTATTTATTTTAACACCCTTGTTTATCATATATACTAACGCTCCTCAACACGAACATCTCTTCTATTTCCAATTGACTTAATTCTAGGTTTAGTCTTGACGACGTTTTAGTTTAAGTCCTCATGATTGTTCCAGTAGTGTAGCCATGACCCCAGTAAGGTAAAGTCTGCGTCAAGCCCACAAAGTGGCTCATACCGCCGGAGCTTATCCCGGTTTCCGTAGCATTAAGCGACTAGGAGTATTTTTACTCCCTCCTGGATGGGATGCTAGTCCATCGCAGGGTTATCCCTCAGCATTATTTCGCCGGTACCCATTTATACACCTGGGTGGAGAGAAGCACTATGAGAGTAAAGTGTCTTGCCTAAGAACACAACACAGTGGCCCCGACTAGGGCTCGAACCTGGACCGTTCGATCCAGAGTCCAGCGCACTAACCATTAGGCCACCGCGCCTCCCATATGACCCCAGTAGGGGCATTGTTCTTGTTGTTTGTTCTATTGTTCTCTCAGCCACTCATGTGAGACCTTATGAGAGCTGCTACATGACCCATTTACTGGGAGCAATTGCAGAATACCCGGTCACTTTAGTCCACCTCATTTACTAGCCTGTGTGCAGACGTCTCCTATTTCCTTGCTTCCGAGAGAAGCAAGCAAATAGGAGACTACAGGCTGCAGGCTACTCATTTACATGTGTTGGAACCTTTTGTAGAAAATGAGGCATAACACAATAGATGCTATTCTTATTCAATGACATGAAAATAAGTGGCTTGGCATTCGGAGCTGGATAAGACTGCCATAATTTGGCTTCCTATTTACTTATTTTGCTAAGTGGAAAGTGTTACATGCAGACTTACATTGTACAGTCATGCACTATTTGTATGGCATGTACAATATTCAGCTATTGCATTGCCCGCTTACTCCCTCCTCCCCCCCCCCCCCCCCTGAAAAAATATGGCTTTCTTAAGGGGTAATATCAGAAATGCAGGAATTCTTTAGGGGTAAAACCCAGCCAGTGACCACAATTTTGGCGACAATCAACATACATTGGAAAAAAGAAACAAACAAATTGGATCAAATTCACCAATCGGAGGCCACCGATGTGTCTTTTTGTATCCATTAAGGTAGACTCCTGTTTCCTGAGAGATCTGCAGCAAAAACCACAGGTGTTTATCAAGCCAAGGAACAGTGACATGTCTTCTGTACCAAACTGGATATCCGGCTTTCATTACTTTTACTGAGGGACTCATGCTATGTATATCTAGAAAAATACTGTCTGAATGCACGGACAAAATGGCGTAAACACGTGAATTTAATACGCGACATCATTCACTACAAACATGCTTCTGTTGCAAATTCATGTAAATTTTTCAAAAAAATTACAAATTTAAATATAATAAAAGAACGCAATGTCTTTCATTCTTATAGCCAATCTATTTACTCTGGAAAAAAATTACAGTGATAAACTCACAGACAAAGAGATTCATATTTTCTCTCACCAAAAAATCATCATTTTGCATTAATGTTTACACATTTTGTGCGTGCATTCAGACAGTTGTTTCTCTATATGGCGCAAGTCCCTTAAAAGTAACGAAAGCCAGAAATCCTTCTCTGCTACATGTAATATCCCATTGTGCAAGCAACATTTTATGATATGTTACTGGTATTTTTTCATGCTAGTGAAAGTGTGTTTTGAAGTAATAATATTATTAAAAATATTGTAAACTTTTCCCTTTCCTGTTGAAAACAATTTTACAGAGCTTACCGTGAATCCTCCAGAAGGAATTTTAGCAGGTAGGTCTTATAGTTTCTGTACATGCAGCTGCCTTTTTAGGTAACATACCGTACAACTTGCCTAATACGTAGTCATCAAATTTCAAGCTGTTGGTCTATGGACCTTGATTACAGTGTGACTACTCGAACCGGGGCACCCTGAACAAAATTAACCAATCTCAGTGTTAATTGAAAACAAAGGATAGGGACATTTTTTAGGGTTAGGGTTGTTTGCGTCCTAGAACATTATTGGTCTGTTACTAAAATAAGTCCCTATCCGTTGTTTTCAATCAACACTGTGATTGGTTAATTTTGTTCAGGGTGCCCCGGTTCGAGTAGTCGCACTGTAAAAAGGGAAATGCCGATTAGATTGTGGTAGATCGGCAAATGTGTAATGGAAAAATTATCAGCCAAAATGACATAATTATCCAATCTCTTGATAATGAGTATAAATTAAAATGTCTGCATAAATTAAAATGTCTACTTGGTAGTGTCTGGATGTCTAGTTGGTAGTATTATCTACTGGGTAATATTAATTCAGTCATTAAATATGTTGTTTTATTTGTAGTCTGCCTGCTTATACATTGTAGTCTCAAAATTAAACAGAAATTTCTGTTGAATTGTTTTTTTTTTCAACATTTTACAAATGTTATTTCACTTTTGAAGAATTTGGTTGTACATGTAGATTACCGGTAAATAAAAATTATCTCTTCTAAAGAAGATAAGTTAAGATTCTTTACATTGTAATAAATATTTGCTTCTAGGCAAGACTGTATCAGTTTTGTGGAGTTGTTCTTTATATTGTTTTATTTTGATATCAAAGTATCACATTACAAGAAAGGTTTTGTATATTTTTAGGTCCACTGACTGAAGAAAACTTTTTTGAATGGGAAGCTTTGATATCGTAAGTCTAAGTGGAACTGTTGAATGATATTTAACTATGTGTAAATACTCTTTGGAGGCTTGTATCTGGCTGGCTTCCCAAACATAATTGAATAAAAATCCTTCCCCTGATACAGTACAGCTCAAAAGTAAGTTGACAGTCTTGACTCAATCCTCCAAATTCAATCTTCTTGTCTTGAAGTTCGAGTGACTCAAAGTTTGAGTTTCGAGTTCCGAGTATTGAGTGTCCAGTCTTGAGGATCGAGAGACAAGGCATTTTCAAATATGCCAACTCAAAAAGCCTTCGGAGGAAACGGTTAATTTTCTTGAGGAAAGAAAATATATATTGCATATGTCAAAAGTAGTTTTTAATTGAAACTTTTCTACACGGAAGTATCTGATTTAGATTCCTCCACGCACAAAACCACATAACACAAAAGAAAACTGAATGACAGTAAACTTCAAGATTTCAGACGGAATCCACCGGGAAGTCGAGTAATATTTATTTAAGTTGGACAAAAATCGAGTACCAGAATAATTTAAATCCTATTGCGTTATTTTCTACCCTAAATAAAAGGTAAAGATGTAAGTAATTATCACTGATAACACCAACAACAATTTCTTATCAGAGTCTTAGAAAATGAATTTCAAAGTTCACAAGCTATAGGGATATTCTCACGTGCAGCCATTTTGTAAAATCGTCTTTAAGCGATTCAGTGGAATTCAGTGAAATTTCAAAATTTGTTTTCGGTGTTTGGTGTTGTTAGAAAAGATTTCTTTTGATAAGATATTTGAAGCAGTAACACAAAAGTTTGCAATAAGGTGTAAATAATTTTGGTACAACAATTTCTTATCAGAGCCTGAGAAAATGAAATTTAATGTTCACAAGCTATAGGCAAAAGCTCGCGTCTTTTAAGCGATTTAGTGGAATTCAGCGGAACTTCGAGATTGGTTTTCGATGTTTGGTGTTGTTAGAAAAGATTTCTTTTGATAAGATATTTGAAGCAGTAACACAAAAGCTTGCAATAAGGTGTAAATAATTTTGGTACATAATTTTGTCCAACAACTACTCAAAGTCCTGGCGGATTCCGTCTTAATATTTTCACCCAAGAAAGCGCAAGGTACATGCACTCTATTAAGTCTTTGTTTACATTCTGTGGTGTATTGCTTACTTTTGAAGTGTGTGTTGTAAGAGCAAACAGTCTGGTTATTGAATACTGCATGCTGGCTGTGTACAACATTCAAGAGTGTGGCCTGTTTGTGCAATTTATTCCTCAAGAGATCAGGCAAGGGACAAGCTCATTAGTTTTCTTAACTCAAGATGCATAACTTGATACTCAAAATTTTTGACTTGAGACTCAATACTCATAATTTTCGAGGATCTGTACTGTACATCAAGGCTGCTGCCTAAGGAAATTTCTAAGGAGCCCTTCGGGCTCCTAACATCAAAAGTTAGGAGCCCAAGCCATTACTTTAGGAGCCCAGCCTAAAAGTTGCCATGGTTAATCCTTGGGGGAGGGGGGTGGGGAGAGGGGTCTGGGGGGCAGCCCCCCCTCCCCCCCCCCCCCCCCCCCCCCCTTACCGTCCCCTTCCACATGCACACACATTTTATATTGTCAGTAGAGCCTTTGTACGTGAACAGAAAACTCCTTCGGACAAGATTTTTTTCTGAAAGCTTCTGAAGGTAACCTCCCTCAAATAGTTGTGTGAGAAATTCCAGCTTTCTTAACTCGAAAGTTTATTTAACCGAGCCTCTCCTTCGATAAAACCCTTTTTACACTGATTGGGTGACGAACAGGAGTGTGTATATTAGAAAGTTTCTGTAGGCTGAAAATGAGTTTGAAAATCCAACCAGTATATTGTGCTGTGATGAATGTTGGATAAAGTAAGTTAAAAATGTGTAGAACAAATAAAACAATGTTTAATAGGAGTTTTGAACATCCAAAGTTTTGAAGCAAAATCAATGAAGCATGAAGCAGCAAAATTATTATTTCACTATTGCACAGCAAGCTCACTAAAGAACTTGAATTATTGTTAGTAATTAAGGTTTAACAGAACCAAGATTACAATTTAGCAGGTCTATTTGAAGGTTAAGGCAAAGGTAATAAAAAGTCAAAACACCTGTGTAAACACTTTAATTAAATTCTGATCTTATCTACATTTCATAATCAGTTGTCAAAAATAGACCAGAAAAACTAAGTTGTGAAAAAAAAAACTGTTTCTAGGCTTTTCAAATGAGTTGCTTATACAATAGATTTTAGTAGTTTTAAAAACAATTCATGTTATTCAAACTGTTTTCAGCAAAGTTTCTAGCACATTATTATTTTCAAGAGTAATGTTCTCCTTGCACGGTTCAATAACCGAGATAAACACGAAACAGTTCGAATGAACAAACAAACAAACTTGATCCACAAAAAGCGGTAGCTGATAAGAATGTCACAGAAAAGGCACACATTTTCTGTTGTTATGAAATTAAGCGTTCTCTAAAGTGAAAAAATAAAAGTTTGAGTTAAATAACAAGCTTAATTACAGTAATTCGTAAGTGTAACATCAAAACATTCTGCACATTATTTTAGGCTTGTTGAAAAGGTTTTTGTATCAAGCTTTTGCAGATTAAAATTGTCATGATCAGACCTGATGCATGAATGGCCAGGAGATTGATTTCACTTTTGTATCCGTAAAATGTTTACTTCACATTCACTATAAACTCCTCCAAAATCCTCCAGAACATCAACGTAGCGAACGAAGCGTGAAGCAGCCCATAATACTATTCATTCTTCATTCCATATTTGGGAGTCAGTCCCAGTCCTAAACAGTCGAAAATAATTGGTTTTCGAAGTTGCACGCATTTATACGCTAAAATTATCTCTATTGTGGACAATTTTAGTATTTCCGTTTTGAAATGAAGCGCTTATGGTTTTAAACGGGATATATCTTACGCCAGTGGAACAAAGTTACAAGGAAATTGAAGTCATTAGATGAGAATGGAAAATCTATGCTTAGGCGCCCATCCGGGCTCCTTGAACAAAAATTTAGTCGCCCGCACTCGTAACTTAGGCGCCCCAGGCGACCGGGCGCCCGTTAGGCAGCAGCCTTGTACATGTTATCACTGTTCAAATAATTGACTCAGTAATATTAATAATTTATTGTCAATTATCAAATAAATCATTCCTTACCAACTTTAACTATTTATGAAAAGAGACTGATTCCTTCCTATAGTGGTTTAACAGCAAAGTCTGAATTTATCTTCGTGTTTACTTCATAGAGGTCCTGAAGGGACCCCATTTGAAGGGGGTGTATTTATAACAAGACTAGTGTTCCCTCCTGACTACCCTCTGAGTCCTCCTAAAATGAGGTTCATCGGTGAAATGTTTCATCCTAATGGTAAGTTTTGTTGATCAAACACACCTTTCAAACAGCCTGTTATTTTTGATAATAATAACTTATAATTATATATTTACAAACAAGGGGTAGAAAAGAAAGGGTTTTCTCACACCTTCTTTTGGTGGAATCGGATGAAGCTTGCATGTCTAAATGGACCCAAGGGATATTCTGCAGGAGGGGGACATTGGGGTTTGTGGTATTGCGGTATTGGCCAATTTTTCATGCAGTATGCACTAGTATTCTCCAAACCTGCGGGATCCATTTTCTTGGCGTTTTGCTTGACGATAGCTGGTATAAAAACCTATCCTTCACTTTTCTCTGACCATTTTCAGCTGTTTCTGGTCGTTTCGGAAGCAACCTGAAACAGCCTTGTGTTTTAACAACCAGTTTTAAGCCGTGTCAATGTTTCCATGGTCCCACCACTCATTATTGCCTCTATTTTTGCCCTTGCGTCAATGAATCCGCCTGCTATACAAGCTTACTATAAAATCGCGGTATTTTCCGGATTATTTTTTGCGGTATTGCAGTATTTTCCAAATTTTTTTGCAGTAATGCGGTGTTCAGCAACCCCCAATGTCCCCCTCCTCACTTCTGGCTGGGGCTTAGTGCCTGTGACAGCCTTGGCAAAGTACAGCCCCTGGCTCTTAAGTTTGGGGATTCAGGGCCAGCTATTATCCCACCCCATACATGCAAAGACTCACTTAATAACAGACTGAAACACCTTGGGACCTTATACACCACATGGGGCTAAGAGGCCATAAGTACATGTAGTACATGTACGAAGTACTTCCTGTAAGGTACATTCATGGGTACCTCTTAAACCCCACATTAAATAACTGAAATTTAAAAGAAAACCTATTGGAACACGACATCCCACAATATTTCAACTGAGAGAACATTCACATGACATTTATATGGCGTTGCATCACTGACCTGTACAACTCACTATCGCTTTATCTTTTGTGCAGTGTATCCTTCTCCTTTTCCCTCTCACTCCTTTAAGCCACATTAGAAAACATCCTGTAAGAAAGCCTGCGCTAAAAGCCGCACATCTGTAACTCGATAGAAACACAGAACTAGCACGAGCTGTTGACATAATGATGACGCAAGCAAATAGAATTTACATTTTGATCATCAAAATATTCAAGGGATTTAATTCTTTTTCCTCTTGGTGTTTTGTAAAAGAAATAGAATTTGTTTACTGTGTTTCTCTCGAGTTATAGAAAAACTCATGAAAGTTTGGGAGAACTTGAGAAACCTGTGGAAGGCTAACTGTGTATACTGAGAAAATACAAGTGACAAGTTTGTAGGATATCTCCATGGTATACCACTCGAAAACTAGTATTTTCTGCATCATTTTTCTTATTTGTCTCTGTGTTAGTTTATCCTGATGGTCGAGTGTGTATATCCATCCTTCACGCCCCTGGTGATGACCCAATGGGGTATGAGAGTAGCGCAGAAAGATGGAGTCCTGTGCAATCTGTAGAGAAAATTCTTCTTTCTGTTGTCAGTATGCTTGCAGGTAATAGTTTCTGTTTCCTTTTTTTGCTTCTTATTCTATCTTCATGTTGTATTATGGGAAAGCTTAGTTAATTAGTTAAGTTAGTCAGTTTTTATTTAAAGGTTTTAATGATTCCTAGTTTTACTTTCATTTTTACAGCTTAGTTATTTTATTTGTTAGTAATTTTTTATCACTGATGTAAATTTTTAATGTAAATTTTATTTTTAATAACATTTCTTACTGTAAAGCGCCATGAGCCATGGATATGGCGCTATATAAATCTATTATTATTATTATTATTATTATTATTATTATTATTATTATTATTATTATTATTATTATTATTATTATTATTATTATTATAAAGCTACTAGTTAATCAGGCAGTAGCCACTGGGCCTGAGTTAATCATTTATTACTACCATTTGTGTGCATCCTTGAAGTGTGACAAATTTGGTACGTATTTTTACTTTTAAAACGTTAACGGTTTTGTCTGGTTACATGTCACTTTTGACCAGTGAATCGAGCATTTAAAATCTTGCTCTAAAGCGACTTCTGGACAATAGCTCTTTCCAAACTATTCTCAACTTCTCTCATCTGCACTGCAGTGATATTTTCCGTGCAGACTTTAATCCAAGTGGGCGGGCAAATCTTGAAAATCTTGATAGCTTGTGAACAAAACATTATCGTATGGCACATAAAACATTGTCAATTTCGTGACTGATCACAAACATTTCATTGGTCAATTTTAAGTGGCATGTAACCAGACTGACTAAACCGTTGAGGTTTAAAAAACTATGCATTAAATTTGTCACGCTTCAAGGATGGACACAAATGGTAGTAAGGCAGCCAAATACTCTTACATCTTCTCAGTCTACAAGCTGGCATTAACCAACACAAATACATTGACCAATATGAAGGCAACTTGATGTTCTTTGTATCATCAATCTTTTTTTTATAGCCACTGGGAATCATGTCCATTGTAGCTAGTTTAGTAAGACTTCTTGGTAACCCCAATTTGAATAATTCATTAACTCAGGCGGTGTGCGCACTGGGATCGCTACGCATTGTGGATGTAGAATTTTCAAGATGGCGGTGAAGCTGGAAAAATTTCGTAAGTTACAAGCTTCGTTTATCGACAGAATTATTTCTTTTCCGAGCTCCTTTTCTAAAGTTATAAAAACTAAAACTCATTAAGATTCTATTTCTGTCAACAAAATAAGCAATGTCTATTATTGTCAGCAAAAACGCGGGCAACGAATATTCATCCTGTTCGATAATGTAATTTGAACTCGTCTTGTCGTGAGCTATAATTTTTCGTACATTGCCCACTGAACGAAAAAAATGGTATAAACTGTTTCTATAATGCTTGTTCTAAGCCAGGGTATAAACGCTCCCAAACGCTCCCCGCATTGTGTTGTAGTTTTTCCGAATTAAAACAGACATGTTTTGATGTCAAATATGGCGTCAAAGAGGTGACAGAAATAAGAAGTGATCGCATGATGTGACTCGTTAAATCATAAAATAGCGACGAACGGTTTCCTCCAACATTGTCAAGGTTACCAGGGGTGCTTAAAATGTTTTAAATCGGTACATAGCCGATATAAAACAACAGGCCAACCCTAAAGAAATATCATTAATAATGTATTGGCTTCTTGTGAAACTGGCAATTTGATGAAGTTATTTGAGTTCATTTAAGTCAAATGGGAACGATTTATCGTTAAGTCAAAGCTGTATTTAAAAGCTGAATCAAACTCTGTGGGGAAGTTCATTCAAGGGGATTTTGATTTAGAACACGAATTTCCAGATCATTTTCTTAGCTTTCAGATGTTAAGATTAATAAAATTGAATAAAAGTCTGTATGCTTGACTTCTGTTCATTGTTTACATGTATAAAATATGTCCATTGAACACAGGTAATGGTTAAAAAAAGAAAAGATACACCAATTTGTGAATTTTAAAGGTGACTGCATGATATTGAAAGATCTTGAGATGACAACAGAGATATTCAGGGATTTGCTCATTTTTTGGTAGGCAGAATGTATACAGTGCTAAAATGGTTATTGGGTGAACCAAGGGCAGGGAAAACAGCTATTGCTATAAATAATTGGCATCAAAGCAACTCTAGTGAGGTCAGTTTGCGTCAATATGTCAATGATGAGAGAATACATTCAGATGAGAGAAATAAGTTACAAAAACTTGCCTTTGATCACCACATTCCAAGATCCAGGTGCCAACACCATTTTATAATTCAATAAATGGTGGTGGTGGTTAAAAAAAGAAAAGATACACCAATTTGTGAATTTTAAAGGTGACTGCATGATATTGAAAGATCTTGAGATGACAACAGAGATATTCAGGGATTTGCTCATTTTTTGGTAGGCAGAATGTATACAGTGCTAAAATGGTTATTGGGTGAACCAAGGGCAGGGAAAACAGCTATTGCTATAAATAATTGGCATCAAAGCAACTCTCGTGAGGTCAGTTTGCGTCAATATGTCAATGATGAGAGAATACATTCAGATGAGAGAAATAAGTTACAAAAACTTGCCTTTGATCACCACATTCCAAGATCCAGGTGCCAACACCATTTTATAATTCAATAAATGGTGGTGGTGGTGGGGGGGGGGGGGGGGGGGGGGGTTGAAAGAAGACTTTCCTTGCATCATAATTTCTGATCTGCTTCATTTAATTTTATTACACCTGCTAATGTAGTCTGATCTAAAGCTGAAAGGTTCTTGAGTATGCTATTCTTTGTTATACAATTCTAACAAGCATTTGTATGCTCATTTATGTGCGAACCTGTTTCGAGAGGTATGTAAACATGGGTATGACTTGTAGGCTTTAAAAAAAATAATAAGAAAATGGGACATGTTTTGATAGCTTAATACAACCATGAGAGAACTAACATAAACTATGAAATTCTCCCAAACTCCCTCTAGTGACTCCATGAGGCTGTGTAAGCACAAATCTATTTGCTGTTTCATACCTACAATAAAACTGTTAAATTACTTTTATATGAATCATACCAAAACAACGGCAATGACAAACAAACAAACAGTAAAATGCAGTTTTTCTTTTATTTGATTTAACACTTTCAAAACCACCTGATCCAAGTATTACTGAAGAGTTTAAGAGGAACAACCCCAGGAGAAATGGTGCTCAGTAATTTATAAAAAAAAAAGTATATGCAGGAGCAATACAACCTCAACCGTAAAATAACAATAATAAGAACTGTAAGAAGCAGCAAAAAGCCTGGAAAAGCTTAAATTAAATTATAAAGGAAGGGTCTAGTTCATATATAACATTTTGTGCCAACTTTAATTGGATCAGTGTGTATAAACAAACACTAGAATACATCAGTACAATTCTTATCATGCAGACTCGGTAGTTTATACAACGCAAGGTCAGCTATTAAATCAAGCCTTTTTTGACGCAATGTTTCGACAGTTGAAAGATCGAAACGATCAAATCAATTTCAGTACTCAAGGTGGCACTGAATGGACAGAAAATCAAAACATTTCGAACAGGCCATCTTACCTTGAGTTTGCTCACGATTGTTTTGGGATCACTGACTTTAAGGAGAGTCAAAAAAGTGCAGACTGATCGTGAATGATCGAACAAAGTGACATTGAGCCCAGGTATTGGGTCGTCTTGCAGTAGCTGGTAGGCTATCGATGCATTGGCTGGGCAGATTTTATCCTTCGCTCACATGGACCAACATGCGAATGTATTAAACTAACGGTATGTATCAAGAAGCAGAGACTGTTTTCCCAACTAAACTCGAACTTGTTTGTTCATTAAGGTCCTTTTAAAGAAAACATAGCCAATTCGCTGATTTTCGCAGCGTATTTAACGAATACTGTTCGCCTTCGTCGCCTCCTACAAGATGTGCACTCCACCACGACTTGACACAAATGATAATAATTTTCTTTTCAACCATGATGCATAGCGATCCCAGTGCGCACACCGCCTGTCATTAACTAGACTTCAACGAGTGGGACATAATGCTTTATTTTTCAAACAATGAGCCAAAAATTTCAAGAATAATCCCATCCTATCCCCTCCCCTCCCTGACTCTATCCCTGTCCCTTCCCTTCCTAGGGTCATTTCTTTTTAAGTCTCCACCCCTCCGCAAGAGCCCACTGAATGTCTTTTCTGAGCAATTCCCCACCCCTCCCCAGTACTCAATGATGCCTTTTCTAGGAAAATCCCCACTCCTCCCATAATACTTAGTGAGTACCATTTTTGACTTAATCCTCACCCTTCCCTCTTTTGTTCCTGAAATTATCCATCCCTCCCCCAAGGAAGGGTTTTTGGTTTGAACTGCCCACTTTCCTTAACAAAGTTTGGCTTTTGAATCCCCCACCCCCACCCCAGGCAGAATTTCCAATGACCTTGTGAGGGGTTGGTGTGGATATTTTCTGGAACTGTATATTGCTGCTGTATACCAACCCTCCAAGTTTATTTTTTTCCTTAGTGGCCATTTGGCCACTGACTGCTCAAGTTTGGTTTCCAGTGAAAAATTTTAGTCGCTAAATTAAGCTCACACTTTTCAATCCTTCTTCTCAATTTTAGTCGCCAGGGTGGCGACTTCAGTTCCAATTTAGTCGCCAGCTCCAAACATTTTAGTCTCCATGGCGACTAAAATGGGTTATACATTTCCCCTAATTAAAGTGTATATGACATGAAAAATATTTTCTGCTTATTTGAAAGGCCTTTCAAAATACAGAAGAATGGTGTTTTTCTTTTCGAAATATCTTTTTTCGTTTCTGAGATATTGTCATTTTTGTAGTATGCAAATTAGATAAGTTATGATGTCATAAGATTTGCAACTGAAAAATGGTAAAATACTGAATACACAATATCTCTAAAACCATTAAAGCAGTTGTCTTGGAACTTGGCACCACAAATGTGCATCACAAAAGAAACAAAATGACACCCTTTGGACTGTTGCCATGACAACACTTTTGCCGCTGGTGCTGTCTCAATAAAAACTGAAATTCCCAGTTTTTGTCTAAACCAAGAACCATGTAGCACAGCCTATCCAATGTTGGGAATTAAGACAATATGGGAACTATGTCTGTTCCAAGCAGGACCTTTTTTCTCACTAACAAGGTTACAAATCGGGATATTTTGTTTTTTGACAGAGAGAGACTGGAGCTCAAAAGGTTGCTATGGCAACAGTACTTAAGGTGTCATTTTGTTGCATTTGTGATGCACATTGGTGGTGCCAAGTTTCAAGGACACTGCTTCAATATTTCCAGAGATATTTTTATTCAGTATTTTACCATTTTTAAGTTGCAAATCTTATGACGTCATAACTTATCTAATTTGCATAATACAAAAATGGCAATATCTCAGAAACGAAAAAAGATATTTCGAAAAGAAAAACGCCATTCTTCTGTATTTCGAAAGGCATTTCAAATAAGCAGAAAATATTTTTCATGTCATATACACTTTAAACAGCTGCTAATTTGTATCCTCTGTTGTATGCAGAGCCAAATGATGAAAGTGGTGCAAATGTAGATGCTTCAGTGAGTATTACATGAAGCTGTCAATTTTCTAATATTTTATATTACAAATAATATGCTTCTCTTAGAGTGCTTTTGTGAACACTGTAACAGGGTTCGCACAGTCTTGAAAAGTCCTTGAATTTTAGGGGGAGTCCTTGAAAAGTCCTTGAATTCCATTTTTCCTTGAAAAGTCCTTAAATTTCTGTGTAAGTTCTTGAAAAGTCCTTGAATTTTCTTCAACTTCAAACGTAGTGGCGTCAAAAGGAAAGTGCTTTGTATAGACTTTGGTATTCTTTTCCTGTGTAAAGCAACTTCAAACACTGTAAAACACGAGTGTTTAAGCAGCTAATAAAGAGAAAAGGCAAGTGAACTGAAAAATGTAGAGAAGGAGATGGAGCAAACACTTGAAGCCTTATTAGAAACCTGCTAGCTTGGACTGGGAATGTGGATTTATATACCATCTGTGAAATTACATTCCTAGTAGGTGGTCCTTGAAAATTCAATTTGGTCCTTGAAAAGTCCTTGAAAACTCCTGGAAAAATGGTTGCGATTTTTTGTACGAACCCTGTGTAAAATGAATGTATTGAAATGCTTCAATGAACCCTGTTTTTTATCCAGTACATTGTGGCTATCTGTCCATTGTGGACAGATAGCTACTTAACAATTAGACCCGTAGTCCACTACAGGTCAATAGCCCATGAGGCGAAGCCCTTGAGGGCGAAGGGTCTAATTGTTTTAGTATCACCCAACTAGTCGGACAGAAAAAGCAATAATAAAGTTAGCAAATGCAAGTTGAAGAAAGATTTATTTGGGAATAAAACGAAAGAAATCGTCGTGAATTTCGCAACTCGATGACTATTGCTAATAGTCCTCTAGTAGCGTAGCCAATCAAAATGCAGGATTTGCATTAGTCCACTAGTTGGGTGATACTAAAGATAGATAGCCTGGTTAGCTCAATTGGTTGAGCGCTGGACTTGCTTCAGGTCGACTGTTTGAAACCCAGGCAGGATGGACACTCAGGGTCTTAAAATAACTGAAAAGAATGTGCTGCATTTGTGACTACATTTGCAAATGGTTCGACACTCTAGTCGTGTATATGGACGGTAAACCATTGGCCCCGTCTCCTGCATCTTCAGCATTATATAGTCAGCAGGGGACATTAGAGAACCCACACACTTATCACGCAGAGTAGGGCATGGAGTTCCCAGTGTTGTGGTCTGGCCTTGTTTCATGGGCTGGTGCTATCACATGGGGTTAACTTCATTGTGCCTTTCCCCTTGGACCAAATTGTCCAAGAAACTTACTATGACCACAGATTATCAATGATTTCCATTCACAAAAACAAAAAATAATATGCATATTTTGTTTGATTGTTATTGGTTCTAAAACTAAATTTCATGTTCTGTTTTTCCCCTTCAGAAAATGTGGAGAGAAAATCGAGAGAAGTTCAATGAAATAGCAAAACAGATTGTAAAGAAATCATTAGGCCTTTAATGTTGATCTGAAAAAATTCTACCTTTCACCTTCCAATGCCCATAGTGTAAAAAAATTGATACAAGAATGAATTATTATTATTATTAATGGTTATTTCCACTCAGATCATACATGAAATTGGTCTGAGGGAAAATTCAAGACAGAATCATAGTCCTGACATCATACAATTATTATTACTGCTTCTAGGAAACGTGGTGTAAGGACACCAAAAGTGCAACATAATACTTGTAAAGAAGTGATACACTTTTAGCTAATACTGGTCTATACTAGTCTTCACTGTATAAACTCTCCTGTTGTTTCAAATTGAAAATAAATAAACATTGTGTAGTTCCAGGAAACGTCCATAGTCCCCCACAGAAGGGATTGCAAATTCCTGGGGGTGAGGGGTCTCAAAGGCCAAAAACTTAAAGGAAATGTGGGGCCATATAAAGAATCCCTTCCAATGGGGGGGGGGTGTAATGGATATTTTCTGGAACCACACATTACATGTTTTTGTAACCTCTGATAAGTGGGCGATGCTAAGAACAGATTAATATATTGAATGCAGATCCATGGTGAATCTTTCAAAATTTTTGATATTAATTTTAGCAAGCCTGAAGGTAAAATAATCTCAAAATACAGTGTTTGCATGCAATTTGCAGTGGGATTGCCACGTTTAGGTTGCCAGTATCCAGCATAGCAGCTCTCATAAGCTTGTAATTCTACTGGTCCTCTAGTGTATCAATTGCCTATTGTTTTGGGGGCTTGGGACATTGTTCCTGTTGTTTGTTCTACTGTTCTCTTGAAGAGTAGTGAGCCTTGCAAGAACTGCTACCCGACCCGTCCAATGTGCACAAAAATCACTGAACATTTGATAAATGCTTGGTACTTTCTCTTTAATATGATGTACGGTGTAACATTCCCTTACAATGCACGTTCTAATAATACTATATGAAGGTGATATGTGATCTTCGCAGTGAATTTCCAATTTAAGCAATTGGAATTAAGAAGCCTGAAAAAAATCAGGGCTTCAACGGGATTCGAACCCGTGACCTCCGCGATACCGGTGCGATGCTCTACCAACTGAGCTATGAAGCCACACATTGGGAGCGAGGTCAATTGTGAGTTTGACCTCGAATTTGACCTCGCTCCCAATGTGTGGCTTCATAGCTCAGTTGGTAGAGCATCGCACCGGTATCGCGGAGGTCACGGGTTCGAATCCCGTTGAAGCCCTGATTTTTTTCAGGCTTCTTAATTCCAATTGCTTAAATTGGAAATTCACTGCAAAGATCACATATCACCTTCATATATATCCGCAGTTCATATATGAGTCATTTCATATACATTACATCAATAATACTATAATTGGTAACTTTTTGATAAAAAAAAAGACTTAAGATCTTGAACATGAGAAGTGGGATAATGCCATATTTAAGATGTTTGGTAACTTGGAAACTAGTTATGAATCAAATAATTTACAAGCGTCAACTTGAAACCATTGTTCATGGCCATTGGAGGAAATCCAGAAAAGGCCTATAAATTAATGTTTCATGTGACGTGTATGATAAAGGTGTAATAAAATAATACATTACATAAATTAGTGAAATAAATAGAAAAAACAGATTTAAATTCGTTTGAGTTTCCCGATGTATGCATAGACAAGAACTATCAATAAAACAGCCAGACGTCATTTTGGTATTCTCAGAAGGTCGAGAAGGGAAGGGGTGAAGAGAAAAAATTATTTAAAAATAAAGTCGCTTACCATCTACAAAATATCTGGGAAATTTGTGCTGTTTTAATGTAAATGGATTTTTGCTTGGACCAACTAGCTTCTTCAAGTAAGTGGTAAGCAACCTGTGTCTGAATATTTTACCCACATAATTATGCTAAAAGAAAAACATCTCCATGCTAACCTGCCAGATAATTATTTGAAAATGTATTGTTAAGAAATCGTATTGTTTAATGAATCTTTTACCTCAATGTTTAATAATATTTTTAATACTTCTTACATGGGGAAATGTCAAATGCTTGCTTATTATCGTGTGGTGATCAAGGTATGGCAGAGCATTGCTTACCCAAAAGACTTGCCTACCAGTCGAGCTCAAACCGGAAACGAGAAGCAAACGACTTTTAGAAAATCTTCTTACCCAAGGGCATTTGTTTTTTGAGTCATTTTACTATCAGCTATCTTGAATTCTCTGCTTTCCCAAACTATTTTCTCAAGAGTTCAAGATACATATAGCAAATGCATGTGAAATAAACCTACAGAAAACAAGGCACTGTATTCTTCTTGGAGTACAGTGTCAGGGAATTCATCTTGGGTAACATCTACAACTTCATAAAATATTAACTATTATTATGCCACTATTGTGCCATTTTACCATATTAGGGCAAAAGAATGCACAAAATATGCCATGTTATTACACTGTAGAACGGCAAAAATATGGACTGAAAGCGTAGCCACAAAATCACCGAACCAAACTTTATTTTGTGACTGGAATAATAAATCTCTTATTCTATGGTTTAAGATATAATACAAGCAGACATTTTGCAATGCAAGTCGCAAAATATCCGTGCGTTGAATAAGGTGTATTATATATGCGGGCAAGGCTGTATAAAAAAAGTCCAGCATCTTAACTGACTAAAATTTAATCTTAGTATTTCAAAATATACTAGTTGGACATCAAATGTTCCAATAATTTTATCAATGTAAAAAAAATCCTATTTCTTTTTAGGCATAGCTTCTTTAACATCAACGGAAATGAGGGTATAGAGGAGATGTTCTGTCGAGTTAACCACAGTGTATTTGAGATTACTGAGTCCGTCAGTGCCCATTCGTTGAGCAGAGTCCCTAAGTTTGGCGAACCTGTGAAATTAAGAAAACCTCTGTTAGAGGAACATAAGCTGTTAAAGTTAGTAGTGTAGTTTATTACAAGCTTATGATAGCTACTACTACACTACAGTAAATTTATTCTACTGGCCCTCAAGTGTAGCAGATGCTATTGTGTTTGGGGCTAGGGGCATTGTTCTAGACTATCTAAAAGCCCTTTCCAATAATAATTTTTTCATATGGTTTTGTTGTTGATAAGGACGACCTCCCACGATGTTGTTGCAAGCCTGCTCCTGACTTTGCCATTTGAGGTTGTCCTATGAACAAAAAGAGGCTTACTTGAAGTAAGTCTAGCAATGCATTAATCCTGTTTGTTGGTTTTCTCTCAATGGGGAGTGGGAGATTTTGCACAATGTAACCTTGAAATCATGGACAACTTACCGATCTGGATCAGGCTTTCCACTATGATGAAATATCTTTAACATTTTGTACCTTCCTAATTGCATTGATGGTCGTGTTAGCTTGAGATGTTTTGCAGATATTCTAAAACATCAAAAATCAAACTCAGGAAAACTAGGTGGTATGACAATTGAAAATACTTGTTGACTAAGTTTAGTTAGCACGGCTCAGATAAGAAAATACTTCTCAGTCATTGTGCACAGACCCTACTGAACTTGATCTATACACCAGACCCCCCTAGCCAAATATTTCCATTTGGACCAACCACTCAGTCAAGAAGCTAATATTTAAAACTATATCCAATTTCAAATAAATAATTAAAAAATTACACTTTTTCATCTAGACAGTTCATTTTCCAGACTTGTTGATAAGGGGTTGGTGAGTGTTTTAAAATTACTACTACCAGTAGGCCAAAACCAAACTCAGTGATTAAATGATAAAACAATTATTATTGAACCTGGTTATTGCAAAATATCATCATTTGTCAGTGTCGCGCAGATCATTTCCGCTTTGGCAAGTAGCAATGACAAATCAAAGTTTGCTATTAACATTGTTATTGTTAATTATCTGTAGATACATGCATGACATCAGAACTAAATAATGTTCTAAGCCAATGAAAATTCACATAGTAAGGAAATGTATAATTTATAAAACTTATTATAGACCTAGTACCGGTACCTGTTATAAAGATCGTCATCTTCTCCTCCCCATCCCCAAAACTTGTTTGAAAATCCATTTATAAGTTCAAAGTGTTCCCTTTTAAAGGAACCAGCTCCTCCAAAAATAGTTGTATATGGCAAACTGAAAGGAAAGCATTAGAAATCAATACAATTGTTACCAAAAATTGCTAACAGGGTGCAAAGAAAATGTCCCCTTTGAGGAAACTCCACTAAAGGTAATGGATCAATTTGGAGAAGGGGGGATACCTCAACTTCATCCTTGTCCCTAAAAAGAACATGTACATATGAATGAATTCTCAGTGCTTCAAATGACCACCGACAGCCTACAAAAAGTGTCCGCTTCTTCAAAATCTTTGCTCAGTTAAGTCAGCTGTATTTCTCCATAAACTGAGAAGTAATTAAAGAAAGATTCTTTCAAACAGTCTGGAACGCTACTCAAACCAGCTGCTTTCAAACTCTTGAATTCTAAATGAATCTAAACATTATTAATCAATGACACCAATATTGTGATCAATGAGTAACCAGTTAAGGTGGCCCGCGGCTATTTCTGGGAACGGAGGTGCTCTTTTCTAAATCGAGTTTTCGGCATGTAAACGTTAACCGATTTCTCTGATTTTTGGCAATCGAAATAACAAATGTTCAAATTTTATAAAGCTTTGAACTTTAGGGCGAACAAAATAAACGAACACGAGATATTAACGTTTTTAAAAAAATCAATTTATGAAAAAAACGCGAATATTTTCCAAACGCGACGATAGATTTTTTTCTAATTAATGTCAACAAGTTCAAATTATCCAAGTTCTAATGTGAGCAAGTTTCAACGAAATCGGCTGGGTGGAAATTGCTGCACAGTTGACTGTTGAATTTTTGCTTCAAAATATTATGCTTGTGTATAATTGGGACAATTTTTTAACAAGATACTAGTGAGCAGCACACAGCAACAAAATCTTGTTAACTCAATTAGGTTTATTCTCCGACCGGTTTCGTCTGATAACTACAGACTTCATCAGGGAGTTTGAAACAAGATTACATGGGGGACTTATTTATACATAACATTTGCAGTACAAATCACGTTCCCGTAAGGGTGCGAACAACAAAACACCCACAAGAAATGCGTGCAGGATATGACTAAAATCCTGCATAGAGTGTGTGATGTTTAATTTTGGGGCTCACGGATTTAACGTTAAAAACTAGATAGAAACTAGATAAAGCTGTTTGCATACATGCTGTATTTTCTCATACTTAAAAATAAAAGAAAAAAATCGGTAGATTTTTTTTAATTCGAAAAAAATGAATATTTTAAAATTCACAATTTACGCATCGTAAATCTCTTCCTCTTCATTCGTTTACAACTTTTTCTAGGAGTTTCCGATCTTTCCATACTTTTCAGCAACGTTTTAGCTGGCATTAAGCTTTCAAATAATCCATTGGATCTGAGCATTACTTAAACTTTGTTGTAACAGCTCCCAATTATACACAGGCATAATATTTTGAAGCAAAAATTCAACAGTCAACTGTGCAGCAATTTCTACCCAGCCGATTTCGTTGAAACTTGCTCACATTAAAACTTGGATAATTTGAACTTGTTGACATTAATTAGAAAAAAATCTATCGTCGCGTTTGGAAAATATTCGTGTTTTTTTGATAAATATATTTTTTTCAAAAGCGCTAATATCTCGTGATCGTTTGCCGTGTTTGCCCTATAATTTAAAGCTTTATAAACTTTGAACATTTGTAATTGCGACTACCAAAAATCAGAAAAATCGGTTGAGGTTTACAAGCCCAAAACTCGATTTAGAAAAGAGCACCTCCGTTCCCAAAAAATAGCCGCGGGCCACCTTAAAAGGCTTTAAATCATCACCTATCCCCTCTCTCCTTTTGGAGAAATGGGAGCATTGATCCTTTTAAAAGCTTCCCTGGTTTTGGCCCAACAACCTCTTCCCCACGTGTCAAAATCCAGTGAATACTTGCCGATAATTAAATTTATCCACCGCCACTGACAGATGTCTTGGTGATGCTGGACAGCTGTACTCATTGCGGTCATCTTCTGGTATCAAGTCGACGTCGTGAAATATAAAACATTCATACTGGTCAAACTTCAGTGCTTCTTTAAAACCAATGTTGAACAGTATGGCACGGTTAAAGATGGTGTCTCCTGCCTGTTGAAAAGAATGATAATACAGTAAGTGCAACCTTAACTAAAGCAACCCTAATGTTAAGCACACAGGTTAAAGGGCTGTAGGCAGGATTTTGCTTCGGCAGGTGTCCCTCACTGCACATTAAAAATTAATTGTTACTCAGAGTTTCGTACCAAAAAAAAATGGCTGCACGACTGTCGCAACCTGTTTTTAGTCTGCTTCGCTTGTGCCACTTGTGGAAATTACTAAAAAGTCTGATTTTTTAACTCATTCAATTAATCCCTACTGTCTTGTTTCTCAACCAGACTGTTTTCCTATACAAGTACACTACTTGTGTGGTGTCTTAGTCATAATAAATCAATAAGTTAGAGTTTCTGATTACTGGTACTCATATGAAACACACCTGTTCTACAACTACAATTCTGTAGTCCAGATTCTGCCTCTTAAGTATAGGGTGCATATGTCGTAGAAAGACTGACAACTGCTCATAACGATTACGATATGGAATTATTAAGGCCATCTGGTGAGAGATTGAAAAATATATCATTAAGAAATGATTTGATTAAAGAAAGTTGCATGACTGTATAAGCTGTAATCTCACCTTGATTCTTGCTTTGCATTTAGTTGGTTTCCAGCGACCTCCCTTATCAATCCAACCATTAAACTCACTGGACATCTGTTTTTCAACATCTTCCATTTTAGGAACTTTTACATCTACATATAATGGTCCAACTGAAAAAGTGAAATCAAACAAACAATTTCATATCAGGTGGCACATAAACCACAACATATATTTTCAGGAACATAACATTGCTTCAATAGGCCATTTCCGAGTTACCCTTTGCCTCTCTTTCAAAACGAGTCTACGTGCGAAACCATTCATATAAAAATGTGTTCCACCTTTACGTCCATTTTCATGCAAATCAAAGTCATTTTCATTTCAATGGTTTCGCACGTAGACTAGTTTTGAAACTGAGGTAAAGGGCAACTCGAAAATGGCCAATTAATATAAGGCATCAGCCCTAACCTGTATGTCAGATGGCCATTAGATAGGTACAACAATGATACCAAAATTTAAATATTGCCCAAAGAAAATAGAGTGCTCTGGTCGGCTGAAAGGTATATCAGATTCCTATCACTCTTACTATAGATTCAAACAAATTGTTTCTACTGGTAATCTTGCTGCGAAATTTTGCTGTAAAACAAAATTCTGCAAATGCTTAAAGGGGCAGTCTCATCAAGATTTAGCCCTACTTGAAAGTCTAATGAAGGTGCTGGTATTAATTGGAAATCCACTAATAGTTGCCTAACCTTGCTAAAACGCACCGTACTACTCACGAAAGTTGTTTAAAAGTGGAGTAGCTACGGACAGGTACGAAAGAAATGGTCTAAAACTTGAAAACGTCGGGCCGACGTTTTCAAGTTTGACAGCGTTATTTGGAGGAAAATTACTAAAAAACCGTTAATTATGGTTTATGCACATCTTAGAGAGTGCATTTATGACCTTTTGGCATTTAAAGGTTATTTTGTTGATCAATGAGTGCACCTTTATAAATTCAGCATAGTTTGCACAAAAACTTAGAAGATTTCTCGTGATACTGCCCCTTTAAGTGAATGGTAGAGAATGTGTACACTCCTTTAGCCCACTTTGTAACACCATTGTTAAAAAGAAGCCCTGTTTTTTTGGCCATTTACACCACACCATTCACACATTGTTTTAAAATTTCTCCACTTTGGAGAGTTGTCTTTGGTGCTTTTTGGTAGCAGAAAACATCATTTTAGTGTGAATGGCATGCAAAACCAGACAAAAACAAGATGTGTTTTCACATTATTCTTAGCCTGCAAACAGGGTCCCTTGTGGGGCATAGGATGAAAAGAAATTGGAAAGCAAACCGAGCCTAGTGTGTATGGGACCTACAGCGGATTCAGGTTGAGCGTTTAACGGCCTCAGTTGTCGTGTTCGTTGTAACGGTTGAATTGATTGCGTTGCGAGGCAAAATGACAGACGTTGCTAGGCAGGAATGACAACGTTCTGTCTGGGAAAAAGCACGTTGCGGTTTTCCCAGGCAGAACGTTGGCATTCCCGCCTAGCAACGTCTGTCATTTTGCCTTGCAACGCAAATCAATTCAACCGTTACAACAAACGCGACAACTGAGGCTGTTAAACACTCAACCTGAATCCGCTGTATGTATCATTAGTTTTTAAAAGGAGAGAAAAACATATGCTTATAAAATGGCTTGTACCTCTCAATACTTCTTTTAATTAGTGCTCCAATGTTTTGTGGTATAACATTGCACAGCTGTGCCATAATTTCTGCCAAGTCAAGTACAGCTGTATTAAATGTAAATAACTTCTTCACTTGTGTCAATTTTTCTAATTCATGGTTGATGACAATCAGTTAAGTTAAATGGAAAAAATACTCGGCTTACTTCGACATCAGTAGCAGCGATATATGTGTAAAAAATCTAATGGTTCCCACGCAGCTACACATAAGCATTTATCACTGAATGTAAATACTCCAAGGCTTTCTATCTATCTATCTTTCTTTCTTTCTTTCTATACCGGGATTAAACCGCTTTGATAGGCTTACTACAAATCTGGAATTGTTTTGAGCACTAATTGATGTTGTACCGCGTGCGGATACTATTTAGAAAACAAGTACCTACCTACAAGCTCTGTACACTGAATATTCAGCACTTGCAAGCTTGAATCGATCGGCGTGAATATATATATTTTTTTAATTTAATCAATTACTTGACACCACATACAATAATAAAGAAAAAATAATAATTACAAGATTGTAGACAATGACAAGACTTTATAAAATCATCAAGAAATTGTGCGCGCTGTGATTGGCCAGTTCGAGTTCATTATAGCTCCATAAAGCACTCTGCTTACGTCACGCGCGTGCTTTATGGAGTTATAATGCACGCTGCTTACGTCACAAGTTTTAGCGCGCGCAATTTTTTTAACATTTTATAAAAGAAATAAAGAACTTGTCCTCGTGCATTGTTGAGTTATATAAGCACTTGGGAATTTTTAAGAACACTCGAGAAGTGCGAGAAGCACTCGGCTACGCCTCGTGCTTCTCTATGCACTTCTCTCGTGTTCTTAAAAATTCCCGCGTGCTTATATAACTCAACAATGCACTCAGGCTCGTTTTTTATTTCTTTAATAAACGACAAGAAAAAATATTGGAGCGATTTTAGAATACCGGGCCACTTATTAACATATCTCTGAACGCTTTTTAGAACGAAGCATATAGAAACAAAAGGAACTATTCATATTCAATGAGATGCAAATAAGTGGCCCGGTATTCTACAGTTTAGCCAAAATATTATAATATTGCGAAATTTGTGAACGAGTGTTTTTTTAGTGAAAAGACTGAAATACTCGAAGCTCAGACAGTAATAACAATAGGATTTACCTTTACCAGGCAATCTTCTCCTAATCAAGCAATTTATTAAGCTTGAGAATGGTTTGCATCTCACGATCTTGTTTGAATTAATTTGCCGCCATTCCGTGAGGAAAGAGAATTTGTTTCTATGCAACGACAACGTGTACAGGAAGAAGTTACACGCAAAGTTTAATCTGGAAGTGTTAAAAATGAGAGTAAACTTATAGCTCAGATCAGCTAGACATAACAGATTGTTTGATTGCCGATGATTTCTTGCTAGGCACCAAACATTGTGACATAAAATCAATGAATAAAACACATGACTCACCCAATAAAGACGATTTTTCTGGACATAATTCTTGAGCGATATTGTTCTCGCTAGGTGTTGATATAGGCTTTGTTGTTGATACGATCTTTTCTGTGGATAATTTAACTGTTAATGTTTTGTTCGGACTATTGGTCGAAGACTTAACATCCTCAAAAACTAACTTCTGCTCTGTGGCGCTTGGATGCAAACTTGGCTGAATGGAGTTGACTATGTCCTTCGAAGGGCCAGTGTTCGACAGATTCGTAACCGCTGTGTAGTTGTTTGAAATCGAAGCTTGTTCTTGAAGGTCTCTACCGAGATTTCCAGTTTTTAGTCTACCAACATACTTCACTCCCAGTTGAGTATATTTTGAAAAACTCACAGAATAATAAAACATCACTAATAACGATGCTATAGCCACGATAAATGTACAGATCATAAACTTTTTTAGTCTGCTTAATTCAGCCATTCTTTCAGGCTCGTGTAGGACAAACGCCTATTTCGGTGCTCGTAGTTCGTACAAATGCGCCTATTTCGGTGCTCGTAGTTCATATGACGAATCATCCAAAAAGAAACTCAGCTCCATTCTTGTGCCAAATTGTTTAGAAAACGCCATGTCAACTGTTGATACGCCGCCATTGCTGTAAAAAGAGGGGCCTAAAAAGAGTCAGCCTGGCACTTTTTTCGGTCAAAACGAGGCCCTCAGTACATCAAGACGAGGCAGCCTGCCACGAAACGTTCACCACGAAACAAAAAAATCAAAGTACCCTATGGGCCAGGATTGTTCTTTATTTTACGTTCATGAAAGTATCGTCTATTTAAAGGCAGGCAATTACATAGCTTTTTTGACATTTACATCCAATTTACAGTGCCAGAGAAATTCCTTTAATGTCGTTCAAGTTAAAACGCGCCTTTTAACATGTTTATTTAACAACGAAAAAAAATTTAAAATACTTCGAGCAAAATGCTCCCCCGTCTCTGCTCCCCCCTACGGGGTAGAGTTACTGGGAGCAGAGTCTCTGCAGAGTCCCACCCTCACCGGTCCACCCGCACGAGGGAGCTCCGCTACGCTCGTTATGCGAACAGCATTATATAAGAGTTGTTCAACTCTTTTCCTCCCATGTGGGAGGCATTTTCTTAGACTCCACGAGGCGTAGCCTCGTTTTGGTACTAAGCTTGTTTTCGTCCTATAATGCGATAAAATCGCTGTTTTCGTTTATAATTGTGGCAGACGTATTGAACTTGTGGATTTCTCGATATATTTTAGCTCGATGTTGGTAACATCTTGGATTTCTTGAAAAGCTCGTTCTTAAATACTTCATAGAATTTGAAATCAGTGTGGTACCCTCGCAATCTTTGCTCCCTAGTCTGTATCTTTCACGTGTATTTGTGTTCTGAATCCGAGAAATATTCAAAAGCTTTTTACAAAATTGTTGAGTTCCCGTACAATCGCATCTTTGTAACACAACACCGCTCAACGGCAAGAGTCACGTTCGCGTACGTTTTATAAATATTTCATACAGTGAACTTGGGCTGCCTGTGGTAAATGTTACAAGGGCAGCTACCAGCTCAGAACTGCCGTAAAACACAACAAATTGTGATCCGCTGTAAGCCAGATAAAAGAAGTTCACTTACGTTTTGTTGTTTGTGTGGCTTTGTGTCCATTAAAATTCCTTGTCAGCTGTTGCCGCCCCCTACTTTTGCGACCAGGGCCCGTCGTTACAAATTACAGTGAATGTATGAGATCAAATAGTGTATCGTGACACGTACGTCACGCGGCCTCAAACACAGAGGCCGTGTCTGCCTGTGATGGAGGTCACAATTCTTTATAGTGTTCTAGGTATGGTAGAGACCGAAAGTAGCGTATGGAAACGGATTTCTCATCGCTGTCTTAGACTGTAGACTTATCGACTCGCACAAAATATATAAACAATAGCCTTCATTTGGCGCGAAAATATGCACGGATATTTGTCCGCGGACATTATTTGTTCCGAGAAGCGAACAGTTTTCCGAGAGCGAAGCTCGAGGAAAACTGTGAGCTTCGAGGAACAGATAATGTCCAAGGACAAATATCCGTGCATATTTTTGAAGCCAAATGAATGCTATTGTGTTTATTATCCTTCAAATATTTTTTTACAAGGCCGCATTTTGGGAGACGTTTTCTCAAAGCTTTTAAGCGTCAAAGTACATCTGTCAGCGCTCAAAATATTATTAAAGTAAAAATTGTAAAAAGGTATTAAAGTGCCAAAATATTATTAGTCTGCTCAAAGTGTTTAGTTTTATTCATTTTAACAATTTACTCGGGATAAAAGTTAAACGTGCGAACGTAAATCGCAGAATTCCAAAACTGGGGAATATCACTTGGGGAATATCATCTGATATCCCCCAGTTTTGGCTGCATCACGTGACGTGTTTAGACCAATCGAGCGCGCGCAAAATATTTGATGGATTATAAGGCGCAATACACAGTGGTCCGTTCTGGGTATGATAACCTTGAAAGAAGACTCATTATTCTTATCTGGCCTTATCTTGCAATAGTTTTACCGATTCCAAATATAAACTCAAAACGCTTGAATAAAACACGAAAAATAATTCATTCATTCTCTCTTAAACGACTCTACATACATGCATATAATGCCCTTAAGATAAAAGTATAAAGGAAAATCGGTCGGAAGACCAAATTTTCAGAGCATAGCAAATCGGCAAATGTCACGCCAAAACACCCGAAACTACGGGAGTTGCGTTAGGTCTGTCAACCATCTGTCAACCATCTGTCAACAACTATTGTTCTTAGTAATAAATTTTCTTAGTCTCTTGAGCCTGAAGCGACAGAAAAAAATGATTATCGCGCGGGCATGTTTTTTTTTCGCTTCACGCTCGACGGACTGCGAAGATAAATAGGGACAGCTTGTAGTCTACAATAAGACCGAAAGGTCTTGCGACATTTCGTCCAGACAGCCAAATGCAAGTTAATTTTCGGGAAATATCTCGTTAGGGTGGTACATATAAAGAAATTCTACTCGCCTGCATATCATCTAGCATTCCTTCATTTCGAACAAGACCTACAACGGTTAGGGAAATATTTTACTGTAGAGATTCCCTTCTCTTTCTGCTCGGAAAGGTTCGATTCGATTCCGTACCGCGTTCTGTCTCTCCCGATCCCCGAGCAGAAAGAGGAGAAAATGCTTGTCTCATTCTTTGTTTCACAAGCCAGCAGAGCAATTACCCCAGATGTATTTCCTGGTGTCGCTTGTCTCCGCTTAAAAATATTGGCTAGGAGGAGGGGCGATCGGAGAAAACATGGGACGTTTCTTGTTTAAAAAGTGTTTAAAAAGCGGGAACGCCAGAAGGTAAACCTATTTTTGCTCAAAAAAGGGGGGAGGGTGGAGTCGGGCTTGGGTTCTCTTTTCGATCTGTAATTGCCAGTGCAGACCAATTTCAACTACTTCAAAAGTACTATTACTATTTCAAACTATGAATTTAATTTATTTTACAGTCAATTGTACAAAAGTGTACTATGTTACGATAATCTTTCAAAATTTACAAATAAATTAAAAAAATAAAATATTAAAGTTAAGTCACTAATGCTATCTTACGCTCCGCCTTTTTCTGCGGAAATAGTAAATGGATTCTTTTTGGTCGCTTGGTATGCTGCTGTCTTTAGAACTCCATCTTTCGTGGTTATCGTGATACGAGGGCGCAATGTCAATGTTCTGAAAAAAACAAATACAAAAAACAAAACCCTGAATGATCGTAATCAATACACATTAAAGGCCCTGGAAACTAGTTAGAGTCTGAACCATCGAGTGACGTCCGCTTTCCTGAAGAACGTGACGTCATGGGTTAGTGGGAAGGGAGCACCTGGGTACTAAAGGTACAATGGCCAATCACAGGAAATGCAAACGAAACAATTAACCAATGACGACTAGACGCAAATACACGTGACCGGCGCCAAGCGCGGGAAAACAAACTTGTCCAAGTCACGATTGGTTTGGTCTTGCATCTGATTGGTCGAGTAGGTGGCGTGAAATTTTAAACCAATCGCAGAGCATAGTAGATTGACAATCCAAAGCAATCCCGAATTACTTTCGACACTATTGAAAATTGTTCCAACCATTTGGCCACCATTTTCAGTCAAACATAGTCTGGAGATAAAATTATCCACCAGGTAAAAAATTCAATACTTCGAAACATAGGCTATGTTCCGAAGTTTTGAAGAAACATCAGAACATTTTCTACTCACAATATATCTTTATCAGGGGCGTTGTACATGTTATGCAAAGCGCACTTGAGCAACGACATATTGAATCTACCAGTGCGATAACTGTGTGCAACGAAATGCGTGCCTATGTTTCCTTGCACATGATTTTGCACATGATTTCCTTTGCATGTTCGCCTGAGACCGCATAAGTACGAGCCAAAAAAAAAACAACAGATAAATAATTTTGGAATCGCTTGCCTAAAATAACAATTTCATTGCCCCCAAATTATTTTAGACATACTTTTCTTGGGAAGAGCCATTCGAGAAGCCACAGTAAAAACAGATCAATCACAGCTAAAATGCAGAAGATTTTTCCAGCAACGCGGCCGCAATGGTACAGCCTGGAAACAAAAGATATGCGATAGCACAGTTACAACATGGAAAACATGTGGCACATAGCAATTGTGAAAAAAAAAACCATGTAGCCGATCACAAGCGCGGGAAAAACATGTAACCATTCTGTAGCCGATCGCAAGCGCGCGAAACCTGTAGCTGATTGCGAGCGGGGGAAAGCATGTAGCCGATCGCAAGCGCGGGAAAACATGTAGCTGATGGCAAGCGCGGAAATGACGTGCGTTCCAAATCATGATTGGTTTTGATATTGAACCTAATTGGCTGAGTCAGCGACACCTTCTTTTTGATTGGTTAAAGCACGTGGCACATGCTTTATGAACTACTGTAATTACAGAGCTAAGCAAGTGAAATGAAAACTGCAAAGCTTAAAAAACGCGATATTTTTTTGTAGTCGTGATTAAATACTGCTGCGTGTGTTACCTTCTTAGTCGCTCAGCAAATGAAACGTGAGGTACAGTGTGAACCAAATCATAAACCTGACAAGAAGACAAAGAAATTAGTACAAGAATATTATGTCAAGTATAACCCACATGTAGTTATGCCACGCAGTTCTTGAGTAGTATATACCAAGACGTATGTCATCTTTAACCAGGGAAAAACCTCATCGGCATATTGTTAGAATCTTCGACAAACAACTGAGGTATCAAGTAAGGTCAAATAATCGAAGTTGTCTTCTATTGTCTTGGTCGACTGCAAACGAGGGGGAGGGGGGGAGGGGGTGGTAATTCTTTCGCTGCTCAAGAGACGTCAGAAATTCCACCGAAAAATTCCATTCTGATGACGTAGCTCTGCCGAGATCCGTGCAGTGTCGCTGATTGGCTGTTGCTAGGTTTTGAATTTTTCGCGCATAAGTAACGACCAATCAAAGACACTGCACAAATCTCCGAAGAGTACGTCATCAGTAAATGAGTAGGACTTTCAGGTGGACTGTGAGACGTCTCTCTTGAAGGCGTGAAGGGAGAACTTTGTTTCTTAGTAGGAACAACGTACTTTTTCTGCACGCCTTGTCACGTTTTCCCAAGTGTACATGGTTCGAATGCGTTCATGGGCCTCATCTGGCGGAACGAATCTGTTATCTCGCGCATCCTGGACAGCGCTGTCCAACGCCACTACCAGAGCTGAAGAGATACATAAAAAAGTAATTATCAAATTCATTGTTTGAATGTGCTTCAACAACATTCTAAAGCTTACACGCTACTCATCCAACGTGCACAAAGCTATTATTAAAGAGGTTAAGCATGACTTTATCGGCAGACGGCAAACGGCAAAGATAGCTTCTGATTTTGAGTTCTTTTCTTTTGTCCGTAAATAAAGCACACAAAAATGGAATAACCTCTCTATTGCCGTTGTTCTCGGCTGGCCGGTCTACAGGCTAGGGGCGCAAAAGAGTACAAGTCAGATTGTTGCATGAGTTCGTTAGAAAACGTAACCTTAAAAGAGCTCTGTCACGGGGATGTCGCAGATTTTTACTCTAAACTATTCTGAAATTAGTGGTAGGCAACTTAACCCATGAAAAACATTATCTTTGAAGATCTAAAGGAAGATATAACCTTAATATGTGGATACAAATCTAACTACAGCTATAAATATCGATTTTTTTTTGAAGACGTGCGGAAACAACTTAAAAAGGTCAGCTAAACTTTTCAAGTTGTAATCCATTTCCATCCTAGCCATCTGCAGCTAAAGACGCTTCTTAACAGTTTCGGTGCTCTAATATAGCAATTCTTAATAAAAATGGAGTATTATTTTTGGTTTTCTTGGACACCAATATAAATTTTGGTTGTTCAAGAATCTGTTAAAATCCGTGACAAAGCCCCTTCAACCTTGACCGCGCGTGAAAATTTCAGCTAATTCGCGTGTCGTGCAGACATCTCGACAAGAGAAAGAGACTGTTTTTATTTGCAGTCTTCTCTAAGGCTCTTCAGTACAATTTTTCTCTTTCAACATATTGAGGCACTCATCACGTCGGTTACTAGACACTAAAACATAAACTACAGTTAGTTACTAAGGATTTTTTTCTTCCTCACTTACCTTTAACACTTGGTTCAGCCATTTTTATCATATCGCTGGGTAACACCTCGGGAACTCCACCGACCCTGGTACTGACGACCTGCAGACTGGATGAGAATGAAGAAAAAGACAAATGAGACCAACACGACTGTCATACTTAGCTCAAATTAAGCACAGGAAAATATGTTACTGGTGAAAAGTACTGGAAAAGTATCATGTATGAGTACTCTTGGTTAGACTTAAAAATAGGGCCTTTCAAAATATTTTGAAAAGATTCACCAATCAGTAGATTCAGGGCTTGTTCATGTAAAAGTATAGAAAAGAGATGCAGTATGCTGGGTGCGTGAAAGCCAAAGTGGTGCAATTTTCGATTGAAGGAATATGAAAGGGCTAAATATAGCCCAGAATTAAGCAACCAACGCACACAAGAGAACGTATGCACGCTTTTCACGTCAACGCGTTCTAAAAAACCGCGTTTCTTCTGCGCGTTTTCTGTCAAAATACACAAGGGTAAGGGTTTGGACCTCGAGGAGGAATCCTCCCCTCATAAAACATTTTTGGGTAAAACACCCGCCCCCACACTCCCTGCCCCCTTTCGGAAAGTTAACGACAATGAAACATTATCACTTTCACTAGTTAGAGCACATTCAAGGCCTCTGTCAATATGAAATTATTAAAAGTAAACAAAAATTTGCTCTGAAAGGATACTTGAAAAGCCGGTTTATTTATTTCAGAGAAAAACATTTTATTAAAACTTACCCACAACTGGCTGCTTCAACAATAGCCATGCAAAATGCTTCTGTTAATGATGTGTTTAGAAAGATGTCACCTTGAACGAGCACCTAGGTGTTGAATAAAAATATCAGTGCTCCAAAGTAGCAGTAGCTTGAGACAGGGTGGTATGGAAGCAGAATGTTGTGGCCTTATATACCTGCTGGCGTGAAGATAGGCTCGATTTCCCAGGGGAAAGGGGCGTACTTCCTTATATAAGCTATGTAGGAAATTGCGGCCCCAAAGGGTACTGCTTTTGAGGCGTATTGGTCTGAAATAGGGTATGGTTTGTGCACTCTTGTGAGTCTGGTCAGCAACTTTTGGAAGGAATTATTTCTGTGAGCGTCATTGGGAAATGCAATTTAAAAATCCCTTAAGAAATGCAATTTAAAAACGTAGGGAATTTGTTAAACTGCAAAATAGTCGTTTTATCTCAGTCACGTATCGAAGGCATAAAGCGCCGATCATCGCCTGAACCTCACACGCCTGCAGTCTCTCCCCAGTGGGCTCCCCAATCTCACCCTCTGCTTTGACATTGGCTTCAGACCTCGCTTTCCAAGACTGCTCCACTGTGTTCGCAAAAATATGGCGGTTTTGCAGTCTAGAAATTTGTCCTTGTGAAATGTTTAGACAAACCGAAGCAGTTCCTGGGTACAATCTGGTCTGAAATGGGGTATTGATTTTGGGTCAGGTCTGAAATAGGGTAAGGAAAATCGTGTATTTTGGGCTGATTATAGGGGAAGGGTTTGTTGAAGCATGATGCACACCCCCAACCAATTTTTGGAGAATACCCCCAGCCCACACTTGATTTCTATTGTTCTCTTGGAGTCTTCCAGAAAAGTGGCTGGTAATCGAGCCTGGCATGAAGAGCGGTGATGGTGATGATGTCTAAAATATCTACCGGTAATTAGTTGAGTTATCACTCAGACAAAGGGAACTTTACAAATATAGTTCAATAATATTAAAAAATACCAGTAATAATGAAAGTGACTAAAGGAGAATGGATGGTTAGGATTGGGAACATTAATTAAATGGATTGTTGCAAAATCACAATAGGGTTTGAAATGGAATGGATTCTGTACAAAATTTAGCTGAAGCTGAACTTACATCTCTGACTTTGTCATGTTCCAACATTCCTAGAAACTGGACTCTGTCTTGAAGCTTACACTGCTCACAAACATCTTCCAGGAGAGCACGTTTTGGACCATCACCACCTTAACAACAAAAACAGCTTTGCATGCTTTGTAAACCATTCAACTGAAGATGACAGAAGCTCTGTCGAAACATGTCTTGTAAATTTAAAAAATTAGTCGTTTTTCTTAAAATCGTTACCTGTCTGCTGTCATCAAGACCTTTTCAAAAACAGTTAAATAGTTAAACTCCAGCCCACAGCATAGTATTTATGACCCTCCAAATATTCGAGGTCAGAACTAAATAATTATACTGCTTTTTATTTTCTTCTTACTATGGCAACCATTTGGAGGTGCAGTGGCCTAATGGTTAGTGCGCTGGACTCCTGATAGAGCATTCCAGGTTCAAACCCCAACTGGGGTGACTGGATTGTGTTCTTGGGCATGACACTTTACTCCCATAGTGCCTCTCTCCACCCAGGTGTATAAATTGGTACCAGTGAATTTACTGCTGGGGGTAACCTTGCAATGGACTATCATACCATCCAGGGGGAGTAGAAATTCTCCACTTCATGTTACTGAAACAAGGATAAGCTCCTGGCTGATGGGCCAGTAGGTTCAAACACAGATTTTACCTATGGTTAACCATTGTCAAATAGAGTAAGTAACATTGAGCTTTGGCAGAGATCTAGACAAACCCCAAAAAGAGAAAGTTAATCAGGGAAAGAAAAGGAAATGGCTTAGGCAAACCTTGCAAAAGAATTCGCAGATAGTATTACCAGACAAGCTTTGACGTGGAACCCACAAGGGAAGCATAATCAAGTTCTATGCAAGAATTGGCACCAGTTGGCACCAATGCACAGAACAGGAACTGTACATGGAGGGAGAATGTTAACATCCTATGCACCTGAGTAGAAGTGAAGGGCACACACATAGGGTAATTAGTTTGATCTTCCCTGTTTAATTAAAGAGTTGTTCCAGCAACTTACCAAGAAAACTTGAAATCACGGCCAAGAGTTGTGTTAAGGTTGTCAACTTGTGAGAGGCATGATGGCTTCATGACAAATGAACTGGGTTCAAGATGTAGAGGCTGGCAATTTGACTCCCACCCAATACCCCTGGGACTGTTTTTTGTTTTATTTTACAAGACTCTTTACTCTCACGGTGCTTCTCTTTACATAAGTGTACAAGTGGGTACCAGTGAATTGTTGGGGCAGCCTGACATTTTTTTTGGGGGGGAGGGGAGGTGGGGGGGGGGGATTCTACCTATGATTGAATACCATTCCATACCTACAGGGGGAGTAACAATACTAAGTATAGTGTCACCACAGGGGTGGATCCAGGATTTTTCTTTAGAGGGGGTGCACATAGTTTTTTTTGTAGAATACCAGTTGTATTAGAAAGCTGCTTGGTCATCTCAGGGGAGGGTGTGCACCCCCTGCACCCTACCCCTAGATCCACCCCTGCACCATCTGTATGGACCACTGGCTTGTAAATTATCTTCCTTTCCTTTCCTTGCAAACTTACCAATAATAAACTGGACATCCGAGTGTTTGGCACACATGATGGGAAGTATTCCAGCAAGCAAGTCCATACCCTTTCTGTACACCAGTCGACTGACTACGACAATAGTGACTACAAGACAACAACAACAAAGGACACCTTGATAAAGGGCAACAAACTGTCAACATGTTGCTCAAAAAAATTATCTTCAAGACCTTTCAAGCCCCATTTACATGCAGTTCCTTTCAAACCTTTGACACCTAAATACATTTGTGTTTGTGCGCATATTCATAACTTTACTGGAAAAATAAAATGTTGCTGAGAAAAATTTTAGGTTTGCACTTCAAAAGTGAAAATTAAGGGTGAAATTGGCTAGTCAGACATAAATAATTTCAATAACTTAAGGCTTAAACTGAGGCTTATAAATCACAATAATTCATTAGTTTATGTTTCTGATTACAAAACCTTTCTAGTACAGGTGGAATATTAGTTCTGAAAATGTGGCATCACATCAAATGAAGACATTTAAATATCCCCCAGTTGATGAATTTCTTAATTCTCATCACTTGTCTGCTTGATAATGTATTAACAATGTAAGGAGAAGTTGGGGTGATTCCATGACTATGTTATGACCACTACAAAAATGCAATAAAAAATGGGGGTCACCATGCTCGTTTTTGTGCAACCTGGATGCATGGCCATTGTAGTGAATATATGACCCACAAGGTTTATATTAGGAACCCCAGTAATCCGAATGGGGAACTACCATTTCTTGCATTAAAATAAAAGCAGTTCAACAAAATAGACTTTCATCTTACATAACAAACTATCTTAATTGAACTGTCCAGAATTAAAACAATGAAAGAAATGAAAGATTTTGCTGCATGCGCATGTAAGCAGCACTACCTAAATACGTGTTTTTTACAGCATTCAGATAAGAATATCTCAAAGAAGAGTTTTAAACTTTTCTTTAAATTGTAATATATTGTAGTGAACTGTACATCATTTAAATTAATGCATTTAAAATGGGGGCCACTGTGTTCATTTAGAAGAAAGCTACCATTTATTTCTCTGCCGAGCTTAGCCTGAAGGAAAATCCTGTAATGTTCCATGCACGTGGTCTTGTGCGCGCATTAAATGATGTGAAAGATTATTTGCAGCAAGAATGTGCAATGCAATTCAGTGGAATCACCTTAAAGGTCAAATCAACCAAAATTTCGAATTTTCTTTTTTTTAGGCCAATTTGTTGATTAAGAACCAAATAAACATGTTCCAAAGTTTCAAAGGAATATTGGACTTTGCAAAACAGAGAAATTTCAAGTTGAAAAATGCTTAGTTTTGGTCTTCATAATCGTAGAGCGCTCGGGAAAATTGTCGGGAAATTTTCGGAACATAAAACTGTGACGTAAGTATTGGTGCGCTATGAAATTGCGGGAAATTCAAAGTCTTTTAGTGATGAAGCTCACAAGAATCGAACATCATGGTGTTTGTGCAGCACTAAACTGCTTAAATTATTCCAAGTCGAAAGTAAGTACGTTTAAGTTTCCAGCAAATTCAAAGCTCAGAAAACAATGGCTTTTGAAAATGAAAAGAAAAGAATTTCAGCCAGAAAAGAACTCTCGCATTTGTTCATTTTACCGAAGACTACTTCAGATAAAATCTGGCAATACGTAGGTTTCTGGGTTCTGATTTCAAGCCGCTAAGGCTCCACCTCTAAGAGGATGCTGAGCCGCGGACTATTTTTTTTTTGTTCGGAAAAGAAATCACGGGAAAGAATTTCTTCCGAAGCACAAAGACCCCACTGTCCGTAAGGCTTTTGCTAAACGAAGGAAGTTAGAGGTATGCATTTTGCACCTTTCTTATTCTACCAAGCAAGAGCTAGATAGAGTATTTGTTATGATTATAAGCAATTTTACTTTGCTGATTTGGCTGGTCATGATCAAGCATTAGAATTTGAGTTCGTTAGTTCAATATCCTCGTCAAATAATTTGCAGTTTCGAATTTGTATTGAGAAATACCCTTTCATTCAAGTTAAATTTTTGTGTACAAATTTATTTTTGTGTTTTGTGTGACTCTCGAGTACAGAAAAGAAACAGTGAATTCAATCTTCGCTTTTGGCCACATCCTAGGATACCTTCGCGCTGCATACCGATCCGGGTTGCAAGCCGCACATGTCCTGATAAGAATTACGTGTAAATCCGAAAAAACTGCATTTAGATTGGGGTATATAACAAAACTAATTGTTCTATACCAAGCTGAGCAGACTGTTGATTTTTATACGCCATCCCGTGTTTGAAAACCTCCTATATCGTACAATGCTTACAATTTTACTCAGTGCTTTGATAATTATTAATCTTTGAAACTGGATTACAATGTAGTAAAAAATATAACAACCAGGTTTAAAGAAAAGCTTAGATTCTTTCAGAATTACTTAGACTGACTCAAACTCTCAAACTTTACAGTGTTCGCTCTTTAAACGACGATCGTCTCTTCGATCGCAAAGCCGTGAAATAAAACTATTACGTCACAAAATTCAAAGCTCGATCCATTCCTTCCATTCCAGTGCGCAGTCATTTTGGAAACGTTTTCGTGAAGTCTTCGGAAATCTTCGTAGTTTTTGCTATAGTTCGCCTGTACTTTTTAGGTGTTATTCAAACTGTTCAGCTGTAATTACAGCTAATGTAATAAAACAAGCGCGTAAGTACTAAATCAATAGGTCACACATACAAGTTATATTAGACCTTTAATAATCAAACTCACTTTTTCCTGGGATTTTCTTTGAAATATCAGGTGTGAACACATTAGCATCTACAGCATTTGGAATCACTGACACCATGCAAGGATTCATTGAAGCACGCAACACAGTGTTCTCTTTACTGGCAATAAAGGAGAAAGGCAGATTTTAAAGGCTAAATTAACGATGGGGATAAATAAATAAAAAATAACGATGGGATTTGACAATTAAAAGCTTTAAATGTTTCCCAGAACATAGTAAACATTATGCATGAATATTATGAAATGTTTGAGTAACTGTGCATACTGTAAATGGTCAGTTTGAGTTCATTATAGCTCCATAAAGCACACAGTCTATGTTACATGTGTGCTTTATCGAGTTATAATGCATGCAGCTTATGTCATGAGTTTGAGCCCATGCAATTTCCCTCTTTAGCATTTTATAAAAAACTTCATCCCTGCATGCATTGTTGAGTTATATGAGCACTTGGGAATTTTTAAGAACACTCGAGAAGTGTGCGAAGCACTCAGCTGTGCCTCATGCTTCTCTATGCACTTCTCTTACAACTTAAACAAGTGTTCTTAAAAGTTCCTGCATACTTATATAACTCAACAATCCATTCAGATGCATTTTTTATTTCTTTATTAGAATTTATAATAAAAAAGATTTGGTACAAACCTTGTATGTGAAACACAAATTACGTGATCAATATCAGACAATGAAAACTGTAAGAATTTATTGGTGATGATGGAACTTGCATCAGCAAAGCCAAAAAGGGAGTGGTCAGTAAACAGCGTGCGAAGTCCCATGGTGCGAGCATGAAGAAGGGCATCATGACAAAGAGTGGAAAAAGCCTTAAAAACAATGGCAGAATAATATTTTAAGTTTTGACTGACAAACTTTTACCCGGATCTTTATCAGAAACTTGACACAGTAAAGCAATTCAGATTACTGTACATGCGGCATTTTGTGTGGATCTTCAGTAATTTTGATGTAGTTTTGCTGTGAACTAATTCCAAAATATGCAGTTAGTACAATTGGTTAGTACTAAGGAGGAGAGGAAATTTTGAACAATATGATTAGATGCAGAGCATAGCCACTTTTTACATCTGGCTTCAGTGTTCCATTGCTTTTCACCATCTTATTTGCAGTAATCACAACATGCGACCACTGCACTGGACTTAGCATTGAAAAGTCTGGGTTCAAGCCCTGGCTGGGGTCATTATGTTCAGGGTGAAGTTAGGATTTTCCAAAGGGGAGTCACTGTGTCACACTCAGTGTACTTACATGGTCCACTGCAGATGTTCAGTCCTGTGAATGGAGTATGTAACTACCTAGCACTAGAAAAGATTTATGGCATGCTGATTCTTTGGATTCATGCATTTTTGGCACCTGAATTATAGGGTTTGTATGCTATTTACTTAAAAAAAGTTATCTCACAACACAGGGGTCACAGGCACCCTGTTCTGCTGATTCAGTTTACGTATATGATACAAGGTCATGTATACAGCAGCTCAACACACAAGCCAAACTTTCTGCAGACTTAATAAATAACTCACAGCATGTCCATGAACTATAGTTATCTTCTCACGAAGAAAAATGCATCTCATTAGCGGCAGTGTTGTGTAGAGAGTCGGTAACGCGCATTGATTATGAAAAGGACCAAAGGGAAGATAATAGACCTGGAATACGACAAGCAAATATCATCATTAGTTATATCTAGGGCTTTATATCAAACAATGCATATTTTATCTGTTATGAAGTATACAAGAAGCGGTTCAGTACCTTGAGGTAGTTTGTTAAATAACGAACCCCACTTCTCTCGCCATATGCATGAGTGACCACAACAACCTGGAACAGGAAGGAAACAAAATATCATTCAAAATGTCATTCACCTTTTCTGGAATAGCTGAATGCTTGGGAATGAAACAGTCAAAATCAAGTAGAAGGGGGAAGTTACAATTTTTTTTTGGATTAGCAGACAGATGGCCCTATAACCAGGGGGGCCTATGAGCAAGAGGGGGTTTACAATCGCCATTTTATGGTATTGGAAAAAATAAAAGCGCCTTGATCATGCTTTGAGTTATAAATCATGTGCTACAAGGAAGAGACATCAGACCACAAAAGAACTATACAGGAAAACATGATCCGAAGATTCAATGAAATTCCATGATCAGTCGTATTCTACGAATACCGATTGACTGGTTTATAAGCAATATCATTCGACATTGAATCTCTATATGATATTATGTTCCACATACAATACACTGCATTATCGGATAAGCTTTCTGGTTTTGGTCGATTTCACTCACATTAAGGGAATCCCCTTATCTTGCGATGAAATTAAACTTTTCTGATCTGCACGTGTAACACTGTCAAGTTCTTCTTTATTAACGGTATTAATAATTACACTTGACTTGATCACTCAATCGTACTCATAACACGAGCTAAAGAGGATGCCAGTTTACCTTATGTCCTCGCTCAATAAGACACTGTGACAGCTGGTATATGTGGCTCTCTACTCCGCCCATGTTCGGATAAAAGAAATCGGAGACCATGCTAAGATTCCAAAAGAAAGAACCATTGCTTAGCTTATGGTACAGCTTGTAAAAGATCCAAAAAGAAAGAAAGATCGTCTCACCAAATGTTGTGTTTTTCTTGAACCGGCGCCGCCGCCATGTTGGATTGTCTGTAGTTAACCGCTGGCCGGTGTCGTGCAATATTTGGGATCTACAAAAAGGACTGGGTACAAGTTAATGGCAAAAATTTCCACCAATCAAATTTGTTTGCAGTTGCCGGGAGCGGTTTTAGACTGGGTGACTAAAACAGCATTCAGCAGACCAAGGGGAATTCGGTGGACGATGATCCAGAGACTAGAGGACCTAGACTTTGCTGATGACATCTGCATGTTATCGCATAGGCTTCAGAATGTCAACAACCAAAATAAAAGAGTTAAGTGGGCCTTATTCTCATCAATAAAATTTCAAAATTGACAGTTAAAAATCAATAAAATCGCACTTTGGTTCGTCGTCTAGTGTTATGAAAATATAGCCCAACGAAAGAGCAACGTTTCTTCTTAAAGACCTTAAAGTACATGTAAAATATTTTTGGGCTACTCAAACAACGAATTTTGAGAGCGCTATTCGGAGCTCAGTATCTGGGCCATCGCTTGGAAGATGTGTCATGCAATTTCAATTGTAAGGATTTTTGAGCTCAGTAACGCTTGCGTAAAGCGCTCTCAAAGTTCGTTGTTTACGTAGCCCAAAAAATATTTTTACATTTATTTCAAGAAAAAAAGGTTGCTTTTTCATTGGGTTGTATCTTCATAACACTGGATGACGAACCAAAGTACGATTTTGAACTGTCAATTTTGCCATTTTATTGATGGCATACCGTGACACGAAATTTCTCGCTGTCAAATTTTGTTCTTTGAGTAGCCAAATAATGTTCTTGCATATATTGAAAGACGAAATGTTGCTCTTTCGTTGGAATATATTTTCATAGCACCGGCTCATGTACCAATTCAAGTTGAGTTTTTTCGCTCTCAATTTTGCCATTTTTGCCGTGCTGAAATCGGCAAAATAAGCCGAACAATTTTAAATCTTGAAAATGTTTTATGTTTTGAGTCAAATTGCTCATTTAACCATATAAATTGCTGAGCAGTATGTCTTATTTTACTGATGTATTAATTGTTTGACTGTGCTTTTTTGTTCATTTTTTGTAAATTTTAACATGTTTTGAGTCATGTGGGGTATGAACCCCTTGTTAGAGCTTTCAAACCATCATCGTCTGATAAAATGGTTCCACTAGACTTACATTCTGGCCAAGTTTGAGAATTTTCGATTTGTTTCAAATTGCACTCCTCCAGCCGATACTTACGGAAGCCCGCTCTTAAGGCGGGCTTAACCTGAATTTGAGTGAAATTTTAAGAGGTTTAAGGAAGGGATAGGAGAAAGAAAATTATTTTTGAAACATCAACAGACAGTTGACCCCAACGCAAGAGCACTCCAAGTTGTCAGTGAACTGTTTGGGTGTCCATCTACTAATTTTTAACTTCAAATTCTAATTTTAAACTACATTAAATCTTCAATACTTCTCATTTCTCCTAATTTTACCAATCCTTCTAGAAAAACTATTACCTCCCAAATATAACCAAAAATACCCCAAAATTTATTGTTTTTGGATTGCTTAAAAAGTGAACGAGATATTTCTATTAAACCCGTGTTTAGCGACGGAAAATCGACATTCACGTACTGGTTAATTCCCGCATTAAGATCCATCAATGCGGATCAATGCCATTCAACAAGGAGAAGTTCGTCTTGATCAGTCGTACATTGAAGAGGTTGAAGAGTTTACCTACCTCGGCAGCGTGATGAATATATAAGACTGGAGGAACGGATGAAGACATAGCAGCAAGAAGAAAGAAAGCACAGCATGCTTTTGCCATGCTTACACCAGTCTGGAGAAGCAAAGACCTGCGCACAGCTACAAAAATTAGAATTTTCAACACCAATGTTAAGGCAGTTATATTGTACGGTTCAGAGAAATGGCGAGTGACGACAGCTTCTACAAAGCAAGTTCAAACATTCATCAAAAAGTGACTAAGGAGAATTCTGAGAGTATACTGGCCTGATTTGATCTGAAACAAAGATTTTTGGAAAAGAACTGGACAAGAGCGTATTATTGCGACCATTAAGAGAAGACGCTGGAAATGGATTGGTCATACATTAAGGAAGGATGAGAGGAACATAGCGCGCCATGTGATGGATTGGAATCCACAAGGAACATGGAAACGTGGCAGGCCCAGAACTACATGGCGCAGAAGCATACAGAAGGACCTGAAGAAGATCAACATGACCTGGTGCGAAACCAAAAGAGCGGCTCAGGATCGACAGAAATGGAAAGCAAGTGTGGACACCCTATGTCCCCATGGGACAAAGAGGACTAGATTATGGTGATGCCAGGATCAAGTCTTGTTATCTTCTATCAATTTCTTGTCGGGTTTCTTTGTTCGGTTGTTCAGAGGATAGACAACGCTACATACTAGATAAATGCAAGAGATCTCTTGATAAATCACTATTCTTGGTTTTCACGTGACGTCATCAAAATTCTAAAATCCAGAATCGCAAGACCCCTGAGTTTTTTATCCTCTACTGGCTATTAGACATCCTTAATATATGTCTAGTTGAAGGGTTTTAGCTCGATAGCAGCCGCCGTCTTTAAGATATAATAGACGATTTTGAATTTCCGAATTTCACGCCACTCATTGTAGCCTGGAGCCCGATCGTTCAGCTGCTCTTTTCGTTTTAAAAGCTTTTTTTGTGAGTTGATGGCTCTTAAAAAACAAAAGCTTCAGGGCACATTAAACCAAAACAACACAAAAATACTGTGGAATCCTGAGTTTTCGTCCCTCCATGGGAAACGAAAATTGGTTCGAGAAATCGGGGATAAAACTACAGAGAAGTACTATCCAAGGGAAACGAGAATTCGTTCGAGAAATGAGGTCAGACATCGGGAGTCTTCTTTATAACGATGTTTCGTAAACGTTGTCGTTCAATTTCCGTGATAAGTAAAGTGTGAAAAATTAATGAGGTGTGATACTTTGCACGGCACTTTGCGCAGTAACAATGCCGATACCCTTCCTCTTTCGACGCCTGCCACGCAAGCTTATAGATTGAATAAAATTATTGTTTCGATAGCCTGTTCCAGGCTCTCGGTCAGTAGGGAGAAAATCGGGCGGACGCGAACGAAGCGAACGGAGGGAAATTGAAGGGGAGGGGGGGATCTTCCCAAGAACCACCGAGAACAGGCTACTGTTGTGACCGCCATCTTAATTACTCCCGCCCTATCCTAGAAGGCCTGAAGGCAGTGACCACATGGCATACTCTTGTTTGGAAACTCTTTATTAGGAGGGTGCGGAGGATCCACGAGAGGGGAGCAAAGACCTTGGGAGTGGGAGTTGGAAGGGGGGGAACCCGACGGACTGAACGAAGCGATAGACGAGGGAAGGTGATAAACAAAGGGGGCACGGGAGAGGGGGAAGAGAGAGATAGGAGGGGGTAATAATGAATTCCTGGAAAGATTTCTGCCCCCACAACAGCAACAACACTCGAGCTTTATTTAGTTTACAGGAAAATAAGAGAGACTGAAACGAAAGACAAACACAAAGTTTAACATGACCTAACATAGCGATTTGGCTCCGAGGGAATTTGTACTCATCATAATAGAAAATTGTGCCTTAGCCTGATCAAGCTCAAAATCCAAATGCCATTCCAGTCGTTCCAACAGGGAGGATCGCGACATAATTCGTAGTCTTACATAAAGTACAAGTGGAAACTCGCGGGAACAAGATGGCGGAATTCGTTCATGTGATTTTGAATGTAATTATTGGCTACTATTGACTGTGGAATACAGTTTTGACGTCCTACAGTTCTTTTGTGAGTTTCCAGCATCTGACTTGCTTAGCTGGGCAAGAAAGGCAAGCACGGCGTTCTATTTGGGGCAATTCTACTGGTTTATTAGCGTGGAGTTCGGTGGCCGATGGACCATTTATGGGTGAGTCATGTGACTTATGAAATGATTCTTGTAAACTTAAATAGAGCTCATGCATGGCAAAAAAAAAAAGAAATGAATGTAAGCTATAGTGCTGTTCTTATAGTATGACTTATAAACATTGAGTGTAAGCTTTAGTTTAGAAGTTTGAACCAAACTTGTACTTAGCACGTGCTTCAAAAATTAGACATTAACTGAAAAATATTGGAGAAAAAAAGAAACTGTACAGCCCCACAAGACCTAAAAGACAATTATCAATGCAGTATGGTTCAAAGTAAAATGAAGTATACACATATTTGCATTTGTCTTTTCCATGACCACCCCCTCCCCCTCAGTCCCTCCCCGATCCATGAGCAGTCTACCCTCCCCTACGGTCATTTAGCAAACTAGTCAATTATGCCCCCAGTCCAATGTGAAGTCCATTAGTTTCCAGTCCGATAGCCCCCAAATATGTGAAGTTGATTAGCCCCAATGTGAAGTTGATTAGCCGCAAACTGAAGTCCATTTAGCCCCCAGTTCACTTGCCCGCAATGTGGGGTCTGTCCATTTCATGAGTTCGATTTCAAGTTAGAATTTCGAGTTCAAGTTAAAATATCAAGTTTGAATTAAAATATCGAGTTCGAGTTGCTTGCGGTTAGCTCCACTCTGGTTTGCTTGCGGTTAGTTCCAATCTGGTTTGCTTGCGGTTAGTTCCACTCCTATTTGCTTGCGGTTAGCTTTCATTTGCTGATAAGGCGACACTATGTGTAACCAACTGGGAAAATGTTATCCCATAACTCGAACTCAAAATTTCTAACTTGAACTCATAAATTTGATATACTCCGCAATGTCATGTTGATTAGCCCCTAGTAACATGATAAGCCCCCAGGTAATGTTTGTCTCTAAACTCAAGAAATTATTCAACTCTTGCTGTGATGCTTTGGTAATATGCCGTTTCCTTCGAGAAGTCCCTTTTTTTCAAGCCCAGCAATTTTTATTTGGGGGCTAACTTTCTCACTAGGGGCTAATCGACTATCGGACTGGGGTAAAGAAACTTTTGGGCTAAATGACCAGATACCACCCCCCTACACAAATATTATCTTATAAGAGTGCTTGTTTGTGGTTTCTTATCAAGTAGCTGATATTTGGGTGGGGGGGGGGGGGGGGAATTCTGAGTCAACTATCAAGGTATTCAAAGAGGGTGGCAAGGGGGGGGGGGGAGGGATTTGTAATCCTGTTGCATGTGCAAATATTAACAAAATTCATTTATCAATTACATACTTTAAACAACTGATTTTAGTCATAAATTCACAAATCACGGGCTGGCTCTCTTTTAGCTATTTTCCTCTGTCATGGTCTAATTTTTGGCCAAATAATAAATGCATCAGGTATCAACCCTTTGCTAACGTCTTCCAAAATAATCTTAAGAAGTACTTGTAAAAATAGTTATAGTTAATTACATGTTCCGTGTACTGTCAGTGACTGGTGGAACTTTGGTTTTAAATAGGCTCCATTGTTGCCTATATATAATGTGTTGTACAAAACTAAAACAGTTACTTATCTTTTTTATCAGAACCGGAAAGAAAATGGCTCCAAGACGTTCGCAAACCAAACAAATTGGAATGTTTAAGACCCACTTTGGCCAGATGCAAGGTGCAGTTCATGCAACCAAATGGAATGTGGATGAGGGGCAGAAGAGTTGAAGTTATGGTGAGTGATTGTTTTCTTTTATGAATGGTACCTAATATGTCTCTTGCATAAGTCAGGGACTGGTAATTTTTTTAGAGATGGGGAATGACATTTCAGGACCTTTTTGAGCTCAACAAGTGCCATGGAACAGGCTCATTCATTAGCACACTTCCATAGGGTCGTGTAGCAGCTCTTGTAAGGTCTCACATGACCCTTCAAGAGAACCATAGAACAAACAACAGGAACAATGCCTCTAGCCTGCAAACCAATAGCAGTTTCTAAACTAGAGGACTGGTACAATTTATTACAAGCTTGCAAGATCTGCCAAGCTACTGCTCCCACATGCAGCTTTCATGTAATAAATACAGCTATTTCAATTAACATTGTTGGATAAGAGCTTCAAGCCTTCGAGTCAAGATCGAATGGTGCCATGGGTATTTACTGGAATTTGCATATAAGTGTTGAGGAAATCTACTAGTTGGTATTTTTGCATGTGGAGTATTTGTTTTTCTTTCCATGAAACCTTTCTTGTATCTTTTCTTTTGCTGTTATGTGGTTGGATTATTCTTTTAAGGTTACACAATACCTTCAGAGGTCTACTTTTGTCGAAAAAATTTTTTTGGACTAAAATAAAAGTTTACTTTAAATCTAACATTTCCCCAAACATAAAAGTAAAATCTTAAAACACGCGCGAGTTATTTTGAAAAAAAAGTTTTTTAATAAAAGTTAATAAAACAGTTAGGTGTCATAATCGTCATAGTGCGCTGATTCCCCAGCGACGTTTTTGCATGAAACGGCCTTATCAGCGAGCTCTTATTACAAGGACATCATTAGCATTGTTTTGTTTACATGTGATTTTGCTTCTCTTTTATTCTCAATCTTCATTTTATTGCTCTTCGTTTCTCTTTTTGTCCTTATTGAGGTTGTGAAACAAGTTAAAAAATAGAGAACAGTCCTTGGATAGCGAAAAAAAAAACGAAACAAGGACCTAAGTAGAAGACAAATTAAAGCGGAATTTGGCAAAAGCAAGTAGAAAAACTTGGCCAACAGCGACAAGCAATCCTTCGAACAAATCAAACTACCCGTTGCTACTTCATTTTCTGTACTCTTCCCCTGCATATTTTTCGTAGTTTTTCCAATTCTCTCGCATGCTCAAGTTCAACACTGGTTCAACAAAGAGAACGTATGTGACAGTCACACTATTTTTGCCTTTGAATTTCCGCAAACATCATTTCGCTCGCTGTGAATGGTAGGGGTGCCATTATCTCATTGGCCGGCGGCATATCCTGTTGACAGAAGGGCGTAACGTGTTTACAAATCTTCAAATGGCGAAAACTCGCAGTCGTTTCGCACAAGAATACCATCTCTTTGAATGAATTAATAGGGTATGTAGAGTTGACGGATTCAAATGAAATTTGGCCAGAACATTCGTTAAGCATCGAGGAACAAAAGGGTGTCAGGGATTAGCTTTAATTTGGATATTTCTCATTTTATGGTCGCAAACTCAATGGGGTTGGCAAATTATTCGCTACTAAAACTTTACGGGTCTATAAAAAGATAACCAATAAGAATTACGAAAAAGCCTGACACCCTTTGTGAGATTGATGCTTGCTGATTAACATTCAGTGTGCAGTACTTTTGCAGTAGTGGTTGTGTTTGATACCCGATTAATTCGGCTGAATGACACTCGGTTGTTTTCTGTTTATCGGCTCTTTTCTTCTTAAGAATGGTTCTGCCAAACAGCGGATATTTTTTTCGAATTCTACAGTTCTTTACCTTTCTATTGATATATAGTTTGTGGTAGTTTACTTTAAAACAACGCATGTACAAATTTTTTTCCGAAGGACACCCTTGAAGGTATTGTGTAACCTTAAATGTAAATGCGTCAAAAAATGTTTGAAGAGAAAGGAAACGCAAAACATCTCGTTTGTTATATCGCTATATGTCATTTAATTTAGTATTCAGCACGCGTGGAACACTCTACTTTCGCCCATACTACCTTTTGGTCTTGTCTTTAAGCTTAAAGCTTCAATCCGACAATGTTAATCAAAATAGCTGTATACCATGATTTTAATAACTATTGAACATACTAAGACTATGCATTTTATCTTTACAGGCCTGCATTCCTGACAAGAGGAGCACATACAAATATACACAAGAAAGAGACCAGACCAAGACATGACAGACAAGACCAAATGGAGGGTTAAGACCATGCCTTGACCGATATGGTGAGTTTTTTCATTATTTTTTATTGCCATATATAGTTACATGTACAGTCTGGACTTTTCTATAAAAAAGCTAATCTGGTGTTGGTCCCATCCTTGCCGTTTTTCAGTCATTTTTATAATTAGTGTCGGTAGTTAAATTTCCTATAAGATGGACATCTCTAAGATGGACAGTTGGAGTCCATCCCAACAGCGTCTGTCTTAGAGAGGATAGACTGTAGTATTAATAATGTAATTATGGAGATGTTATATGATACAAATTAAAGGAAAAAATATTAACCAGATGCTTAATGAAGCTTAAAACTGCACAGTGAAGATTAAGCTGCATTTTGCTCACAAACATTAATTTTACTGCTTTTAGAGTACAAATTAAAATGTTACATGATTTCCTAGCTTGACGCAGTTACACCAAAATATGACAACTCTTTGTCTTGAAACCCATTTTGCCAGCAGTCACCCAGTAATGTGAAAATGACGGCCTCTTCCTCTAATGACCTCTTATTATTTTTTTCGCGTGACATTTAACATTTTTCTTGGCCTTCTGCTGCCTTTTTCAATGAATAATGTTTCCTGTGTTCCAAATCAGATCCTTTGTGGCATTTTCGTTTTGGACAGAAGCACTGGTTTGTGCAGTTTCTACACTGATCTTTGACCACCACCACCCTTTCCTCCTACCTCCTCCCTCGCCCTTCCTCCTCTTCCTCCTCCTCCTCCTCCTCCTCCCTCCCTCCCCACTCCTGCTGCTACTTCCATCTATTACTTGTCAGGATCTTTTCCATTTTGTTACAAAGCATTTCAAGGTTTGGGCCTAGGTAAAAATACTAAACCATACTTGTTAATAATTGGTTTTCCAGGCATGTTGGTTTCGACCAGAGGTGAGAATGGAAGACTGTGAACCTAGCACTGAGGACCAAGGACAGGGAACCGAGGACAGAGGACCAAGCAGATGCCAGGACCCAGGACCCAGGACCCAGGACCCAGGACCCAGGACCCAGGACCCAGGACCCAGGACCCAGGACCCAGGACCCAGGACCCAGGACCCAGGACCCAGGACCCAGGACCCAGGACCCAGGACCCAGGACCCAGGACCCAGGAGGGAGGAACACGGACAGAGACCAGAGGATAGGGGACAGAGGACAGAGTACAGGGGATGGACAGCTAGTCTCAGATGATCAAGAACTTGCACTTGAGCTGTACTATAAATATGTGTTATATGTTAAGGTAATATTATACCAAAAGACTGTTCATTGGCATTACTATGTCACTGGCAAGTGTTTACCATGGAACATTAGAATAATTATTTTGATTTCTTCATTACAAGAATTCAACAAAATTATTAACAACTCGGTGATGCTCCTTTGCACCAAATTGAACCAAAAATTCTTTGATTACTCATGGTAAACATTTGTTTTACAATGTAACACTAATACTGTCTGTTTATTACCTAGCTACATGTGCACAAAGTGATACAGATTCTGTGAGCTTATTTCGGTTGTTATTTGAGTCATTAAACAAATTGGGATAAGCAGCCAACCAACCAGCCAACATACCTACCTACCTACCTACCTACCTACCTACCTACCTACCTACCTACCTACCTACCTACCTACCTACCTACCTACCTACCTACCTACCTACCTACCTACCTACCTACCTACCTACCAACCAACAACCAACCTTATTACCTACCTACCTACCCACCTACCTACCTACCAACCAACCAACCAACCAACCTTATTACGTACGTACCTACCTACCTACCTATGATATACCAACATACCGACAAACCAACTGGCTGACCAACTGACAGATGGACCAGCTACTAAGCTAGCAACCAACCAGCCAGCCAGCCAGCCAATCAACCGACCAACCAACCGGCCAACCAACCAACCAGCCAATCAGACAGCCAGCCAACCAGCCAAACAGCCAACCAACCAACCAATCAATCAGCCAGCCAACCAACTAGCCAGCCAGCCAACCAACCAATCAACCAACCAACCAATCTTCCAGCCAGCCAGCCAGCCGGTGAGCCAGCCAGCCAAGCAACTAACCAACCTTCCAGCCAAGCAACCAACCAACCAAACTAGCTAACAAATGAACTAACGCACCAAAAAGGGCTAAAATTCATTTAAATTAAATTGCTTTGATGCACATCTAGCTTGTAATATAAACAGAGTATGGCACTGGCCGGTGTGTGGTGTGTGTGCCATTCATTTGCAAATAAGTGGCTTGCTTACAAATTCCTTCATATCAGTATCTTTTGTCACATTTTGCGCAAATAATCTATTTTGAAACCAAAACTATCTTTTCGATTCATAATATCAGTCTTCAGTTTCTTGGTAAAATTTACAGATCCCCGTCATTGGGATTATTTTGCCATTGGCAATCATCATCAAATTCAAATTATTGAGTCTGTTTCAATTAACAATTAATATTTGATTTTCCTTTTTTGTGTACAAATACATTTTTACCTTTCACAAGACTGAAACTTTAAAAAAAAATTAAATTACTTTAAAAAACTCAAATTGATTGGAATTAACCATTGAGGTGCTCGGCTAAAATCTATTCCATTAGAAAAAGATGTTTTATATTTTTTTTCATGTGTACAGGTATTTTGATGTACACGTCACTGGAAATAGGACTAAAATTTTAATATGCTGTCGCAGTGTGCTAAGACCATTGGATTTTCTCAAATCCAAAACTGAACTTTACGCAAAAACAATATTCATAAATTTTGGACTTCTTTCATAATTATTATTTCTGCCCAAATTGATCAAACAGCATTCATTTTGAGTGTGGGCAAAATCAGATTTTTTTTCTGTTCATTAGAAATTTATATAAGATTACCAAAATGCCAAGTAACTTGGCTTGCTTAGCAAACCGTTTCATGCTTTTTTTAAAAAAATGCTATAATGCAAATTAGATTTAGCTTCTCAATAGGAAACCTGTAGGTATGGAAATATTTTCTTTATTTTTCAAGGTAAGATACATTGTAGTTTCAATGTCCATCATGCTCTAAGCCTTTATTTAATCTTTTCATCTTTAAATTAACTGTCGGCTAATTCACCTCTCATTGATTTTTACTTTCTTGGGTGGGGCTACTACAAAAATTTCAAGGGATATTTTTTGCATTTCATCAACAGTATGATGGTACTTGAGACTACAATATTATTTCTTTTCACCTTTTACAAAGGAGGCTTTCTAAAACTACTTGTAGAGCTATTATAAAACTTTTTCAGATTAAATTCAATTGTCTGATTAACAAATTATTAATTTTATTTCAATCTCCAGGATTTTGCAAATTCAATTTATTAACTTTCATTACCATAAACATTTCTTACCGAATCAATTGCAAATGACAAATTCTGAACTTACCGGTAGGTTCTTTTAAACTGTTTTTTTTTTCGCCTCCTTTGTTTTAAGGTGTCACAACAAGCTCATTAGCACAGAAGTAAGCAATTCCTAATTAATTCAGTATTTTCACATGAAAAGTACTTAACAGTTGATCAGGAGCAGACTTACCAATCAGTGTAGAGAACAATCCCTTTGAATCTAGTGGGTTTCTGGGGTTTTGCAGTAAGTTAGTAAGAAACTTGGGGAATCTTAGGTATTGCCTTTTTAAGTACCATCAAAGGACATTTTGTCAATAGAAAAATCACTAAGCATTGTAAGTGGGTTTAATTACTATTATTGTACTACTATTATCTATTATTATATGACAATGACAGAGATACTTTAATAAGTTAGTCTTGGGGCATAAGTGGGGTAGGAATTTTCCTTTCAGTTTTTACTGTGCTAATGAGCTTGTTTAGTTACTTTTTGTGGATTGTATATTTTCTACTCTTCTTAGTATTTTTTAGATTATTTTCAGAACTGAGATGGCCCACACACCTGCACACATTACAAATGGTCAGATTTTCATCTAGCCGATCAACGTCCCTGCAGAGTTGTGGAAACTCTTGCTCTGAGGCCGGTGTTTCTGACGTTCCTCTGCAATGTTCCAACTGAGAAATCCTGGTGAGTTTATCTGATCCGTTCATTTTTGATGGAGGCACTTAGCCACTTTGATGATTTGGTCGTTTGCTCTCAAGTGGAGGAGGCATCATGAGGGGAGGTGAGAGTTTGCTTTTCATGTCTTTTCGGATTTACTTAACTACGTCATAATACCACACTTTATTCCAATTGGCTTTCAAAGAAGTTTGTTTTAAATCAATGTATCTGGAAATCTTCCGTTGTCGAGGACGTAAAACAGCAGTGCTTTAGTGCAGGTCATGGTTGGTACATTTCCTGGATGTTGGGGCTAGTTTAGAACAAGGAATGCCTTTAATCTGGCTGGACTGGATTTTCACAAGCGACACTAGATTGAGCTCATAGTCATTTGGGATCCTTCTGAACGAGCTGATACCTGTTTGGGAATTTTCTATTTTTTCTTTTCCGAGCTCAAAATAAAAATGACAATTCTTCGAAATTACAACTCATTTCGTTCTCAGATTAACTAAAAAAGTAGTTAATCTGAAGTCTCCCGCGCATCTGTTGTGTGTGTCGTCACGCAATGATCCTCTCCAGGAGTGTTGCGTGACGATTCAGCGTGACGGCTGCGAAGGAGGCTATAAAAATTTTTCGGAAAAATTTAGTCTACTTTATTAAAGATATATTTTTATTTTCAATAATCAAATTTTGGAATGTAGGCCAATTGGTTTAATCCAAACCAAATCTATTTTCGATGTTTTCATATTGTCTTTCAGATCTTCGAATTTGACGTTGAAAACTTTATTCTAAAACTAAATTTATTTTATTCGACGTTTTATATCTTAGGCGAATTGTTCATTTGACTTCCAAAAGTCAAAATTAATATTTCGAAAGCTTTCTTTTATAACCAAATAAAATTCATTTTTTTAATTTCAAAGCCAAAACAAAATTACTATTTTCTCCTCATTTATTTCGAATACTTTTTTTAACTTCGTTGTCATCCTCGGGAACTCGGGCAGTTAGTCGGGGCAAGACGATTGTAAACCGAGCGGCACGGTCGGTGCAAAATATTTTTCGCGCCGATTTTGCCGCTCGGTTTTCATCGTCTCGCCCCGACTAACTGCCGTGAGTTCCCGAGTATGCTTCGTTGTCTGATGCAATTCAAAACCAAATTTACAAATTACAATAACACAAGTAACTTCCAAAATTCCATTATGGCGGCATTTTATTCGAATCTTGAACATTTAATTAAGATTTACTTTGATTGAATTTATAAACGCTTATATACGCAACTATTTTATCAAAATAACTAATATCAAAGCAAGCTTTACGCAACTCTAGGCCATGCAGACGGACAAAAATCGCCCGTTTGCTTTCGCAATATTATTTACCTCAGCAATTCGGTATTAAACCTCAAAACAAACAACTAATCTTTTATTCGTTTAAATTTATATTTCTAAAACACCGTTTTGTCACGAAATATAATTCGATTTTTTTAAATTTTATAGGCGAATTGTTTATGTGGAATTCAAAACAAATTTAACGAGGAAAACGCTTTTTCATCATTTATTTGTTTCCTAGTCATCGTCGGTAACTTATCGGCACTTAGTCGGGGCGACACGATGTAAACCGAGCGGCAAGATCGGCGCGAAATATTCTTATGTAGAATTCAAAACAAAATTAAACGAGGAAAACGCTTTTTCATCATTCATTTGTTTCGTGGTCATCCTCGGTAACTTATCGGCAGTTAGTCGGGACGAGACGATGTAAACTGAGCGGCAAGATCGGTGCGAAATATTCTTCGCGCCGATTTCGCCGCTCGGTTTACCTCGCCTCTTCCCGACTAACTGCCGATAAGTTACCGAGTATGCTTCGTTGTTCGATGCTATTTAAATCCAAATTTACAAATTACAATAACATTTATTCCTAAAATTCTATCGTGGCTGAAGGCCATTCGTATGTTGAATATTTAATTAGTCCTAAATACCGCTTGAAATTTGCGCGCAAAACATTTCTTAACTTCCATTTCTTTCGACAATTACTTCGATTCTAATACGCAACTTTTTTCTTATCGATATAAAACTTTTACTAATTTAAACATCGGCGATAGAAAATTCCTAAACTTGTATCAGCTTTGACGGGAGAGTTTCAAATGACTTGTGTTCTTTTGGTGAAGTTTGTGGGATGAAAGTCGGCAGGAGGTTTGGTCGGGGAGTCAGATTAGTGGTTTTCTGCGTTCGATTCTTTTCTTGGCATCCATGGAAATGTACTGGACATGATTTGTGTTTTAGCACTTCGGTTTTTCCTGTCCTTCCAACGGAAATTTCTAGATACATTAGTTGAAAACAAACTTCTGAAATTTATCATTTTGGCATTGATTTTTCGCATTTTAATTACAGCTCTCAAAACTAATGAATATTCCAAATTCAAATGAGTGTGGTATTATGACGTAGTTAAGTGAAACCGAGGAGGCATGGAGAGCAAACTCTCACCTCCCTCATTATGCCATCTCCACTTGGAGCAAACGGCCATATCATTTAAGTGCGTCGAGTGTCGTCATCAAAGATGGCGGATCAGATAAACAAACCAGGATTTCAAAGTTGGAATATTAAAGAGGAACAGAAGAAACACTTCAACTCAGAGCAGAGTGAAAACAACTCGTAAAGCAGGGACAAGATCGGCTAGATTTTTATTTTTTTAACACATTAAAACGCAAATAAAGAGACAGAAAGGTAGTTTTTGTGTTCTCATTTTTACCAGCAATCCACCATTACTAACCAGGTAAACAGTCGTGTTCATGACAAAGTCCTGCTATGCAGTGTAATCTGTCACGCAACATGTCCTGCAATCTTCTCCAAAACGGCGTGACAAGTTAAATGAAACATGACTCTGTGTAACACACCGTGCGACAATCAAACCTCTTGCAAAACAAATGGCTTCAACGGCTGCAGAAAGTAAAACTTAGTACTAACTTTCTTCAACCGCTGTAGCAAAGTGTCTCGCAAGAATTTTGTCCGTCTCGCGGTATGCTACACGATGCAATGTTTCACGCAACGCACCTGTCACACTGCTTTCAAGAGAATTGCGAGAGTAGTTGCATAACAGATCACACTCTATAACAGGACCACAAACCAAGTTCTGCTTCTACGAAACCCACCACAAAAATACACAATGTCTGCTCTAAAACTCTTGCTAAACCTTTTCCGCATTTTCGCTGAAGTATTTACAAGGTACAACCTGTACTTAGTTGTTCAAGAAGCCGAATGTTCAAATAATTTGCTCTTCCCGTATTCAAATTTTGCCACGTTTAAAACTGTAACACAACGCCTTCGCGGGCATAAGCGTGACACAAGACTGAGCCCTCCCGTGTCATGCCAAATTTTGGCTGAATACAAACATCAAGACAATTGATAGGCGTATAAATTCTTTGTAAACTCCAAATAGTTCTGTCATTTGCATCGAGGCTCCGCTAAAAAAGAAATATATCATCGAATTAAAGCTGAGCTTCTTAACAATGCACTGTTTTGGTACAAAGACTTACTCCGTGCGTTTGAAACGTCCAAATTTCCGCATTGCGCTTTGTTTTTCATTGCTATTCCTTGACAATAAACAAAACGTTTGCGATAAGATGCAAGCGAGAAAAAAATGCTAATTTATAAAGGAGCACCCAAGAAAATATTTAAGTTCTTTCTGACAATGACAATTGTTTGAGGTTTCAAAGTTTGCCTCGAAATAATCATCCGAGAAAAAAAAACCTTCAAACTGAGCAACTACCCACATTTTGTACCTTGCAAATACAGCAGTGAAAACGAGGTATTAAACACAAAGACGCACTACAAATGGGATCAAAAAAGACTGACTCGAGAATAAATGCGAAATTTTAGTTTGTTGATAATTTTAAATTTGCAGTGAAATTAAGATCTTCAAATTATTTCCAGACAATAAGCAATTACCAGGGGTTTCAATAAAATTTGAAGTAGGCAGCTAGTTAGAATAGAGTAGCCGACTGCATCAACAAGGTTTGAAAGGATCTTTCTCTAGTTTCTTCAATTTAGGGGAAAAAGTAGCCGACTTCGCCGAGCAAAGTAGCCGACACTTTTCGTCGGCCGTCGGTGCTTATTGAAAGCACTGAATTACGATTAGAAGTTAAATTGGAACTAAATTTAGGTCATTCCCCTACACCCTTGAATGCGTCTTTGTGTCCAGAGTATTTTATAAGACACTGTACTTGAGCAGTGATTCTCTTGTACCCATGTTATAAACTGTACAGTGGCCCATATTCAGACGAAGATAATTTACCAAAATACAACTAAAATGAGGTATAAAGTTTTCTGGGACATTTTGTGAGGAGTAAACTATGTCTAAATTATTAATTTAATAGAGCCAAAAAATTTATAATGTGTTCCTTATACACTTATCCCTTCAGCAAAAGTTAAACAGAATAGTGAGAACATGCTCCCCCCCCCCCCCCCCCCCCTAAAACTATTGAAAAACACAGTGGTAGCATTTCTGCATTCATAAATAATTCATTTTAATCCGGTTAACGAGAATATAGTAGAAATACAAACTAAAAAACTCTCTTTGATGCAGATTTTGAATATTTGACTGTTATAGCTTTGGAATTCCCCTATAGAGTTCTTAAACACCTAAGTGGAACAACCATTTTATTTGATGCGTTCCAAAGAAAGGGAAATTTAGTGTATATCAAAACTAAATCTACATGTATTTGGTGTATTGGAAATGTGACATTTTGGAACTGAGGAACATGCTTTTCCCCTACCAATTTATTGGATAGCACAGAAAATCGCCAATTTGAATTTCTGCATTTCACAGTAATATATTTTAGTAAAGTAATCTCTTTGATGGAGCTATTTGATGAACATTTGATAGGACTCAAAAAAGGTTTGATGCTCACCTGTAATGTTGAATAGCACAGTAGAATCACTATTTTAGTTTCTGAATTCATCAATAGTTCAATTAAATATTTCCAAACTGTGTTACTGACAAGCTAATAAGCAAAAACAAAATGTTCTTTCTTTGTTGAATAAACTTAGTCAACATCAGTTAGCACAAAAATTATTCCCCCATTTTTTTCTTTTGGCAAAATTATGTATCTCTCTGTAACTCAAGCTGAAGGGATAAAGAATTTTATTGAAAAAAAAGTTTAAAAAAGCAAAATTTATACATATGAGCCACTGTATAGTAACTACAAGTACCACAGACATGCATACCATATAGCCAAGTAGATGTCAAGTTCAAATAATAAAAAACTAATCAATCCGAAAAGTGGATAACATCACTGAGAAACATGAATACTTTAGATGCAGGAAAAAACATTAAACCAATTAAAAACTGAAAGAAATTTAGAATAAAAAGCTAGCCACGTACATGTACGCTGTAATTTGAAAAACAATTTTCTTGTAATAATAGTAAACTCATCAGTTTTATTTTAGTTGTATGAAAATCACTCACAACAATTTAGTCACTTTTATGCTTTGGTAAGCAGTCCAAAAATAGCTGGTAGCTCAGTTATAAATTTGGCAAATTAAATTCTTGACTCAGTTTACAAAATAAAGTGGTCTTAACTTCAGAGGTTTCATTCAGCAATTCAATCAATTCAAAGGACCACAACGTAAGATGTTCTGTTGTTTGTTGGTTTTAAAAAAGGTTAATAAAAAAGCAGTACCAGCACTTCAAGCTGCGACCATTTTGGTCGCCATGGCGAGTGGAAATAAAATTTGGCGACTAAATTTTCCACACAGGTCGCCAATTTGGCGACCAGGGTAATGCAAAGGGCTGGCTACGCATCAAGATTTTTCTTTTCAGTTGAATCACTAAGCCAAACAAATTTGACCACAAAATTTTTCATTACAACTATTTCAATCGCCTATTTGAATTAAGGATACCTCATTGCTCAGACTCCTAATTGTGTTGTTTGATGCCTTCGATCATGGAGCCGCCTATAAAGTTTGCAAACCACATTTCCTTTCCATTATTTTAGTGTACTGTACAAGAATTAAACTTGTTTTGTATGTTTATCTTCCATACCTGTTTCTTTAATCTTTTATTTACTTTTCTGCATGATAATTGGAACAGTTCAACAAAAAAACTCTTCAATGCAAACGAAAATAACTACGTTTGAACGTTCTTCGAATGATTTTAATTCAGCTCATAATGGTCAGTGGTATTACTTCATGTAAGGCGACATAAGGTGTCCTGCTTTAAAAACGCTTTGCTTTTGGCGACCAAAATTTTTCTGGTGGCGACCATTTTACAAAAAGAAAAACTTGAAAAACTTGAGCTCGAAGCACTGAGTACGTTTTTATCCTAATTTTTATAAAAAAAATATAAATATAAATATAAATAAAAATAATAAATAAATATAAATTATATATTTTCTTTCCAAAAAAAGTTGACAATATAGTTGACAAAAACCAGAATTACTGTATTTCCTCAATATTTAGCCACCATCCTCTATTAAGGCCCCAACACACCCCACCCATCTATTTTTACCTACAGGTGTATTACAGGCCCATAGCCAGGATTTTGCATGGGGGGGTACGCATGAGCACTTCTGGCAGTTAAAATCCAACCGCTGCAGGCGCGAGAACGTAGGGGGTGTGGGGGTATCCTCCCCAAGGAAATTTTGAAAAAATTGGTTATCTTAGACAGCATTTCGTGCATTTTGAAGACAGTTTGCTTGGAAACAAGGCAGGTAAAAATGAAAGACATTAGGTAGAATGCATCTAGAATCACACAATTTGGTCCAAAATATACCACACAAATCTACAAATGGTGGATAGTTGAAGCACAGAAATACCATTTCCCTTTATTTATTTATTTTGATATATTTTTTCACAATAAGTGGACTTTCAAGGCTCGTGGGGGGTGCGGACGCACACATCGCATCCCCCTCCCTACAGGCCTGTATTATCCAGAACTCCAACCCCTTCAAGGAGTCAGTCTAAATGGAGGGGATTTTGTTGATAGCCAACATCCATCAGTGATTGATTTGGTTGATAGTCAATGCAAATTACAGAGAAATCCCTTTTTTCGACTATTTTGCTTGGTACAAGAAAAATGGTAAGAATTGGGGGCATTGGATTGGCACTCTCTGACCCACATTTTTGTATACTCTCAAGGGACTGTTTTAATTTGTCAAGGGAATACTTTTCGCTGTGGGCGATAAAAACGTCACTGGATAGGAATGCGTCAGCAGTTCTCGATCCCGAAGTGTTATTTTCACGTGTCACTCGTCATTTAGCCTGTCTAGCCTTTTGCAAACTACAGGTAGGTATTTTTCAAAGATCTGTGCTATTCATCGATTGAATCGATTAGTTTTACATGCTTAAAAGCTGCTGCGAATCTTCATTGTCAGAGGATATTGGCCAATGCTATTTTCTATTGTTACAAGTCTATTGTTTGTCGTCTTCATTGAAAGAAGTATTTTTAGCTCGTCACGCAATCTTTTGTTTTGACCACAATTCACGGACTTGATCACGACTTAATGCAGCTTCTCAAGACTTCAGACAGGAAAATGGTAATGTACAATATTGCTTCAAACTTAAATGGAATTTTTAGAAGGATCGGTAAAGCCACTTAGTGAAAAATTGACCGCAAAAAGCCGTCGGGATAAAATTAAACTTATGCTTTAGCGTGAATAATGCAGGATCTCAGGGCTTCAAAAATATGCAGAATTTTGAAGCTTTGATACATTAGTAGCTACATCTTGAAACGAGAATTAATCTAAAACAAAACGTCCTTCAAGTTTCTTTCATTTGCCCTGTTTATGTTTGGAATTTTAGGCTTCTGAAGCATATTGATTTGAAAAGCACATGGTGACATCTGATATGCAGCATGCGGCCGACTTACCATCGCATTGTTGTTTATTTAATAATTGTGTTCAGTTTACGACCTTTTACATGCAAAGATTTACTACAGTACTTCGGAAAATGCAAACAAGTATTTTTTTTGTTATAAGTTACAGTGATGGATAGCATAAAAAGCAATCTGAGTGTTAATTTTGTGGAAGGAATTCAGTGGTTTTCCGCTATCTCGCGGCACCATGATTCGCAAATTATTATCCCCAATTACCGCTTTTCTGTACCAAGATAATACCACTGGTGGTTAAATAAATGTCAGTGACAGTTGTACAGAATGAAACCCTACCTTTCACCAGAGTGTTTTGAACTAGTGTTATATTTTGTAGAAAGAGTTCATGTTTTTGCGAGTTGTTAAAATGACGCGCGGAGGTGAAGAAATTTTTTTCACCGTCTTCAAGTTTGGTTTCGGATCAATTTATCAAGGTTGATAATTAACCTTTCAAGTCATGAATTGGTCTTTCAGCGTTTCTAGTTGTAATAAACGTTTACTTCAGAAAGGAATTATTTGTCTGAATTTAGTACGCATATGGTATATTTTTCCCACTCGCATGTTTGTGTTAAATGCCGTAAAAGAGCCAGGAATTTTTTGGGGGGTGGGTGCACACTAATAAAAGCCTTCTGGACTGTGAGTCAATGGGTTAATGCATCGCAAATCGCTTTCAATACTAACATTTCCCAGACGCATACTCCATGCAAAATAGTCGAGTCTCGAAGAGATCTTTGATTTTTTGGGGGGGAGGGGGGGTGTGGGACACGGGATCTGACAGTCAACATATTTCCTTCCCCTTTTTTACTGGTTTGTGCTTCTTTGTGCTTTTTTCTTTAAAACTCTTGCAGTTTGTATGTACAATGTTGTATTTTTCTCCTTACTTCTGACAGTTTCCACCCTGTGTACAGACTTCCGACCACCTTTAAACCTGGGTTCTCAGTCCCAATCCCTCCATTTGTAGGTATGAACATGATAATAAACACTCTTCCTCCCGGTACCTTAATCATCTATGAGTCAATGGGTTAATGCATCGCAAATCGCTTTCAATACTAACATTTCCCCGACGCATACTCCATGCAAAATAGTCGAATCTCGAAGAGATCTTTGATTTTTTGGGGGGGAGGGGGGGTGTGGGACACGGGATCTGACAGTCAACATATTTCCTTCCCCTTTTTTACTGGTTTGTGCTTCTTTGTGCTTTTTTTCTTTAAAACTCTTGTAGTTTGTATGTACAATGTTGTATTTTTCTCCTTACTTCTGACAGTTTCCACCCTGTGTACAGACTTCTGACCACCTTTAAACCTGGGTTCTCAGTCCCAATCCCTCCATTTGTAGGTATGAACATGATAATAAACACTCTTCCTCCCGGTACCTTAATCATCTATGGAAAATGAAATTGAAGCCTTGCCCAGAAACCAGCGGGGGTGAGGGGAGTGATTGTGTTCAACAATATAACAGGACTGAGCCTGGGTCCTACTATTAAGTGCCACCCATCCTTCCCCCCAAAAAAATCAATCGTTTCATGTCCAGACAAGCTTCTCACCTACAAAAAGACCTCCCCCAACATCCAAAAAGAAAAGGACCCTGTTTCACCTTGACAATGTTCCTGCTTTTCCTAAATTTTGGGTAATTTTGTTAATGGTGAATATCAACAAGTAGTACGTTTTATCACATACATGTAATTACAAACCTTTGATTTGGAAACATTTAATAAGTTCCCAGGCCCATCAAAGTGGATCTTACTAGCAAACCCTTTTACTATTTATAGTGGTTCTCAGACTTCAGGCGTTAACACAAGACCACTGGCACTCCCCTCCCCCCTTGTTCTAATAAGACTTCCTACTTAAAAGGTTCCCAGTTGGCGACAGGATGACCAAAAAGTCATATTAGGCCCCGGGATGCTTAACAGAGGAAATACAGTAATAGATGTAATGTCATAGAATATAAACAAAAACAAGATGTTATCCACTTTCAAAAATGTTTTCAAATTCAATTGCTTATGAACCAATCATATGTTAAAAAAGAATTTCAAGTAAGCATGTCTGTGGTATTGCAAAATCTAAAGCAGAACTTGGTTTACGTCATACAATGCAATGATCAATTCAAACCTTCCTTAACCTGGGCAAACCTGGGGTGGAAGACCAGTTACTCTGCCCTATTCTGAGGTGTCCAAAGAGAACAAAAGCTGTCTTGTTGCCACCGACAAGTTGATTGGAACAAATCCCTGATTCTTTCCCAACACTGATCACAAAATTATTTTTGGCTGATTTATGGCTTCCAGATATAACAATTCTGGCAACAAGGGTGAGATTTCATTTGGATTTTGCTAAGTTCAGCAGTTTGGTGTTGTTGTTCTTGTAAAGAACCAACCAAGGTACATTTGTAAAGAAAAAAGGACTTTGGAATTCTTCATTTCTAGATAAATAACATCTCCCGAATTTTCCCTTAACTTAACTTTTCCCCCCACCTGTTTCCTGACTTGTGGAAACTTATACTAATTGTGCAAAAATTTCAATTTTTTACCCACCACAAATTCAGTTAATTTTATCCCCATTAGGTGGAAGTGAAGGGGCTCCCGGCAGAAGTATTGTAGGGGGTTTCCCTGGATTCCCAGGTTAAGTTTTGATTGATCATTTGCATAAGAACACGAGTTGTTTACCTGGTTCCTGGATTGCAATAAAATCATCAACCTAGAGTAAGCTAATCGATGATATCTTCTTCTTGTGCTGTCCTGAAGTACTTGATTAGACAGGTCTGTTGAAAGAAGAAAAAAAAAACATTCAAACAAAATGATCTTTGGCTAGTGTGTTAAGGCCTAAAAGTTAATAAACTGGTTCTATCCTTTTTATGACTGTTTTTGAATATAAAATAAAATACCCAACATGCCCACGACAACTTTGCCATTGTTTAAGTATGTACCCACATTTTGTGGGTTGATTATTATTCATATATTCCTGCTATTGTTTGCTCTCTTTGAAGGGGAGGCAGCATGGCCGAGTGGTTAGAGCGCCAGACTTAAAATCCAGAGGTCCTGGGTTCAAGTCCCGTTCTGACCACTATCTGGATTTGTTCTCGGTTGTCCCGAGTTCAACTCCTCAGACATGCTTGTAAAAAGCCAACCGGTCTGCCTCCCGCCAGTTGGGATTTTTAACCATGTTATGTTTATTTTATATGTTATGTTTGTTTAGGTCACAGTTTTTCACGATACGGACCGACCCAAAGCCGGTAAATAACTTATTTATTTTTTTCTTACTTGGTTAAAAAAATCTAAAAAGATTGCCTTGCAAAATGTAATTGTATTATATGCGCGCATCCAATGTGCATGTTGAATCGATCGCTAAAAGCTGCGGCTAAAGTGAAGAATGATTTGTTTTCCGGCAAACAAAATAAATTCGCTAAACTGAACAGTACTCATGGAAAAGGTCATCAGAAAAAAGAGAAAAGTAACTTTAATAATAAAAAAGAAGCACAATGTAGCAGCAAAAGAGAGCAAAAAAAAAATCTCGAGTCACGAAAGTGAAATTGAATGAAGTTTGTTTGTGTAGTTTGGTCGTCTGCACACGGCACAATTTTGCGAGAATTAATTTAACTGTTTTTAATCAAAACATCTCATTTTCTTGAATGGTAATAAGCAGTATTTGGTTTTGGGGAAAAGTAGCAGAAAGGCAAAGCTTTTAAAAGGATAAATCGAGTCTGTAAACTAGCGACTTGCAGTAAACCGCATTACGGCGTGAAAATCAGTGCGAATGCATAAACAACGATCGACAAACTATAACTTGATTTTGTCAATAAATACAAAAAATACCCGCCTATTGGAGAACTTCAAGGCCTTTAATTCCGTTACTAAGTTAGCTTTTGAAAGAATCAATCGGGTATATAACTAAGCCGGCGACTTGCAGGTAAGCGCAATGGCGTGAAAATCAGTGTAAATAATGCACAAACAACGATCGACAAACTACGGCCATAAAACTTGTACAACTTGATTTTGTCAATAAAGAGAATCAATACTCGCCTTTTGGAGAACTTCAAGGCCTTCAATTCCACTGCTTATTTTTCCTTTTACATTTACCACGGTTGGTGAGCAATTACATTAACTTTGGAGAGCAAAACTTTTGAGGGCTTGTTCGCCTCGCCACCAAATCAAACTGACGAAAGCGTTACCATTGCCCGTGGGCAGATATAGGAGAATCTTGCCCGCGCTAAGAACCAATCAGATTGCAGGATTCGTTACCATGCCCTCTTGGAAAAAAATAAATGAATGTATTTACAAAAAAGAGGTGCAAAATGCTCAAAATATGCATGTTGAAATTGGCATGTACGCAACATGCTGCGTGCATTGTCAAAATGATTGCCATTAATTAATTTACTTCTTTTGTTGATTTTGGCATTTTTATTTTGTATTTGGCTACTTTTTCATGCTCACTTTGGTAATATAGTCCCACTTTGATGAGTCTAATATCCAAGACTGCTCGATCAAACCAGTTGCCGAAAAGTATCTTGTTTGTACGTATTTGCATAAGAATAAATTGTCTGTTGTTTTGACAAGTGCAGTCAATCAAATCAAAACGAAGTCGTTTATTTTTCATTTGGTATCTGATTGTTATATATCTTAAATAAACTAATACAACAAAAAGCTTAGCGATCAGGCAGTAAATGATAACTTCAAATAAAATTTGGTTTCTATTCTTTCTCTTCAACTCATCTTCCAGTTCATGAAAGAGAGCATTCAGAGGTGACAGTCGGCATGTCACCACCATTGTTATAGCTGCTGGTTAATTGCATTGCAATTTACTGAATAAGCCCTTTCTTCGGCAAAACTGAACGAAAATTCCTTTTAAATGCCCATTTTCAAGCGTGTAAAACAAACGACATAAGGATAAACACTTGAGCGACCGTAATTATTAAGCCCCACTGTTGAATTCTTTTGAAATACACTGTACATCCACAGAATTTCCACCCAAAAGTCACAAGTCCTTTTCATTAGTCTGAACCCAAAAAATCCGAAGATACAGTACTCAATACTCTCATCGGAGAAAACTCAACAATAACTTAAAGCTTGCTGACAAGTAAATTACTGGGCTTTCGGTTTTAAGTAACCAGCTGTATACCCTATTTGTGAACAACACACTTAAACCTGGCGAAAGTTGTAATGCAGCCTGTTAAATTTAATAATTCATGCTATTTTCATTTTGCAGTGAATTTCTTACTCAATGGCTTTACCAAACCTATACGCAACTTACTCTTTAGTTATTGTTCATAAGCATAGGACTAGTGTTTAACGTGGCTCCATATAGTTTTATTACTATGCACGCACTGATGATGCAACGTTTGGAACCTGCACATGCGAGCTGACGTAAGCTCAGGCAAAACTGATTAACCACGGATTTATGTGAAACATTTCAAAGGACTTTTTCTGCAATAGATTTTTAAGAACAGACAAATGCTGTTTAAACTTAGAAATATTATGAGTTTGTGGATTTTCTCCATGGAATTGCAGAAAATGTCCTACAAACATTGTAATCGAGCTAAGTGGTTTCAACGTTGATGCATGCTCAAATAGCGATCTAAACAAATTTCTTTTCTGATGTCATAATTATTGCAAATGTGTAAGGAATAAACAGCAACATTCGTCTAGTTTTTCTCGAGTTTCCTTCATTGAAATTTAATAAAAGTTTGCAGAGAGCTCGTGGTTCTAATTATTTTGCTTTACATGGTGCTCGTGTTTTAGGGAAATCTATAAGACCAGTTTTTACGCACAGGGGAAAGACAAATTTGCAAATAAAAAAGAAGCTGCCTTTACAACCCCCTATTTTTTTCTGTTTAAAGTTCTTTTCCAGTTAGTATCCATGTACTGCGAAAAGTTTGGAAGATTTCACTGAAGTGATTCTGCCATTAAAATTATTCCTTTTCACTTAAAATCTGAAAATTGAAAAATGCGATAAAAATACAATGTACATGTATCATTCTGTTAAGAAAAACATTCATCCAGGACTTTACAAATGTCAAAATCCTTTTTACTCCTAAACAAAGCACTGAAACGATGCTAAAATTTACATGTAACAAGAATAGTTTTGTAGTACTAACAGTTTAGATTTTAGAATTTTAATGATGAAAGATGAAAACCACCAATAGCGTTAATTTACAGTGGATTCAAGTTGAGCGTTTAATGATCTCAGTTGTTGCGTTCATTGTCACAGTTGATTGATTGCATTGCGAGGCAAAATGACAGAAGTTGCTAGGTGGGAATGACAACATTCTGTCCGGGAAAAAGCATGTTGTCACTCATCCAGCAACTATTATTAGAAGAGGTATTTGCATGTTGGATCTTATTACAGCGATTGAAATCAAGATAGAATACTCCTTCTACTACTTTCAATGATTTTGTTGATGATTATATGCCTTACATCAGAAGATAAAGGTTTTCTGGGAGATAAGAGCAACCACTATTGCTTACGGCTGTCATTCCCGCTTAGCAATGTCAGTCATTTTGCCTTGCAACATAATCAATCAGCCGAGGCAACAAATGCAACAGCTTAGACCATTAAACGCTCAACCTGAGTCCACTGTAAAAGAAACAATTTCAAACTGTTCCCCAGCAGATTGCAGATGTTTTTGATCCACATGTTTTTCATACTAAGGTGCAGTTCCAGGATTCATATATCCATACCGGGGGAAAAGGGTCTCGAAAGCCAAAGTTTTAATTGCAGGATGAAGCAAAACTGGAATTTCCAGAGGTGTAGGGAGCATGTTCTGTGGAAGGGGTATGGATATTTTCTGGAATAAGACCCAATCCACCGTACGCAAAAAGATGGCGACTGGTACATTTACCTATAATGCTTAGCGCGCGAAAACCGTAAAAACGCTCATAAAAAGTCACAGAAAAACTTTAAAAACTTGAAACCTAGCATGAACAATGTTGTTAGTACGAGGAAGAATTTCGCAAAAACATAGCTTTCTATATGTCATATTGGCTGTGTTAGGTTCGCAGGGTATTGTGGTCAAATGTACCGCCGCCATCTTTTTTCTTACGGAGGATTAATATAATTTACATTTAGGACAAAACTTGCACTAATTTAAATAATCAAGAGTTTTTCATACCTAGGTAACTGAGGCTATCAAGGTTTTTGCTGGTAATCATTCCTGCTGTCTCCATAATGGAATCTATTTTGAAACAATTCAGACAGATTAATTTCTTTTTTAAAACGGTTTCATTTTATCATTTGAGTTACTCTGGTATAAAGGTATATGTATTGTAAGTGTACTGTTAGTGTTTGTAATAATGTGGTGACTGTAATGCTTATGGCCATAACCCTAGGTGGGTATAGCGCCGGGTTTTTTTTTTGACTGCAATATTGAACATTAATAAAAATAATTAAAAATAAAAACCTTGAGAAATTTCACAACATCTCTCATGGGCCATTCCATGTTACGGACATTACATTCACAGAGCAATTTTCAACTTTTAATCTTTTTAAAAAACTTATCCTGCATAGTTTTTATTGAGGTTCTGTATTTATAAACAACCCTCTTATGTTAATCTAATTACCTGTAGAAAAATGTGTTGATTTTATTTGAAATTGCTGAGAATGTTTCTGTTTTCATCTCTGTTACGGACATTACACAAAAATAAACCCAAGATTTTACAGGCTTACTTGACACTTCTATTCCTGTGAATTTACAACAAAAACATTAATACTATGACAATGAGAGGAATTGAGGTAGATAACAGCTTTTTAAAATCTAGTTGTTTCTATTATATTGTTAGACGGTTTTGAGCTGGGTGTTAAAATCTGTGTTACGGACATTACATAATTTGTGTTACGGACATTACACTGTGAAACACTTTTCACATGCAAAGGTTTGAGTTAACATTTTGGTTTATTTTTGGACTTGTAGTGATTGACAATGTTCAATTGTTCAAAAAAGTTCAAATTCTGAATAATTTTGTAACTTTTCTGTACAGTGCATGGTTGTGAACTTTAGAATCCTTTAGGTCTGTGGATAACCCCATTTTGAGCATGCTCAGTAGAATTCAGTGTTACTGAGCATGCTCTGACTAGAGCCTCTGCTGTCTTTTGTTTGTCCCTTCTTGATACTGTGCACATTTGCAGTTTTGTCGTATAATTATGCATCAGTCAATTCCAGCAGTGCCCATCCCCCCCCGGGCAGCTCCGGGGCATTTCCTAATGTTGCCCGTCCCGGGGGTGGGGCATTTGCGTACCTCGGGTTGACCCCCGGGCATTTGACACGTGGTTTCAAAACTGTGGAGTGAGTCGCGTATTCGTGATGGAGGCGTTTATAGGCCAAGACATGGACTACGTTGCAGATTAGCTAGTCCATGAAGGACTAGAGAAGCTCGTGGATGTTCATGGATGTTTTTAAAGGTATATTTTCTGAATTTTAGATATTTCTTCATTGTCTAGAAGCAACAACTTGTATTTTATTCTTTTATCACCTATCGAGAGATTGAAAACAATCAACCCGGGAGCGGGGCATTTGCCCGGTTCCTTCATCCCCACCCCGGGGAATTTACCAAAGAAATGCCAATGCCCGGGGGTTAGCCCGGGGGGGGGGGGGGGGGATGGGCACTGCTGGAATTGACTGATGCATTATGGCAGGAATTGAAGACCTTCCACAGCAGCCAAACCTCTCTGACTGTGGAGTTTATGCCTGTCAGTTCGCAAAATGCCTATTCTCGAGGGATCGGTGCATGGTAAGCGAAGATCATGGAAGCATTTTTCAATTCAGAAAGTGCATGATCTTAGAACTGCATCAAAAAGAAATTTTCACCATGCCATTGGAGGACACTGAATGTGAAAATTATTATGCTGTGGAGTATGAAACAAAGTTTTATATAGGCAGAGCAATAAGAGTAATTGAAGATAAGGTTGAATTCAAATTTCTTCACCAAGTGGTGAAAAAATTCAAGTGGCCTCTGAGGGATGACAATGACATTGTCTACAAGAGAAGAGTTTTCTTTGGCCCCACAGTGCTGGCAGGCACTGGACCTTTTGAAATTCCCAGCCTGGGTGATATTGATAAGTTGTTTAAATATCTCCGAAAACAAAATGTTTTCAAATAACTGAGTTACTTACAAAACAACTCACAGTGTATGTAGATTGCATTGATGGTGAACTTAAAACAAGTTTTTGAACTTCTTGTCTAGAACACTTTTCATTGACTCTTAAACCAGTTGACACTTGAAAATTTACTTTTCGCTGAACTACATGTACAGTCTCCGGCTATGATGAGACACTCATTTATCAGACGAGTGCAATGGCCCTTGAAAGTTGAGTTATTGATTGTATGAAGTTACACTTTTCTCAATAATTGCAGTTGTATAAAAGTTGTTATTTATTGCGGGCAATTTATTGAAAAAACATTATTCACTGTTGGAATTTAACTTGTGGAAAATTTCTCTTACAAATTCACTGTAATGGCTCATTATGTTGTTGTTGCTGTTATTATGTCCTGTTTAATCCGTTTGTTGCTCTTGGAACAAGCACTTTTAACTTTTGAGTGATGAATTTGAAAAAAATTGTATTGCATATAGCATTTGCTTTGACTAAAACAATATTACTGGTATTAAAAAAAGTGTGTTGTTAACAATTTTGTTATATTGTGCACACATCAACTTTTGTTCATACAACTGTAATGTCCGTAACGTAATGTCCGTAACGAAAAGTAGGTCTAATTTTTTCTGGTGTTTTTCCAGGATTCTAATAATTTATAGCAGTTATGTTTGGGTCTCTAAGAACTAAAAAAGGAACCACATTAACAAAAAGATCTGATTTTTATTTTCAGAGAAAAAGGGAAAACCACCTCCTTTTGTTACGGACATTACGTAATGTCCGTAACAAAGTCAATATTTGCTCTCATTTATGAAGTTCGTTTGATGTGCGAAAAATCTTATCTGCAAATTTTACTTTGTGATGGGTTCATTCCGTTTCGTCTTCCTGGTAGCATTTAAGGAATCAATATGCCTTAGTATAATTATTTGAAATCTAACACCAAGATAGCCATTTTCACACACTTTTCATTGGTCATAAATGAAGAGCCTCTCTTTGATGCTCGCCGCAAGGTCAACTTTCATAATATTATTTTTAGACACTTTAGGGTTTCTACTTTCCAAAAATCCATGATTAGGTTAAATGAAAACTGTTTTAAATTTCACCATTTTTGGTGTTCTAAAATGGAATGGCCCTCATACCCTTTAATCACAAATTGTACCTAAGGAAGTATAATTTTTCTGTTGTAATTGTAGTTGCAAATTTCATAAATAAAAAGGAAAACATGGAACCCCTTACACTGGTATGGGTCTATGGGCCCTCATATGCTGGTTATTTTAACAACACTAGAGACACCCTGGAACACTTTCTTATGCAGCCAAGGCACTACCACAAATTTTTAGAATGTTTATAATACCCCAAAAATTCCTACTTAAATCGAGCCACCCCAAAAATATTTGCCAAAACTTTCCTTCGTGAAAAAATCCTGGAATCGAAAATTTCAAACCCCCAAAAATCCTTCCATCATCCCCACACCTGAGATCCAGAGTGTCCCCCTTGGGGTGTAAATGCACATTTAAAAAATTTGTGCTATTCCATCATTCCACTGAAAAGGTTCAACCCTTTAGCTTTCATCTGAAGTATCACTATTTAAGAATTATTAAGCTTTATACCATGCCATAGAAAATACAGCCAATCAGAATACAGGAAAGCCTTTGTATATTTGACGGTATTCAACCCAACCTTCCCATCGTGCGCTGCGGTCTTATTCTTGACAAAATTTAGTCAGCGTATTTTCTATGGCATGGTATAAAATAAAAGTGACTTGTGGGATATTCCATAGTATACCACTCGAAAGCGTTTCATAACTAGTATATATATTTGATATTCTAAATATAGGAAATAAATATTTTAATTACCTATAACTGTAAGCAATACATTAAACCCCAGAGCAGCACGGGGCCTGCATACTAGTAAGATTACTTCAATTTTGGTTCATCGTAGACATTGGGACTTCATGTTAGGGTACCATGAATTGTATCATGCATAAATTACATAAAAAGCCATTTTCATTCATTCGGGATAGCAGAACAAAGGACATTACAACACGCACTAGATTTTTATATCATATTTCCCTAACAGAAGTTTCCCTAATAGAGTTTTCTAAACTCGTAAAAACAGAGCCATTGTGAGCTTATGAAGCATGAACGGTTTCAAGCTTACCTCCAAACGCGAGACAACACAATATGCCACATTCACTCCCTAACTTAACAACGTGAAGTCGCTAACCTGAAGAAAAAAACAATTGACATGGCTCGTCACATTTCAGACGCCTATTACAATGGAATTGAAGGGAAAAACAGAAATTAGTACCTTCTCTCTCTCGCACACTAGCAAACTTTCAGCCATGTTTTTTTGCGATGAACAGAGAGGATCCTGGGAAAACCTCGCAGCCGTGCGACCGCGCCAAGCGCGGGAAAACATCATCGAGAACGCGGGAACACGTACGTGTAGAGGGACAATCAAGGGTCCTTTATTTGCTACAGGCTACAAATTCTGATACGCGACGGAGTCATAAGCGGAAGAAAATGAAAAGGTTCTGATTCCTCCAACTGACTCCGATTCCATCGAGCTTATGACTCGGGTTACGACTCCGATTTTTGATTTTCACTCGGGTCGTAAGCACTCTTACGACTCACTCAGACTACTCAGTCACTAGAGTAAACCGGCTCTACATGTACACAGATGTACGTCTCTTGTGATAGTGCCTAGCTTGAGTTTCAGATGCCTCGTGACCAGCTCAGAGAAAGGAGCTGAAATTTAGCTGTTCAATTCACCTGGTTGGAGGTTGGTTGGCCGTCCATAATAAATCGGCTGATATTCTCATTTGAACGGTTTACATTAAAACAACACGCATCCACTTCGAAAAATGACTTTTTTTTCGTACAATCCTCCACTGTTTTAGTCAAATTCTGAAAAAATTAGATGCGAATATTAGCCGATCTAGGTTTGACTTCCAATCAAGTGTCCAAATCATACCTTGTTTAGTTTTGACCAGTTTATGTTGGTACTCCGTAGCTAATTAACAAATTTCAATTGTCTAACAATTCATGCCCTTGGTATTTCCGCTATAAGAGCGATTTCCCCATTCTCGTCCCCATAGCCCTTGTCGCTTCTCTTAGCCGGCAGGGCCTTGGCACGAGAAACGAAGGACCCTGGAGACAAAGGATTTCCAGTGCCAGATTCTAGGACTTCCAGTCTTCATGTATGGAGTCGTAATGTTTCTATATATTGTATGGGAGAGTTATGGCGTCTTTTACTTCCGCTCAAGATTCCTTTGTTTCAAACGGCCAATTAAAAAAAATTGGGATTAATTCAAAAATCCTATGTCCCAAGAGCACAAGAGCCCTTCGTTTCTCGTGCCTAGGCTCTGCCGGCTAAGAGAAGCGAAAAGGGCTACAGGGACGAGAATGGGATTTCGCCACTAATTGTCTTTGCGCTAGAAGGGATGTGGCCGCCTTTTTTTTTGCGCGAAAGTGTCAGACACACCAATTTTTAAATCGGCTAAAATTGATATCTGATAAGAGCACTGATTAGAAAGGCGGAAGTTATAGTACTGCTCGGGGATATTGTTGGAAGACACGATGGAACGTACAGGGTGACTGGGGTCGTAGCAAGGCACAAGTTACGGCACCAGGGGCGTAGCTAGGATTTTCCAAAAAAGGGGGGGGGGGGGGGTGAAAGGGAAGGGGAGGCACACTTAGTCACACCCAGGGTACTTACGTAGTCCACTGCAGATATCTGTTCGGTCCTGAAAATGGAGTCATGTAACTACCTAGCACTAGAAAAGATTTATGGCATGTTGATTCTTTGGATTTGCGCTTTTTCACCACCTGAATTAGAAGGTTTGTGTGTTGTTTATTTAAAAAAATTATCTCAGAAGGGGGGGGGGGGGGGGGGGGGCTGAGGGTTACGGGAACCCAAGGACCCCCTGGCTATGCCCCAGGGCACAATGCCCGGCCGATTTTACAGATATATTAACGCTTGAACAATATAACGAAGACAATGATGAACGACCTACTCTGTCACACGACGTGGACAACACTGACGTTTCTGTTATTTACCCTGTAGTCCAGGTCTTTAACTCGAGCTTATTCCATAGTAATACGTGTGGATACTTTTAAATATTGTATTTTCCGAGTCACGCAGGAGGGAAGAGAAAAATGTTATCTTAGTGAAGTGTCCGTGAGTATTGTCTGAAATAAAAGGAAAGAAATTTTGATATCACTACATTTTTCTTGCCGTGAAGTTCCATAATGGGGCAATGTAATGCAGAATTAGTGTAGTGGCGTCTCCTACTATTTTGCGTGCCTCCTGAACTAATATGGGCAAATGACGTCAAAGCGGAACATGACGTCACAGGGACTTCATAGTGGAACATACGGTGACACATGGATATCATAGTGTAATGTGAGGTCACATTGGAATGGCGTCATAATGTTCGTCACAGTGGAAGAAGTCCAAGACATGACAACTGAAACACGTGGTATTCTTAAACAATATAATATTTTTATTAGATTTATCTGCTCACAGAATGTGCAACTAACAATTAAATATTGAAAAACAAAGTTCTTCTACGAATTATGGTAGAACAATATCCGGGGCACTTTTCTAATCCTAGCAACATTCTTGAGCGTTTGATAATTAATTTCAAGAATTCCAAGCGTAACGCATTAACTAATTTATATTATTATCACTACTGCTATTTAATAAACTTGACTTGAAAAAATTAGAAAAACAAGCACAAAAACATCTACGACGGACTATTTGCATTCAAATATATAGAGGACACAAACGAGTCTTATTAATGATATTAGCACATTTTACAAACAGTACCACAAAATCCTCGCTACAAAAATAAATACTCTTTTGCGGTCGAAAAAGTCGATACAAAAATACTGAATATGCTTATTGAAAAAATCGATTAAAAAATTCACTTCGTCAAAGTGTTTAGAATAAGCTACCTAAGTTTATATTGGGTCATTAACAAAAATTAAGCATTATATTAATGCCAGCACAAGAAGGTGCCTTTTTGGCGCGTTTTCTGTATGTACACAGATCTACTCCTCCTCTGAGTCCGGGGAGTCGTAGGGATCTTCGTTGAAGGTCCTTAGGACACAGGAAGCTGCAACAACGTCTTCCTTGTCCTAGAAAGGAAGAGAACAAATGAGTTGTTTCTATTTTTGTTACCATTCCAAGTTAGTTTCCGCTATGTATTATTGTGCGGTAACGCTGCATATGGTAGCTAAAACTTCTAAGTCTGTGGATGAAACCCTAGTGTGTGACCATTCAAATGAAAGCAATTGAGCAGTACTTTCATGTGGTACTCTTTATCATACAAGGTGGTTCTAACTTTTAAGTCTGTGGATGAAACTACGTTCATTTGTTGCTATTTGTTTCGCGAGATTTTTTTGTTAAGGAGATATACTTTACACATTTACCTTGTGCATAAGTTTTTGAGCAAGATCTTTAAGTTTAGAGGCTGTAACGTCTGATGAACGACGTTTCTGCATGCTGTCATTCTGAAAAGCAACCACAGAATTTAAGCAAACTGTCAAGAAACAGACACATCCTATGTGGTCGAAAGAAACCTCAAAGTAATAGCTTAAGATGAAAAAACACCAAAGAGGAGAAAATAAAGCAAAAAGGAACAAGGATGGTTAAGACTTGGGAAGATTAAGACGGAACATGACTGATGAACAGCTTGAAAATTTCAGGCTAAATTTGTCAAGATACACTGCCCTTTGAGGAAAGGCTCCAGTTGTTCAAGAAGTGGAGAAATCACTATCCGGTGGATAGCATAAATAGGTTGTTTTGTCAACACTTATCCACTGGGTAGTGATTTTTCCTGTGGATAGCGTATCCACTCTTTGAACTGGGCCCAGAAGGATTCTGTGGGGGGAGGGTTGCAGGAAGAAGTTCACGACAAAATGGCGTAGTTGGAACTTACCGCAAGCCAGGGATGCTTCGAGGCATCTTCGGCGGAAGGCCGCTTTCTGCGGAGAAACAACGACGACAATTAATACTATTAATATTAGTAGTTTTGATGTGCAAATTGTCCTCTTTGAGTTGGACAATTTAAAAAAAATCACTTCATCGGAGGGAAAAAGATATAGCTAAATGCGTGCACAGAATCGTTACTGGAAGACCCAAATTATGACCTTGAAACAACGACTCAAGGAACGTTTTGATTCGAGGTGAGGGTTGTTTGGATTTGTGTCATATATAACATTGTTCCTAATGTTGAGGATTTTCTACCTATCGAGTATTACTTTAATAAACTTTGTTTCCAGCTACTGCAAAATGTAATGTGGACCGAAATAACGCGGGCGATTAGTACCATAAATGAGGCAACATTGGCCCATCATATCCATCTTGTGAACAAGGTGACCTATCTTTCTGATTGTATTTTTCGAAACAGTGCTTGGTAGGGAACATTCAGAGAAAGTTTCAAAAAAAAAAATCGACAGACAAGATTAATTTCTGAGGAATCACCTCAAGAGAATTTGTCATAAGTTTTATACATGAGCCCCAGGCTTGGATATGGAGGACAACCTTATCCCACGTATTGACGTCAATAAATCGATTGACTGACTGACTGATTTGTGTTTCAATCTTGGGACGTACTTGGCATCCTTGGACATGAGAGCGCTGATAAAGTCTTTCACTTCTGATGTGCTGCGAGCGAAGGCCTTGTTATCAAACGACCATTTGCCCTTCTTCACGGCTTCAGCTATTTTCTCGTCCTCGTCTTCGTCGTCTTTCGTTTCCACCTCGAACGGCAGTGATCCGCTCATGCTAAAAAGGAAAGAAAGCAACATAGAACTGATGTAAATCCCTGAACATGTACTTCCTTATTGGCAGACGTGTTTTGGTCGTCACGCAACGCTGTGAAGAGAAAAGTTGGGTGACGATGGAAACAACGTCACGCAACTTGACGGCCATGATGGCGAAAAACAGATGTCCTTAACGAAGAAATAAACTGAACCTTAAACTTCAATGGTAACATGAACCTTACACTATAAGGATCGGCGTGAACAAAATTTGTTGTCTTGTGATTACTGTTGAAAATCGTTAATAAAGTTGTTGTAAACTGGGTTAACCTGAACACTTCGACTGTATTAAGGCTCCAATCTACTCTTAAGAGGTGAAGGAGGAAGAGTCCCTTTGCATATCTATCCAAATTAAGCACTAATTAACTTCAAAAGTAATAACTTTTGCTTACAGAGCAAAGACGAGAACACCAATACTCCACATGTCGGCCCCGCCACTGACGGGAGCGAAGTCCAAGAGCTCAGGAGCTGGAAAAAAAACCAAAATGATAGTTTTATTCGCTGTGACTGTGCAAGACTATTAGCAAGAACCAATATCAATTGCTATCAGACATGACAACAATTGACTATACCAGAGTACTACTGAGAGTACGAGGACCGTTTATCCATAGCAAAATGGTACACGCGCTTTTGAATCAGTGTTAATTTGGCGGGAAAACAAGTGGCAGCCGTTGTTACGTTATTAAGAGTTTTTGCGAAAATCTCGTAATGGCAAAAAAAAAAAAACAAACAAGGAAAGAAAGCAGGTTCTCGAAAAGCAGTTAAGCTGAAACTTTTACAATAACGAAACGGCAAGACTATCCTCAGGCAATTCCATTATGCCAAACATGTTGTTGTTGCTAAAACGTTTCTAAGATATCTTCTCTTACAAGTTCTCTAAAATTCTGTAGTTTAATCTCGTACTCGTTTAGCACCCTACCTGTAAAAGCAGCATAGCTAACAATGGCCAGCATATCGCCTTCCTTCCAGTTCTTGATACGGCGAGCACTTCCATAATCGATAAGCTTCACACCCAAATTGCTCTTGGCAATGAAAATGTTTGCGGGCTATAAAAGAGAATTTACAAAATTATAAATGAAAAATCAGTCAGTAAGTCAAAACTGTCAATCAAAATCAGTCAATCAGTCAGTCAGTCAGTCCAATTAACGATGACCAAAACAAGGAAATATTTTTAATTTCACTCACCCTTATGTCTAAGTGAACTATTTGCTGGCTATGAAGATACTTCACTACTTCAAGCAATGGTCGAATTACAAATGCGATGTCTTCTTCATTTGGTCTGGGTTTGGATCCAATGAAGCTAAGAATATCTTGTCCTTCCAACCTGAGATTGAAGACAAAATAAATCAGATCACTTAGGCATAAATGTTAATATAAAATATTAAAAGCGTTTCATTGCAATCTATAATGTCAAACCCCTTTCGCTCCCAAGATATCTTGAAATGGATGGAAGGTCAATACCATAACTTATTTTATACTTACAAGTCCATAACAAGGACGAGATATCTCCTCATAAGAAACGCATCCCGTAACATGACAACTTTGTCTCCTTTAATGCTACGATGAATGTCAAATTCTTGTAGCGTGTCATCACGGTCCGTGTCGTCATCGTACTTGATGAACTTAGCTACGAATGGCTTCTTTGTTTTGGCGTCTAAACATCGCTTAATTACTGAGAAACGGCCCCTGAAATGAAACGAAGTAGCATCAACACTTAATTCACTAAATAATCGTTTATTTTTAAAACTGTCCCTTATGTTTATCTTGACGTGATTTTAATATTTACCTTATTGATATTTTAATATTTACTTATTTACTTTTTAACATATACTTATTTATTTTCACATTTATAATTTTCTTTTTTGTCGTGTCCCCAATTAGCAGCAATGCTAAATACCCCAAGATTTTTTTTGAATAGAAATTTCAAGAGTTGTTCTCCACCTATTTTTCTTTTATATACTCAATAAAGTTGGTTAAATTACTTAAAACTTGTTGAAGATTGGATAAAATTACAGACCCAGAAATTAACTTTTTTTCATTCTTTGTCCACGTCTAAGATTTCCACACTTATTAACATTTCCAAACTTTTTATGAACATTGAATCACACTTCAGTTACCTTAGCAACACCACTGACAAATGTCTTGACAACTGAAGTAATCTCCTAAGTTTGACATATTGATTCTCCTTTGTGATTGGCACTCATTTTTTTTTCAATGCTAGTTATGAGAATTCACCAATGCATCAAGACAGTATCATTTAGTGATAACTCGCTTTATTCTCATTACTAGCCAGGTGGCTATTGTATTATACCTATTAGAAGAAGTCAGATGTTGATTAAAATGTTCTCCTACCTCGCTAGTTCGTGCTTGATTCCCCAGAATTTGTCGACATTTTCCAACTTTAGTGGCAGTCCATTTGAAGCATAGCGCTTCGCGATGGCTTGTGGAGTATTTGCAGCTCCTCCGAGACCACTTGTCTTGCCTGGTCATTATCATAAGAAAAAAACAATTAGCTCCAAGGAAATGCGCGATTTAAGCCTGGTTTTCACTAGCAATGCAAGCAAAAGCTCAAGTACATACTGTGTGCATATTAACACTAACAAACTCAATGTAAACACATCGATCAAAGTGTTTAAATCCTTGTGCTTGCCGCCTTTGTGTTTCTAAGTGTCTGTATGAGCATATGAGCTTGGGCTAATGGCTGCATGAGTAGCGCAAACCAGGCTTTGACAAAGACGTCACTTTACACTAATTAGTTCCTAAATTATTCTTGCAGTGTGAAGAGTTTCCTCTAGCTTGGGCGTTTTATTGAGTCCGAGATCATGGGAACCTAAAATTACTTTTTATCCCCCACCCTGCCCCGAAAAAAACAAACAAACAGACGCTTAGCTTCTTTGACCATGGAGGTACTAAGACTCTCATTGTTAAATGTGGGTTTAGTGTAAATGAAACTGGAGGAGATATCGCTAACATTTTCTAAGAAATTTTGAACTAATTTCCGATCCGGCACAAATCTCATCCACCTAAGAATTCTCGCAGAGTTGCATATTTCTTTCCTCTTTTCTTGAAAACTGCCTCTTGGCTACTAATCTGTTATGCTACTCAATTTTAGGTTTAGGGAAACTGATTCCATGTCCAGAAAATAGCACTTAAAAACGCAAGGCAAACTGAAGGATTTTGGTTGACTAGTTCACTTTAATATTCATACGATATGTCTTGTCCTTGCCAAAAAATAGATATGTGACATTTCCAAAAGTTTTGATACCAATTTTTTTTCTAAAATGTCCGATCAAATCTAGTCAAAAATGTTTGCCACAAACTAGAGTCGCCTCTGTTTGCCATTCAAATAATAAGTGCACTTTCCAGACATGAAGTAGATACTGTAACCGCTGATCACTCACTTAAGTAATAAGCGTGCTTGTTAATTAAAATATGATAATTATTGACCTTGATCACTTAGATAATAACTGCAACTAACTGAAAGGAAGTTGAAACAATGGACTTGAATGTCACGCTTTTCCAGTGATTGCACGATGATGGAGTCTGATACCAATTTTATTTAACCCCAAACCCACGGTATATCCACGATAGGAGATTCACAAATCAACGTCTCTTCCACGTAAACCCAGCAACTCAGTAACATTTTTCACAAACTCGACCGCAGAAGGACAGAAACAATTTTCGAACCAGGACATACATGAATGATTTTCAGGATTTTAAAACATTTCAACAAAAATATGCATAAAAATTATTCTGCTGTTAGGAAATTCGACAAGCTTATTTCATCTTAATAAGTAAAGTGAAAGTTTTAGACGAATCAAGCAGTAAAACAAGTAGCGAATAAAATCCTTAAAAAACCTTCGGAATTGCACAGAGATATGCGATCTTTAAAAACATTGATAAGGGCATGTCATTACAGACAAATGTTATTAAATTTTTTCCAATCAAGCTCTTCTAGTATCAGAAAAAAGACCGAAACACATGTTTCTTGAACACATTAAAAGAGAGGCAAATATTTGTTTTCCGGCCAGTAGCCAATATAACGTTGTCTGTTTTACAGTAATAGTTTTTTCAGGTAACTACACAACCGTAAGAATGTTAACCAAACAAACCCGACCTGTACTGTAATTACGAGGTGGAAATATATACAGGAAAACGTTCTGTTTACTGGAGCTCAGGCAGTCGTTGCTTGACTGTGGATTTCATAAGACTACCGATTCCCATCTTCCAACATTTTGTCAAATTATCCAAACAATTCGCCGGTACCAATTTATACTCTGGGTGAAGTGAGAGTCCAGAGTCTCTCTCACGAACTCAAAGACACTCCCTTTCTCGAGAACACTAGGCCTACGCAATGAATTCGGCTTCTCTCGCTTCCAACATAAAGGTTTATTAATCTATCTCGCATTGGACTGATCACTATGCATTTAAAGGGCGGAGCAGAAAAATGTTAAACATAAGAGTTACTTGAAGAAACCGAGCAATCAGGCGATGGCAATTTGCAGAGAGTGGATCAAAACAACGTTGAAAGATAACCGAGAAATAAACTAGAATAAATAAAGTTTGAAGACCGGTTATAGAGTTAGAGCCCTGTATACTTGATTCGGCATCAGCCCCACAATGAAACCCCGAATAAATAAATATTTTAGTAAATCTTGTTAGAAATAGGAAGTGCATGCTCTCCCTAACAATTACAAGGTCAATGAAAGCAAATACGAAGTCGAATTTTCTCCTTAACTGTTAGAAAGTTACAACAGATATCACAAGTTATTTCACGGGCAGTGAATAACCTGCACTTGTTCTTACACAGGTTAACGCCTTCGCAAATGAACTTTGGAAATATCTGTCACTTACTTGAATCAGCAGCCATGTTGTTGATTTGTCGAAAACGAGCAAGGGTTACGTAGTAATGACAAGATCTGAAAAAGCGCTGAAGTAGTTAAACTTCACCGTGAAGTGAATCTGTAGAATGCAAGCTACAGCGAGGGTTAATTCGTAGTCGAGTGAGTTATTTAAAATCGCGACAGCACGACTTCTCAATTCAGCATAACAACGTGTCACGCAACACGCCGCACGCGAACAATCGTGTCTGTGTGCGATATCTTGCTTAATTTTCTGTTAGCCGTGAAACAAATTTCGTGCGAACCTCAGCATTGCTACTTATTCCACACTCATTACCTTTTTAAGGCAAAACGTAATTAACACAAAACAGAACTTGAAGTTTCATATGCTTCTCTATGTTTAAAACAGTTCGCTTCATTTTACTGTGTCAATAATTCACAAAGAGAAACCAAATGTTTTCAACATCAATGATAAACAGAATAAGAAATTCAATGAGTTTCATATGTTGCGAGCGGTGGTAGTTTTGAAATGTTTTACTAAGAGGATTTGTATAAAGGAAAATTTAGACTGAAAAGAAAACTTAAATTAATTTAGATGAACACCCTGCTGGCAAATAAATAATTTGCATGTAGATTCTAGTACCTATGGAGGGTTTAATCGTGAACAGAAAGATTGCCTTTTACGGCATTCCGCCGCAAGCTCTATTTGCCGTTAATCAGTTTTTACAAAAACATCAACAAATTACAGGAATTGAAAGAATCTCTTCTGCTTGCTCCAAGATAAGCTATGAAATTCTAAAAACTTTCTATTCTCTTGGAAGAATTTGGTTTTTAATGAACTGTTTTTTTCTTGATCTCCTTCCTCCGGCCTATTTATAATTTCATAAACGTTTCTTACAGAAGGTATTGTAAATCTCTGCAGGAGAGAGATGAAAAAAATCACAGCAAGAACGTTTAAACTACAAGATCCTACAACTTTTAACAAGAATTGAACAATCACTTTTCAATCATTCAAAGAAATTTTGTTTTAACGAGAGTGTGGATAATGGGTTTCCTTTGTGCATTTAGCTTAGCAGGTTGATTGGATAACATCATTTTCCGCTGGGTTTTTTTGTGACGCAAATCACCTTTCATCAGGATGAAAAGAAACATGTAGAGCATCCTAAAGCGCCTTAATTTCTCGTAATTAACAACTCACTATTCACTGAAGTGGAGGTGGCTAGTGATGGATATATCCACAACTAGCCACCGACAAAACCCCAAAAAAGGATTATTTTTAACTCATTTAGTTTTGTGAACGATTACAGTTTTCGCGCGCGAGTTGCTCGGAGGTGAATAGCATGGACATCCAGAGTTCGAGTAGCCAATCCGCGCGCTAACAATCCCGGCTATCCACAAACCCGATAACAGTGGCGTTAACAGAGAGTTTTTCAAAAAATATTGGCCGCTGTGACAACATTTAAACCTGTCCAAATTGATTTTTTTTCTTTTGGAAAGTGATTGCAGTAGAAATACTGTCGTTTATCTAACAAATCATCTTAAATGCAAATCTTCATGCATCAAACTTGAACGAACTTCGCAAAATATCAAAGAACCCAAGCCAAACTTGGAAATGTAAACCGTGCCTTTTGGTGTTCATCGTGACTAAAATCCATTTCCATCCTCACCATCGTTTATCATCCCAACGTCTTAACAGATTCCTACATTTCTCCGATCTCTGTTCTACAAAATGAAACCATTATTGTAGTTCTTTTTTCAGATCCCGATATGTTTTTCAAGTTTTAAAAACATTTTAAGAATTGCCGTGACGATAGCCTCGCACTTCACTCTCCTTGCCGAAGTAATCAACGCTTCTGTCCCATTTTCTTGCTTCATCTTCATTTCAGTTAGTCAACGAATACTATTTATGACTAAAACTATAGTGAATTCATGTCAAATATCAATCATAAAAAAGTAAAAAAGTATAGCACTCCTGTTTTATGTGTAGTACTTACGTGTAACCTGCAAAGCAAAATGGCATTAGCACAAAACTAACAAGAGTAAGAACATTGCGTACAGCATGTTTCACAATTAAGAATTCGTCTTGGATTTCTTTCTTCTTCCCTTCATTATTTAATTTTCATTTTAAGACTTTGATTTTCTGACGATAAATTTGTCGCTAACCATTTTCGGCTTGTTCGATGTCTATTCTACTCTCTTGTTGTGTCGTCTCGCCGTTTTTTGTCGTCGTAGTTTCTCTCTCTTGCACTGTCGTTTTCCCGTCTTTTGTCACGGTCACTGTCTCTTTTTCCGTCACAGTGGTTCCTTCCTGTCCCTGTGATTGCATCCTCTCCGTTACCGTTATTGTAGTGAAGCTATTACTGGTGCTGAGTGCAGCCGAAGCGGGCGAGAGGAAAGGTGACGATGCCGGGGGAGCACCACCCTCCGAACCTTGCATACCAGCAGCATGCATTGCCTTGACTCGTGCTAACAGTCCACCTCCTCCTCCTCCACTTCCCTTCTTGTCATCGGACCCCCGGCTGCCGAGAATCCGGCTCAGAAAGTTCGTGCTTCGAATTGCCGTGATAGCTCGCTTCCATTTTCTTCGAGCCGTGAACGCCTTCAGGCGATCGGTCTTGAGCCTCTTTCCTTTGTCCTTCTTGATGGTGAACCAGTGATGCTTCAAACGCTGATCGACCGTGCCTCTCTTGGTCGCTCTAAGTACAAGAAGGCTGCTGATGAAGTCTTTGGCTTCGTCCGAGATGTCATCGAAGACCGGATCGTCGAAGTCCCATTCTGCCAGTTGAACGTTCGTCAGAGTCTCTGCATCGCTGTCCCCCATAAATGGTGATAAGCCACTCAGCAAAATATACGCTATAACACCGATAGACCACAAGTCTGTAGCAGGTGTGATACGCTCGTATGTAATGACCTCCGGGGCGACAAATTCCGGTGTCCCGAACATAACCTTGAGGTTTTCCCTCGGGTTGTATTTCCTCGCCAGGCCGAAGTCGATAAGCTTGATTTGTTTGCTGTCGGGTCGCACAAGCATGATATTCTCGGGTTTGAGATCAAGATGTAGCACGTCGCGTTGATGCATGTGCTGAAGTCCTTCTAAGATCTGCTTCATGTAGTTCGACACTTCTACCTCCGAGATGAACTCATCCTCTACCACCTTCTCAAACAGCTCTCCGCCTGACACCAACTCCATGACGAGAATCATCTCTGTCGGTGTCTGAAAGAAGTCTTGAAGCCGAAGAAGCCGCTTATGCCGAACAGAATTCATGATCTCCGCTTCGTGAATCACATCTTGACGGTCTTTTGGCGTGGTGCACTTAACAAACTTCGCCGCGTAGGCTCGCCCTGTTTTATTGTCAATACACTTGCACACAACACCGAACCGTCCTTTGCCTAGCTCGTCCTGAACAGTGTAGTACTTTGTGATTTTTTCTTCCTTTGCAGTTATCTTCGTTTCTTCTGTTTCCGAACCAGAAAGCTCGGATAGTTCGGATTCGCTCGCGGTCTCGTCGTCTGTCGAACCCGTGTCGATAATCAGTCGTGCGCTACTCGATACTTTGCCGTGAGGATTCTCGGCCACAACCTTGTATTCGCCGGCATCGGCTGCAGTTCCCTTGGTGATGATAAGCTTGCAATTATCGTTGTCATCGTAGAGGAAAGTGAGTTGTTTGCTCTCCTTGAGCAGCCGGCCGTCTTTGTACCATTCTACTTCCGGTTCCGGGTTGCCGCTGACTTTGCACTCGAATCTGGCGGCGCTGTTTTCTATGATCTCGCAATTCGTCAGGTGTTGAATGAAGACGGGGGGGCCTAGCGGTAAGCCATCTATATAGGAAATAAGATCAATGATTAACAATAGCACACACAAGCGTACGTATGACGGGCAGTTCCACGTGGGCTGAGGGAAAACACGTGATTAACACGTGATTAAGAACACGTGATTGCACGTGGCTTAAGGAATTATGAGCAAAGAACAGTCAAATGAGGCATGCCTTTAAGTGGGATTGGGAAGTATACTTCGGAAGATAGTTGTGGGAGCAAACAAGAGAAGTGTCACCAAAGGAAGGTGGGTGTTTCTGGAATTAAAACCCACACAGGAAAGCCAGAAGAGGATACACCCGACCAAATGAAGCCATATAGGAAATCAGCATCAGATAAGAATTAAGAGATTGACAGCCCCAAATAGCCTTGATAATTAAAAAGGTTTGTATTCAAGAGCGTAGTAGAGGAAAGAAAACAGTTCAAGGAAGCTTGGAGATTTAACGAAGACCAAAATTAATCCAAACATGATTATAAAAAGAAAAGAAACTGAGGTAAATTTGAACAAAGCGGATTTCTGATAATGAAACAAAGAAAGTAACCAGCGGTATGGTATCAACATCCACTTCAGTTAGCACTGAGATTGGGGAGTGAGAAAAGGCTTAATTTTATGCCAACTGAAAAGAGGTCTTCTTTGTTAGTCTGCAGAGATTTCACGCGTTGTCGAATGGGTTCAAAACACACATAGGAAGCGTGGGAGTTCAGCAAGATTTATCGAGAAAACAAAAAGTTGTACCAAGACGTGATAATTAGATCAAGAAACATATGCAAGGTAAAATCGGTCGGCAGAATTTCCGGCACTTTGCCCACAAAGTGCGCTCCATGTCTGCGACACATTAAAGCGCTGAAGTTATAGTTTCTGTTTAATAAAAAGATACTTCACCGAACAGTTGGATAGGTAGAAGAAAGATTCGTCAACAAAAAGGATAGTCAGAGCAAGAGACAACGTGAAATTTAGTCATTTTAGCCATAAGAAGAGTTTATATTTCGAAGATTAAAAGCAACAAAGATTGAAAGATAATGGATTGGGAAGGTATGAAGAAGGGATAATTAAAAGAAGTCGTCGGATATTGACGTGACATAAAGAGGCATTTGTTTATAAAACAAGCTGACACAAAATTGAGACCACCTTGGAAGACTTGGAATAATTTGCAAGTACACAGGCGAGAATTGGTAAATGAATCCCAGCTAAACATCTTGAAGAATAAAAGAGGCGGCTCCTTTCCAGGCGAAAATCAAACACACGTGTAAGGATTGAAGAAACAGTGACACTCGCCAACAGACAGTCGCTTATAGTGACAGCCTGCAAAGCAGAAGTCACACGGCTGTTGAAAGCACCGCAGAAAATCCAGCGATAAAGCACTTTGGATTAAAACCCCCCAGGCATATGATTGCATTTAGTACGAACAAAAGGCATAGAAAGCTCGTGTAAATACACAGATAAAAAAAGAAATAAACAAACGAAATACAATGGAATGGGCTAAATAAATATTATGAGTGAGCTTCGAGCGTGACAGGCCGCGGTTTGACGAACACTTCACCTATACGATAAGCCAAAACAACTACTAAATAAATACGAATCGTCAATTATTTCCTTCCTTAGCAAATTTTCAATTACAAATAGATCGGAAGAAACAATTTAACACAATTTTGGCGATAACATGTTCGAAATTAAACGGGAAGTTTCTCGAGAAGCCCACACGAGTATTCACATTAATTTATACGCCTTCTCTCAGGACGATGTCAACTTAACAATGATACCGGAAAAGATTAATTCTTCTACAAGAACACGTTTAAGATATCCAATTCTCCAACGAAAAGACTTTTCAAAATGCAAAGCAGAAAACGAAATTAAGAAATCGTCTTTAATTTTCTCCTTTTATTCGTGCACTCGTATGGGGTTGTGCGACATTGGGAATGCTAAACAGGCAAAGTGTAACTCGAGCCCGCTATCTTGGACATGGCTCATCCATTGACGAGCATTTTTGACATTTTGAAAAGTATCTTAATTATTCTGACAGAGTAAGATGAAAGGAAGGCGAAGTAAAACAGCTTTACAAGACGTCTGGCCTCAAACTTTAGAAGATTACCTACACTTGTATAATATTACGAGCATTTTTTTGCAAAAGGTAACGGATACACTCTTTACTTTTGCAGCTTTAGGTTACGAAATGCTATGCAAAAATATTTAAAAGGTCAATCATTAAACTTATTAAGAAGATACCATAATAAATGTGAACAAAAGCGAACGAGCACGTCGAAGGGAACTTTTTAGCTAACAGAAAATGTCAATTTACAGAAAAAAACATGATTACATGCAAAGGTTCCAAAGGCAGGTTATTAAGAACGATATTATATCGGCAAGGATAGTTTCATTCTGCGCGAGTGCACAGCAGATTTACATAAAGTCTGGCTTCAATGAACTTGAGAACAAAAGTGGTCAAATGTATGGAAGATAATGAATGAAGTTTAGATGCTAAATTCTGTCTAATGGCAAGAAACACAAACCTGTGACTCTGCTTTTGATATCTTTGCGAGTTGAAGAAAGCCTTCTCGCGAACAAGCGCTGGTAATTCATTGTCAGTTCACGTTGAGTACTTAACAGTTGGTGCGAAACATCAACTGCAGTAAATTAGGCTCACAATACACCGCGCACAAAGTTCTTTTCCAGTCTCTACGAGTGGCTAAAATGTATGGGAGACGTTATGATCGCTTAAATGAAGAAAAAGCTGTAGTGGTACTCTTGGTAAAGTCGATAAGGCTTTGCGAATGAGATTTAAGCGAGCAAATTCTAAATGCGAATTTAACCAGAACCAGACGCAATAAATTGGTGTTATGTTCCCGAAACTTCGACAAAAATTCGCCCGCCTTTCAATTAACGAGTGTCACTTGATACTTTCTCGAATGTCAAAGTGTAACAACAATAAGACATTATATAAATGTTTCTCTTTATTTCAAGTCAGTCAAAAACCGGCTTAAAAGAAAACACATTGGCATTAACGAGTAATTTAAAAAATGCCAAAAGCAAGGTAACGACGTGAAAGAAAACTTATTTTAAAACGATTTGCGTCAGAAGAATTGAAAGACACACAGTTTTTTAGGCGAACGCTGAAAAAAAATGTAACGGGCAGAACGCTCAATCACGTTAAGAACGTTTAGTATTTCCCCAGAAGCAAAACGATTTGAAAAATCAGGAAGGAAAAGGCAATGACGCAAAAGACACTTCACTTTAAGTTCAGATCCGAGATAAATAAAGAAAAACAAAACGAACCACAAAAGGCTAATGCCGTTCTAAGATTAGGATAATCGATACACAAAAATAGCCAGAAGAAAGGCTAAATATGGATTACGGATTAGGACGTAAAATTATCCCGGTGACGATCCCTGCTTGATCTGCCAACAACACTGTGCGAATAACTGAAGACTTTGCGTACAGGTAGATAATGCTATTTGATGTGTGAGATCAGTTGAAAAACACCTTTGGTATTTAGTAGAAAGACATGCTATCTTCAATAATTACCCGTTTACGTGAAGACTATTTTTACGGTGTAAAAATAGGTACGGTGTTCTGGGTTATCGCAATCTCTTGAACACACTGACTTCGAGGAATTTTCAAATTAAATAAATTAGGAATCAGAGTTGAAGATCGTTAAATATAGTTAAACGTTATGGCGGGTAGCCAACAATTTTGACCTGTTACCTAAGTATATATGAAGCCAAAATAGACAGAAAATAAAATAAGATAGAATCCACAGGGTTCAAAATAGCAGCCGGCTGTCGGCGGTAGCCGGCACTTTGACGACACTTGCCGGCTACTTTTCACCGAAGAAATATAAAATATCATGCCTTGATCGGCCAACTGAAATCAAAGTTGCTGTAAGTTGAAGGAAACATTTTATATCAGACAATAAAGCAGCTACAGGGCTAGAAAGTGCGACTCACTGGTGGCTAACGCGACCAAACTTTCATCTTTGGCGACTAAAACTTCTGGTTTTGCGGTTTAGTCGCCAATGTGGCAACTTCATTTCAGATAAATAACGGGCCGCCCCACCTTCTCAGGTATTGTGTCCCTCCAAAAAATTATATTGGAAGATCTTATTTACTTCTCAAACATTCAAAATAAGAAAAGAAGTCAAATTGCTCCAATCCATTATTTCGCTTTGCCGTAAAATATTTTCAGTTCGGAAAACTTGGAAATGGCCGACTGTATTTGAAATCGCCCCAGAATGCATTGCAAGCCCATGGGTACGTCATGTATGCATATGGATTGTGTCCCTTGAAAACGCATCGCTCTAGCTTAACAGCCGGGAAAAAAATGAGCCTTGACAAAAAAGCCGACAAATTCGGCTAAAAACGAAATTTTATTTTGAACCCTGATCCATGCAGATTACAATAATTCCCAAAGAATATTGTCTAGCTATGATCGTAAGACGGATTGTCTCAAGCAGCTAACATTATTAAACCAATCGAATGGTAAAACTTAGCTCTTGCATTCACAATGTCGACGGCTCTTCAAAAAAGTACATTAACTATAAATCTCAATCAAAAAGAAAAACACAAACACATATGAGAATTGACGAAAACGAAAAAAAAACACAAGCATTTTTTTTTTTACCAATAACAGATCGACACCTAGGCCCCTTCAATATTGATACACCGTCAAGTCGACTATGACGGGAGAAGATGGGTGGGGAGACAGTTGAGGGCTACAAGAAGGGAAAATTATTATTTAAATTTTGTTGAACGAAGACGTTGTTTTTAAATCTTCCGTTAAGATAGACGACAACGGTCTTTGTTAGGTTTAGCGAGAAGCCACAATAAGCTCTTTAACACTAAGCTTGACTGAGACTGAAAAGAAAAATAATAGACCTTAGAAAAAGATTAAATATCGGATAAAACGTTTAGCAGTAGGATTACGAAGTGCGAACGCTGTTGTTAAGTTGCCAGCCATGAATAATGTTTTCTCTGACGCTTTACTAGCCAGAAAACTATAATAATGCTACACACCTTGTCAAAACCTGCAGCAAACTTCCCTAACTTTGAAAAGATGTTAAAAATTTCCCTGACCAAATACTACACTCCGTAACTGCTGTGAAGTGTCTTACTAAAATTGTTCTCGTAAAACAGAATGAAAGAAATCAATAAGGGAAAGAGGAAAGTACATTTTTACTTCGAGCACAGAATTTCAGAGAAAGATGAACACGCAAAGGAAGAAGTACCGAGGAACTACTAAAACCTCTTTACCTTTTCATAAGAAATTCAAGTAGCACGTTATGAGATTAAAGGATCTGATCATCTTAGGAATAACATCCGGATTGAAAACCAAATTCTCCTATTTAGAGTTGGGGGAAATATATAAAAAAGAGAAAGGAGAATTTCAGTGTGTAACAAGGAAGCTTTAGACAAGAGAAAGAGCTGGTGACCCCTGCAGGACCCAAATAGAGAGAATATAATACTGATGCCTGACGAAATTGAAAATAAAACAATGGTAGAAAAATAGTATCGATCGAAAGAACAGTTGTACGTGTAAAAAAAGAAAGCGTTCTCAAGTCAAATTTCTCGGAAAAAGAATTTTCCGAGCCCCCCAACGGGAGTCGAACCAATGACCTTCCAGAAAGCGGTTTAACACTCTGATCTAACCACCTGAGCTTTAGGAGACTCGTGGTGAGCGAGGACATATACCAGGTTCTTATGTGTCCAACACATTTTCCATCTCGCAGACAATAACTTCTGAGTTGCATAAGGAAAGGATATGAAGCAAAAGGAGAGAAAATGAGACCCTAAAGAATCGTTTTCTTGAAGCAGATCTCAAGGAAAAGAGATTAAAATAACTCTGAAAGAATCGGATTGTCATGCAAATCCAAGACCCATCTGAAGCCTACCAAACGGATCATCAGGAAAAATTAATAAACAAAGACAAAAGCCACAGAGACAAGCGATAAGACTAATCAAACCGACGCGTGGCTTGTCGTCCAGCAGACGTTTCGAACATTAGCCCTTGCAATAAACGAAACCAACAGAAAGGAAATAAACCCTGTGGAACTCCCGATAACACAAACGGGTTAATCTTGTTGGCAGCCACTCTTGGTTAGTTTGTTAGTCGTTCCAAAACAACACAAGCAGGTGGATGCACCTGATCAAACACGTGGTCGCACGTGTTCAACGCGTGGATCAGGAGTGCTATACTTACGGACTTCTGCCCGAGACATCGGGCTTCTCCTGCCACTCAGGGCGGGACTTCTGCGGCCCGAAAGATTCGGGCCTCGTCTCTCTGGCACGAGGTTATCACCTGCAGTTTTCTTGGGTTCTTCCTTAGGTGCTTCCTTCTTCGCCGCCGGCTCCTTCTTCGGCTCAGGTTTGGATGTTTTCTCCTGAGCCTCCTCCTTGGCTTTCTCCTCCTTCACCTTCTGAAGGAAGCCACCGGGTTTGGCAGCACCACCACCTGCAGCGGCAGCTCCACCACCACCCTTGGCTCCAGCCATGAGCCCACCAAGAGATCCCATTCGGCTCAAAGCACGTAAAGCATTCGCCGTTCTCTGAAAGAAAAAAAAAAACAAAACAAAAGGCGTTACTTCATCAAATGATCACTTAAATTCTCTAGATATTTTATAACTTAATCACATAGTTTGAGGTCCGATATTTGTAGCTTCTGTGGTCTTGGGCATGGTACTTTTGTCGCACCGCCCCCGAGAGTTTGTATATTCAGCTGGTATGAAGTATGAAGCCCGCTACTTACCGCCCAACGACGACGCGCAATAAATTTCTTCAAGTTCTCCGTGCTGAGTTTCTGTGCTTTGATCGTCTTTATTTTCTGTTATTCCAAACAAATAAAAAAAAACACCAACAAAAAAAGATAAGCACTGATGTCTTTTGTTGTTTCACCAGTCAATGTTTTGTACAATTTGTCTCGCAATTTTGCTCTCGTAAGGTTGTAATTCTACTAGCCCTATAGACTAGCAGTTGCTATTGTGTTTTTTTTTGGAGTTTAGGGCCATTGTTCATGTTGTTTGCTCTATTGTTCTCTTGAAGGGTTGCGAGTCTTTGGCTCTGCATTGCTAAGCTTAGTGATTGGTTTAAAAATATCGCGCCATTTTCTCAACCAATCAAAAGTAAAACCAAAACTAATCGTGATTCGCTCGCAAATGTTTTCCCGCGCTTTCTGCCGGCTGCCTGTATTTGCTTCGAGTTTTGATTGGTTCACTGGATAGTCTGTGTCCTTTGCGATTTGCCAGAGTGAAAAACGCTCTAGTGTTTGCCGTCTTAGTCTCTTACCTTGTTCATAAAAATTTTAAGAATAAAACTGTCGTAAAAATACTTTCCAGTTTTTAACAGTGTTTGCAACACACTTTTATTAAAGATGGCGCATGGCGGAATTATGGAACGGTGTAATGGCAGATTATTCCAAGTGCAGATATGGCAAGTGACATTTTAAAAAATGTTCCGTTCTCTTACCTTCAACCAGTCATGGTTCATACACTGGAAAACGTCGTTTCGTTTTCTATAAAAATAAAAAACAGAAATAACAAATAAAAACTTTGGACTCTGTGGACACTCAAATGAAAGCTATTGAGCAGTGCTTTCATGTGGTACTGTTTGTTATGCTGTACAAGGTGGTTCTAACTTTTAAGTCTGTGGATGAAACCTTAGTGTGTGACCATTCAAATGAAAGCTATTGAGCAGCACTTTCATGTGGTACTGTTTGTTATGCTGTACAAGGTGGTTCTAACTTTTAAGTCTGTAGCTGACACCCTAGTGTGTGACCATTCAAATGAAAGCTATTGAGCAGTACTTTCATGTGGTACTGTTTATTATGCTGTACAAGGTGGTTCTAACTTTTAAGTCTGTAGCTGACACCCTAGTGTGTGACCATTCAAATGAAAGCTATTGAGCAGTACTTTCATGTGGTACTGTTTGTTATGCTGTTCAAGGTGGTTCTAACTTTCAAGTCATTGGATAAAACCCTTAGTGTGTGATCATTCAAATGAAAGCTATTGAGCAGTACTTTCATCTGGCACCGTTTGTTATGCTGTACAAGTTGGTTCTATCTTTTATGTCTATGGATGGAACCCTAGTGTGTGACCATTATGCGGTACTGTTTATTTTGCTAGTAATTTTTAACTTTTAGAGAGTATTTAGCATTTCTTACTCGGGACCCCTTATGAGCAGTTCCTCGATAAATTTCTTGGACATGTCTGAGACGACGTCAAACGCCTCGTCTTCAAAATCCCACTCGGCGGAGGACACGTTTTGTATCGTCTCGTTGTCATCATCGCCCATGAAGGGTGACAGACCACTGAGTCTGCAAAAGAAAACCAGCAAGAATAAATAAAACCAATCAAACTGTGAGCAACTTCAAATTCTCACTACTCCCACCAAATCATTCCACGTTTTCTATTAATTTATTTTGTCTCCTCAGGTAGCTGACTTTGTCGGCTTTTTGACCTGAGAACCCTCTTTTAACTGGACCACTGTGAGCAGTCCCTCTTTTCCATTAGTTTACTTAGCGAGAAGCGTAAAAACTGCACAGCAACCTCGCACCGGTCAAGTAAGGCATAATCAAGGTAGGAGATTATGAAGGAAAAAAGTCATACTTACAGGACATACGCTATGACGCCGACACTCCTGTGAAAATAAAAACAGGATTATGGTTTTAACAAGAACAGCACTTCTCACACACCACTTGGTAGCCATGCCAGGATGACCGCCACAATTAACAAGAACAGCACACAGATCTAAACTCTTGGTCGGAATAGAACGAGAAACGACAGACAGATTATGGTTTGGTTCGACGACCCGCCTTACTTTATACTTTTTCACGCTTTTTGTTACAAGTAGAACGCTTTCGTTTCAAACTGTTCAACTTACCACATGTCGCTAGACAAGCTGATGGCTTCGTAGCTGATGACTTCGGGCGCTGAAAGACGGAGAAAACTATCTTAAACAGGGGGTGGAGTATCCAGCAGAGGTACACGGTGGTTAACTATCTACTAAGTCTGTTGCTAAAAGCCTTAAGAGTTACCCTTTAAACGGAAGTAGTACTTTCATGTGGTACTGTTTATTATGCTGTACAAGGTGGTTCTAACTTTTGAGTCTGTGAATGAAACCCTAGTGTGTGACCATAGTTAATACAGGGAAATGGTTAGGAAGCCCGGCAAACATCAAAGGAGCAAACAAAGAGGCCAAGATTGAGGTTGGAAGGTCCATGACCGTGCACATCTTTTGTTTTGCGCTCATACACTATGCATGAATTACGTAATCGCAATGTTTCTATTGGTTAGTTGGATGAGCACACGTAACCACCTATTGTATTTTGTCAGGTTTTGTGCACGGTCAACCCCCAAAATAGGGAACAAAAACCTATAACAAAGAACTTTGCAAGGCTTCATAACCATTTCCCTTTATTAACTATGGTGTGACCATTCAAATGAAAGCTATTGAGCTGTACTTTCATGCGGTTCCTGTTTATCATGCTGTACAAGGTGGTTCTAATGTGTGGATAAATCCTTAGAGTGTGACCATTCAAATGGAAGCTATCTAGTAGTAGTTAAGTTTTTGTTTCATCTTACAACGTCCTGACTTACCTACAAACTCGGGCGTGCCACACGCTACCTTGACGGTCTTGCCAGGTTCAAGAACACGCGCCATTCCAAAGTCAATCAACTTGAGGTCTTCTTTACCGTCAGGACGGATCACACAAAGCACATTCTCAGGCTATGTAGAACAACAAGCAAAGTTAGAAATAATTTCCAGAACTCAAACCCTATGAAAACTGTTTATCGTGCTTATAACCTTTTGAGCAGTACTTTCATGTGGTATTGTTTATTATGCTGTGCAAGGTGGTTCTAACGTTTAAGTCTGTGGATGAAACCCCTAGTGTGTGACCATTCGATTGAAAGCTATTGAGCAGTACTTTCACGTGGTACTGTTTATTATGCTGTACAAGGTGGTTCTAACTTTTACGTTTGTGGATGAAACCATAGTGTGTGACCATTCGAATGAAAGCTATAGAGCAATACTTTCATATGATAATGTTTATTTGAAGTGGTTCTAACTTTTAAAGTTCTAACCTTAAGATCCAAATGGACGATACGTTTCCTGTGCATGTGTTCCACGCCCTGTAGTATCTGCTTCATGTATCGCACAACTTCCTTCTCCGTGAGGTTGTCATCATTACAAACTTTCTCGAACAGCTCACCTCCAGAAATTCTACAAAAACGGCAGACAATGATAAAAAACTTTAGTCTTCCTTCTATTCCTAATGGTGAGCTGAAATCTTGCCGATTGATCTCATAAATAAATAAATTTGGCAAAAATTATTAAAAATTAAATCAAAATTTCTGCACTTGTAGATACCAATGACAAAATCAACGCGATTTATCTTGGATTTACATTTGACCAAAAGGCAAAATTCAGAATGTTGCTAATAGGCCATTTCCGAGTTGCCTTTTGCCTCATTTTCAAAACGAGTCATCGTGCGAAATCATTCAAATGAAAATGAGTTTGATTTGCATGAAAATTGACGTGCAGGTGAAACTCGTTGTCATATGAATGGTTTCGCACGAAGACTCGTTGACACAGAGTCAAAAGATAACTCGGAAATGGCCTATTAAGGCACCGAACGTCAATGTTTTCCCCTGTCCAGCCAAGCAGAATATCAAGACGTCTTTTACTCACAATTCTAGAACGATAATCATCTCTTTTGGTTTCTCGTACGCATCATGGAGGTATATAAGCCGTTTGCTGTGCAGTTCGTTCATGATCAACATTTCCGCTAGCACCTCTTCTCTAGACTCTTTGGTAATCTTCAGGAACTTGGCGGCGTATTTCGTCCCGGTGCTTTTCTCTTTCACTTGCTTCACAACTCCAAATTTACCCCTAGGCGACAATAATAAAAATGATTACTCCTGGGGGATGACAAAAGGTTATGTACCCCTTGGAGACGATAAAAAATATAATCACCCCACCCATAAGAGAAAACAAAAAAAATATTTACCCCTGGGGTACAATGAAAAAGCTAACTGCAGGATGATAAAAAGAATTATCTCTGGGAACGATAGAAAGGTTATTTACCCCTGGGGTTATGATTTGACATGTTCCCTTTACTAGTCTACTCTGAACACCTGGAATAGAAGAACTACGTAGCCACGCAAACAAACCAAAATAGGCACAAGTCCTCGAATGGGCAGAAGAAAAGAAATGGAATGCACATTTTTTTACTTTGAATAGTCCCACATTTTACGCATATTTTCAATGTGGATGTTTTACAAACCATAAAAGGAGATTAGTATTTTAAAATTTTTGGAAATTTTCCCGAGTTTCACGAACCGAAAAAAATGTATTTCGTTGGCATTCCAACCTAAATTTCCATATTTATAAAATAGCCAACAACCCAGCAAGAAAAACAGGAGGGGCGACTTACTTTCCGAGCTCTTTCTCTGAAGTATACGCGTCATCAAATTTCTTGTCTTTACGTAGGTACACTGGGTCACGTTGAGGGAGGTCAAGATCTTTGCTCTCTACGTCACTATCGCCATCTCCGCCATCGTCTTGGTTGAGCAAGGAAAGAAAACAATAAAAGCTTGTTACTAAATACTTGAGAAGCTAGCAGCTGCAACAGATGGTGTTTTGGATGAAATCCTAGTGTGTGACCATTCAAATGAAAGCTACTGAGCAGTACTTTCATGTGGTACTGTTATTATGCCGTACAAGGTGGTTCTAACTTTTAAGTCTGTTGATGAAATCCTAGTGTTTGACCATTCAAATGAAAGCTATTGAGCAGTACTTTCATGTGGTATTGTTAATTATGCTCTACAAAGTGGCTCTAGCTCTAAGTCTTTAACTTACGTCTGTGGATGAAGCCCTAGTGTGCGAGCTTTCAGCTGAAGGCTATTAAGCGATACTTTCATGTGGCGCAAATTGTTTCTCTATATTATTCAAAACGATACATGGATTATGTCACTCTTTTAACTCGGGCACGTATTCTTGTCGGTAACTAGCTTTTTGTCTCACCTTTATCCACACTTTCATCACCCTCTTTATCGTTGCTGGTTTCATTTGCAGCTCCTCCACCTAAAAGCAAAACAATCGAGATATGGACTAACATTAAAGAACAGTCCAAACTTTTTAATTTGTTTAAAAAAGTGGCGCAAATTGGGCTACCTGTCAACAAATAAATGTTCTGCTTTAACAACTGACCGGGAACTCAATGTCAATTTGGCTTAAGCACGTTTTCCCGCGCTCTGTAGCGGTTACATGTTTTCCCGCGCTTTGTTGCGGTTACATGTTTTCAGTTACACGTTTTCGCGCGCTTGGCAGCAGTTATATATTTTCGCGCGCTTGGCAGCGGTTACGTTTTTTCCTGCGGCGTGTTTGGATTTTTTCACTTGCAAACCAAACTCTATTTTCTCCTTCGTTCGGTTCCTCCTTGCGCTCACAGCCATGAAGAAGAAGAACATGGGAAACATCTCCACATTCGAGGTTCGCTGATTGGAAGACTCCATAATAACGGCTGAAACATGCTTGACGTCATATAATTAGATTGGTACGCAATTTCAACCAATACGTTGATGCAAACGTGACAAGTCACGCGGTGTTAGGCATGTCAGGGAATAACTGTATCACAGTTCGCAACAGGTCACGCAAAATACAGTGTCAAGACATAAAGCAGGAAGACGTATCAGAGGTAAAACGGTCACGCATCATATTTCAAACAAGTGCCAGTCCTAATGTCGTGACACTTCTGCCATGGTACAACTTCTCCCATATAAAATGTACCAAACCCAATTGGGAGAATTTACTTATTGACAAACGTTCTACCCTTACCTTCAACCGTGAGAGTCGCTGTGCACTTATCCTCTCCATAGTCGTTTTTCACGACACAAGTGTACTCCCCTTCGTCGGATTTTTCAACATTTTCAATCTCGAGCTCGGAGAACTCTTCGGTGGTTTCCATGAGCATGCGTCCTTCATCCTTCAGTTGCGTTTTGCCTTTGTACCAGGTCCCGGATGGGATAGGGTTCCCGGATATTTCACATTTGAACAAGGCCACGTCCCCGACTTTGACAGTCTGAGACTTGGGCTTCTTTTCGATCTTGGCCGGAGCTAAATGAAGATGAAGAAAAGAAACAAGCTAAATGAAAATGAAGAAAAAATTGTGGCCTTTAGACAGTTTGACGGATTTGGCCAGAAAATAAAAAGGATCGGCGCATTTGCGTATCCCTATTCACCCCCACTTAGAAACATTTTACAGAGCATGCTGCGAGACCTGCACTGTAGGACTAATTTTGTGCTTCATATCGATTTAGAAAACATCCATAAGAATGCGCACGCTAAAAGCCGTACTTCTACAACTTGATAAAAACACAGAACTAGCCCGAGCTGTTGACGTAATGATGGCGCGAGCAAAGAGAATTTGCATTTTGATGATCAAAATAAACTAGGGATTTAATTCTTTTTCCTCGCGGTGTTTTCTAAAAGAAATAGAAAACAAGATTTCCGTGTTTCTATCGCGTTATAGAAACACTAGTGAAAGTTTGTTCGAAAAAGCTGTGGAAACACTCACCTATCGGCTTGTGTTCCCGCAGCATTTCTCGTTCTCCCAAACTTCCACTCGTGTTTCTATAACTCGACAGAAACACGGAACATGTTTTGTATTTATTAAATATTCAGCGAGTTTTACCATGCTGTTTTCTTGGATGCTTCAAAATAATTACAGGCACAGTATCCTAATGGCTATCCATGTAGAAACCAAAGATTTTTTAAGGGAAATTTCCATCCGAAGGGTCCAGGGCTTATTTTCGGAATTTTGCGGTTATTAAGGTTGGGCGACGGATCAGTGAAGAATTGATGATCTATCTCTATGCAATAATTTCGAGTATCTCCCTGAATAACGTATTGATAAGTAGTTCATCTATATATGGCGATCTCTCGTCAGTTATTTAAGTGAATTACCAACAAATGTCACACCGCTGTGATATTCCATACACGTATACAACCATCGTCAGTATTTGGAGAACAAACTCATTAATATTTACACCCGACATCATCAGAGATGAGAGAAACTCACCGAGGTCACCCAAGTGGAGGACTTACAATATCGAATAACATGACAAGAATTCGAAAAAAGAAAGATGTCTTAATTTGACAAGTCAAAATAAACCCAGTTTGATGTATTACAAACGAAGAAAATTTGACAACAAAATTAGATAAATAATTATGTTTAAAACGTACGGGGTTGGCTAATTACTTCCCTTGTCGACCAAGGCCATGAAATAACAGTTGATTAATTTCTACCCTTGTCGACCAAGGCCATGAAATAACAGTGTGCGAGACAAACATTTTTTCTACGCATCACAAATCACCCCAGGTCTTGATATCAATCGACCCAACGTTGTTTCAAGATGCAAAACTGGTACAAATTTGTTGTAGTGATACAACTTAAAAACATTTGGACAACTCCGACCAAATGTAAGCTCGAATTACACAAACATAGTTCCTTGTATTTTTAAAACACGTCTGTTCTCTACAAAAAGGCTTCGGGATGAAAAACGGACAACAAGAAAGCCGTATTAGATTCTGTGGAAAATGTCAACAACATTTACTACAGTTTTAATTCATGGTACAAAAATACCTCAGTAAAACAATAACGAATTGAGAATTTTTTTTAATTTCACTTAAAATAGCGGATAACATTTGCGTTTTGAATGACGGAACAAAACAAGGAAAAATTGAAAATTATTAACACTTCCGCCATATGGCATAAGAGGCGCAAGTACATTGAAGTACGAAGGTGTAAAACAACTCTCAAAAGAAACAATCAATTCACAGGCCGCGTAAAAACTATTTGTCTGTTACTTTGGAGCAGACGACGTATCTCATATTAAAAACATATTTTTAAATGCTATTATACGTCCATATGTCTATTCTATAGCTCTATGTGTACGTCATTAATGACCCACTTTTACCAAATGTATTGCACCCACAAATTTCAGCTGCACACCAAAATTGCCCTAGTATCGAAGATTACAAACCTCGTCTCCGAACTCGAAAGCTCAGCTTAGAGTTTTTAGATTTGACATCCGTCGGTATTGCAATAAGTCGACTTGCAGTTCTGAATTTAGCATTGAGCACTTAAGCCTCGATGCTGTGCAAACCGCGCTGCAGAAAATAGCATATATCCAATTCAAAAACGGTACACTCATTTCATCGCAGCGTCCAAGATGAAACTGTTACCAAACGGAGTGCTCACTAGAACTCCTGCGCGGAAAACGGGAAACAGATGTACCCGGGGCTTTGTTCCTAACACGCGAATTACAGCAGGAAAAGTGACCTTTTCATGTAACGGCTATTACTGGTACAGCAGGAATCTCAAATGACAGTTTACAACTTACTCTTTTTGGTTGGCATCCTCTCCAAGTCTGCCAGATCACGGATAAAAACAGTGAAAACGAGAAAGCCCTTTTGCCTGAAACACTGCTATCTTTCCACAGAGATTTTGACCTATTGATCAATGTGTGTTTTTTTTATTTATTTTGATAGGCTGGTTTATGAATCTAAGTGGCTCCGGTGAAAGTGTGGGGCAGATAACAAAACAAATATCTTTGCCGCCTTTCCAAATTTACATGTCACGCAAGCAAGAACTCAACAGCGCGGGTCTGTTCGGCAAATATCGGTAAATGCCACTCGCATCTGGCTTATTTCCCGGTAAATAAGAGAAAGGTATGCGAATGGTGGAAATATCAAGATTATCTCGTGATTCAAGAGCTGGAGTATGAGAATTCGACGAAAATTAAGTACTTCTCATTTTCTAGACATCTCCCATATTCAACACCAGTGAGGTCAAATAAAGTTACACAAAGCTGTTCATGGAAAATACATTAAACCGAAGGGACACTGCGAGCCGAAAATTGCGAACACGCTGCGCAATCTTTGAGTTAGCAACTGTTATGGAGGCTTGAAATTGTTTTAAATTGAACGTTGCAAAGCAAGCCGTAACAAAAGCCAGTTGAAGTTATCTCGTTAGGCATCAGCATTCCTTTGCAGGGTGGTACGATAAATCGCTATCTGGCGTGCGCCGAGACGCAGAAAATTAATCCTTCCAAGGTAACGTTACACCGATTACATGCTAAACCCCGACATACCGAACATTAAAAGAAGATGAACGGTACAAACAATATCAAGGTTGTCTGACAAGTGTTCCTAAAATGAAGAAATAAACTGTAAATCTATAAAGATGTTAATATGCTGGCACCCCACCGATGAGATGAACTTATAAACCACTCAGCTCGCTAGAAAACGCTGTGCTTCGAAATGCAAAACTTTGTAACCCGGGAACTGACCGCAAAAAAAACACAACATCACTTGCAATTTATTTTAAAAGCTCTGTGAGAGCAGAAATTGGACTTCTTATACAAACGACCATGTACTTTGGACACACAGCCTGTTCTTAAAATGTATAAACAACATTGAGGAGTCAAAACAAAGCTAAGCCTGCCTGCAGTGTTAAAACAACAGATTTCGGCTAAGTTAATGAACCATTTATCGATTTATGACTAATGGCTTAGGTACGTAAAAACACATGAATGCTGTAGTACAAATTTGAGATGTTTAAACCAACATAATTTTCAAGAATTTACAACCGTGACACACAGTTTATCGATTGCGTACAACAAAGTAAACTTCACATCGTCCGTGACTGATATGTTCGTGTTCGCCTTACTTGTCCATAAAGCTAAGTAAATTTGCATTTCAAAGTTAAAAATAACTCCAAAACATTCCTAGGACACTATTTGCGCTTTAAATGATTATTCGTTAGACTCGCTCCAATTTTTTTACATTGCATAGGACAAGACAAGGTTAAGACATACTTTGCGGTCAGCCGCAGCGTGCGAGAGCGAGCCACAGTGAGCGGGAACGAAAACAAGGATTTCTTACCGTTTACTATTAGTTCAGCAGTGGTGGTTGCTGTCCCATTTTCGTTCGTTGCTGTGCATTTATACTCCCCTTCGTCTTCAGCACTTGTTTCTGAAATTTTCAGCGTCACGAGATCGCCGTCTGTTAGAAAATCGAACCTGCCTCCTTTCTTGATCTTGTCGCCATCAACAAACCACTCGATATCCGGGACGGGATCGCCTTCCACTCGGCATCGTAACTTAGCTGGTTGGCCTACACAGACTTCAACTTCTTCGAGTTCCTCTGTGAACTTTGGTTGAGCTGTGGGTCAATGTGCTATTTGTTAAATCACAAATTTTTATTTGATTATGTTTGCACGCAAACTGTAAACTGCGATAGCAAAGGTTTGTTTACACACGACAAGAGCGCAAAAGATAGCAGATGGATACAAATATAGCGCAAGTGTCTTTAACACTTCATATTTCGCGAGCCACGATCAACGTTTCAAACTGAGGTTGCCAAAATTGGATACCACAGCTGCGAAGAGCGTGCAAACGCGACGCAAATTTAAATGGCAAAATAACCTACATACTTGCCCAAATTAATCACCGAGACCTAACTAGCAGAAGAAATCATAAACAAAATATCACAGCCCCTAGATATCGCTCGCTATACCTTTTCGGCGTCTAGTCCGTCCCTCGCTTCGTTCACTCGCTGTCTGATCGCGAATTCGCGATGTCCTTTCGTATGAACGACTACCAGTGGTGGTTGAAGACCCATAGGTCCGAGACGAAGAAATATTTGACCGCCAAGACATTTCAAAACCAATTTACGCTGATAACAAATGATCTCTATTCCGAAATGGTGAACTGTGTGATTCCAAATAGCACACTTCGCATCAAATAACACCCTCAGGAATAATACAGTATAAATATATAATTTCTACCGTTGAGCGATGTGAATTCCAGTGTACAAATCACTTGCAGATGGAGCAGCATTTACATAATTAATATACTCACTAATTAGGACGCAACGAAACGAGACCGTATAACAAGGGTGCTAACAACACAAACTATTGTTTTCAACAATATGTTTTACATTGCTTAAAACGACTGCCAAATTGTCATTTGAAACTAAGTCCATAAGAAGTCGTTTAAATAACGTTTTGCAGCGAAATCTCGGTCGTTCTAAAGTAATACAAAGTCGCTTGAAATCCCATGAGCGAAAATCGATTTGAGTCTTTTATAATCTTCTTAAAACATAATTATGCAACCTTTCAAATTGAGAAGAAATTATCAAGACCCATTGCAATTAAATGGCAAAAAAGAGATTATAGGTTTTTAAATGTGCAATTGTAATCCTTAAACAAAGAACAGTTTGGCGTGTGTGACTCCAATAAAGACAGGGAATTAAACTGGCTTTGGTTTCTGTAAGAACTTTTAAATTTGTAAGAATCGTGTTTGTTCATGGATATCTAAAATAATACTTTCGATAGGTGTGGTGGGGGTCAAAGCTATTCTTGGGAACTGAGCACGCACAAACAACCAACCAATACCGAGCTACACAGTACGTCACGATAGATTCAGGAGCACCTTAACAGATCATTTCGGTGAATAACTTGTTAGGAACGCCAGTAATCCCCTAAGATGTCACCTCGAACTTCGTTATATAGGAAATATAACGCCCGCTGTTTACGAAGAGGTAAAAATGTGTGATTTTGGGTATGGGAAAACGCCAGCTGCGATCTTCGGAAAGGCAACAACAGCTCGGAAATTCGGGTAATAAGATTTCTTTCCTTAAAAGTTTCTGCCACTTTAATATCGAGCTAAAAGAAATCAGAACAGATTAAACTGTGTAAAATTACGCCTACACGATATGGTAAAAGGAGGCAACGACATTCCAAGACCTTTGTAATGTTCTCGTTGGGTGCCACTGTTAGATTACAAAGTCAGCAAAGTCATTTTCGCGCTGAACAAAATCATCTTCAAATCGAAAGAATCTTCGAAATAACCGTCGACAAAGAAAGGAAAAGACCAAAGGGCTACTACTAAATCAAAACAGATCAAGTATTGTTAGGATTGTGGAAGATTAAGACAGATTACAAATGTCGAATGCACCATATCTGTGACGTGTCTCTATTGACAAACTGGTGTTAAAACTGTCACGAAACTCGGAAGAACGGAGCTCATAACATTTTCCTGGAGGCTAACGTGACCATTTTGATTTTCGCGATTTCTTTAAAGATTATCTAAAAGAAATTTACCTCCCAACACTTAAGTGCGAATAACAACTCGTTTACGATAAATAAATTGCTAAAATTGTAGTGGCAGAGACGAAGTCGACTGAAGGCGCATGCACCCATGTCTGCTTTTGTGGGAATACTACTCCCGCCAAAAATTCGTGTGTGTAAAGGGAACCTCCACTCTTGGGACAAGTTGACGTTAAATTGTTTGAAATAATTGCTAACTTCCAAGTTTTACAAGACAAGGGAGAAATAACATTTAATAACAATAATAAATGGAAAAGTTTATGGCATTCAAATTTCCAGCGCGCCGCCATTTTGGATTTAATGACGTGTTACGGCTCCCGCTATTGTTTCCTTTAAAACGCATATAACCCAGCGGGGTATAAACTTCATTGGTGAATGCAATAAGTACACCGAGTCATACATAACCTGTTTTTCAGCCAGCAAGTTAAGTACACCAAGCTGGAAACAGGTGATGTGATGCTCCACCGGGTGCTCACCCTTCACTGATGAAGTATAGACCCATTAAAAATACTAAATCTCGAAGTCAAAACTGGTATGGCGTATTAGTTGTAAAAGGTGGCGATTCGCACCTTTGTGGAAGAGACCTTATGCAACAATCAGCACTTTAATGTGATACTGTTTGTTTCCAAAGTTAACGAAAAAATTATTTTTTTTTAATATTGACACTGTATTAGGTACGAAACGCTCCTTTACCTTCTCCCGTGTCTTTAAGTCTCTGTAACTCGGGCTCAGACGCTTCAGAGCTCAGATCTTGCGGGATATCTTCCTCCAACCCAGCCTCTAGCTCTTCCTGGACTTCTGCACTGGGGATCTGGTCTTCAAAGCCTCTCTCGATCAACCAGCTTCCTGGAACCCAGCCCTCTTTGCTTTCGCCGTCTTTCACCGTCTGTACGAAGTAGAGATCTCGGCCCGAGCGGAGAACCCGGACTTGCTCCCCACGGCCAATAACCCGCTCGTGCGTTGCTCGTTCCAGTGTTTCCTCGGACAACCGGTAGGTCCCTCCGAGTTGTATATTCTAAACATAACGGTTATTCAGGACGCAATGAGCTACAACATTAGACGGGACCCGCTGTGCCGCTAAAAGCTAAGGCAGAAACCTCTAATGGGACACAAGGGGTTGGTCCGTATATCATGTCTTTACTTCAACTGCCTCTTTTGCAGACACCTATTTAAGGTGGACACCTTTATGAGGTGGACACCTCTCTAATGCGAGTGCCTATGTATGAATATGCTCCTTAATAGGTTATGGGACGCGGCCCCACTGCTCTCTGCTCACTAATTTTCGTTTTGTTCTGTACCCCACTAAGAACTTGTTCACAGGTTACTGTAAAGCGGACATCTCTCTTAGATGAACACTTGTCTATGGTGGTCCCATCCCTGGGTACTCTAAGACAGAGAGTCGGAGGTAGTTTCGAGCACGCACACTCTAAGAGAGTTCACTAAAGAACTACAACGCTACTTGATGTAACCTTATGTCATGAATGCATTGTGATTTATAGCATACCAGGCCTTGAGGTTCGGGGGAGTCTGGCGGCGTAATAGCCACGTACTGCTTCTCTACTTCAGCAATCAAGCGTGAGTACGAGGGACTGGTGATGGTTTCCTTGACAGTCGTCACCAGGTTCTTCGTGGATATAGCGCTGGGCACTTCGACCGAGAGTTCACCGAACACAAGGGACGGCGCAACAGCAGTCACAGGCGATTCTGTAAAAATACAAAGACACATTACAGTGAGGCAACGAAATGTAACGAAAAACATGTTTACCTTAAGACAGAAGATAAGTTAACCTGCTACGCAGACGTTCTTTTGGCTCGTCACGCAATCTTTTCTCTTCTTTTCGTTGGGGATGAAATATTGCGTGACGAACCAAAAGAACGTCTGCGTAGGAGGCCAAAGCTAGATATGTCAAATGGCTTATACACACAGCTATTAACTTAGATTTTCCCTGCTTAGCTCACCTTCACGTAAATTGAGTAGCCGTTTAATCTCTCGAACCCAGGCTTGCTTGGACCACTCGGTCTTAGTCTGGAATATCGAAAAGATGAAAGTCAAGTATTAATGTAAAGCACCTTTACGACGAGCGTTCAAAAGCTTCAACTGAATCACTTTAAAGATATATTATTTATATTGCTTTTTTTGTTACATTAACTAAAATACGTTTCTGTTTCATATTTAAACGCAAAGTTAGATAAATATTCTTGAATTTCTGGAGGATTTTGGTTTCTTCTGCAGTTCCATAACACTATTTTCCACAAATAAAAAATTATTTTACTAAACTTAGAAAAGGTCATTGTTTACACATCGTTCAAATAAACACCTCAGAACAATTAGCAGGTGTTTCTGGAAGCGTCAAGCCAACGCACACTTTCTAAATGCCCTACCGCTCTCACCCCCCCCCCCCACCCCTTTCTTTAACACTCTCCCCTCCGCGCTACTAATACTATTTTTACCTCGAATGTATGAAGCACAAGAGCACTGGTCATGGAGGTGCCAACCCACACCATAAACTGACGCGGTTCACCTTCGACATTCTCAGTCAGGCCAATATTTCCACTTGTCAACTACAACAAGACCAAACATCGTTTCATTATTTCTTGAAACTCACGTACATCTCTACATCACATGAAACCCAACAATAATGGTACTCGACAAATGACAGGATCCCATTAAGAATTGAGGATGACTAACGATGGCGAGGATGGAAATGGATTAGAATATGGACAAACTTGAAAACGCGGGTCTTGCATGTAGGAACCCGACAATAATGGTTTGATTTTGTAGAACAGTACTCGACAAATGACAAGAACTCGTTAGGAAGTGAGGATGACTAACGATGGCGAGGACGGGAATGGATTACAATATGGAGAAAATTGAAAACTTGAAAACGCGAGGCTTGCATGTAGGAAACCCAACAATAATGGTTTAATTTTGTAGAACAGTACTCGACACATGACAGAATTGAGAAACCCATTTGGAAGTGAGTATGACTAACGATGGCGAGGACGGTACTGGATTACAATATGGACAAACGAGAGGCTTGCATTGGAACGGATTCCTTGAAAAGAACCCCTCTGTAGGCAAGGCAACTGACAAATTTTATAAAACAACAACAACAAAAAACAAATAATAAAAGAAATTTTTACCTTCAGCATGTTTTTGAAGACGAACTTCCTTCCACCTTCCTTTCGTTTGGTGTTGATGATTCCTTTCTCAAACAGAAACAGATCTCGTTCCTTTCCTTTCCCGCGTGCTTTTTCTTCCCAGAACAACACGAGCTCCTTTAAAACAAGAAATGATATCATTAAATGTACTCTGTACACGGGTTGGAAGGGTGTTCTAGAAATTTTGGTGCATTACTTTAATAAATTCTTACAAGTCGTGCAAAATTCTACTTCTTCATTTGCCTACCTGGCGGATTAGCTTTCCAAGATCCACTAGGGGAACCTCGCCCTGCCAATAAATAAAATCAACCAAAGAAAATTAATAAACAAAGTGAAGTTGGTAAGGTTGGCAGGTCCGCGCAACATCTGTTTGTGACAAAAACCTTGCACAGTTTCTCTTGTCGAGTCATTTACTCACGTTGTATCCTTCGATGTGGAACTTTTGAGCTGTCTCGTTAGCTCGCTGGGATATACTGGACAGGAATTCAAGGGCCGCCTGTTAAAAGAGATTGAAAAAGTTGAATAAGACCAAACAATGATGAACGGCAAGACTGGGCCTGGTTGTTTGAATTGTATGATGTTTAAAAGGCAGAAGGTTGATGTAGCCTTTACGACGTAACAATGAGATTACATGTACATTTGAAATAGCGTGTTTGTATTTATGTGACGATATGAGCACAGTTATGAACTGAAAACAGAGCGGACAGTTTGAAAACTGTGAAAAAAAAAACTTGAGTAAGTCTCCCAATCAGGGCTTTTCAGACCCAATGTACATAATTAATTTGATCAATGAAAATATTCCTTAAAATACTTTAGTAATTAAGAAATATTGGCCAGCTTGAAAAAGTAAATATGCTATCTAAAAAAATGTTTAGCAAAGAGAACAGTTTCTTCTTAAAAGATGGCGTTTCATTATAATAGATATCGAGAAGGGTCCTTACCTCAAAATCAGAATGTTTCAGATTTGCACGCACAGTGAACTTAAGCAGTTCCTACGGAGAGGGAAACAAAAGGCGGTGAGATTTGTGTTAAATTCTCTTATTCTTCATGCATATATTAGCTCTTATTAACCGAGCAGGAGGTCTGCATGGGAGAATGTTGACCGAGGTCGTGAGTACAGACCGAACGTGCTAATCCTTAGGCCGCCGCCCCTCACACAACAAACAACTGAATACAGCTAGTAAAAAGAACTAAGCAACTTTAAATAAAATTGGAAGAGAAAATGGATAGAAGGGTCATAACTAATTATACAGAAAACCACTTCATGTAAGACCAATACCAATCGTCCACTCTGTCTAACCTGGAGGTGTAGGAGGTATTCATTCAGCCGCTGTCCTGGTTTCTTGAGATAGTCAGAAAGGGAATTCTCGTCTTTTGTGTCTTCTTTAAACTCCTGTTTCATAAACAAAATTTTTTCATAGTTAACAATTCGGATTCTGCAAGAGGAATGTTACGTAAACGAGATTTCTCGCTGGAGTGTTCAACAGACATCTAATGGGGGATTTTATTTTACCTCTACCAATAGAAGTCTTTTCAAAATGCATTTCCTAGATAGTGGACCGTAAAACTACAAGCGCATATCTACACAATTGTAGTTTCCTCTTCGATTACTTACCGTCCAAAATTCGCGCGTGACTTCGTTTTCCATCTTTTCGTTTGCCAGCGGTCTACCCTCAAGGAACTTTACGTACATCTCAAATTTGGGCTTCTGGAAACAGCAAATGACAATATATGTCACGCACTAGAGCTGCTAAAAAGCTAGTAAAGAATCAACCTAGAGCACCTTTTTAAATTGTACGATTATCCTGAGACTGTTATATTATACAACGATAATTTATTTAGAACTCATCGTTACTCCCGTCATTTTGCATTGTTTGTTACTCATCTTGTCAATCACAATGGATTCGAATAAGCCACTGAACCAATCAGAGCTAGAAGCCAATTAATCTCAGGTAACAGCGGTGCCAAGTGCGGGAAAGCGCAGAAAAAGTATTGCTTCTGATTGGTTTAAAAACAAGATTTCTTTTACTACAAAAGCACGAAGATCACTTCTCGGGAGTAAAAAGTTTTTTTAGTTGTTGTTGCTGAGATATGTGACGTCAAATATCACTCACGTGTCTCAAAATAACTTTTGGTACGTCATCTGGATTCTTTGCACAAGCCTCGAGTTCGTGTAAGAATTGCCTGGAAAAAAGTAAAACAATGTACCGTTAGATGGATAGTCACACACAGAAAATTACAAACTATTCAATGGAATTTGCTGGTAAGTGAAGGACTTTTCGGTTAGTATTAGCATTAAACTTGTCCCACAATCCTAACAGAATGGAACTTCAGTTGTATTACATCGTGGCATACACCTGCCACAGGTGTACCGTAGTCGTCCCATAATCGAACCGTAGTCGTGTTGCAATCGTAACACAGTCGTGCCGGATCCGAAGTCGTGTTGCAGTTTTTCTGTTGTGCTATAGTCGTATCGTAGACTATCGCGCCGTAGCGTGGCCGCTCTTTCATTGTATCGCGGTCATACTGCAATCGCAAGCACACTCCGACCACAATCGAACTAAATCTTAATCGCACTGCGTCTCGCTTACGCAAAAAAACTCCATTTTCGTTTGACTATTACCTTGTGTGAAAGCCGTAGATATCCTTTATGTTGGAAAACACGACATCCTTTTGGTCAAAGACCTCATCAGGTATGTCATCGGCCTCCAGCTCAGCTAAGTGACTCTGTCAAGAAACAAACATGGCAAAATCAGTCACGCGATCAAGGGATTCTATTGACCTTCAGATCGTAAGTCACGCAATTAAGTCATCTTCTCGGCCGTCAGATCGAGAGTCACGCAATAGTCATCTTGTTGGCCGTCAGATCGTGAGTCACGCAATAAAATCATTCCTGTTGGCAGTCATATCGTGAGTCACGCAATAAAGTGATTAGGTATAGGCTGTCAATATCAAACGCAAAGGCTAGTAGGTCTAATACGGTTCGTGCTACCAACAATTTACTTCAGAGTCCATAGCGTAAGTTACTGCGAGTATTACTACTCCCTGGATGGAATGCTAGTCCATCGCAGGGTTACCTCCAGCAGTAAATTTGCCGGTACCCATTTATACACCTCCGTGGAGGGAGGCACTATGAGAGTAAAGTGTCCGGCTTTCCCAAGAACACAACGCAGTGCCCCGGCCAGGGCTCGAACCCGGACCGTTTATTGCTGTGTGAGCGCATAAAAAATGGAAACCTCTTACCTCAACAACTGTGCGGAGATCGTTGACGTATTGTCGTTCAGACTCGATCAGCTCGTTCAGTACGAATCTACAAGGAGAAATTTCGTGTTAGTTACATGTACGTGTATATCGGATTACAAACAACAAGCCTGACGTGTACTACCAAGCTCTTACTTGACGATCATTTTGTTAGTTCTCTCTACCTGACTAGTTTACAATGTATTGATAACGGCGAGGAGAGAATCGATGTTGAACACTCGTGATCCTTGATACACTTACTCTCGTTGATGGAGTGCCTCCCTTTCTTTGCCTTTGGCAGTCTTTGGCGCCTTCTTCACATCCTCCTCCGGCGCCCTGACGATAAAGACCCGCGGTAGCCATCCAACCGCACCAGTAGTAATAACACAAACCATTGAGTTCTCTGAGCCTATATCGTCCAGGATCTCTATTTTGTCCCCTTCATTCGCGGACACTTCTCCGGGCGCCTTGGGTTGGTAGTTGGTGATACATACAAACTTTTCTTTCTCTCCCTGCAAAGCCAACGCAAACTGCTTACAAATGACGACAAGACAGAGATTTACTTAAAATTCAGGTACAAAATGATTAAGGGCGATTAGCGGCGTCCCTTTGGGAACTGTACGTTCAAGATGTCACTATTTTGCTAGTCTGGCAAACTTCACAGCATGTTATACCTGTGTGGTTTGCATTTAATTGCAGATGGCCAGGTTCTACAGCGTTGTCGCCAATGAAAAAACAAACAAACAAACAAACAAACAAAAAAAGAATAAACTCACTTGTGCTGGTATGTCTGCAGTTTCATCTCTGAAAAACAAAGCGTGCAAAATCAATGAATAAAGATCCCTTACTCTACCGCGTGACTAAATCAATCATAAAAATAGCCTTACTACCTAATGGGTGCCAGAAATGAAAACAGTGTGATGAAATTAGTAAGAGTCATACTATTGACACCACAAGTTTAGGTGTGACCTTTTCCGGCGGTTTGAATGTTCGAAAAATTAAGAAGATTTGTACGGAAAAGGTTGCTTCATGGCAAAGCTTGTTTTCATACAAATCTCCTTAACTTTCAAATTGTCTTGAAACTCTTACACTTACAAGCGAGTGGTCTTAAAACTCGCAACCTGACTAATTTCATTACGTTCTTTTCATTTTTAGTACTTTCTAGAAGTTTCGAACGACGACCATTTTTTAAAGAGGCCACGTCATGGGTATTTCGCAGATTTTTTGGTCTAAACTGTTCTGAAATTAGTGGTAGGCACCTTAACCCATGAAAAACATTATCTTTGAACATCTAAAGGAAGATATGGCCTTAATTTGCGGATAGAAATCAAACTAAAGCTATAAATATTGAGTTTTTGAAGACGCTTGGAAACAACTTGAAAAGTTTAGCCTTAATTTTTCAAGTCGCAATCCATTTCCATCCAAGCCATCCGCAGCCAAAGATGCTTGTTAACAGTTTCAGTGCTCTAATATAGCAACTGTTACTAAAAGTGGCCTATTATTTTCAGGTTTCTTACACCACAAATATAAATTTCGGCTGTTCAAAAATTTGTTGAAATCCGTGATTAACACGCAAGGGGTCTATTACAGACAAATGAACTTGACCATTATTGAGCTAATAAGATGTCGTCTAGATCTAAATTCACTTTACTACTGCTTACCCGTCGTCATCTTTCTTTAGACAAGTGTGACGCACAAACCCAATCTCTGAACCACGTGACACTCGTCTGACCAACCAGAACTCAGGTCTACTAGTATCCAGTACTTCGACCTTGTCGCCCTTTTTCAGGAACTTGTTTCCAGTCTCCTCTGAATAGAAGTCTTCTATGGCCGTGTACAGTTTGAGCGTGAGGACCTGGACGTATAAAATGACAAGAAAATATTTATAAAAAAACCTTCAGAAAGTACAACTGGAATGTAATATAAACAACAACTGAGAGTGTCGTTTTCAGGGTTCTCAACAAGAAACAGTTCTCTAGATTTCAGAATTGTTTCTAATTTTTTCATTTTTGGGCAATGATTGTCTTTGAATTTAGTTTCCCAAAAGAAAACGCAGTTTATTTTCAAACACACAAAAAAGAGTATCACACAAATAAATAACCTGCCAACTTTTTCAGCGCAAAAGAGCGAATTTCTCTGCAACAACTGATACAAAATAAAGCACACAGGTCATGATAGTAAAAATGTAAAAAAATGTAAATGTTGTTTATAGTGGTCATGCACTTAGCTTCGAGATAGCTAGTTTGCAGGCATGCCACTGAAACATAGGAAACAAATAACTTTAAATGAACATAACATGGTTAAAAATCCCAACTGGCTGGAGGCAGACCAGTTGGCTATATACAAAGCGTGACCGAGGATTTGAACTCGGGACGACCGTGAAACAAATCCAGCTAGTGGCAGGGTGGAGGGCTTGAACCCGGGACCTCCGGATTACAAGTCCAGCGCCCTAAACCACTCGGCCACGCTGCCTCCTTGCATAGTAAATGAATAGTAAATGAACTAGCCACCTAGGAAGTCGCATTTTTTTTTCTCTTCTCCTGACATGTAGTAAGAGGAAAATTGTTAACGCCAAATGAAAATTTCTATCTTCGTGTCAGTTCTTTGAGGGTTGTGTTTGTTAAAACTCATAGCCACTGAATTTTTCTCTCTGTTGCAAAACTTAAATGTCACCTCTTCCACTCTTGATAGTCCGGAGTTCTTGCGTGGCGGTTTTTCTCCAGCCAGGAGTGAGTTTTTATCAGGTCCTAAAATGAGAAATAAGATTATTACATATTCTTCGATGTAACTAAAATTAACAGATATTCAAATATGGGACAGGTAACAGACAGTGGCTAGTTCAATTTGGTGCAATTTAAGCTTTAGAAAGTTCACTAAAGATGTTGCCCAAGATTCTTAAGTCATAGTTACAATAGTTCCACCGTAAAATTAGTTTGGGTTAGTTACACACCTTCTACAAAGAGATTCGCAGTAGAGGACACCTCGCCGAGATCGTTTCTGGCTATCACTTTGTACAGCCCTGCATCTTCAACCTTTCCTTCAGTGATCAAAATGGAATAAAGGTCTTCCTCTTGGAAAACTTTAATGTGTGGAAACTGTTCATCGTTGATCTCTTCGCCGTCTTTGTACCACGTGACTGTCGGGGATGGCTTTCCGCGAAAGCGCACGTCAAACCTCGCAGCACTGCTGTCTTCGATGGAACGATCCTTCAACGGTGCTGTGAAAGAGGGCGCTTCGCCTTGTGTGGCAAGCGCTGTTGGAATTAAAATGAATACCACATGTTACGTACAGATTAAGGTACATACAGGCTTGGCCTGCGTTGCAGGCGAGCTATAAAGTGAAAGAACTTATAAATCATCCAGATTAGGTCAGTATTCCCTGTCATTTCAGGGACCAAAAATTTGGAACAGCATTGACAATAAGACAAAAGATATTACGTCAATTGTTTCTTTTAAAAAGTGTATTAAGCAAAAATTTCTTTCTCGGCAGGGCAATGACAGTAGTGGCAAACAATTCACCAATTAACAATTCTTTCTTTTCAGTCTTTATTGCTTCTTCAAAGTATCTTTCATAAGATTGTTGATATCTTTTAATTGAATTGCAAATCAATTTAAGTTATGTAAAGACCGCATTTCTGCTTTTCTGTAGACTCCTCATCACTTTTGATTTTTTAAAAAACGATTTATTTATTATTTATGTAAGTGATGGAAGTAATAAAGTTGAAGTTGAACTTTTCTTGAAACAGCTGTGCATAAGCGACATTTGAACTATTTTTTTCTTAACCCTTTAAGCCCCAATATCAACATACAAATTCTCCTGTCTGATCTCAATGCATTTTCTTATAGTGCAAGTTGGGAGAATTTCTTAAAAGATCAAAGCAATTTCCCTTTGGTGATCATTTTATTGATTCTCATAACCTTTTCTCTTGATGAAGTATTGATATTGTGAGGAGACGTTTGATGTTGGTCAGTCTTGGGACTTTAAGGGTTAATTACTTCGGAAGGATGCCGTAGTCTGGGGCACTGAAGTGTACGAGCTATCCAAAGGCTCTATGTTTAATGCTGTCCGCTATGAACGCGAGTCATATCTACGCTCAATTCTTTACCTTCAACTGTGAGTTTCGCTTGGCAAGCCACGGTGCCTCCCATGTTGGACGCCACACAACGATACTCGCCCTTGTCCTCCACGGTCGCTTTGTTGATTAACAGTGAGTAGTTCCCAGTCTGCGAATCTTTGACAAACTTTACTCGCGAGTCCTCCTTCAGTAGCTCGCCATTTTTGTACCACGTGACTTCCGGTTCCGGTATGCCTGTTGTCTTGATGGTAAAGTAAACAGTGTCTCCCGCCTTGACGTCGCGGTTGCTAAGCTCTTGTTGGAATTCTGGTGCGCATACACTGTCACGTGAACGACGACGTTCCATCCGGGCATTCATCTTTTCTAGCTGTTCTTCATCTTGGGATGAAGACTCTGACATGGATTCTAAAAAGTCAAAATAAAGAAACAATCAAACGACTATACCTTTAGCAACTTTCACACTTGAATGATTTAAAGATTTCAATCGTTATTGTAAGCGAGTACTTTGCACTTGCTTCTACGTGTAATTCATCAGCAATCGTAAGCAGAGACCCAAGTGTAGTTTACGGTGTGTGCGTTAGCGTGGCAATCATTTTACTTTCCAATAAGATGTAAAAGAAACTACGTCAAGATACGTTAACTCATCTCGCATGTGACGCAACTTAAGCCTAAATTTTTAAAGCTGGTTGTTAGCAAAACGTTCCCCAAACTAAAACACAGTTGTGCGTTTTTAGTTTGTCGTTACTTAACTTTAAAACTTTAAAATATTATTTGGAGGTTTCCTCTCCCTAAACCATATTTACCATAACGTGTCATAACCCTTTTTATATTCAACAGCATCTTTACCTTTCTACAATCACCTCATAAGAAACCGAATATTTTGTGAAGAGTCTTGATATAAGAACAATTTCTTTCAAGTAGAGTTGCAAACAATGAATGAAATACGGTAAGGAGAATTTCGAGCCTGACTAGGAGACACTCACCTTCCACCAGGACCTCAGCCGAGCACGATGCAATGCCCCAGTTATTAAGCAGGACGCATTTGTAGATGCCTTCATCGTCACAAGTGATTGCCTGAATGTCGAGGTTGTGTGTTGTTCGTTGTGAAGTCTGTGTGAATCGAGGCCGTGACCGGATCAGATCATTATCCTTAAACCATTCAATGTTATCGATAGGTTCAGGGCCGGATGTCACCTAAACAGGAAACATGGTGTCAGTGAGTTGAATATATTCTGTGGGGAGTGGTGTTGAGTATAAAGCTATAACAAAAGCGCAATAATTCTTGACATTCTTGAGGTTCCCAAGAATTGCCAGTCAGTACCAGCTTGTAATTATTTTTTAATTCAATTTTAATCGAGCAGTTTACCATTAGCATCCTTCATTCCACTAAGCGACTATACTCACTTCAAAAACAGATCATCTTACTTGGCAAATGCACCGACAAAGGCCCAAAATCGCAGGCTCAAACAATGTTCGGGACAGCACGGGACGGGACGCTTACCTGTATCGTGACGTTCTCGCCATCATTGACCTCGATGTTTTCCAGAGGAGTGACTATGGTCGGCTTGGCACCACTCCTTTGCATGGACGGCTGTTTCGTGACTGGGGAGCCTGGGGTAGCCCCATCTGCACTTTCTGTGAAGTCTGCTGATTCTGAAAATCGAGAAAAATGCAACGTGAACATAAGCGAAATTGCTGCGATTTTGAAATCTTCTTTGACTTGGTCCATCGCAATTTAAGCTACAGAATAGCACTAACCATCCACAGTTATCTTTGCCTCGCAAGACTGTGTCCCAGCCTTGTTAGATATCACACATTTGTACATCCCCTGATCTGAAGTTTCCACCGGAGAAATCTTCAGCGAACAATGCTCTCCGTCCGATGACATTTTCAAGCGTTTCCCGTACTTTATCGGCTCGTCGTCTTTAAACCAGCGAATCTGCAGTGGCTGGCTGCCAGCGGCTATTACTTCAAGCTGTGCTGTGGAATGCTTAACCACGCAAAGGTCGCTGCATTCTTGAACAAACTCCGGTGCCATTTGAGAAAGACGGCTGTGAATTAAAATACAAAGAAAGGTCATTAATTAACTTATGTTGTAGCCAGGTCTTCTCTATTTTCAGGAGAGCCTCTGGTAAAATTCTGTGTCGGGAATACGACCTCACGCGACTGGAAATGTTCGAATTATCTAATAATTTTTATTGTGAAAATTAACTTACCCACGGTTCATGACTGTTTGAGGAACTTTGACTTTCTCTGTAAAATTAAACATAGGTCAAAATTAGCAACGTTCTTCATAAAAATTAATGCTATGATATTTCTTAATTTTCATATTTCCAAACTCACGTTTACCACGGCCAAGCCACTTTAAAAGTCAGTTTCGTATAAAACTAATTTCATTTCCAAAAGAGGAGCCGAAAATATATTTCTTTTATGAGAATGATATGTTATTCATCATGTCACAAGAATGGACAAAAAAAAAACAGTCTGAATCCTCTTTACCTTCGACAAGAACTTCGCAGTCAGTAGAAACTGAGCCCGCATCATTCGTAGCATGACAGCGGTATACCGCCTCGTCTTTAACTGTCACGTTAAAGATATTAACAGCGTGCATTTCACCCGCCGAGATAATGGCAATATGATGGTCCTCTTTAAGAACATGATCGTCTTTGTACCACGTGACCTGGGCCATGCACTCGACTGGCACTTTGACGTCTAGCGTAAGGTTGTCGCTTTCTTTAACCTGTTTGTCCTGAAGCTCTGACGAGAAAACTGGTTTTGGAACTAGAAAAAAAGAAACAAGAAAAACACCCGTCATTAGTAACACAATAAAGGCTCAAGGAATAGCTTGCCAGATCGTTATGTTGTGAACCTGAGACCGGCCATAAAAACTTAAACTACTTTAGAGTTTTGTAAGACGCTTCAAGCAAGTTTGGAAGACCGCTTTCCTTCCGTTTTTGTTTGTTTGTTTTTGCGTTAACACTTTCATAAATTTTGTGTGAAAATTACACCTAAGCATGAGCAACAAAAGCGACAAAAACCTACGAACAAAAACTGCTCAAACTTATTTCCTCATCTGATAGTTCTCATAATTTTGTGGTGCTTTAAAAACGACTACCACCACCCCTCCCTAAGATTATTTCTTAATTCTTGTTACCTGTTTGATGTCAAACGTATTAATATTGTGTAGAGAAAATGGTTGTTGAACATTCATGTGACTGACCTGATTTCGCTGCTGGTTTGGGTTTAGGTGCTGGAGGAGGCGGTCTGGAAACAAGTCAAGCAATGAGCAGTGAGATAAGGGCAGACTGATAACTCAGTTTTCTATTGACCTTCATAAATAACCAAATCCAAAGCATTCGCATTTGATCAATCACAGCCAGTGGAAATAACGCCATGAACTAATAAGAACTCGAAGCAAAATCATGCAACCTGTGGCAATCGCGGAAAAACCAAAACGTACCTTCGAGCGATAATTAGTTTCGTTTGCCTCTGTTCGGTTTATGCAAAGCACATTTTGTTGGGATCATTTCCATCACGTTTCGCCTTTTTTGGAGCCAATTATAGGGCTTAACAAATGTAAAACCACTCAAGTTTCTGGTAATAACTTGTTTTTACAAACGACCTAGAGGCAGAAAAATGGCACCTATATCTGCACGAAACCACAATGATATCTGAAGGAAATAACAGCCATATCTTACTTTGCTGCAGGTTCCTTCTTTGCTGGAGGTTCCTTCTTAGCTGGGATCTCATCTTCAGACGTTTCTTCACTTTCTTCCTCGGTTGATTCTTCAAGGCCTGTTAGAAAAAAATAAAGAGAATCGTTCAGTCTTGACATACAGCGAGACTTTGTTCCTCTGAACAGCTTTCTCAAAGAACTTAAAATAAATTACGCTAACGTTTTTAAGATGCACAACTTATGGCTTAAGTCCTATAAAAAAAGAAAGAACCCAGCACCTCAACACAGTATACCTGAGAACATTTCTTAGTCTGGGGTCGTGTTTTGCAACCATTGTCGCATTTTGGTTTGCTTATTTTCATGTACGTTTAAATCCGTTTCGGTCTGTATGGAAGAATCTTGACCTCGGTCGTGAGTACAGACCTCACTGCGTTTGGTTTGCACTCACGACCTCCATCAAGATTCTCCCATACAGACCTCCTGCTCGGTTAATAAGAGCTAAAAATCATCGTGCTACGCAAAGCCATAAAAGAAACAACTGACTGACCTTCTACTTCGAGTGGTGCGGTACAAGAAACCTCCCCCTTGGGGTTCGATGCTTCACACTTGTACACGCCTTCGTCGTCAGCCACCACATCATTTACAAACAGTGAGAACACGCCATCGTCATCCTCGTCAAACCGGAACTTCCGGCTCTCCTTAAGAGGCTTGTCATCCTTTAGCCACCGCACATCCGGTTCTGGACTTCCGGTGAGTTTCACGTCAAAGCGTGCCGCGCTTCCTTCGATGACTTCCGCTTTCTTCATGGTGCGGACGAATTTGGGTGGAGTCGCAGGGAGACCAGTTTCGAGCTCAGGAGCACGTGATACTGGTATGTCTGTGGCCACTGTCACTGTTTCCTCTACTGGCATCTTTGGACTACCGATGGAATTACAAACAGCTGATCAGTAACTAGTTAACACACAGACGATGTAGCAAAAAAATTAACTAGCGTTACTTTAGTGAAAATTTACGCAATTAATCAACTTACAGTGACATAACACCCTCCTTGATTTCTGGCTTAGCAGCTGGAAACAGGAACAAACACAAAATAGTGAGAAAATTTAACTAAACAGAAACATCGGAGTTAGTTTATAGATGAATGAGACAGGTTGATTGATTTATCAGTCACTTAACAGGGGACAGACAGACAGTCAGACCAAATGACTGTCAAACGACTGAGCAATAGAACGAACGAATGGTATTGCAAACAGAATCAAAATAGCAGAGAGTACAATGAAATTTCCTTTACACTTCATACTACAGTAGAACCCCTATTAAGCGGCCAGTTACTCGAGTCCAGAAACTATTGTCAGTATAATACTGTAAGCGACCGCGGCCACCTTTCTGCCGTCCCAATGAGCGTTCTTCTATTGTTTTTGTCCGTATTTAGCGGTCGGCAAGAATAAATAATACGATGTTTGGCTTTGTTTTCAACAAGCTGGGACAGACCAGAGTCTAGAAAAGAAAGTGCCGGCTGATAAAATCAGGCTCATTGTTGTCTTGCCATTTCCCTGGGCTTCTACTGTACACTATATAAAAACCCCATCCAGCACGAAACATCATTTAATTTCTGTTGCTTGAAAACGATGCAAGCATGATTCACGGCAACAACACCAGTACCTTAACTTACCTTCAACAGTCAGCTTGGCAGAACATGAAGCCTTTCCAACCTTGTTCTTAGCAATACAAGTGTACTCTCCTTGGTCGTTGGTCTCTGCACGTGGAATACCAAGCGAATGCACGCCATCTTTGCCCTTGTCAATCTTAACTCGACGTCCATCTCTGATTGGTTTACCGCCTTTCTGCCACTCTACATCCGGGACAGGAGTTCCTGACACCTTAACTGTCAACTTCACCTCCTCTCCGTCTGTCACGGTTGTGTCTTTAAACTTTTGTTCGAAGTCCGGACGGACTGTTAACTCTTGACGTGGTTTTGAAAGTGCTAAATGTGGAAAAAGAAAAGCGGAATTGTCACCTAGTTTAACAAGCAATCAGCCAACTTTTACAAAATACAGGAAAATAATTTGTTCTTAATGCCTTAGTATTTTTACCACATTATCTCTTCAAGGTAAAGTGCAATCCAAAGATGCCCTTATAGCTTGTAGTGCAAGGTCCCATGAATCCTCTAGAGTTTTTCGACGATTTTTAGAAAGTTAAACGTTCATAGTGAAAAAGAGACGGCAATGAACGGGATAGTGCATATTAAAAAATTGTGAAAATGAAGATTTAAAAGTGAAAGTAAGTTTAATATGTATAAATAGGCATCAAATTTGATTGCTATAAACCCGATGTACTCACAAGTGCGGGTCATCTATTTGGCGTGTATTTATTGTTTCTCCAGTTTATTATACCCTTAAAGTTTCATTCCATTCATAAAATTAATCTATAATGCCCCCAGCTGAGATGCTAGTCCACTGCAGAATTCCTTCTTATCTCAGAAGTGTTAACAAGTTTGCTGGGCCGGTAGCCGTACGGCCTCAGCCATAAGAAAAATTAGACATTTATTAAAATCCCGGGCAATGTTGTCGTCAGCACTTACCTGTCACAGTGATTTTTGCTGACGTGCTAACGCTGCCCGCCTTGTTCGTGGCTTCACACTTGTATTCTCCCGAGTCCTCCACCTGACAGTCCTTTATCACAAGTGTAAACCCGCTCACTGATTGGCTGATGTCAAACCGCCCTCCAGCGCTGATTGGCTTACCGTCCTTGAACCACTGGAACCCAGGCTCAGGCGTTCCCATAGCCCGGCAGGCTAAGCGTACCGTACTTCCTTCGACCGCTGACCTGTCTCGCAATTTGAGGATGAACTCTGGTTCTCTAAGACGTTCTTTTGGTTTTGGAGGTTCAGGCTTCGCCTTTGGTTCTGTTTTGGGTTTAGCCTCGGCTTTGGGTTGAGGTTTTGGCGCTGTTTTAGGCGGTGGCTCTAATTTCTCTACTTGAGCAGTTGCAGGGGCAATTGACGTCTCGATGATCGGAGGTGATTTCTTGGAAACCTCGGGTGGTTTTTCCCTGGAGAGCAAGAAGAAATTGGAAAATTGAAATCATAAGTTTGTTGTTGGTTCTCGATCCTGCTCCGAGGGTTTTTCTCCGTGTTTTCCGGTTTTTTAACAAAAACCAACACTTCTAAATTCCAATTCGATCGGGAATTCGAGGGCCACAAATCTGTCAGTCGCAAGACTGTTACGTGCCTACCCTCGTTAAACAAAGTCGATTTAACATTCCTTGTTTCAAAATTTGTAGTTTTTGAACACTAAATCAGACAACACAATCTGCTTCCACTTGCTGGGCTTATACCCTTTCACGTTGTAATCAGTGTTACAAGTCATATAAGAAGTACTTTTTCTGATACTTACTTCTGTTCTTCCGGTTCTTGTTCACCAGCAGACTCACTTTCCTCGTCTTCTGTTTCTGTAACAAAGACGACAATACGAAAATGAACAACATTACAAATTTTACATTAAAATACCAAATATCATTTTCAAATTAATTAAAAGTTCGATTTGACATAAGACCTGTTGTATGCAAGAGTCACCTCGAGTAGGACGCCCTAGTACTTACAAAAAACTAATATTACTTACGCAAAACAAACAAATCCGCTGAGCAGTGTGCCTTGCCGGCGCTGTTCCTAGCCACACACTTATACAAGCCTTCGTCACTTCCGCAGACGTCATTGATGATAAGCACCTGCCAATCATCATCGTCCTCGAACTTGTATCTTCCGCCCTCAAGCAGGGGTTCGTTTTCTCTGTACCACCGGATGTCTGGGCGAGGCTCGCCAATCACGCGGCACTCCAATCGAGCCGATTTGCCAGATACTGCGTCTACGTCTTGGAGCTTCTGTGTAAACTTTGGTGTTGTTCCTTCAAACTCAGGCTCCATATCAGCTGCAAGTGGGACAAACAAGAAATATTTGATGACCTAATTCGAACTCCAAAATTTTAGTTGAAGAAACACTGCTAAATGAACTATCACACGAAAGTATTACTCAGTGGCTATAGTGCAAATGGCCACACACTTAGATTTCATGCACAATCTAGAACCACCCTCTACAGAAGAAACATCACATGAAGTACTACGCAGTAGTTTCCCTTTTGAATGTTAACATACAGGGGTTCCATCCACAGACATAAAAGTGTGAACCACAGCATAATAAACAGTGTACCACATGAAAGTACTGCTCAATAGCTTTCATTTGAATGGTCACCACAAGGGTTTCATCCACAGACATAAAGTTAGAATCACCTTGTACAGCATAATAAACAGTACCACATGAAAGTACTGCTCAATAGCTGTCATTTGAATGGTCAAACACTAGGGTTTCATCCACAGACATAAAAGTTAGAACGGAACACCTTGTACATGTACAACCAAATAAACAGCAGGTGAAAGTACTGCTCAGTAGCTTGGTCACGTACTAAGGACTTAAAAGTTAGAACGGAACACCTTGTACATGTACAACCAAATAAACAGCAGGTGAAAGTACTGCTCAGTAGCTTGGTCACGTACTAAGGACTTAAAAGTTAGAACCACTAACACAAATTCAAGGTTAACGTTACTTACGTTCAACATTGAGATAAGCGTTACTCTCCACCTGACCAAACTCATTTTTTGCCACAAATCGAATGTGCCCGGCATCTGTCCTCTTGGCGTCCGTGATGTTCAGAGCATACAGATCCTCGTCACGCTCACATGTAAAGCGAGGCCATTTGCTAACAAGTTGTTCGTCCTTGTACCACTCAGCTGTCATAGCGCTACTGCTCACGACGCGACAAGCAAACTTTGTCACGCCACCTTCCTTCACGTCACGGTTGCGAAGCACTAGTGTTATGTCTGGAGGTAGCTTTGGTGGGCCAGACGACTCAGCGTCGACTTCATCTTCAGTATCGTCTGACAGCATGTCAAAGGTTGACTCACTGGGAGAAAAATGTGCGTGTCACATTAGAAGAAACACTCCTTAATGTCGTATTGCTTCCACAGAGTAACAAAAGTTGCCGTATAAGGGACGGGCCATTAAAAAGGTGATGGGAGGGCGGGAGGGGATGGGAAAAAAAAATTCATGCAGATGTCCGAAAAAAAATCATGTAAGGAAAAACACAAAGAGAAAAAATTCATGCGTAAGATGGGCTGCATTTTGAAATTAAACCAGAACTATAATTCTTCTCGAAAAGTGTTCCGAAGTGCACCAAATGGCATTAGAGCGTGTATAGATTTCAAAATTTTCCCGGGAGAGGATGCCCCCGCACCTCCTACCGAAATGGGCCTATACATCACGATCAGTGTTAACTTTTGGGCCCAGGCTTTTAACAGAACAACTAAAGGTTACACTTACCGAGAAAGACGCCTCTCGTATTCAGATCCACTGGCGGAATCGAAACCATGACCTGCAGAACGAGAGGTAAGTTTAATAAGTTGTATCTGGAAAAGGTAGCAGTTGATAACTTATGGCAGCATGACTGAGCATGAAATAACACATCGAGAACTATTTGAGGGGAATTTTGTATATGAGCACAAAATACATTCGTCTCTCGTGACATAGCTCAATTCCAAGGTTAACATGTAGATTCTCCTAGAAATAACACTTCCAAATGAGGCGCACAGGTCATGAGAATAACATAATTGATCAAAGAGCTCGTTTTGATGCATCATTAAATTCTCGTTTTCAGTACTAAAAGGTATGAGACTTGGTAAGGAGAATTTGTCTGTTCACACCAGGGCTTACAGAGGCTTTACTGTATATATATACTTACTCTCTATGAAAAGCTCTGCACTGCACTGAGCTTTTCCAGCAGGGTTACTTGCCACGCATTTGTAGCGTCCTCGGTCCGACTGCTCTGCATCTCTGATCAGTAGTGAGCACAAGCCGTCATCTTCAAACAAGAATTTGATGCGCCCGCCCTCACGAATCACGCGGTTGTCCTTGTACCAGTCCACTTCTGGCTCGGGTGTTCCTGAGTAAACACACACCAAAAAGGTTTCTATGTATTACCACAAGAAGAACTCCAAAAAAACATATGCGGAAGTAATATATCAAACACGAGAGAGTGTTTCATCACATTTCCAAACACCGAGAAGAGAGTTGAAAATACGACGAGCAGAAGAGTACTTTAACGACCTTTGAGGTAAGTAAACTAAGTAAGTAAAACCTTATACACGATGACAATTAAGGCGTGAAGCTTGCGGGGTCGTGTGAGCTACAATTTAAAACATTATTAAATCAAAATAGATTAAAGTTAAAAATAAGGTGTTTGGAAATATGAGGAAACACTCTTTTTAGTGTTTGTTACCTTCTCAATCGAAACTAAAACTACGGAGAAAACGGAGAAAGAAAATTGTAAAAATCTATGCTAACTAACTGGATGAATTATTAATAAGTTTGAGAATTAGTAATCCAGCACTCTCGAGAAGGAAAGGGTTTAATGATCCGTTGCTATGAAGAATTACCTTTCACACGAACGTCAAACTTGGCAGCACTTCCTTCAACGATCTCAACGTCTTGGAGTCTTTGAATAAACTCTGGTTTGACAGCGCCAGCTGGAACTGGTTCACGCCTCAGTACAAGCTTTTGAGCTGTGAATTAAAAGGAAAGAAATTTAATCTGAAGCTAAGCTTAGGAACTTCTTTGACGCGAGACACTGGATTGTACAGAAAATAGCTTTCTCTCACCCAATTTTATCTTTCTCAGTTAACGGTCGCAGGGGAGGTTTCCAAGAGATATGACCAACCATTGCGGTAAAAAAAAACATTGCGGTAGAGGTAAAACGAAAGCCCTTGGTACGCTAACAAGATCTCGTAAAATTTTCTCATTAGTTAAGGAGTACATAACGGAATTACAGTTCAAAGAGATTTTTAACAGGTTTCTCCTCTTCTCGTAAACTGAATGTCAAAAGACAATTTTAAATAGAAGCAGCTTCATATCTTTAACGATGTGCGATTTTCTATCTGCTTCTTGTGTTTCCTACAAAATCCTTAACCACCACAACGTTATTAAGCCTATTAAACCTACCATTGACTTTGACAATGAACGGCTTCACAGCTGTTCCGGCAGGGTTTGTGGCCTCAACTCGATAATTCCCTGAATCTTCAGGTACCGCCTTGGAAATCAACAGAATGCTTTTGTCTCCCTCTGTCTGCAGCTCTACTCGTTTAACTCGCCTAGCAAGGCGACTTTCCTTAAACCACTCAAGTTGCGGCGTGGGCTTCCCTTTCGCTTGAACAACGAGCTTCACGGGCGCGCCTTCCCACACCTCAAATAGCTGCTCTTCACTGCCTTGCACGAACGTGGGTGCAATTTGTTTGTCATTGACTTTAAGCTCTGCTGCACAAGTAACTTCACCTGCACTGTTTTTCACTTCGCATCTGTACTGGCCGCTGTCTTCTGGTCGGCAGTTGCCAATAGTAAGCGAATACCTCAGCCTGTCAGAATCTTCATCAATGGTGTACTTCCCCTCATTCGTAATCAGCATTTTTCTCAAGTACCATTTTACTTCAGGCGCGGGTTTAGCGGTAACAGAAACTTCAAACACTGCTTCATCGCCTTCTAGAACTTCCACGGTTTTCATTGTTGTTTTAAACTCCGGTTTACTCGCTGATTCGCTTACAACAAGCCTTGTTCTGCACGAAGCTGACCCAATCTTGTTCTTCACTAAGCACTGGTATTCCCCGCTGTCTTCAGGTCTGCAATCTGAGATAACAAGCGAACAAAGTTCTCCGTCAAACTCCATTTGTACTCGTCGGCTTTCGTCAAACGGCCGGCCATTCTTTGTCCATTCAATGTTTGGCTTAGCTGTTGCATTTAGACGACATTTCAATCTTGCTGTACCACCAACAGTAGCTTGCGTTTCTTCTAACGGTTGGGTGAACTTAGGTGCAGGCTTCTTGCCTATAAAACAAATGACAAAAAAAATCTGCCTTCAAAAGCTGGACTTTTCTCTGAAAAGGGTTCAGTCTTCGATGAGACTAACGGCCCACAACTGTGTCCCTGTAAAGTTAAATTTGTAACATAAAGCGACCACATTTGTAAAAGTATTGCTTTCCACTTTCAAGGCTGAGAGAGTAGTTCTTCACAGCCATTCGAGGTTATCTGTCAGAATTTCCAACAATTTGCCGGTACTCTTTTTACACTCCTGAATAGTTAGTACTCTGGGGAAATAGCTCTGTTCAATACAACATGACTTACCTTCGATATTAACTTGGAAGGTCTTTGTCGTTGTACCCGCAGCACTCTTAGCAACACACTTGTACACTCCCGAGTCCTCAGGGAGAACAGTAAAGATTGTGATACCAAATTTATTTCCTCTAGCTGATACGTTCGCGCGACTAGTTCTTTTTATAGGTTTATCATCCTTGTACCATTCCACGTCTGGCCTTGGATTCCCTTGAATAGTGACGTTAATTTTCAGTTCATCACCTTCGTTAATCTCAATCGGTGAGTCGCCATATTCATCGGAGAATTCTGGCGCAATTTGTCTTTCCTTTACATCAAGCCTAGCAGAACATTGCATTCTTCCAGCTTGATTAGACGCCACGCACTTGTAGCTACCGAAATCATCCATGGACGCATTCTCGATTAACAGCGAATCTAAATCGCCGTCCTCGGACTGTACTATTTTGAATCTACCTCCATCAGTGATTGTCTTTCCACCCTTTGACCATTCAGTCACAGGTTTAGGGTTACCAACCACACGGACATCAAACCGCGCCGTATCGCCTTCAACAACTTCGGTGTGTTTCATTTTCTCCTTGAACTCTGGCATAACAATGGCCTCGTTGACAAGAAGCTCTGCTGAACAAGACGCACTACCGTTTTCGTTTGTCGCCACGCATTTATATTCCCCTTCGTCGTCAGCAACAGTGTCAGAAATTGTCAGTCTGCAAACTTCCGAGTCAAAGTAAGTCTTCACTCGTTTGCTTGATTTCACGGGTTCATCATCTTTAAGCCATTCTATGCTTGGCTCTGGTTTTCCATGAACCCAACATTCCAACTTGGCTGCACTGCCTTCAACTACTTCTACCTTCTTTAGAGGCTTGAAAAACTCCGGTGCTGTTCCCTTGGGTTTCTTAGCTGTTAAAATTGAGAAAAACAAAGGCAAGTTATAGGTACATTACGTTTTATTTATCCGCACTCCAGACATCGCGCGAGAAACTAGCGGTGGACATTTCTTAAAGAGAAATTAGAGTGCGTAAGAAACTGCGTGTCTTGTTCTGCTTTCCAAATTATCTCGCTTTAAACAATTACAATTAAATTAACGAAATGGAAACAAGAAAAGTTATTTTGAGAGACGAGAACTTCAAATGTGCCTGAAGAAACTCTTCCACCGTAATGGAACTCCTCCAAAGGAATGCTCGCAAATCACAATAAAACTTGAGCAATTCAATTTCGCCCGCGGTTGTCGGCAAAACAAGTTGACGAGATTTCGTTTCCATTTTCTCCGAAGAATCAGCAATTCTGAGACTGTCACAGCTAAGAATGAAATAAGGATGTCATTAGTACTGCTGAACAAGTATCACTGTACTGACTTCGTCGGTAAGGAAAAGGAGGGGATAACCTGACTTCTTATTGACGTTACTAACCTTCTATTTGAATCGTGAATGTCCGTGTTGCTGTTCCCATTTTGCTCTTCGCCACGCACTTGTACACTCCAGAATCACCAGGCTTGGCGCTGTAAATAAGAAGTGTATATTTATCTCCTTTAACCAGGGTGGTAAGATTCGATGACTTTCTGACATTAAGTTCATCTTTGTACCACTGAACATCAGGAGCAGGTTTTCCTCGAATTGTCACCTCCAAGGAAACTTCGTCTCCCTCTTTAAATGTTATAGGAGCTTCGTTGAGCTCACCAGTAAATTCTGGAGCGGTTAGTTTTTCCGTAACATCTAATTCCCCGCGACAAGTTGCCTTTCCTGCCTCGTTAGAAGCAACACACTTATAAGTAGCAGCGTCGTCTAAAGTTGTATCATCGATAATTAAAGAATGCTGTCCATCTACTTCGCCAGTTTTAACCGTAAATCTTCCTTCATTATTGATTGTTTGAGATCCACGGAACCAGGCAATGTTCGGTTCTGGATTTCCAGTCACTCGCACATCAAACTGAGCTGACTCGCCCTCGCTCACTTTTATACTTTTCAGTTTTTCCTTAAATTCCGGCGCCACAATTGGTTTTGTGATAACAAGTTCACCTTCAGTAAAAGCTGATCCAAGATCGTTTTTAACCACACATTTGTAATCTCCACCATCATCTGCTCGTGTTTCAGTAAATGACAATTGACACATGTCTCCGATGATATCAGCCTTGATCCTCCGACTTAGCTGGACTTGTGTTCCATTTTTGAACCATTCTGATGTTGGTTCTGGTGTACCGGTCATACGACATTTTAATCTTACAGGATTACCCTCCACAACTTCTGCTGTTTTTAAAGGCTGTGTAAACTGCGGGGCTACTCCTTTGGGCTTCTTTGCCTTTTTACCTGAGAGAAATAACAAACATTGTACGAATCCTTACAGGCAGACATTAACATGGTCAAATCTACAATAAAACTCAGCAGTATATGAAACAGGACGGTTTTGAGTACAATTCGGAGTAATTAAGGAAGCATAAATTTATTAGAGGATAACGAAATTGAACCAATGCATAAAGAGCATCTATAAGTGCTTATTTATGCCACATTTAACAATGTTCACACTTATTTTGATACTAGAAATCTTCCTAATTAAGTCTTCAAGAATCTTTTTCCAGACTAACTTTGTAAATCTTCATTAATTGAGTAACTTTCAAGTGCACATTTATACTTGGTATTAAAGTAGGCAAGAATAACACCTTAAATACAATAATTTATCTTAATATAATACACGGACCAAAGTGTTCAATTGAAAAACAGAGAATGCTTTTGGTTAAAATCTCCAAGACATCGGTAGAGGTTTTGCTTGGCAATGTTAAATGGAATGTTTGCCACCTATTTGTCTCAGGTTCAGCAATGTTTTTACGTTATTTCTCTCCCTCGTCCATTCTATTAAACAACTGCTAACTTAAGGAGAATGAAGCTTGATCGTAAAACTAACGGACTATAACACAACATACCTTCAACGTTGACTTCAAACGTTCTAGTGACACGTCCAGCCTTGCTGCTAGCCACACACTTGTACAAACCAGAATCATCTGGAGTGACATTCATAATAACAGCAGAGAACTTATCTCCTCGTGACTTGATATCCAAACGACTCGTTTTCCTCAGCGGCTGGTCATCCTTGAACCACTCGACATCTGGGCGCGGCTTTCCCTTCACTGTCACGTTGAGCGTCACGTCGCCACCTTCGACAGCAGTGATCGGGCCAGTCTCCTCGTCATCGGCAAATTCAGGAGCTGCCATTTGCTCTTGCAGTTTTAGTTCAGCTTTGCAGGATACTTCTCCAGCTTCATTGGTCGCTTTGCAAGTGTATTTGCCAGCATCGTCTGAGGCCACTTTGTCAATGACAAGAGAGAACAGGTCGTCTTCTTCATCATCGATCAAAATAAACTTGCCTGCGTCCTCGATTTTTTTGGTCCCTTTGAACCACTGGACAGCTGGATTTGGTGATCCTGAAACCCGCACAACAAACCTTCCTTCCTCGCCTTCAGCCACCTCAATGTCTTTCAACGCTTCGGTGAATTCTGGTTTACTAGCACCTTCGTTTACAAGAAGTTCTGCAGCGCAAGATGCAGATCCCAGTTCATTTTGAGCAACACACTTGTAGTCTCCTTCATCATCAAGATCTGCCTCGGTGAAGGACAAAGAAGCGACTTCCCCGTCAAAGTCATCTTTAACACGTTTACTAGTTTTTAGTGGTGTGCCATCTTTGAACCATTCAATGGTTGGCGCCGGCGTTCCTTTCACTGTGCACGTAAGTTTGACAGCTGTTCCTTCAGAGACTTCAACTGATTCTAAGGGATGGGTGAACTGTGGTGCAGTCCCTGTTGGCTTCTCAGCTAGGGAATGAAACAGGAAACAGTCTGTGATCTCAAAATGTCTGGCAAAAGATTTTTGTAACCGAATGGGTCCTTGCAGTTAATGGTCACAAATGGTATAAAATCCGCCATGCTGGAGGGTAAGCACCGCTCTGGGACATTCAAAAGAAAGGAAGGTCGAGCGTGACTGATTGAAGTCGCTTTGTTTTAGATGTCCCAGCTCGTAGCTTAACCTCCGGCAAATTTTTTTTTTTTTTGTACCATGTGATCGATGGCTGCAAGGGATGTTGACCTCCTGAAGATAGCACAACGTTCTTTACATAAGACCAACTTAACGTTCATGGACAAACTAAGCCAAGTTAATCAAAACTAGAAAATACATGCTCAGTCAAATTTGATCAGTAAAATATTTTGACAAGCGTTTTAAAAACGCCTGTCAGAAAAAAATTCGGCGACCGAGCCAGAACTTTCTTCTCTTTTTTTGACAAAAATGCTTTTGGTGAACTATTAATGAAAAAAGATGTTATGGATACCTTGCACTCTGACATCAAATGTCCTGGTCACGGTGCCCATTTTGCTTCTAGCTTCACACTTGTACACGCCAGAGTCATCTTCCTTGATGCCAAGAATCACTACAGAGTGTTTATCCCCGCGTGCCTTGATGTCCAGCCTGTTGATCTCACGGAGCGGTCTGTCATCCTTGTACCATTTGACATCTGGTTTGGGTTTGCCATTGATTGTGACATCCAAGCTTACTTCTCCACCTTCCGTCACTGTGATGGGGGCATCTAACTGGTCTTCTGAAATTTCAGGGGCGAATAGCCTCTCCTTCACGATGAGGTCGGCTCGACACGTGCTCTTGCCTGGGTTAGAAAAAATTAAGGAAAATTAACAGTAAGTATTAAAATAAAGCCAGCAAGTGACTTAAATAGGCCTCTTCGTGTTAACTACATGTGACCAAATACATCAGAGGTACTGGAATAATAAATCAGAAAGAAACAAGCCTTGTTAACATGGGGAAGATTGGGGCGTCTTACAAATGGTAAACGTTAAAATTGTAGGCTGAACTGCTCAAGATCCACAAAGTAAATTATGCATTTCCACAGTTTCAGTCCCTGAAAGGAAACTCCTCTTTTACGTCTGCAGAATATTTGGACTACAAATAATTTGGTTTGTGATCCAGTGACAATCACATGTTTTTGCCCAGCATTATACATCACCTTTGTTTCATTGGCCAAACTCGACCCTGTAACTTGCAATTGTTGTAAGGAATGGTTATCTCTTACCTCCTTCATTTGAGGCCACGCACTTGTAAATCCCAGCATCATCCCGCTTAGCATCACTGATTACAAGCGAGTACAGATTGTTGTCTTGGTTAACTTTGATTTCAGTGCGTTCATCATTCTTCAGCTTGGTTGTTCCTTTGAACCACTCAACCTCGGGCGCAGGGTACCCAACCACTCTAGTATCAAACTGTGCAGTGTCTCCTTCCATTACCTCGACCGTCTTGAGCTTATCTTTGAAGTCTGGCTTAGTTACGACCCTGACTGTCAACGTTGCAGCACAGGGCGCTGAACCTAGGTCATTTGTAGCCACGCACTTGTACTCTCCTGTGTCACCTGATCGTGTGTCTTTGATTGTCAGGGAAATTGTGTGGCCATCACTTTCAAATTTCACTCGACGATTTTCCTTTAGGCGTATACCCTTCTTGAACCATTCGATGTTAGGTTTGGGTTCAGCCATGACAGTGCACTGTAGCTTGGCCTCGTTCCCTTCCTTCACCTCGACAGGTTGAAGAGGCTCAGAAAACACTGGTGCTGTTCCTTCTGGTTTCTTAGCTGCAATTTACAATCATGAACAACATCAGAAACTGTCAGACAACACAAGAAATTAGTCTTCTGTTTACGATACGTCAAAAATGTATCTCTCTGGTTGGTAATAGGGACCTTTACATAGCAGTACGAGAACGAGATTAAGCAAGAGTATGACTTTCGAATTCCAATCCAGTTACGTACCCAGAGCCCTCACGCCTCCCGGCTGCTGACCAGACTATCAGTATGATAATGGTGTGAAACGTGATAATCGAGAGCATTAGCACTAGGTTTGAGACGTTTTACACACAATCAATTTTCGTAGTCGTACTTCGATCTAGCGCTCACTACAATATCGTTGCCCTAACAAAACAAAGAAATAGCATAGGGAAACAGAACTAAATTCGAAACAAAGAAAACTTATGCTGATAAATAACGCCAACTTAAACGAGAATCAAAAGTTCCACTCTTGCTTGAATACATCTTAGAGATTCAGATGTCAGTTTATGTCGAACAACGAAATAAATACAACTTGAAACCGTAAATATTAACTTATTGGAAAAGCTCCTGGCAAATGAAGACTCTTTAGAAATTGCGGTCACTTCGCTCCATGGTCAGATCGCTCCCAGTTAGATTGCTCCCAACCAAAGTCATATCACCCCCAACCAAGTCACACTTTTCTCACGCTTAAAGAACGAGAAATATTCTAGGTCGTTTATTTGGAGCGAACTCGGTCGTACTTTATTTACACTTCACTGAACATGGAGCATAGTCACTTTAGTTTAGGAGTGATATGACTTTTTCGATTGCGCAATCTGACTTTGACCATGAAGGGAAGTGACCGGATACCTTTGTAACAACAAAAGATCTTTACCTTTCACTTGGACATCAAACGTTCGTTCTGCCAAACCACCTTTACTGCTGGCCTGACACTTGTAAATTCCGGAGTCTTGAGGCGTAGCACCCTTGATCAACAGCGTGTGCTTACCATTCATTTCACCAACATTCAAATGATCACTGGCCTTCAGATCCTTACCATCCTTGGACCATGTAACTTCTGGTTTTAGCTGTCCCTTGACATTCGCACTTAAACTGACATCTCCTCCTTCTTCTATGACAACAGGTGCACTCTCGCCCTCATCAGCAAAGTCTGGTGCAATAAGCATCTCTTCAGTTACAGGCGCTGCACTTTCAGCCTCCTCAGCTACCTTGGGCGCAATGATGGCCTCCTCAGTGACAGGCAATGCACTTTCAGCTTTCTCGGCAAGCTTGGGTGCAGTGATCCTCTCTTCCGTGACTGGCAGGGCACTTTCAGCCTTCTCTTCAAGCTCTGGTGCGATAAGTGTTTCTTCAACAACTAAGCTCCCCTTGCATGAAACTTCACCAATTTCATTAAAGGCAATACACTCATACTCGTCACTGTCAGATGGTTTTGCGTCCTCAATAACTAATGAAAACAAGTCCTCCGCTTCATCATCAATCAAAACAAAGCGGCCCTCGTCTTCTATTTTCTCCTTCCCCTTGAACCAGTCGACTTCTGGTGGTGGTGAACCAACCACGCGGACATCAAACCTTGCTTCATCACCAGGCAAAGCACTGATGTTCTTAAGTTTCTCTGTGAACTCCGGTTTGGTTCCAGCTTCGTTTACAAGCAGCTCAGCTGTCGTTGATGCACTGCCTAGCTCATTTCGAGCAACACACTTGTACTCGCCCTCATCATCAAGTTCGCTTGGTTTGAACGTCAAAGAACAAGATTTGCCGTCAAAGCTCATCCTGATGCGTTTTGATTCCTTGACCTGCTCACCATCTCTGAACCATTCAATATCTGGCTGTGGTTCTCCCTTCAGTTCACACTTTAAGGTTGCTGGTTCACCTTCAGTCACTGTGACGCTTTCTAGAGGTTTTGTGATTTCTGGTGCTGTCCCTGTAGGCTTCTTTGCTGTGAACAAAAAATATTCAAGAAAGTGAGGCATCGTGTTAGTTGCACTTTTCTTATTTGCAGGAGAAAAATTTACAACTTCAGTTCGAAGCTTTGGTCACAAAGCAGGCACAGACTGTGATGACTAACAAATAAAGCTTACAACGCTTCTACGCGAACTATCACTGACAAATTCTGTATGTAAATTCACGTTGAGACTTTTCATATAAACAAAACCACGAAGTGCCGATTATTTAATGGAAGTTTAGACAGCACTTGCCTAGCGTTGGCATAAGTCTCGTGTAAGCTCCAATTTAGTTATCAACCGATAATTGGTCCAAAATCTTGTATCTGATTGCGGGTCTCGTTACCTTTGCAGTCTTAAGTTCAAAATCTACATTCTCAATATTGATTGCTATACATTTCTTTCAGTGTTTACTCCAAGGATTTGGTTATACATCCAGACTTGTATTATTTATGTATTTTTACCATCTCTTTGCAAAGGCAGGAGAAATCGCACACTGATCACAAAGGGCAATTTAATGTTATAGCGCACATACCTTGCACTCTGACATCAAATGTCCTGGTGACAGTACCCATCTTGCTCTTAGCTTCACACTTATACACTCCAGAGTCTTCTGCCCTGATGCCGAGAATGACTACAGAGTATTTGTCTCCTCGTGCCTTGAAGTCCAGCCTGTTGTTCTCACGAAGGGGTCTGTCATCCTTGTACCATTTGACATCAGGTTTGGGTTTTCCATTGATTGTCACATTCAAGTTTACTTCATCCCCTTCAGTCACCGTTATGGGGGCCTCTGGCTGGCCTTCGGCGAATTCAGGTGCAAACAGCCTCTCTTTCACGGCGAGGTCAGCTCGGACTGTGGTCTTACCAGCTTCATTTGCAGCCACACATTTATACATTCCAGCATCTTCTCGCTTTGCATCGCCAATGGAAAGAGAGAACCGGTTATTCTCTTGGTCTTCTTTGATCTCAACCCGGTCATCACTCTTTAGTTTGGTTGTGCCCCTAAACCATTCTACACTGGGTTCAGGATAGCCAACTACAAGCACGTCAAAGGTAGCAGTGTCACCTTCTATCACTTCAACCCCTTTCATTTTTTCTTCAAAGTCTGGTTTAGATATAACCATAACTGTTAAACTTGCAGTGCACGAGGCAGAGCCAAAATTATTGGTGGCCACACATTTGTACTCTCCTTTATCGTCTGCCCTTGTCTCCTTAAAAGACAATGAAGCTGTTACTCCATCACTTTCCGTCTTGACTCTTCTGCTTTCTTTAACTCGCACTCCGTCTTTGAACCACTCAAAGGTAGGTGTTGGCTCAGCTGTGACTGAACACTGAAGTTTGGCTGCAGTACCTTCTTTCACTTCCACTGCCTGGAGAGGTTCAGTGAATTGCGGGGCAGTGCCCTCTGGCTGCTTAGCTGTAACGATCAAAACAGAAAACAATAATAAATTGAAAAGCACCATTGCTACTCAATAAGATTTCACAACATTAATATGTTTAATATCTTTATTACGTTTTTTTTCCATTCCTTGACCAGGAAACGAAAATTGTCTGGGATGCAGAGAAGTCAAAGCAGCCATATGCCGAGAAACTACATGTACAATTAACTGGCTAACTCAGAAGTTTGGAAACCACAGAAAAATGTCAAAAATAACTAAAAGGTTATAATATACAATCCTGGACAAAACTGTCAAGACACTGCCAAATGTCCATAAATTTAAGTACCACGGCCCAGTTTTTTACATCCCTCCTCCCCGAATGTTGCTGTATCGTGAAAACGAAGCTGGGTGAATTGTAAATCCCATGAAAAACACAATTGAGCAAGGAGTAAGGGAAATCGCATATTTTTGTGTGATATTCGTTTGTCTCAACTGGTTTTGTCCAGGATCGTAGCTCCAGCACAATGAATTGGTCCACAAATGTTGTTTGATGTGACTCACTTGACTAATCATAGATTAGGGCAAAGTATCTAAACGCTGATTTATTTGTTGCTTCTGCTTTGGTACTGGTATACTCAACTTGTGGCCTGGGCACAGAAACAGACCTGGTGAAAACTGTTATTGATCGCATACCATTATTGTAAGTCACAGTACCTGCAATCTGTACGTCAAACACCCTCTCCACAGAGCCTGCCTTGCTGCTGACTTTAAATTTGTATAAACCAGAGTCATCAGGGACAGCTCCTCTTATTTTTAGCGAGTGTGTGTCCCTGTCGATGCCAACATTCAAATGCTCGTCCACTTGAACTGGTTTGTCGTCTTTCAGCCATTCCACTTGTGGTTCTGGTTGCCCTTTCTTCAACTGTACATTTAAATCAATATCACCCCCTTCCTCAGCTACTATCGGGGCACTTTCAGCTTCTTCGGCAAACTCAGGAGCAACAAGAGTTTCTTCCACAGCGAGGTTAGCTTTGCACGACACCTCTCCAAGTTCATTGAATGCAATACATTCGTACTTTCCACTGTCCTCTGGTTTGACATCCTCAATAATCAAAGAGAAGCTCCCTTCCTCTTCATTTTCTATCATGGAAATTCGCCCCTCATCTTCCAGTTTGTCATCACCTTTGAGCCAGCCAACTTCTGGTAGAGGCGATCCAGTCACAAGCACATCAAACCTGGCTTTATTTCCACCCTGAACACTGACATTTTTCATTTTCTCCTTGAACTCCGGCTTTGCACCACGTTCATTCACAAGAAGTTCAGCCTGGCTCGACGCACTGCCAAACTCATTGCGAGCAACACACTTGTAGTCACCCTCATCATCAAGTTCTGTTTCTTTAAAATTCAACGAGAATGTTTCATTGTCGCTTTCAGGTCTTATACGTTTGGACTCTTTCACCTTCTCACTCTCTTTGAACCACTGAACAGTTGGCTTGGGTTGTCCGCTTATTTGGCATTCTATCCTGGCTGGTTTACCTTCTTCAACTTCAACAGTCTTCGCAGGCTTGATAACCTCGGGGGCTTTTCCCTCTGGACTCTTTGCTGTAAAACAAAAGAACATTGTTCGACACCTAATTTGTTCTCATTTTTTCCATAAACTATAACATTATCCAATGGCAAGCCAGACTCATATATTACATATGGCTTAGCCTTCATTCAGGTTTTTATAAGCGACCTAGATTGGCTAAAATGAATGCTATCTGCATTATTTAACTGAATCAATAAAATAAACTCAATTGTCAAACGTCAGTCGCCTATTTTGTTTGAAAAGGTGAAATAAAACTGTATGGAAAGTTAATACCAAACCCATACCTGCTACATTGACATCAAATGTACGCGTAACAGTTCCAGCCTTGCTTAAGGCTTCACACTTGTATGTCCCAGAATCTTCAGGAGAAACATCCAAAATCACCAGCGAAAATTTATCACCCTTTTCATCCATCTTCAGCCTGCTGGTTTTCCTTAGCTTCTTGCCATCTTTGTACCACTCCACATTCGGCACAGGTTTGCCTTTGATGCCCACACTCAAGCACACCTCATCCCCATCTGTGACATTGATAGGGGCACTTTCCTCTTCATCAGTAAACTCTGGTGCGATCGTTTTCTCTTTCACTGCCAGAGCGGCCTTAGAACTTGCCTGTCCTTCTTCATTGGCAGCAACGCATTTGTATGTACCGGCATCATCAGGCACAGTGTCCTCGACAATTAAAGTGAAAATGCCCGCTTCTTCGTCGTCCATCATCACATAACGACCTTGATCTTCCAGTTTGTCCTTCCCTTTGAACCAGTCTACTTCCGGAAGTGGAATGCCTTCTACTGTGACGTCAAACCGCGCTGGTTCTCCTTCAGTGACACTGACCGGTTTCATCTTCTCTATGAACTCTGGTTTCTTGTTCGGCTCGTTTACAAGGAGTTCAGAAGCACATGACACTGATCCAAAGTCGTTCTTGGCAACACACTTGTAAGCCCCTTCATCTTCAAGCTCGGTTGAGAGAATCTTCAAAGTGCACAACTCGCCGTCAAAACGCACCTTGATCCTCTTGTCTTCCTTCACAGGCTCGTTGTCTTTAAACCACTCAATGTTTGGCTCTGGCTTGCCAGTCACTTTACACTGCAGCTTGGCAGGGGATCCTTGCACTACTTCCACTGGCTGCAAGGATTCTATAAACACTGGTGCAGAACCTTCTGGTTTCGTTGCTTAAGTATATGAGAATAAGGATAGTGTTAGCTTGAGTAAACAGGCATCTCTCTTGGCAAGATCAATTCCTCCCCAGCCGAGACTTAAAATTCATACTGCTAATGTAGCTCTAGACATCCGCGGGGTCCGTAGATTGGTTGTTACTTGAACACAGACATTCAAACAAATCTCTGTATGGAATCTCTCCAACAGGAAATGAATTGAACGCATATCAAGAGACGTCTGTTCACTTTGTCTAAAATGGGGCGCCAAGAAGCATGTTTGTTAAGTTCTATCTACCTCTGCCTCCCCAAGAAACAACGATCTTCAAAACAACTTATTTTTCGGCTTTTTGGTGTGTATTTATACATTATATATACTTGACACGATATTTGACATTTATGTAATAATGCTGGCTTTGGTTTCATTAGAAATGTATAAAAAATTAATCCAAATGAAATCTTTAAAAAATACTTGAATGCATACTTTTTGGAAGGGCATTTTAAACATCTCGAAAACGGAGGGTTTTCAAAACTTTCTGTAATTACATCTATTTTACATTAGATAACCAAGAGAACAAAACTCCTAAAGCAAAACTGAAAGTTTGGAAAACAGTTAAAATTAAATAAAGCACCTTTAATGTCGACATCAAACGTTTTTTCTGCTTTACCACCCTTGCTCTTCGCTTCACACTTGTAGATACCAGAGTCTTCAGGTTTGGCCTCGAGTATAATGAGAGAATGTTCCCCATCTTTAGCATCCATCTTCAAACGGCTTGTTTCCCGTAGTTTCTCATCGTCCTTGTACCAATCGACAGTGGGTTCAGGCTTTCCTTTCACAACAGCATTGAGGCTGACAACATCACCTTCTCCCACCTTCACTGGGGCAGCTTCTTGTTCAGTTTCAAAAACAGGTTCGGAAACGACCTCCTTGACAGCCAAAGCAGCTTTACAAGATACTTGACCTTCCTCGTTTTCAGCTATGCACTTATACGTTCCGGCATCCTCTGGAAGTGTGTCTTTGATTGTAAGCGAATAAGTTCCACTGTCTTCATCGTCGACCATTTCAACTCGCCCTTCATCTTCCAATCTATCTTTACCCTTGTACCAGTCAACGACAGGAGGAGGGTTGCCAGTCACTTTCACAGAAAATTGAGCAGGTTCTCCCTCAGTGACATCAACAGGCTTCATTTTCTCTTCAAATGCAGGTTTAACATTTGCTTCATTGACAAGAAGTTCTGAGGAGCAAGAAGCTGAGCCAAAGGTGTTTTCGGCAACACACTTGAATTCACCCTCATCATCTAATTCTGTGGTCGTGACTTTTAAAGTGGCTCGCTCTCCATCAAATCGAGTCTTGTATCGTTTCACATCTGCCACACTTTCGCCATCTTTAAACCAAGCTATGCTGGGCTCTGGTGTCCCTGTGACCTTGCATTCCAGTGTCGCTGCACTTCCCTCCGTTACTTCAACAGACTCCAATGGCTTTGTAAAGTTTGGGGCTTCGCCTTGTGGCTTTCCTGTAAAAAATAAATAAATAAAAGAGTAGTTCAAATCCGCTGACTGTACCTTTTTGCAATCTTCCTCCAAGCACATTCCTTCATAATTCAACAGTTTGGTATAACAAAGAAACAAGAAACCTCACTCAAGCATTCACTCATCTACTCATTTTCCTTGCTGCATTAGAAATGCGTTTCTAATTTTTACTTAACTAGCCACAGGAAATGAAGTTGATGTAGTCTGAAATAGCATGACGCCAACAATTGAACCAAGTCATGCACAATCATAAATTTGATACAACTGCCTTTAAACCATTCTTCGAGTAGTAAGTTCATCTCTAATATCAATTGAACACTTATCATACCTTGCACGTTTACATCGAAAGACTTTGTAGTTGTCCCTGCTGGGCTTGTGGCCTTGAAAGTGTAAATACCAGAATCATCAGGTGTTGCATCTTTGATATTAAGTGTGTATGTGTCTCTTTTTGCCTTTGTGTCAAGCCTACTTGTTTTCCGTACTGGCTTACCATCCTTCAACCACTCCACAGTAGGTTTGACAGTTCCTGAGACTGTCACATTTAAGTTCACTTCACCGCCCTCGCCTACATCAAGAACTGAGGTATCCGGCTCCTCCGTGTCTTCTGGAGCTGCTTCCTTTCCCTTCACGGTCAACTGAGCTTCACAGGATGATTGGCCAACTTCGTTTGATGCAACACACTTATACTGACTGGTGTCTCCCACTTCACTTTGCTCAATGATCAGCGTGAACAGGTCATCCTCGATGGCATCAATGTGAACAAACCGCCCTTCATCCAAAACCTTCTCTGACCCTCGGTACCACTCAACTTGAGGCTCTGGAACGGCAAAGATTCTGACATCAAAACGGGCCTCTTCCCCAGCATCGACTACAAGGTCCTCTAATTTCTTTGTGAAGATTGGAGCAGTTGTATCTCGGACAGGTTTTTCTTCGATTGGCAATGGCAACTGTACGTCCTCCATTTCAGAAGCACTTACTGGCTGTTCTTGTATTATTTCTGATCCTACGAAAGAAAGCAAAGAATTACAATCTTGAGTCACAACGCATGGACAGTTGCAATCTCAAGAAGGTTAACAAAAGGAAAAGATTCTGGTGCAGACAAGAATTAGGCAGTTGCATACCTAAAGCTAAAGACTTAAAATAAATCGTGATTGTCAAATATTGAAAAGTTCAGTCGGATAATTTCTTGTTTGTCCAAAATACAGAATGGCGTGACGACTGAGGGAAAAGAAAATTAATCATGGCCTCTGTGAAAGTCACACTTTCACTTTAAAGATCTACACAGTTGGGTGATGCCTCAATAAATACACTGATAGCGATTCAATGGCTAGTGTTATTTTGTCATAAATGAACTGCTGAGAGTCGATGAAAATTGGTTTTGGTAGCTCATGACAAGTCTTACTTTAAAAAGCTCAAAAGTTGGTAATGTCACAGTGAATGTGCCCATATATACTGACACATTGGTTATACCACGTTTTCTTTTATGAAATTGCCCATAACTTAACAGTGCTGATTCGAAAATGAAAAACAAATCTGGAAGCCAAGTTAACACAAAAACTATCCACGAAGAACCAGCTTACCTTCAATGTTAAGAAGGAATTTCTTTGTAATAGTTCCCATTACGCTGGATGCAACACACTTGTATGTACCAGAGTCGGCTGGAGTAACATGGTAAACCATTAACTTGCAGTGATCGGGGTCCTGTGAGATCTCTAAATGAGAGTTTGATACAATGGGCTCCTCGTCTTTGTACCAGGCAACAGAAGGTGAAGGGAGGCGTCCGGTATTCACAACCATGGACACATTATCGCCTTGAGAACCCTCCATGGGTACCTGTCAATAAAGGAATATCGTTATTTCAACTGAAGTGATCACATATCTGTTCTCTCCAACCAATTTGACTTCTCTTCCGGAAATACATGGTAGCATGTTTGTATAATTCTTTTTCACACTGGTGCGACTTTTACAGATGAAAAACGCTCCAAGGAAATCTTGATCAATTCAATATTCATAGGAAAACTATATTAAAAAAGTTTAATATTTTGGTTTTATCCGAAAACAGTCTCAAAACGACGATGACAAAGTACAAGATGCTGCATCTTATAAACTTGTAGAACTTTGCAAAAACTAAAAAAAATAGGTACCATCTCAGCTCTGTAATGACTACAATCAAACTGCGAAAAAAGATTGAAACAAAATGAGAAAGAAAGTCTCAACAAGTTTAAGTTCAAGTTGCATCTTTAAACCGCTTAAGCCTGACATCGTGCACATAGATCAGTTTCTCCCTTTATGCAACAAGACCTATTCACAGCTTTAACAAGAACGCTGTACATGTACTCACAAATGACATCAAACTGTTTTGAAACACTTTTTCTGGCATTGAATTTGCATTGCAAGCTCGTTCCAGTTTAACAAGGGGATACTGTAAGAGTGAGACATAAAATGCATTTCACTATACCTCTTCCATTTCATCCTTAAACTCTGCTGGGACATGTGTGCGAATAACAACCAAATCACATTCAGAATTGGCAGTTCCAGCTTCACTCATTGCCACAACCTTGTAGCTACCAGAATCCACAACTTGGCAGGCCTCAATAACTAAAGAAAACAACTCCTTGTCGTTGTCATCGACGTCATCAATAATGACAACACGGCCTTCATCTTCAAGCTGGTGTCCATCCTTGAACCATTCCACCATCGGTTCAGGGTCTCCTGCAATACGCACATCAAATCGAACTACTTCACCTTCGTTTGCCTCCAAGTTCTTTAGAGGTTCCTTGATCAGTGGCATGGTCACACCCTCTTCCACTATCAGTTCAGACAGACAGGATACTTTACCAAACTCGTTCTGTGCAACGCACATGTACTCCGCTTCATCGTCTAATTCCGTTGGGGAGATGACAACTGCAAAGACGTCGCCTTCATTTTCAATCGTGACCCGATCATCTTCTTCCAAAGGTTCGTCATCCTTGTACCACGTGACGTCTGCTCCAGGTCCTACACGGCATTCAAACCTGGTGGAATCACCTTCAAGAACTTCTACCTCTTCTGGCAGTGGAGTTATGAAGTAGGGTCTCTGGTCTGGTTTACGAAAAGAATCAGAACTTGTCAGCATCATACAAGCATTTTAATTAGTTAAACAACAAACAAATGGCAATGTTAAAAAATGCAGATCGTATACATACCACTGGAAGCTGCATCAACTCCTTCTTCCACAGCTTCGCTCTTTTCTGTAAATGAAAATGGTGGGAAAGAGCTAAAACCATGCATGAGACAAGCCTTCTAATACACGTGCAAAATTGTCCAACATAGGCCAAACAACAAAAAACGTTACTAACGCTAACTTTTAACTACACCTAGGGGGGCTTGATACTTCCGGAAAGGAATATTCCCTTTAGGGGGGTGTAATTTCTGAGAAGGAGTTGTTAATTTCACGAATTAATGAAGAAAACAAGCGCATTTTTCCTTGGCCTACACTCTTACAGACTGTAGAAATGGCATTATAAAATGCTCAAAACTCAAGTGGGATCACGAGCAAAAAAAGCGTTATGGACTGCAAACGTACCTTCAACCAAGATTTGAGCTTCGCACTGATCTTGTCCAATTTGATTCTTGACAACGCACTTGTAAATAGCCTCATCGTCAATTTCTACTGGATCTACTCTGAGTAAATGAATATCCTCATCAGAGAGCAATTTGCAGCGGCCATCTGCCTCTATAACCTCGTCATCTCTGTACCACATCACAGTGAGTGGTTTAGAGGCAAGGACCTTGATCTGCAGTTCAAGCGTTTCTCCCTCTGTGATGTCTTGATCAGCAAACTTCTGAACCAAAACTGGCTTCCTTAGTCTAATTAAAGAGAGACAAGTCTACTAAGACTTAAAACTATGCTCGTACATATCACACCTTAATTATTTTATATTGGGGATGCACATGATCATCGCTTGGATTTCCTTTTCAAGAGTCTGCTTGCAATTGAGTTTTTCTTTTTGTAACAAGTCTTGAATAAAATTTATGTTTAATTACTAATTATCTATTTTTTTAATTATTAATCACCATGACCCTTAGGAAAATAGGTCTCCTCTTACAAAACAACTCTTTTATTAAATTCCATCCTTAGCAGAGAAATTATCCAGTACTCTCCTTCTGACTCTTATACAGACCAGAAAAGCGTGTCCGCTTAGGACAGGTGCCCACTTTTGGAAAGTTAGAAATGTAGTGTTTGCATGTGCTTGGGATCATTACAAAGTGTCCGCTTACGAAAGGTCTTCATCCATGAATGGTGTTTGTTAGCAAAGGCTTAACTGTAGTACTAGCTGAAAGAATTGTAACCAGCTGGCAGCAGGTTTTTTGTTTGAACACTACTTTAATAATCGACACCTCTGTTTGGGTATGTACGGATGTCACGTGGGAATAGTAAACAGTTATTAGTAAGCAGGAATAAGGCCGTTTGAGTAGAAAAAAAAGCTACTTACATTACTTGTTCATCATTTGACGGTTCTACGGATAAAAAAAACATCATTGTTTTACTCTTCAAATATATTTAACAATTATTCGCCGAAGGCGAAGTGATTATTGTTGAATAATCCCCGAGACGAAGTCGAGGGGATTATTCAACAATAATCACTGAGCCTGAGGCGAATAATTGTTTTAGTATAATTTTCACAGGTGAATATCAAAAACTGAAAAATAATAATAGAAAACACGAAAACAACAAACACAAGTGCTCGCTTGCACACGTGTAAACCAGTTTAATTCTTCGATTGAAATCGTAATTTTCACTCAGGTTTTAGCAATAAAACGGAACAAAACAAACACTACGAAAAAGATAGATACATCTGGTACCTTTGTTTAATCGTTGGTGACTTCTGAACAATTGTGTGAATCCTCTCGAAATTACTAGCTCCAGTGAGAAGAGAACTAAATAATGTTTTGCCAGTCGATCTGACTGAGTACACGGCCGCGTGCAATCTCCAAAACCACCATGTTTACGATCAATTCGAATGCCTTGAAAACCATCTCTTGAAAATATTTCCGGTCCAAAAGCCTTGGTAGTTAATTTGAAAAATTCCCAATATTTTAAATATCCAGGACTTGGAGTGATTTCTTTTAAATGAGAGAAATTTTCATTCAGCAAATGCCGCCATGTTCACTGGCCTGGATGGCAAACGTGGCATGGCTTAGTAGCCAAGCCTTGAGATGCTATATTCACCGCCTAGCGCGGTGAATATAGCGTCATAGTGCGAGCTTCTCGACCAATCAGAATTGAATTCACCTGTGGAAATTATACTAAAAACTAATAGTGTGTAAGATAGAAATGCTACATGAAGCAAAGCTTCAAGTGGTAATATATTTACTGAAAGAGAAGTGTACATCCACATGAATGAAGCCAATGCAATTTTCTTTACCTTCTACAAGTACATCTGTCTATGGTGGTGAAATCTAATAGCATTAACATTACCTCAAATACAAACCGCACTGGAAACATGTAAAACCAAATTTAAAAAAATTCTATTCGTGCATATGAAAGATATTTCTTAGCCTGAGTAAACATAAGTCTCTTCTGCGTGATTTATGCCTTTCCCTTTCAAGAGAAGTGTAAGATCCCATTGTAATGACAAAGCTCTACAGAGATCTGGGGGAGCGGGATGGTGTAGGGGTGAGAAGACTCATCTCCCACCAATGCGGCCTAGCTTCAAAGGGTCGATGCTTCATATGTAAGTTGCATGAAGCGACTAGGAGTATTGCTACTCCCCCCTAAGTTGACTTATTTCATTTATCTCTGCAGTGTCTTGAATTAGCTATTACTTTGCATGACATTCAAAGCCGAGCAACATGGACCTCTGTAGATCTATGTCATCAGTTTGGTATGTTTTGGATGTCCCTCCAACAGAGGCATGGTGGCATGTTGGACTCCGGATCAAACGGTCTGGGTTCTAGCCCTGGCCATGGTCATTGTGTTGTGTTCTTGTGCAAGCCACTTTACTCACATAGTGCCTCTCTCCACCCAGGTGTATAAATGGGTAATGGCGAAATACTGCTGGGGGTAACCCTGTGATGGACTAGCATCCCATCCATGGGGGAGTAGAAATACTCCTTGTCACTTGATGCTACAGAAACTGGGATAAGCTCCGGCTTCATGGGCCACTTGGCTTGAACACAGACTTTACCTTCCAACAGTAAAAGGATTGAGCACTCAAAAAGGGAAAAAATATGTTTATTCAGGCTAACAATTTCTTCATACCTTCAACTATCAGCTCAGCAGAAGAATTTAGTTCTTGGTCACCACTCTGAACTGAACACTTATACAGACCCTCATCTTCACCAACAGTTTTCTTGATCAACAGCTTACTACTGTGCTCATCTGTTGTAATCTTGATTCTCCTGCCCTCTTCCACTGGCCGCATGTCCTTAAACCACGCTACCGTAGGTTTGGTATCACACACGAAGCACATTTCCAATGTAGCAGACTCTCCTTCATCTACTTCTACATCCTCCAATTCCTTTGTGATTTGAAATCCGAGGGGCTCTTTTTCCAATGGTTTCTTAACTTCTGTAATTTTAAGGTATGTCAAATAAAAAGCCTGCAAAATGAGATGTATGATGTATAGCCAAAAATGGCAAGTAAGCAATACTTACCTTCTACCAGCAATTCCACTTCACAGATAGCTTTCCCTGCCTCACTTTTAGCCACACACTTGTACATTCCCTCGTCCTCTAACTCTGCTTTATGGATCACAAGCTCATGCTGGTCTCCTTCTGATATCACAGAAACCCCATCAGTTGGCTCAATTGGCTCATCGTCCACAAACCACTTGACATCAGGTGTAGGCTGGCCAATCACCTTGACCTTGATTACGGCCTTTTCACCTTCTTTCACCTTCAGGTCGTGTGGAACATCAACAAAATCTGGAAGTATGGGCGCGTCAGCAACTGGTAGTGTCAACTGAACTGGTTCGTACTCCAGGGCAGAAATGGTATCAGGAATTAAAGGCACATCCCCTTGCCCAGGTAAAGTAAGCTGCAAGAATGACAAACCACACATTATTCTTGCAGTCTCCTTGCTTTCTCTAAGTTACAAGATACCCTGTACATAGTGCCAAGGCCTAGAAATATATGTACCTGGACTTCCCCAAATGGTGGTTTCTTCTCTGGAAGTTCTTTATCTGACACCTCACGTTTTTCCTCGGAAGGAGGGAGGTCTTCCTCTTTGACTGGCAGTTCAAGCTGCACCTCCCCAAAAGGAGTTAAGCTTACTGGAATACTTGCTTCTACTACGACTGGCCCTTCAGTGGGCTTCACTTCATCTTGTTCTTCATCATCTTCTCCTAGAGAAAAAAAAGTAAACCTTGTAAGCCATTCGCAACCTTTCCTTCTATTCTCACTGCGTTGGAACGGTAACAATTAAAAAATCTTTTAACAGAAGCTCAAGGGGAGGTTCCTGTTTATGTCCAGGAACGGGCGACAAAGTAGTTCATGTTACACAGAATTACGTGTGTTTTGGTCAACGTTAATTAATGAGGACACTTTGTGAGTTGTGAGGAGAGAAAAATTCATAATTTCGTTGAATTTATTTATTCGCTTTCGCTGATAAAAATATAGAAAATCCAACGTAGAAATTATTGTTTTGGTTTTTGAGTAGCAGGTTAATTTTCCAGTTCATTAACCGTAGCAAGCACCTGTTGTTTTGTTGTGGATCATAACTGTACTTAGCGTTGAAGTGTAACGGAACCCGCACTTGCCTTTTATATAACTGTTATCTACCTGCACTGTTTTGAAAGTGATTAATCTTGTAAAAGCGAAATTCCCTTATAGCCAATAGTCCTTCCTGAAATGTCTTAGATAATGCTTAAGTTAGACTAGTTAATGACATTACCTAATGCGTTAGCATTGTAGTTTCGGTTTAAATAGAACTGCACTGTAAAATATTCTTTGGTTACGTACTGAACTGCCCTCAGAAGTCATGCCCCCGGTGATGGGACGCCGGTTATTCAACTCCCCATTTTATGTTACATTCGGGTTATGTTATTGGAGTAAACTCTACTGTTGGAGCCAAGTAACCGTGTGATTTCTGCTGTCCATAAGTTCGTTTGCTGTAACAGATCCCGACTTCCCGTTGCTGCAAGCGTGGTTCCCCCCTGTTAGTTGTTATCAAGGAGAACGACCGAAATAGCCAAAAAACCTATTATCACATTGGAGGAGATTCAGTGTAGTTGCAGCAAACTTTCTGTGGACAAGCAGAGAAAAGCGGAATGTAACCCCTTGGAGCGACTGATAAACGCCCAAGTAAGTACAGGAAATTGATACATGAAGAAGTGGTTCAAGAAGAGCCCTATTCGTAAACCGTATTATTTGAGGAACTACGGATATTCACCCCCGCGTTCGTGCACAAGCACGCCTAAGAGAAAAGCGGACGCTTGCGTGAGTTGCGACTTACCATTTGATGAGAGCGACATAGCCCCCGAGCTAAGAAGAAATAATTCCAGTGTTGACGCGCCCGTAGAAGACAGTCCTTCAGTAAATAGGACAAATTTAGAAGAAGTTGACATTAGCATTGATGCTAGTGCTAGTGGAATTCCGTTGACACCGCCCCAGAGTCATTATCGTAAACAAGAGACAATTGATACAACCATGGAAGAGAATCGCTCTCAGGAAACAATTTATAATAAAACTACAGAAAAAGGAAAAACACAGGAAGGATTAAAGGATAATTTAGAAGAAACCGTTTCAACAGCAGGTGGTTTACAGGTACCAGTAATTACTTCACCCGCTGATATCTATAAACATTTCCCGCGAAGAGTAACCTTTCAGGACGAAATTCGGGAAAGGTTTAGCGGAACAGATACTTCAAGTGCAGAAGAAATTGGTGGCAGAGAAAACGCTAGCGACTCTGACGACCAATCGAGTGACGAGAACAAAGAACGTTTGCCGTCCAACGCCCATAGAACAGGTACCAGTTATCGTGGTAACACTTTTAGAACAATGTTTAGTGGAGAAGCATCTGAGGAAGCAGCTGCCGAGTTACTGCAGTCTTACCAACAAACACTAAACAACTTGGCACAGAAGATGCTTGTAAAAGATGTAAGGATCGACAAATTTCACGGTCGAGATAATGAACATATCTCCCGTTGGTTTGAGAAGCTGGAACTGTTGTTGACAACAAAAGGGATCGACAAGACTGGTCTGTTGGCCATTGCACAAATCATTAATAATTTGGGCGGACCAGCCGAAACCTTTCTGTTTGAATTGCCAGCTGAAGAAAGAGAGAGTTTCGAGAAATTGAAGAACGCGTTAATGAAACGCTACGCTACGAAGGATCGTACTTGGGTTAAGCGTCAACGTCTGATTACGCGACGCCAAGGAACCAATGAACTGCTATCCGATTATATCAATGATATGCATGAGCTGTTTAGCGGACTGCAGGTAGCGGAAGCAGATAAAGTAACTTACTTCGTAGAAGGATTATTACCCTCTCTGAAGGTTGAAGTTCTTAAGAGGATGCCGGAAACATTGTTAGTAGCAGAAGAATGCGCCAGAACTTTGGATTCTATTAACAAGCGCATGAGTCAAACCAATGAGAATAGTCAAGTGGAACGATTAATTAACGCACTAATGGCTAATGGACAGGTACCAGCTGTAGCGACAGGTACCAGTTCCACTCCAATGGAAAAGCAAATGCAAGCATTAACCGCAAGGATGGATGTGTTGACTAACAAGTTGGGTGGTGTTGCTCCAAAGGAAGAAAACAAAGGTCAATTGGCTGCCTATGTTGAGCCAGAGAGAGAAAGCCAGCAAAGTTTAACAAAGCTAATAAGAGAACTAAAAGAGGACTTACGCCATGAAATTCAACAAAGAGATCGGCAGGTAGATGCTCGAATTAACGGCCTGGCCCGACGTGTGTTGCCTAACAGGTATGAGTCCCAGCAACCAAGACAGAGGACTCGCGATGGCAAACCTATTTGTTTTGATTGTGGAAACATTGGTCATGTTCAACAAAGCTGTCCTTATAGGCGATCCCGTCCTATACCAAATGCTCTTCCAGCCCCGGTTACAGAACGCCAACTAGTACTGCGGAATAATTCTTATAATCCTGGACAACAATCAAGGCATAGGGAATTACCTTCTCGCCGACGAGAACGTATGGCTGCCTTTGAGGATGTGGAATTTCAAGAAGAAAGCTATGAACAATACTTTGAAGATTATGATATCGGAGAACTGTATTATCACAATACAAATCCGCAGGACCTTGATGAAACTGGTTATTGTTATGGAGAGAAACCGGAAGGATTTGAATCTTCTGAGATGGCTCCTATATCGCCTAATCTTGGCCAGGTGCTCAAAGAAGCTACTGGTTCACTGGCGTCTAAGACCGCTGACAATCAAGACCTGATGTCTCCAGTGTATGTTAATTACCCTGATAGAGATGTAACTTCAAAACCAGAGTTTGACTGGGAGCAGTTTATTGTACCACCTCCACCGTCAACTACAGCTTTACTTATGGGAGAAATACCCATTGTTCCACCTCCACCACCGATGGATGACTTGACAACAACTATAGATTGTTTAGAGTATGACGACGAAGATGATTTTGAATGGCCAGCACCTCCGCCACCGATAACAGACACTGAAGAGGAGGCGAATGCTTTGCCACTCCTACCTCCAGACAATAACATTGCAGTAATAGAAGCTGAATGGAGTATTGCGCCACCTCCAACATCAACCACGGCTTTACTTGTGGGAGGAATACCCATTGCTTTACCTCCACCATTGATGGGTGACTTGTCAACAACAATAGATTATTTAGATGTAGTGTTGCCACCACCCCCAGAGTTTCGGGATGACTATGAGCCACCGCCCCTCGAGAACGAAGAGCCGCAGTTAACGAGTTCAAGCCCAAATGTTGTCATGAGTACAACTGAGGAGAACTTTTTAGATATACTGTTGTTACCGCCTGTAGAGTTTAGAGATGACTTTGTACCGTCTAGTCAGGACGTTGCCATAGCTACTACAGATTGCCTACCGCCAACAACCGCTGGCTGTCAAGTTGATATAGATGCAGTAGACATTTCAGTAGCACCGGAAAAGGTCGACCCCTTAAGTGCTGACACTAAGGAGGCAGAGCCATGGCAACACCCACAGAAGTTGTCCTCTACAAGAACAACCGCTGACCAGACTGATAAGGTTGACATAGAGAGCCGTGCAGTTCCTGACGAATTGAAAGAAAAGTCTCCTAGAAGTTTTGCAACTCAGCCTGGGACAAAAGTAGATCGTGGCAACCCCAAGATCGCTGTAGCTACGGATCACGCTCAGAAGCCGCACGAACTTACAGTACCGGTGCAGCTTAATGGGAAAACTACCAGATTTCTCGTGGACACTGGTGCTAGTATGTCTGTAATCGAATATGGCCACTTACAGGAAATGTTTGATGGCAACCCAATCCTGGCACCAACAAGTCCATCTAGAGCCATCCAGACAGTGAGTGGTGAGCAGTTACCAATCGTGGGTCGTCTTACGGTAACACTGAACATTGCCGGTGGAGATTACCCCTGCGAGCTGAAGATAATCAAAGGACTGACCTATAAAGCTGTTCTGGGAAGGGATTTTCTTCGCGCACATGGAGCTGTTATTAATCTACAGACGGAAATGCTGGAATTAGAGGAACATCCTACCCGCACCCACATGGAAGAAATGAGATCCATTCATGCGCTGTCGACATATGTGATCTCTCCTAGAAGTGAGGCAGTGATACCTGCAAGAATTCAGGGAACTGTAATCCCTGGTACTACTGGCTTAGTTGAGTCTGCACCTCGGTTGGCTGAAAGGTATCACTTACAAGGAGCCACCTCTTTGGTCTCTGTCTCGCCAGCTGAAACAATTCCCTTTCGGTTGATCAACCCAACAACAAAGCCTGTCACTTTGTACAAGGGCGCAACCTTGGGGACCTTTGCAGAAACTGGTGAGGACCTTTTTATTGAACCTACTGGCGACGTAACTGAGAAAAGATCGCTGTTCAGTCAACGAGGGAGAGAGAGAGTTGCTTTTACTATATCCAACTTTACGCAGGACCAGCCGTACATTGGTAGCTGCAATTACGTTACCCAATCAGCGGGCGTGATTCAACACAGGAAGAGGAACAAATTAAAAGCTGCTAAGACGAGAGAGGATAAATTGATCATAAGAAACTAGTTTTATGAACTGATGAACTGGCAAAGTACCAGTCGCGCTTATTTTGTTTGCATTTTCAGTTTTTATGGACCCCCGAGGCCAGTATATTTAGGTTTGTTCGGTTTATGCTGCGGTCCAGGCACAAAACTCAATACAAAAATTTAAAATTTCATAACATACAAAAAACAAAACAAAAAAACAATTAGCAATGAATCGCTATTTAGGAATGGTCTTTAGTTGGATTTGTTAGTTCTTTAATTGCTTGACTCGGGAGAGTTTCAAGCTAAGGTCGGAGGAATGTGAGGAGAGAAAAATTCATAATTTCGTTGAATTTATTTATTCGCTTTCGCTGATAAAAATATAGAAAATCCAACGTAGAAATTATTCTTTTGGTTTTTGAGTAGCAGGTTAATTTTCCAGTTCATTAACCGTAGCAAGCACCTGTTGTTTTGTTGTGGATCATATCTGTACTTAGCGTTGAAGTGTAACGGAACCCGCACTTGCCTTTTGTATAACTGTTATCTACCTGCACTGTTTTGAAAGTGATTAATCTTGTAAAAGCGAAATTCCCTTATAGCCAATAGCCCTTCCTGAAATGTCTTAGATAATGCTTAAGTTAGACTAGTTAATGACATTACCTAATGCGTTAGCATTGTAGTTTCGGTTTAAATAGAACTGCACTGTAAAATATTCTTTGGTTACGTACTGAACTGCCCTCAGAAGTCATGCCCCCGGTGATGGGACGCCGGTTATTCAACTCCCCATTTTATGTTACATTCGGGTTATGTTATTGGAGTAAACTCTACTGTTGGAGCCAAGTAACCGTGTGATTTCTGCTGTCCATAAGTTCGTTTGCTGTAACAGATCCCGACTTCCCGTTGCTGCAAGCGTGGTTCCCCCCTGTTAGTTGTTATCAAGGAGAACGACCGAAATAGCCAAAAAACCTATTATCACAGAGTTTTACCATAACGAGCATGCATCTCATTAGCGTTAAATCCTTGACATATCGGGTATCTGTTTTTTTCAAAACCAATTTATAGACTCAACATAAAATAACATAGAAAACAGCGATCTTGCACTGAAATACATACAACATTTTCCACCCATCAACTTCATTTCCATACCTTTTCGAGGAACAGACACCAGTCATAGGATTTGCTACTAGAGACTCTTTCCAGAATAAAAAAATCAGTACTTTTCACTGCAATATAAGAAAGTTCCTTACCTGTCACCAACAATTCCGCTTCAGAGATGGCTTTTCCAAGCGAGTTCGAGGCCACACATCTGTAAGTGCCTTCATCCTCAAGCCTAGCAGAATTGATGACGAGGACACACCCATCAGTGTCATCAAACTCGATCCTGAAGTTACCTCCTTCTTCTATTGGCTTCTCATCTTTGAACCACTCCACGTCAGGCTCTGGTTCACCAGTTATCCTAACCTCAAGCTTTGCTGCACTACCTTCAAAGACTTCCTGGGATTTCAAAGGTTGAATGAACTTGGGAGACTCACCCTCAGGTTCTTTTGCTGTAAAATTAACAGGAGGTGTGGTAAGTCAAAACAAATAAAAAAGGTTTGTTCCATTTCTGACAAATTAAAAAACAAGAGCCGAATTCCCCAATTCTTGTAACACATCCTGACTAGGTGAATAGACAAGATACTAGTCCATCACAGCTTTCAGCAAGGAGCCCAAAAGTGTGTCCACTTTAAATTAATTCACATTCTTTTGTGCAGTCATTACCCAATCAGAAACCCGAGGACAGCTTCCAATTAAATTAGCACAACATGTGATTTAGAGTGGTCGCACTTTTGGGCTCCTTGCTGTAACACCCACTGTGGACAACTGTTTGCTCTAAGAGATTATTAGCCTAAAGCCTGTACATACATGGACAAGAACGTGATCAGAAAGACTACCTCGAACTCCCAAAAAATAGTCAATGCAAACCACTTTGAGTTCTCTAAAAGGAACACGAAATGTGATCAGTCCGTCACCTTACAGTGCTTCAAGCTCAAGTTTTTCAGAAGTCGCCTTTTGGCGACTTTCTTTTGTAAAATGGTCGCCGCTAGAAAAATTTTGGTCGCCAAAAATCAAGGCCTTTTTAAAGCAGGACACCTTATGTTGCCTTACATGAAGTAATACCGCTGACCATTATGAGCCGAATTAAAATCGTTCGAAGAACATTCCAACGTAGTTATTTTCGTTTGCGTTGAAGAGTTTTTTTGTTGAACTGTTCCAATTATCATGCAGAAAAGTAAATAAAAAATTAAAGAAACAGGTAAGGAAGATAAACATGCAAAACAAGTTTAATTCTTGTACAGTACACTAAAACAATGGAAAGAAATGTGGTTTGCAAACTTTATAGGCGGTTCCATGACCGAAGGCATCAAAACACAATTAGGAGTCTGAGCAATGAGGTATCTTTAATTCAAACAGATAAGTAAGATAGGCGATTGAAATAGTTGTAATGAAAAGTTTTGTGGTCAAATTTGTTTGGCTTAGTGATTGAACTGCAAAAAAAAAAATGTTGATGCGTAGCCTGGTCGCCAAATTGGCGACCTGTGTGGAAAATTTAGTCGCCAAATTTTATTTCCACTCGCCATGGCGACCAAAATGGTCGCAGCTTGAAGCGCTGCCTTACTCCCCAAATAACGGATTATAATCTCACAATCCATTTATATAGAAATAATACGTTGATTTCTCATGGGAATGAAATGTTTAAGAAGCCACTACTCACCATCTATGTTAACGTTGAAGTCTCTTGTTACTGTGCCAGCTGGGCCGGTAGCTTTGCACTGGTATGTTCCAGAGTCCTCTGGTGTTGCTGCAACAATAGTTAGTGTCTGCTTCTCTCCTTGCACATCAGTCTTGTACTTACTGCTTGTTCGACTGATAGGTTTGTCATCTTTGTACCATTTTACAGACGGCCTTGGCTTTCCACTTACTTCAACTTGCAGCGTTACATCATCTCCTTCATCAATCACCATTGGCGTCTCACTAGGTTGGTCTGAGAACTTAGGTGGGATCAACTTTTCCTTGACAGACAGCCCTGAAGAACAGACCGCCTTTCCAACCACATTGGATGCAACACATTTATACCTCCCCCTGTCTTTTGCGTCACAGCCATTGATAGTAAATGTGTGATGGCCATCAGGCATGGAGTCTACTACAAACCGTTCTTCAGTTTTAATCTCGTGATCAGACGTAAACCATTGTACTTCTGGTTGTGGATGGCCCTGAACTTTGACACTGAAGACAGCAGAATCTCCTTCAAATGTGTTCAGATCTTTCATCTTTTCCACGAATTCTGGTTTGGTTTGATCTTCACTGTCAACAATTTCGTTGACAAGAAGTTCCAAGGTACATGTGGCTGATCCAAACTCATTCTGAGCCTTGCACCGGTATTCTCCTTCGTCATCCAGCTCAGTACTACTAAAGCACAGTGAAGATACCTCCTCATCAAAGCCACTAGTTACACGCTTACCTGTTTCCACAGGCTTACCCTCTTTAAGCCATGCTATTTCCGGTCTTGGTTTTCCTTTGACCTTACAGCTAAGTTTGGCTGCAGTACCTTCAAATACTTCCACAGGAGTGACAGCCTCTGTGATTTCTGGTCTAGTGCCATCTATAGAATCTTTACCTTAAAAACAAATCAATACAAGCAATTAACACAGATAACTTTACACGTTTCAAACTTCATTTAAGTACATTACGCAACCTGCGAAAAGGATGTATTGTCGCCACAGCTGAATATACAGGATCACATATGGTCAAGAAACAAATTGTCTTTAAAGCCGAAATTGATGGACTTGTTCAATAGATGTGCACATTTGTTAAAAAGCGTGAATATGGATTGTGCAATTTCTTGCCTTTAATTGGTTTGTAATATCCAAAGTGAAATTTTTTATAGTCTACCGCGAATGATCTTCTGGATGACAATGTCATGAATCCATGTAAAAGAGGAATGTTTTTAAACATTGACAATAAAAATTATTTATTTCATTGATTACTGGAGAACACAAAAATATCCTATCTTGATTGCTTCGGAATACCACTCACAGTTTGACACAAAATTTATCAGGTCGCTGGAGGAACATTATTGTAACATCTTTTGGAAAAGCTACAAGCCATTTTTTCTAAGCTTAAACAATGGTAAAATTCGACACATACACACAGTACAACATGCAAATGTACAAAAACGTGCAAGTGTTACCCTTAATGGTGACATTGAAAGTGCTTGTGCTGTCATCGGTGGTTTCACACTTGTAAACCCCTGAATCCTCAGGTGAGACATCTTTAATTGTCAAGGTGTGAACACCTCCTTTAGCATCAATATTGTAGTGATCGCTCTGTGTCACAGGTTCATCATCCTTAGTCCAGCTGACGGTGGGATGGTCAGCACTCATCAAAGCCTTTAGAGTTATGTCCTGACCTTCTAAAAAGTCCAAGGGAATTTCTGCAGAATCATGAGTCTTGAGTGAATCAGATTTAGGCGTGATAATCAACTCGGCAGTACAAGCGTCCTTTCCAGCTTCATTCATGGCTAAACATTTGTATTGACCTGCATCAGATGGTTTGCAGTTTTCGATTACCAGTGAGAATAGGTCTGGCTCATTGTCATCCACGTCATCGATGATCATGACGCGACCTTCGTCTTCTAGTTGTACACCATCTTTGAACCATTCCACAACTGGATCAGGATTTCCAACAGTTCGGACATCAAAGCAGGCATTCTCGCCTTCAATCACATTCAAATTCTGCAGTTTCTCTTTAAATATTGGTAATGCCATTCCTTCTTCCACAAGTACCTCGGCGAAAGTTGACACGACTCCTTGGTCATTCTCTATTTGACACAAATACTCCCCTTCGTCATCAAGTGTTGAAACTTGGATGGTTAGGATACAAACTGTGCCATCAAACGAGCTAGATATTCGCTCATCATCAGTCACAGGAGTGTTGTCATGGAACCATCTCACTTGAGCATCAGATGCTCCAGAGACATGGCACTCCAATATAACAGGCTGTCCTTGAAGAACCTCTACTTCATCCAATGGTTTGGTGATCTCTGGCACTGAACTGACTGGTTTCGCACCTATGACATTGTAGGTTGAAATATAATGATTCACATTGCTTTACCCAAATAACAACGCAGCAAACATCGTGTTAGAAATGTTAGTATATTTGTTAAGAGATGATGAGTTACTACCTGTCTATATTACAAGGAATGGCTAAAGAGTTAAAGCAACCTATGCCACTTAAATCAGAGCAACAAATAGTATTATAGGGAAAGAACTAATAAAGCACTGTCTAAAGAAAAATATTATCAAACAAGATAGAGGACCAATATAAAGAAGTCAGACGACAGCAAGGAAAGGTAACTAAACAAGAAGATTTCAACATTATGAGCTACCTTCAATCTCAACATTGAAAGCACGAGTACCAACTCCAGCTTCATTTGTGGCAGTGAGAGTGTATGTTCCTTTGTCATCAACAGTTGGACTCTGAATTAGTAAAGTATGCAAGTCATCTTTTGAGGTGATGGAAATATGCTCGCTGTCTTCAAGTGGAACCTCATCTTTATCCCACTCAACTTCTGGTTTTGGTTCACCCTGTACTCTAGCTTCAAGTTTAACATCTCCTTGATCTGTTACTTCAAAAGGTACAACAGTGTCATCTTCAACAAAAGAGGGCCTCTCATATTCAGATGGTATGTTGTCTGGCTGGTCGTTCTCCTTTCCTTCAAAGTCAACTGTGAACGTTTTCCACGACATGCCCGCTTTATTTGAAGCTGTGCATTTGTAGAGACCTTTGTCATCTGGAGTGGCACCCTTGATAACCAATGTTTGCACACCTGCTCTTGACTGTATTTGAAAGTGGTTGCTTTCTTGGATGGGCTTTCCATCCTTAGTCCACGCTATTTCTGGCTCTCCGCTGAACTGAACTTCCAGTTTGACATCCCCATCATCAGAGACATTAAACGACGGCTCTTCTTCGGTCCGTTCCACAACTCTGGGAGGTGATATGCCTTCTTGTATCTGACGACTTCCAACTGGTTTTGATTTGGCACCATCTATGTTGAGGGTATATGTCCTAATAGATTTACCAGCTGGGTTGGATGCTGTACAAATGTACTTTCCTTCATCGTCTGGCGAGGCCCCTTTGATTAGAAGCCTATGGATGTCTCCTGAACAAAACAATTGAATATGATCACTCTCTGTTAATGGTTGATCATCTTTCACCCACTCAACGTCTGGAGTAGGATTCCCTGTAACTTTAACTTCCATTGTCACATCACCATCATCTGAAATCTGAAAAGGACTTTCCAAATGTTCTTCAAAAGCAGGCATGACCCAATCTGCATAGCCTTCTATGTTTACATCAAAACTTCTAGTGGCAGTTCCAGCATCATTTGACGCAACACAGACGTATGTTCCTTTGTCTTTTGGAGTGGGCCCCTTGATCATCAAAGTGTGCATATCCTCGTCACTGTGTACCAAAAGATTGTTGCTTTTTGGCAAGGGCTTGTCATCCTTTAGCCACTTCACCTCTGGAAGAGGTTTACCACTGACCTTAACTTCGAGTTTTACATCACCATCAGGGTTAACCTCAAAGGGACTTGACCCTTCTGGCAAGGCAGTGAATCGAGGACCTTCGTGATCCTCTGCTATAGTCTCTCTTGCAGCTGATAGCTTCTTCTTTCCAGGTTTTGCAGTCATTGGTTTTTCTGATGTTATGTCAAACTGTGGCTCAATGGTGAAACTCACCGGTTCAGCAGAATCAGCTTTGAGTTGAACTTCAAATGGCACTTCGACGGTGGGTTGACTTCCTTTGGCAAGAGGGGCAACAGCCAAGCTTACCTTGCAGGACTCTTCTCCAGCCTCATTAAACGCAACACACCTATACGTGCCAGCATCTTCCATAATGGTCTGCTCAATAGTGACGGAAAATTTCCCATGGTCAACATCTTCTTTGATAACAAATCTTCCCTTGTCTTCGATAATCAGTCCATCTCTATACCAGTCAACCTCTGGAGATGGACTACCACCCACAAGAGCACTAAATGTTACATCTTGGCCTGCTGATATTGATTGACTATCGGGCCTCTTTTTAAAATAGGGTGGAGTGTGATCTTCTTGCACTAGCAATTCACATTCAGTTGATGCCATGCCAAAGTCATTTCTAGCAACACACTTGTAATCTGCCTCGTCATCTAGCTCCGTTCGTAGAAAGATCAAACGGCAGGTTTTACCATCAAATTCTGTGCGAACCCGCGTTGTCTGCCTAACTCGAGAATCATCTTTGTGCCACTCAATAGATATTTCAGGAGAGCCAATTACTTCACATTCCAGTGTGACAGGAGAGTTCTCGACAGCTTTCGGTGCCTCCAGTAGCTTTGAAAACTGTGGTGCACTTCCCTGTGGCTTTGTGGCTAGACAAAAACAAATGCAAGGTTCCTTCATACTTCCATATGTGATGGACATATGTCTGAGTGGATCATTCCCGAGACTGCATGAATGCAGTATGTATGAAGTATGATAAGCAGAATGAAAGCATTAGTTGAGAAACATGCGAGTACCCTTCATTGCTGCGAGCACCCGTTACAGCATAAGCACGTTTTATCCACAATAGACAAGTTTAAGTCTGGATAGCTCACTCTAGTGACTGCATCAAGGCAGTAAGAACAATGTAGGAAGTACAATGAGCTGAATAAAAAAGCAGTAGTTAAGACCCGAACGTGTCTTACTTGTCACCAACACCACGTAAAGTATAAGACGTTTTTGCCACAATGGATGAGTTCACGTCTGGGTAGTTTACTCCAGAGCCTGCATCAGGGCAGTATGTAGAATGTATGATGTACAATAAGCTGAATAAATAGCATTAGTTGAGATAATGAAGGCGCCCCAACTCCACTAACACCAGTTACAGTATAAAAGACAAGTTTGCGTCTGGGTAGTAGAGGCTGCATCAGCGTACTATGTACAATGATAATAACTATGTACAATACGATAAATAAAAAGCACTGAGATACATGAAGGTGCCCTCGATTACTACAGAAACAGCTACGATGTAAGCACATAACAGGTCATTTCTGAGTGCCCTTTGCCTCGGTTTCAAAACGTGTCCTTGTGCGAAACCATTCCAATGAAAATGACTTTGACCTGCATGAAAAACGTGAATGGTTTCGCACGAGACCCGTTTTGACACAGACAAAAGACGACTCGGAAATGGCTATTAATATATCGTTATGATATATGATGTATGATATGTTGAGTTAAATGAACGGCTTTAGTCAAGACAGGGGCTAATTACCACAAATAAATTATACGGCAAGTATTAGTATAAAGTGCTACATTCTTAAAGAAGAACATTATGACAAAGTGCAAACAGCAAATTCACATGTTAATGCATTCTTATTTTATTAGCCTCAAAACAGTTTATTTTTAATCAACTATCTCACACAAAACTCATGGCACCACAAGGTAGACCATTACAATAAGCAGCCTTTCAAATACAGATGACTAGCACAGAAAGAACAGGTTACTCTACTTTTGGCAAGGCACTCTTAATTCAATAGCTACGTTAACCAAAATAGTATAAAAAACAGCAATTACGATTATAGCTTCAGCATTGCTCAAGAATGTGGCAATAAGAACATAAGCACAGCAACTACTGGAGCAGTATTAACAATTAAGGCTGTTAAAACGGTTTTTAACATTGATTTTTACTTCACTACAAAACAACATCAATTAAGAAAACGTGTAGCAACAAATGAATAAAAATTCTTACCCTCGATGTTGACGTTAAATGTCCTTGTGGAAGTTCCAGCTGGGTTATTTGCAACACATTTGTAAGCTCCTGAGTCAGATGGGCCAGCACCGACAATGGTCAATGTATGTTTGTCATCCTTTGCTTTAATATCAAAATGGCTGCTGTTTTTTACTGTTGCATCATCCTTGACCCATTCTACAGTTGGTAGGGGCTTGCCACTAACAGTGGCTTCCAACACAATATTACCACCGTCTTCAATAACATTTGGAAATGAGGGCTGGTCTATGAATGCAGGAGGGATGGGCTTTTCCGTGACAGTAAGTTCAGCACTGCAAGATGTTTGTCCAGCTTCATTTGAGGCAGTGCATCGGTATGTGCCAGCATCAGATAAGAGGCAGTTGGAACACTCCAAAGAATGCATGTCATCATCTGAGAGGAACTCAAATCGTGGTTCCCCTTCCAAATCCTTGTCATTCTTTAGCCACTTCACATCTGGTTGAGGTGTACCAGAGACACGAACATCAAATCGTGCCAAATCTCCTTCACATAACTCGATACTGTTCATTTTCTTCAAAAATTCAGGAGCAACAACTGCCTCGTCAACAACGAGTTCAATGGTACAAGAAACTTTACCCACTTTGTTACTCGCTGTGCATGTGAATTCTCCATCGTCAGTTTGCTTCGCATCCTTCACTGTGAGAACAGACCTGTTTCCATCGAACTCCAATTTAAAACGATGGCTGACCCGCACAAGCTTTCCATCTTTAAACCACTCGATTTCTGGTTCTGGGAGACCAGAAACAACTGCTTCAAATCTAGCCTGACCTCCCTCAACAATCTGTGCTCCTTGAGGCTGGACAACAAAGTCTGGTGCACGCATTTCTTTCTTGACTTCAAGATTAGCAGAACATGTATCACTACCACCACTGTTGGTAGCAACACAGGTATATTTCGCAGTGTCGGCTAATCGAGACTGAGTTATCAACAATGTATGAATGCGGCCTTCAGTGTCCATTTGGATATGATCATCAGGAGCAACTTCACTGCCATCTTTGAGCCACTTCAGAGTTGGTTTGGGTCTACCACTAACCTCGACCTCCAAGTCGACATCAGACCCTTCAACAGCCTTTATATCTTCAAGACGCTGAAGGAACCTTGGTGGGATGACATTTTCTCGTACAGTTAATTGTCCTTCACACGATACTTCACCTGCCTCATTAACTGCTGTACATCGATAGGTGGCCTGATCGTCCATTGTGGCACCATAAATGAGATAAGCATAGCTTCCTCTCTCTTCATTCTCAACAAACTCAGTTCTGGATGTTGTTTCCTCAATCAAAACACCATTCTTGTACCAGTCAATATCAGGTTCCGTGCCTTGAACACGAACCTCCAGTCGCACATCCTTATTTTCAGACACTTCAATGTCCCTAAGAGTTTCCAAGAATGCAGGCTTTTTGATCTTTTCTTTGACAGAGAGCTTTCCTGTGCTTGACACTTTACCTACTTCATTTGTAGCAGTAACCATGTAATCTCCTTCATCCTCTGAAAGAATATTCTTTAATACAAGCCTGTGAATGTCACCATCGGATTCAAAGAGAGTCTCTTCACTTCCTTCTATCTTTGCGCCATTGCTGAACCACTCGATATCAGGTGTTGGGTTGCCAGTAACTTCGACCTCAAAAAGTGCTGTCTCACCCTCTGTTACAGTAACATCTTGTAACCTTTTTACAATTTCTGGGGAGACAAGTGGCTTTTCCTCTTTTGGAACTGCAAGTATGCCTTCAAGGGGTACTTCAATTTCCAGGTTAACATTTTCAGATACAGAGATTTCTTCGATGTCGTCACTTGGTTTTTGGTCATCCACAAAAAGCTCCACTTGACATGACACATCTCCAGCCTCATTAGCAGCAACACATTTGTAGATGCCTTCATCATCAAGGATCACTTTGTCAATAGCAAATGTCCCATCAGGTGAGCAATGTAGACGCCCTTTTTCAGGTATTTCTTCGCCTACTTCAGTGTACCATTTTACAGTGGGTGTTGGTGTACCATCAACTTTGACCTCAAAGGAAACAGCATCTCCCTCTAAATGATGTGCGTCTTCAGGCGTCTTTAAGAAAGAGGGAGACCTCTTTTGTTCTTCTATTACCTTTTGTGTTTTAGCTGGTTTGACAACAAGTGGTGCAACACTCTGAACTTTGCCAACATCATTCATAGCCTGGCATTTGAGTTCACCAGAATCCTTTGGCTTTGTTTCATGGATGATCAACCTGTGTGAGTCTTCACCTTTCTTTACTTCGTATCTGCCACCAGGTTCAATGAGGACATTGTTTCTAAACCACGAAATGTCTGGCTCTGGATTTCCCTGCACTTGCACTTCGAACTGTGTATCGCTTCCCTCAACAACTTCCACTGGCTTCAGTTCTTGAAGAAACTCTGGTTTGGTGGTAATTTCATCAACTAGAAGTTCAGCAATACATTCTACTTTCCCAAACGAATTCTTGGCCACACACTTGTACTCTGCTTCATCATCTAACACCGTGCCATCAATAACTAAGGCATGTTTATTTCCCTCTTGAATGATATGCGTATGCTCATCTTCTTCCACAAGGTCATTTTCAACTAACCATTGCACAACTGGTCTAGGCATCCCATCGACTATAACTTCCAACCGAGCTGCATCTCCTTCAACGACATGCGCAGTGGATAGTTCTTTGAGAAACACTGGTGGTTTGCCGCTTGGCTCTTTCTCTGTTGCTGGAGCCACAGCCTCTACGACATCCTGAGTTGTGGTGGGCACTGCCTTGACACCTTCATCAACAACTTTGAGCTGTGCACTTGTAACAGCTTTGCCTGCTATATTAGTAATGATGCATTTGTACTGGCCAGAGTCATTTGGTGCAATGTCTTCAAGCACAAGCAAGGATGAACCAGGCATGGTCTCAATGTCCATACCTTCATCATCTTCAGAAACCTCCTCGTCATCCAAAAACCATTTGACCTTTGGTTCTGGGCTGCCGATGTACTTGACAGAAAACTCAACAGTGTTACCAGCATCTGCTGTGGAGTCATAAAGTTTCTTTGTAAACCTTGGTGGTACAGTGTCTTCTGCAATAACCAGTGTTGCTTCACAAGAAGCTGAACCAAACTTGTTCCTTGCCTTGCATGTGTACGCACCACCATCGTCATCTCTGCAGTTTGTAACGACAAACGTATGTACATTCCCACTTGACTGAGTTTCAAACCTTGGCCCAGATTTTAATAGCTTTGTACCCTTGAGCCATTCTACAAAAGGTGTTGGCTTTCCCTGAACTTTAACTTCTAAACGAACTGGACTTCCATCTGGTATTTCAGTATTTTCTAGGACTTTGGTAAACTCTGGAGCTTTACCTTCACCATTGACTGTCAATTTAGCTGAAGTAGTATCTTTCCCGGCAGAATTTGTTGCTGAACATGTGTACGTTCCCTCGTCATCCATGTCCGACTTGAGTATGTTTAAGATGCAAGTGTTATCAGATGTCACCTTCATTTTGATCCGTTCACTTTCTAGGACTTGCTGTTGATCTTTGAACCAAGTTATATTGGGATCTGGCCTTCCAACCACTGCACATTTCAACTTCACTTGATTCCCTTCTGACACTTCGACGCTTTCCAACTGTGACGTGAATTTGGCTGGTACTTGCAAAGGTGATATGTGGAGATGGGCTGATGACTCTGCTTCTCCAGCCTTATTTGAAGCCTTACAAATATAGTCACCTGCATCTTCCACTTTGCCATACATGAGGATCAAAGCAGAAGTGTCTTCATCATGGACAATTTCCACATACTTGTCTTGCTTAACTGGCTGTCCATCTTTGTACCAGGCTACATCTGGTTCTGGCATACCTGTGACCTTAACGTCAAAGCGTGTGCAAGAGCCTTCCACGATGTACACATCCTTTAAATTTTTGACAAAAGCAGGAGGGCTTGTTGGAGTAACTTGCTTTACAGTAAGTTTGCAGGACTTTCTGACTTCTCCAGCAGTGTTTTTGGCTCTGCATGTGTAGGTTCCCTGATCGCTGCATCGTGCATCCTTGATTTCTAAGCTGCAAATGTCATTCTCTCTTGTGGCATGAAAACGTCTGTGTGGGTAAATTGTAATTGGTTGGTCATCCTTGTACCAAATTACCTCAGGAGGAGGTGTTCCAGTAACAAAGATCTGCATTTCCACTGAGTCCCCTTCCTCTATTGTCTTGTCTTCAAGTTCAGTGGCAAATTCAGGAGGGATGGATCGCCGACGCACTGTAGGCCTACTCTCTGTCATTGAATAAATCTCAGGAGCGCTTATGTCATCTGGTTGAGGAAGTTGAACTTCAATGGGTGCAAACTGAGTCCCATCTTGTCCATCAAGAGTTAAGGTCACTGCCTGGGGTGGTTGATTTGGGTCTCTGCAAAACAGATAGCAAAACAAGTTAATTTACCCATGTTGGTTTTCAAAAAAAATAGCAAATGTTATAGTCAACTCCCACTATAATGGCACCTTCGGGAGCACAATTTGGTGTCTGTAATAGCAGGAGTTCTTTTCAGTCATTCTTATTCGCCATGACCTGAACTCCTGTTCGTAATTAAGGAGTCTGTAATAGCGAGATGTCCTCAAGGCAGGAGTTGACTGTAATCTCAACCCTTTTAGACCAAATTTGCATTTACTGTTTTATTGTCGTGTCCTTTTCTCATTTGAAAAACTTAGTTTTAAATCAATAAATCTGGGTATGTAACAGTGTGTCTGCCATTGTTAACTAGCTATGCTATTTCACATACATTCAGTCATGGAAGGGAATAGTGTCCAGTGATATATGGAAAGGTATTTACAAGAGACCTGGATTGCGAACTCAAATAGCACCTAAGCAACTTCAAAAAAATGATGGTTCAGAGAGTTACTTTAATAAAATTCAAAGCTATTCCTTTGAAAATTGCTATAACGGAGATGTTCTTACATTGTTATAACAGATCTGCCGGTCTGTGGCTCATCCTCTCCCTCTGATTCACCAGCTGTATCCAAATAAACAGAAAGTTGTTAAGAACAAAATCCATGTTTTCTAGAAGTCTACCATTTCAACTGTCAACACGCCTTCAATACTATTGGTCTGATACATATATGTTATTTGCCGGCTGGGAGGTCCGTATCTTGAAAAACTGTGACCGAGGTCACAGTTTTTCACGATACGGACCGACCCAAAGCCAGTAAATAACTTATTTATTTTTTTCTTACTTGGTTAAAAAAAATCTAAAAAGATTGTCTTGCAAAATGTAATTGTATTATACGCGCGCATCCAATGTGCATGTTGAATCGATCGCTAAAAGCTGTGGATAAAGTGAAGAATGATTTGTTTTCGCCAAAGAAAAAAAATTCGCTAAACTGAACAGTACTCACAGAGAAGGTCATCAGAAAAAAAGAGAAAAGTAACTTTAATAGTAAAAAAGAAGCACAATGTAGCAGCAAAAGAGAGCAAAGTGAAATTGAATGAAGTTTGTTTGTGTAGTTTGGTTGTCTGCACACGGCACAACTTTGCGATAATTAATTTAACTGTTTTTAATCAAAACAACCCATTTTCTTGAATGGTGATAAGCAGTATTCGGTTTTGGGGAAAAGTAGCAGAAAGGCAAAGCGTTTAAAAGGATAAATCGAGTCTGTAAACCAGCGACTTGCAGTAAACTGCATTACGGCGTGAAAATCAGTGCGAATGCATAAACAACGATCGACAAACTATAACTTGATTTTGTCAATAAATACAAAAAATACCCGCCTATTAGAGAACTTCAAGGCCTTTAATTCCGCTACTAAGTTAGCTTTTGAAAGAATCAATCGGGTATGTAACTAAGCCGGCGACTTGCAGGTAAGCACAATGGCGTGAAAATCAGAGTAAATAATGCACAAACAACGATCGACAAACTACGGCCATAAGACTTGTACAACTTGATTTTGTCAATAAAGAGAATCAATACTCGCCTTTTGGAGAATTTCAAGGCCTTTAATTCCACTGCTTACTTTTCCTTTCACATTTACAACGGTTGGTGAGCAATTACATTAACTTTGGAGAGCAAAACTTTCGAGGGCTCATTCGCCTCGCCGAAAAATCAAACTGACGAAAGTGTTACCGTTGCCCGTGGGCAGATATAGGAAAATCTTGCCCGCGCTAAGAACCAATCAGATTGCAGGATTTGTTACCGTGCCCTCTTGGAAAAAAAATAAAGTGCCATACTTAAAAGCCAGTCAAATGCACATCAGCCTTATATGAAATGTGGTTGTGACGTAAGTAGTTAATAGTTAAAGGTATGTGAGCTCAACGTTAGTTATACATGTCAGTTAACAATTATTGGAGAAGTGAAAGTTCTCTATGAGTGATTGACTGAATACTGCATTTACACCCAGGCCTTCCTTGTTCCCAAATTAAAATGCATTGAGCTCTTCTAACTTCTAATATACTGCAACAACAGTCACACCTTGACTGACAATCAGCAAACGGTGAGTGATGAAAGACCCAATGAAATCTGTGAGTTTGGTGAAAGTGGAAGGTTACATTCTGAGTCCTGGGCTAGATAGCAGACCAAAACTGGCCACAGTATTAAAATTTCTACCATTAGTCATTAGTTAATAGCCTTACATTTGACTGGTACTGTAGCTATGTGGTTTGACATTTTGGTCTTCTTACATTCAACATTCAGATCTGCCATAGACGTTGCTGTTCCAGCAGTGTTTCTGGCCTGGCAAATGTATGTCCCTTCATCTTCAATATCAACATCCGATATCTTCAAACTGTGTAAATCGCCATCCTTCTCGGCATGGATACGCTCCCCTGTCCCGATTGGACGATCATTCTTCAGCCATGCTACCTCCGGTTCTGGAATACCAGACACACAGGCATCTAGTTGTGTTGGTTGACCCTCTTTTGCTTTCAGATTTTCTAACGGCACAGTAAACACTGGTGCTACTGGAGCTGTAGAAATGATAGGAACCTATCTATTAGCTTTACCGCAATAAAAACACCTTCTTTATTATCACAAAGTCGTTTTGAGCCATTGCCTTTACATGTATTTGTGCTGAAGCATGTTACAATTTTACATATCTTCCACGTGAAGAGCCATTAGATAGTCTTCCATTGACTTTAATCACGATTTCAATAGGCACAAAAACATGCCAGTATCATCGGAATCCAGACAACAAATGGCCAATTTTTCAGAACAGTTCTACACAATGAAAAGAACAATTTAGGTAGTAAGGATGACTGACAAATGTGAAGACAGAAAGGCATTGTAGTCTGGCCAACCACGACAACTTACATTTGACTTCAAAATCTTGTTGCAAAGTTCATAAAGAGCCTTTTCTCACATTCCACGTTTCATTGATCACACTCTAGAATAAAATTATTGAAGTTGATAGATGTCAACACCTACCTGAGACAAACTCTACAGGAACAGTTTCTACAACAGTTTCTCTTTCAGGAGCTGGGACAACAATTTCTGAAATCTTGACAACCATGTGAAAAGGTGTTAGTATGTACTAGTACACAGACACTGTATTTGTACCTAGGCATGCACAGCTAATGCAGTGTATAAGCAAGGTTACTAAGAATGTCATATATGTAAATTAATACCTCATCTGGCATTTTGGATCCAGGTTTTGATTTTAACTTCACGGTGTACTCTAGTTGAGAGAAAATAAAAAGAAATAATAGTTTCAGAAAGTTTGTAGATGAACTGTTTTACTTCCAAACGTGGGTTAGTCTAAAAATTAGACAAGTCTCAAGATATTTTTACTAAATACAAAAACATCAAACACCACCTACAAAATATGTAACAACACAAATGGGGTTCATTCACAGATAGAATTACCCTGTATAGTGTATTTAACAGTACCTCATCAAGGTACTGCCAAATAGCGCTTATTTGAATGGTCACACTCAAGTGTTTCATCCACTAAACATAAATGTCAAAATGGCATCACAGCTGTATGACTCAATGTTTGCATTAGGGCTTATGATTTTCTCTCCATGCTTATATGTACGTTTTTCAAGCATAAAGGTATTACCAGCCGGCATGATGATCTCTGCTGTGGACTTCTTGCGTTGTAAAACTGATGATGGCACCCAGATTTCGTTGTCCTTGGAACCATCTGCTAGTAGCCTGACTACCTTGTACATTCCGGGGCGTGAAAGTCGGTCCAGAACAACCACAGTCTCTTCTTTCCGAAGGCATATGTTGTTATGGTCATCTCTGTAATCCTCTAATGCTACATAGAACTCCACCTCTTTTGGAGTGCCAGGAACAAGGATCTCAAACCTCGAATTAAATCATAATAAGCATTAATTTGGAAGTAAAGCCTCGTCCAGAAACAGGCTTGCCAGTGCTTCACTCTGGTCCCTGTATCATGAACTAAGACTCAAGTAAGGCAGGTCTTCATGGGCCTCCCACTGCAGATTCCCCCTCATCACCCCCACCCCCTCCCCCCAGCGAGTACACTAGAACTAAGTAGCACCCCCAAGGGGTATACCATTAAATTTTAACTATGTTAAACACTTACTGGGTCTTCTGACGGATTTCTGCACAAAGGCGATCAACAACTTCTTTGCCAGCCTGCAAAGACAAGAGTTTAGATTGTGTGCTTTGATATCGGTAGGCATCTTCATTACAAATAGATCATTTCATTCCAATAGATCACCACCATGCAATGGGTTCTGTTCAAAAGTTAAAGCTCTGCCTTTGTTTCTACAGATAGAATCCAGGGGCTTGCAGTTGAATAGTTTGATAGTAGATCAGAAAACATTGCCAATTGCACTAATAGGTAGAATATGAAACTTGTGAAGTTATAGATGCATAATGATCTTATAGAAGTCTTATCTGGATGTTTGTGCATGCTGTTTGCCCTGCTTGCCTTCTTGCCATCCTCTGCCATCAGGTAATATATCAAACACGAGGGACAGTGCTTCATTGGGATATCCAAACAATGAGAAGAGAGTTAAAAATACGACGCGCAGCGGAGTAATGTTCATGAAATTTGGTGTTTGGATAGCCGATGAAACACTGTCTCGAGTGTGAGAAATTTAAAGGGAAAATGATAAGACTGGTAAATGGCAAGACATGAGCCTTCTTTTAATGTATACAGTACCTCAAGATCATCTGTATCAACACCAGCCTTTCGCCCAGACTCCAAAAGGTCACCAAGGTATGCTCTGTATTCTAAAACACGTTCAACAGGGCGATCCAGGAGTTCATCAATGGGACGACAAGGCCCTTCTGCCTCACACTTCTGCAATGTTAAAAAGTAAAATGGATGTGTCCAAGCATGTATTATCTCACCCTATCGGAATCTTTGATTACAAGCTCTGTACAGTACATCTACACATCTTAGGCAAAAATGTTGTGTTTTATCCCATGTTGATAACACTGCAGTGACAATATTTTCAATAGTACAGGCAGCAATATATTTTATCCTGTTATTTCGGTGACAGATGACAATCTAGATGAGTGGTTGAGGAGTGGAGGGGGCCTATATTCTAGCTCCAGCACAACCACTTTGGACACGAGAATGATTTCTTTACTCCTCCTTGTTTCAGATATGTCCAGGATTGAACGCTAATGAGATGCAGGTTCCTTATGACAGGCATCACGAAGTGTCCTCATTAATAAAAGTTCACCAAAACACACCAAATTCTGTCAAATATGAAGTAATATGGAAATGTCAAATAACCCCGTCAAACATGAAGTACGTATTAAACAATGCTTGCGTTCAATCCTGGACATAAGTGCCTTGTTTTGAGGTCATCTGCTTCCACCACTGCCCGTACAAGCAAACTTATTCTGTAAGTACCTTATTGTTACTTATTATTGCGGGACTTCATTTCCACAATATTCGCGATTTTCAAAAAATTGTGAACTTAAAGAACCCCCGGAAAAAGCTTTTCCAAAAATTAATCACAGTAATTCTTTAATCAATGGCAACGAAAGTATACTAAGTAATTATCTTGTCCATGTTCCCTATTTAAGTTCTCGGCATTCAAGCTCTCTTTGCATGGATCGTTTTGTTATAAAGTTTTCTTCACTGTCATTGGAAACTATTGCTATGGAAAATTAAAATCGGTTGTGCCAATTCTCAGACTGACAGTTTGTTAATGAAGATCACTAGTTTGACAATTTTCAAGTCCCGAGAAATGTACATGTTTTATTTTTGCAAAATTAAGTTCCCACAAAAATAAGTAATAATTAAGGTACACACAAATTACCAATCAACTGCTTAGTGAGAGCTCAAAAATGGAGTACAATTGATTGCAAAGATTACCCACCTTGAAGAAGTCTTTTGGATGTGCTTCAAGAAAGCTGTCTGAGTCACCTTTCCCATCACAGAAGGTTATATATCTGTCAAGCTCGTGTTCCTTAGAGGAGATACGCAAATATTCATTGTTTATAAGTATCAAACCTTGAAACGTAACAATCTACCTTTATAATAAATGTTACTAACTCATATCACTATTGACATTATCTTAACATTTTTTTGCCTTTGTAGGGAGGGGAGACCAAACATTAATATTCTGCACATGTTGGACATCTTTGAACTTTCAACTACCAATAATGTTGGTAAAGGTAAAGGTAAAGTCTGCTTACGAGCCAAGGGGCCCATCAGGTCGGAGCTTATCCCGGTTTCCGTAGCATGAAGCGTCTAGGAGTATTTCTACTCCCCCCTGGATGGGATGCTAGTCCATCGCAGGGTTACCCCCAGCAGTAAATTCGCCAGTACCCATTTATACACCTGGGTGGAGAGAGGCACTATGACAGTTAAGTATCTTGCCCAAGAACACAATGCAGTGCCCCGGCCAGGGCTCGAACCCGGACCGCCTGATCCGGAGTCCAGTGCAGTAGTGTAGCAGCTCTCATAAGCTTGTAATTCTACTGGTCCTCTAGTTAGCAGCTGCTATTGTTTTGGGGGCTAGGGGCATTGTTCTTGTTGTTTGTTCTATTGTTCTCTCAGCCACTCATGTGAGACCTTACGAGAGCTGCTACATGACCCGTCCAGTGCACTAACCATTTGGCCACCGCGCCTGTGTCACCAATAATGTTACTGTCAATTAAAAAAAATTAATAACGAATTTAATTAAGATGGAACCTTACCCTTTTTTTGAACACCATGCCAACTTCTGATGGATTTCCTTTGCACTTGGCCAGTTCCTCACAGAAGATCCTACAAAAGTCCAAATGCAAGTCTAGTAACCACAAGTAGTCATTGCATACAGATTTTTCCAATGCTTTGCCATTATTTCAACATCACAACTCCTGGCTTTCCTAGCTGTTGTGACTATTGTTATTGCTAAAAATAATGCTATTTTATTCTCAGGGTGATGTTCATGTAACTGTCCATCTAATGTTAGTTGGGCCACTTTGGCAGTGAAGAACCAATTGTATTCTTCAACAAAAAAAACATAACATAACTTGCTTTTTACAAATAACCAAAGTTGGGATGCTATACACTTTCATGACGTGGCATAATTTATTCTCTTTGTCTACCTGTCCTTGGTTTAAGTTAAAACACGTACAAGTAGTTGTAATTAACTTACACTTTGTGGAAGAAGAAGACATCCTCTGAATTGATAAAGATGGTGTCTTTATTGTCAGCCAACTGAGCTGGAGCTTTGGGTAGCTGATAGATATAATCCTGCAAGATACAAAAAAAATATTGTATGAATTTCATTCTTTACTTAAAGCATTATGCCAATAATCTATCTCTCTTTGATAAGAAATTATTCTTAAGTAAAAGGATTATGAGAACATGAAATCCTTTCATCTCAGGATAAGAAGGAAGGTATTAATGCTGACATGGGGGCTAATGAAATTAACTCTTTCACTACCAGTGGTCCATAATGGCAAGTTCAAAATTACAGTGAACAAAAAAAATCAAATTTTAATTCTCACAATTTTGAAAAAAACAAACATCAACAGCACAAGAAAGTATGCTATATTGTCACTTGAATGCTAGCACACTACATGTACATGTAGGATTTCATCTAAGGTGCTTAATTATGTCTGTACCATTATAACATTCAAACTTCTTACCTCAGCAAGTGACCTTAAGTCATCCACATATTTCTCTTCGCTTTCAATTAGCTTATCAGTGATGGCATTCATTTTCTGGAGCTCGGCTTCTCTGTCCAAGTCAGGAGCTTCTCCATTCACATAAGGATATGGAAAGGTGAACTCTACTGCATCAAAGTTGTAGTCCTTGGGTGTGGTCATAAGGTGCACCTCAGACTCCACTCTTGGTTGATCTTCATCAGTGGGGTGGCCATTAGGTAGCTGACTGGCATCAATGCATGGGGAAGACCCCCTTCGGGGAGTCCCTGGTGGTGTGAAGATCAGAACTGAACCAGCATGTTGTGGTATGAGAAGCTCAACATGTTTTGGAGGTTCCATTCTAATGTCAGGAAACAAAATTTACAGGATAACAAATTGGAAGTTGTTTATAAAAAGAACATTTCCAAGCTATGGCTCTGAATGAAAATGAAAGCAAAATGGGGCTACATGTATGTGTAGGTCACAAATACAGACTTTTCAATGTTCGTGTTGAACTTACGGTCTGCGACTACTGGCCACAGAATCTTCAATCTTCCTACAGATGTTTTCATTTGCTCTTTTCATGTCTCTTTCAACTCTGTCGATCTCCTCAGGACTAGTCTTGTCCAAGGTATCAGGTGTACTCTCAACAGTTTTCTTGGACCGCACATCAACATTCAGATTCTCAGAGGGCGGTAGAGCACCAAATACATAGAGATTTGATGTCATTTCAGGCTTTTCTGGAACCAGCATCTCCACTTCAGTTCTTGTCTCTTGCTTGATGCTTGTTGTGGTTTCCCGTGTTGTTGTTTTCCACACCCTCTTCCTTATGAGCTGAGCCTGATCTGATGAGGATGGTGGTGTTGTTTGCGTGTGAAGGGCTGTTTCAACTTCAATGTCCTTGCTGATAAAGGGTCCTAAGGAAGTCACTGTGACATCTTTTTTCACCACTTCTGCACCCCATGGAGCCAAAGCCATCTGACTTGGTTCTCGCTTGGTATCTTCACTGATGTGGACCAGTATCTCGTGTTCTGGGATCTGGACAGGTTTCACAGCCTTGCCTCCTTCAAACCAACCCTGAATCTCAGACTTGATGATTGGCTCAATCTTCTGTTCAGCTTCTATGCTCACTGGCGTATCTGACCTCACTCGCACTGACACCTGTGGACGTTTGGCTGGTCCAGCTTCTTCAAATACTTCCCGATCACCAGCCCTCTTGCTGCCAAGGACTCCATCAATGAATGACGATAGGACATTCACGCGCACTGGCTTCTCATAATCTGCTGAGTCAGGCCTGGATTCTAGTAATTCTTTCTCATAGGCCTCTACACTTTCAGCTGTTACTTCTTCTGCCTGAAACAATCATTGACGAGGAAAAAAGTTAACTTGTATAACAAAGAAACAAAGTTCATCAGTGTGATTGTCCAGTTACAGGTAGTTCTGAAAAATGTTGTTGGTAGTACTAAACAAATGCTACATGTAAGAAACACAATTGGCATCCAAGGGTATTTCATGAGGATGGCAATAAAAACCTTGACCAGAAAAGTCTCATATGTCAAGGTGGGTTGAGCAGAAATCTTGTTTTAAAAGATTTTTGACCATTCAACATTAAAACAGCTACGGAAAGTTCCTGTACCTTGGGTGGTAGTCCTCTCTGCTTCCTTTCCCTCAGTCTCTCTGCTAAACGGAAAAGGTCATTATCCATGAGCTCAAACTTGGTGGCAATCTCTTTCTGTTTAGACATGAGGTCCTTGGCTCTGTAGCGTGGTTCATCCATCGTAAGCTTGGCAGAGAGTTCAGCCAATTTCTTCAGTCGTGCCTCTTGCTTGTTCAAGCCAGGCTTAACAAAGCCTTCTAGCATGTCAAGAAGGTTTATGACTTCTTCCTCTGTTTTGCACCTTTTTGCTCCATCCAGTGTGGTTTTCAAGAAATGCTCACTGTCACTGATCCAGACTGAAGCCTGGAAAATAACAAGGAAGATAAATTCAACAAATGAAAGAATGAACAAAACAAAATAAAACATGAGAGTTCCTTTGTATGGTGCATTATGGAACAACCTATAACAACTAGGATGGATCCCTGAAATAATAGCAAACAGGATCTTGCACTGACACAGTTTCCTCTGACAGTGGAAAGGAGAATTGAGCTGGGTAACTTGAGGAGGCACAAAGAAGGAGAAGGAGAGAAGAACTCTTGATGGTGGACATCAGGTAATCAAGAGAAACCACCATGAATTTAGCAAGTCACAAGAGATCACTTTCTTTGTGCCCTACATGATACATTGTATCAGTGTGATATTCACCCAGGTTCTGAAATTAACAGACAGACAGACAGACAGACAGACAGACAGACAGACAGACAACACACAAAGATGGACCAACTGCCTGACATTTTGCCAGGTAAAGATTAACGATAGTAACTAACCTGTTCATAAAGTTGGTGAAACTCTATTGATGCTTCCAGCATAGCTCTGTGCTCCTCCATCCTGGACAAGAATCTCTGCCAGCGTACTTCCATTGCAGACACTTGTCGCATGATGGCAGGTGCATCATGATGATTTAACTGTCTTAACTTTTCTGCTTCCTCTACCAATCTGCCAACTTCTACATCAGCAGGCTGTTGAAACAATTCAAATTTCAAAGATACACATTTAGATTCAATTTAGCTCCTTATGCAATTTAAGTGTAATAGCTTCTTTGATACCTACCTTAACTGATTCTAGAAATGAATCTGACTCTTGCAGCAGAGTAACAGCGTCAAGTAAAGTGATGCCATACTTTCGATTAAGAGCAAGCAACTCTCGAGTGTGTTCCTCAATTGTTAGGTTGACCTGTTAAAATAATAAAGATTATAAAACTTTTCTTTTTATGAAATCAACTCTTTTAAGTCATATGATTCAGATTCTGAGGCATGAAACAACTGGCAGTTACATGCAAATGAGCAGAATTAAGATATGGAGGCGAGAGTTTGACCCATTATCCTTCCCCTCATGACGCATTCAAGTACAACAGTGCCTCATGCCACCCGGGTGTAAGAAACCTGACAATAAGGCTACAGGAAATAGCATCTCATCCAGAGGGAGGAGTAATACTCCTAGTCACTTAACACTATAGAAACTGGTTTAAGGGCCAGCCGCGTGGGCCACCTACATCCCCACAGGGCTTGAAAAAAGTCAAATTCCAGCTTGCCCTTCGGACAAGCAGCTCCCAAATTTTGCTTGCATGGAGCAGTTGCATGCTTGTCTAAATTTACTATTTTTTTATGATTTAGTCAGCAGAGGAGCTGCATGGGCCCTTATTTATTTCAGAACATACCGTACTTATAGCTTGTTCAAATTCGCACAGTCGCACACTTTCCAACAATTTGTCTTTATGATGCTCCCACAAAGACCTCCATTCATCATGTCTCCCTTCTGATCTCTCAAGGAAGCCCTTGATCTCGTCACGTGACACAGAGACAGCAGCGGAGGTGGCAGCTCGACTCAAAACATCTTGGGCACTGACTGTGGTGAAGTTGTAAAGATCCTGAACTGTCTGGTAGTTGGCTAGATGATCCTGAAGGAGAAGCTGCGCATTGTTTATGTCTCTTGGAAGAGGCTGTGTTCGCAATCCATATGTCATGTCATCCATCATTTGAAGGAGCTGAGGAATAAAATTCAGTCAGGATTAAACTAAAAAAGCTGTCAAGTGACTTTACCCTTCCACTTCCAAGATCCTCAAAGTACAAAATTGAAAAGCCAAATGAAAGCACTCTATAGCTTAATCACTGGTCGCACACCAAGATTCTGTCCATGATTTATGAACCTTGCCATAATAAACAGTAAAGTGTTCACACTTCAAATTGCAATTAGTGCTTTAAAAAATCAATTTTAATTGTATGCAATGAAATCATTTAAGCATCAAGGAACAGAAAACTCACTTTCTCGACACTTGTGTAAAATGTTGCTGACATTGACAGAAGCACCTCGTAATCTGCCAAAAGAGTCTTGAACCTTTGATATGCAATCTGTAGTTCATCTGTGATGACTCTGATGGCTGCCTTGTAACTACCCTCTGCCTCTGAGAGCTCCTCTGCTGCACGGAGATGGGATTGAACATCTTCATCTGTGCGCTGAAGAGTAAAGCAAACAAACTTTTTGTCACTACACGGATTTCCGATATTGTAAAAGAAAGGGGGGTTGATAATCTCAGAGGTAACTTAAGTGATCTTTTATGCCTGTGATGTCACCAACAATTTCTGTACCTCTGACATCCAACCCAACAAATTAATTTGTTGTGTGTTATTTTCAGCTTACCCTAGCAGCATCTTTAAACCTCAGCAGCTTGTCCTCTAGCTCTTTTGGATCAGCTGGAAGGGAACTATAGTCCACTTTGACTGGGAAAAAAGCATCACTTTGTTCTTTGATCCATAAGATGACCTAACAGGATTAAATTGTAGAAAAGACTTAGTGAAAGAGGATTCAAGTCAGTCAGTCGGTTTGTTTGTCTGTCTTTTTGTCCGTCAGTCCATCAGTCAGTCTGTTGGTCGGTCTTTCTGTGCCTGTCTATCAGCCCATCAGCCAGTCAGGCAGTTATTCATCCAGTCAGTCTTTCAATATGGTCAGTCAGTTCTTGAGCAGTCAGCCAGTTGGTTAGTCAATCATTCAGTCAGTCAGTCAGTCAGTCAAGTTAATCAGTCAGTCAATCATAGAAACTGCCAGTCAGTAAGCCTGACAGTCCATCGGTGTATGGATACAGATTTGGTAAGCCAAACAAGACAGCACAAATAACAATAATGAAAATTCACCCTACTAAACGTTAAATGTACTGTATATTACAAACAAGAGATCGCTTACCTCCCGAGTGTCCTTTTCAAACTGTACAAACTCAGCACTCAGCTGTCTGTTCTTGTTTAGTTGCTCTTCTCTTAGGGTCCACAGCTGGCCAAGTTTATGGACCCTTGCTTCCAGAGTGGCCAGGAACTTCTGTACGCAATCAGCAGTTGCCCCCCTGTCCAGATGCTCCTCTCTGGGCTCCTGGATAGGAAACATGCTTAACTTATTTACCACTGATAACAAACAGTTGTTAGGTCATATAATGTGCAGGTGGTATAATCAAACTACAGTTTGTAGCTCAATTTTTCATTTATCTCCATCAATGGTTAATTAATAATCTTAGTCACAGAATCCTCACAATCAACTACAGTTAACAGCCAAAGCAGAGAGGAAGAGGAGGAGGAGGAGGAGGAGGAGGAGGAGGAGGAGCAGGAGCAGGAGGAGGAGCAGGAGCAGGAGGAGGAGCAGGAGGAGGAGGAGGAGCAGGAGGAGGAGGAGGAGGAGGAGGGGGAGGTGATGAAATGTTTTTCTAAAGCCCTTCAATTTGGACACATGGGCTGTGAACAAGCTAAAAGAACACATCCCAACAATGAAGCAACAACCTGCCAGACCATAAAGCTCAACACTGAAAGTGCTGATCGCTCAACAACCTAACTTCTTACCCTTTGCCATTAACTTTATGTCAAAAGAAACTTACTTTTCGCAGTTCATCAAGAAGAGCTTGCGACTCCTTCTGCATTTGTCCAGATGCTGAGATAATGGCATCCTGCAGCTGTTCCTGCCGTGCAAGCATTGCTGGTGATGCATCAACATTTTCCTTGGGCTCATCACTTGTCAGCTGACTAGAGAGCTCTTCAAGTTTGCTGAAAAGCTGTCAAGAAATAACCAAATCAATCAGGCAATTAAGAGGGAATGCTTTCCTTTCAAACTGTATCCGTAATAATTTATGTTAATTCTCCCTACTCTTTACACTACGATTCTTTTAAAGTTGAGAGAATATGTGGGTACATCAATAATTATATTGGAACAAGTTTCCTTCCAGACTTAAGGCACCTTCCCCAGGGTTTTCTTCTCTTTTTGAGTAACCAAAGATTTCCGTAAAGTAGACAGTTTTGGGTCCAGAGGACTCATTTAAAGGGCTCAAGCCTGTCGATTCTAGGGGAACTGGGGGTTTGCTTCTCCGGAATTTCTTTTTTAATTGAACACCAGAAAACCCATTTTCCTGGCATTTTCTTTGAGACATATGCTGACCATCATAACTGTCACAACAAAAAACTCTCTTCCTTAAGTCCTCTCCCTGCACTAGCATCCATATTTGGAAATCCAATAATGGCAGACAGCAAATTCCATTGTTAACCTACTTTCCTGCTGCTGTAGCATGATTTGGTAAAAAAAAGACATGAACATTACATTCTCAAACTGCTTTTGGGTTGAAATGTTTTTTATGTTGTCCGAAAAGGTAAGAGAGCAAAGTTTTATTGACATCAGGCTTTTCAGCCCAACAAATTCATTTCTTTGGTGGCATGTTTATCTAGCTACCAACTGACGTAGCCGGTGGACCCTTGTAGTGTAATCGGTGAATTGAGTTCGCTGGCTACCAGCTCTTATATACAACCCTACTTTCCAGTGTTCTTAGAAATGCGCCTACCAGTTGTCTGTGTCGATGGAAATCAAAGTACATTTTTCCCAACTTCAGTCGGTACTCAAGCCGAGCAGTGAACCTATTCCACAGATCCTGCATGTCTTGCACCTTAGCAATGTCTGTCTTTGATCGTGCATTTGATACATCAAGGGCTTTGGCCATTTTGCCATCAAGTTCCTGCAAATGCATAACAAAGTGGATCAGGAGAAGAACAGGTGGCTTTAAACCAGTTTCTGTTTATTTTTAATCTTCTTCACATTCTGTTTTGGCTAAATGAGGACAATGAGGACTGCCATCTGCTTAAGACATATAAACCACTAATGCCAAATGCTGACTACTAACTCTCCACATACCAACACCCTTTCCCCTTGGAATGCCTAATCATTTGCAGATGTTATTTTAAGACCCTGAGTATTGGTCTTGTCTGCGGCTTGAATCTTCAACCTCCCGCACAGTAGTCCAGTGCTCAACAAACTGAGCCAACTGGTTGGCGGGCTAGCATCCCATTCAGGGGGAGTAACAATGCTCCCTGTTGATTGGTACCATAGAAACTTGTAATAAGCACAGCACTAATGATCTATCTCACTACTCCAATTATAAAAATTACTAGTTAGGATTTTAACAGCCTTTAATGTTGGTCTGCTTTGTGGGTTGATCTAATCAAATTTAAGTTTAGTCGTTACTTTACAACTTCAAGCTCTCACCTGTCTCTCTGAATCAAGTTCCTGGTGTGAGTACAAAAAATCCTGTGATGTTTTGACAGAATCACCCATCACAGTATTGTGATCAAGAAAGTCTTCACCAACATTCTTCACCCATCCACAGAGCTGCATCAAAAAAACGAACACCATAAGACCTTTAATGTTATTATTGACAAAAAGTACAACATTTTACCCCCTTCAGTTCAAAGCTCAAAGCATTCATTCTCATTACTGATTGCAACACATCTCTTACAGCAAGAGACCCAAAAGTGTGACCACTTTTAATTAATTCACATTCTTTCATGCAGTCATTATCCAATCAGAAGCCGAGGACAGCTTCCAGTAGACTTCTGATTGGGTTAAATCTGCATGAAAGAATGTAAATAAATTAAAAGTGGTCACACTTTTGGGCAACTTGCTGTAAAATGTAAGTTCTAAGAATCTGGTGCTGCATCAAGGCAACATTCCCTATTTGATGGTTTTCTTAACTCCTTCACCTGCCCACTTACATTATAACAGTGTGCTGACTAGGACTTTTTAGCTTCTTTACCATTTAATTGTAGATGTCAATTTTAACCCTGTAAATAGCACCTTTTAACCCTCGGGAAAGAGTGCTTTTTTGTTATCATTATCATTATTGTTACAAGGACATATTGATCTGACTCTTACATCTTCAAACTCCTTGTCAGCAGGATCAGGTTCCACATTGACAAGCATTGCAGTGCTTCGTTCTTGCAGCTCTTCATACATCCTCACTATCACTGGTTGGTGTTTTCCATCTGCCAGTTTCTCCTGTAGCATCTTTCCATCTCGCAGTTGCGCTGCTGATGCTGCATTGATAGCACCGTAGAGTTCCTTTTGATCTTCAACTGTCAGCTTCTCTTCGGTGATTTTGCCTCCAATTTCATCAAGTTTACTAAGAGCCTTGAAGATAAAAAGATTTACACTACAATCTAAGAATTCTTAAAATCTGGCTTCCATTGGACCCTTTGACTAGCTCGTTTAATTCTTTCAGTTTAGCTTCAACTACAATTGTTAACCCTTAACTTGCTCATGTCTGCCCTGGTAGCAAAGTCAGTTGAGCAAGGGTGATCTAATCCAGAGGTTACAGGGATGTAGCCAGGGGGTCCTGGGATGCCTGTGTCCTCCCCCCCCCCCCCCCCCCCACCCCGCTCCTTTGTGAGATAACTTTTTAACCTTACAATTCAGGTGGTGAAAAAGTGTGAATCGGAAGAATCATCATGCCACATTATCTTTTCTAGTGCTAGGTAGTTACATACTCCATCTTCAGGACTGAACATCTGCAGTGGACTATGTAACTGGGTGTGACACAGTGTAACCTCCCCCCACCACCCCTCCCCTTGGAAAATCCCAGCTTCACCCCTGGGTTATGGGATCAAATTCCAGTAGGGTGAAATAATTTTTATTTACATAAAAGTGGTCCCCTGTTACCTTACTAAGGAGTTAATTATCATATTTCCCAGCTATAGGTCTAAATAATTGCCTAACCTGTCGATGCTTCCAAGAAGTTTTACGATGTACTTAATTTATTAATAAAATAATTGTCACTTACTCTTCTGCTGTTTTTGAAAAAAGCAAGTGTCTCCAACAACAGTTTCGTTCTCTCCTCCACACGCTGTTTGAATAATTGCAAGTTTGTCTGTAGTTGAGTAATCTTCTGCTGTGTGTCTTGCATGTCCCCAAAGTCTCCATGCACAAGCTTTTCTGTTTCGCGTGCAAGTCTCTGCCCAGCCTCTTCCTTTTCCTGATGATGACAAAAAAAAAATCAAGTGAATTTTGCTCTACGTACCTGTTAAATGTAACTATAATAATTACCTGGAAACTGCTTTATATCTTTTTTCTTTTGACATTTGAGCTACAGATACTCTGTAGGTACAGTGTACATGCATAGCATACTTCTCAAACTCATTAATAATTCATCTGGTAAACACAAAGGAAATCAGAACCGTGACGGTGGTTTGAAATCTGATCTTAATTAGCATGGATTTTTAAGATTTTATTTCTCTGTTTTCTCCGTAGTTTTAGTTTCGATTGAGAAGATATATAAAACACTCGTGAGAGTGTTTCATCACATGTCCAAACACCTCAAAGTTTGTCAAAAATACTCCGCTATGCGTTATATTTTCAAGTCTCTTAGACTCGGTGTTTGGAAATGTGATGAAACACTCTCCTTCGTGTTTGATATATTACATGAAAACCTTCATAACCTTTGAGGGGTTGAACTTGGATCTACCATTAAACAACTCCTGATAGTGATGAGAACAGATTTGAACCCAAGAGCTCTAGATTTCTGGTGCCATAACCTTTTCAAGTCTGGCACGCTAACCACTAGACTACGCTGCCTCCTTGGGTACAAAGGGTGTAGTAGACCACCTTCAAGAAAACCGCTAGTTGAATAGTAAAAGCAGAGTACTCACCCTGGCTGCTTCCTCAAACTTAGAGTGTTCATCAAGCAGGACTTGGGTTGATGCTGCAGAGTCTCCATATTCTTGGTAGCTAAGATAATCCTCTGCTTCTTCATTTAGCCATTTTGTGATCTGTTACAAGGAACAATGTTGAACTGACTTTAAGGGAACCTCGGCTCTTGAGGCAAGTTGACGTTAAGTTGTTAGAAATACTGCCTAAATTACAAATTTAACTGAACAAGGGAGATACATACTACTTATTAACCGAGAGTGAGGTCATTACAGGGGAATCTCAGACCGAGGCCTTGGTGTATTGACCGAGCGATAGCGAGGTCAATACACCGTCCAAGTGGACGAAGTGGACGAGGTTAATAAGTCCAAGTGGACGAGGTTAATAAGTTATTTATTATATGGCCTTTTTAGCGCTGAAAAAAGGAAAACGTTTTTCAATATCTACTTGGGCGCGCAAGAGGTCATTCGAGATCATGCAATCTAAACCAGAAGAAACGGTTTCTTCGACAATGAGTCAATTTTTGTCTTCATTACGCCAAGATCTAGGGCAAATTTAACCACTTTAATTTTCACAAAACAAACTGACCTGTGTTTACAAGTGTTTGACCCTTAAAAAGTTATAAAAAGCTAAGGCAAGAAAAATTTTCATAATGCCTGGTCATTACAAGAAAATCTTGCCCGCTCATCAGCCAATCAGAGTGCGCGTACTATTGTAGCCATATAATAAAACATTCTACTATTAATAATAATAAGCGGAGAAGATTATCGCTTTTAAAATTTCCCACGCGCCGCCATTTTGGATTTTATGACGTCACTGCATTGTCGCTATTGTTAGGAAGCAGAGGTTCTTTTGTGCGAAACAATTGGGCAACACACTGACGTCATAAATTCCAAAATGGCATGGCGCGGGAAATTTAAAAGCGATAATCTTTTCTGTTTATTATTGTTGTTAAACGTTATATTTTTCTTGTTCAGTAAAATTTTATTGTAACTGACAACAATAATTAGATTACTACCACAACAACTTAATAACAAATGACTTCATTTCTTGTCCTCACTAATGTAGAAATTCTATCTAGATCTATTATTGTCAGTATTCTAGGGTGTAATGCATGTTGACAGGTCTCCTCAAGCTTATGGTGGCTGAACACAGTGTCCATGCACTCTTTGGATTCAACACTGATGCAAGTCTAAGCACATATGCTCAAGGCATTGAGAGTAACAAAATTTAAATGCATGCATGTCCAGTTGATCAAAAAGCTGCAACTGGGCATTTTATTGTCTTACCAGAAAGGCATGATTTCAAATGAACCAGTCATTAGAATTTTAAGAAATTTCACAAAGTTGTACTTTAGGAAACAAGAAAACTGCTGATAACAAAAAATCTGAAATTTAACAATGAAAGGAATTTTTAAACATCCTTGGGCATTACTGGAAAACACAAAGCAACATAAATAATAAATTTATTAAAATTCCCTCTGTTAAAACTTTATTACTTCAATGTTAAAATGCCAGAATTTTTTTGAGTTTGTTGTGTTGTTTTACACAGACGATGAAAAAAAAATAATGACTGAATTTTTTAAAATCAAGTGGAATTCAAATTTTTTGGTACATTAATATTTAGCTGGATTGCCATGGAAATGCAACATGGTCTTAATTGCAACATGCAAAAATTACAAACACAGTAGCTTATCTTATAACCACGAGGGAAGGTTGTGAAGTATACCAATGGAGGCAATGGTCGTAAATCGGTGTCTACGTGTAAACCCTTCTCTCTAAAATGTCCCTGGGTATGAAACGATGGCATTTAAAGGGAAAGGAGCAAAGTCAGGCTACTTGCTCTGTTGGTGGCATGAAATGACTGAGAATGTGGCAAAGTTGTGCCGTTGGACGACACAGGAATGGATGGTTGTTGTACATACTGGCCCTTTAAAAAAAGCTTATCTTATAACCTGCTAATTTTGAGCTCATCAGCTACAGCACTTTAGACGAGAAAGCAAAATAAAGGATAGGTACTCCAAAGATTGGAAAACTGTGTTCAGCCACCTTAACAAAGGCCAGGAGGGATCCTGGCATAATTCAAAACAAGTATTATCACATTGTATCACACTTTACACATTCATTTCTTGTTGTACAGTTCAATACCACACACTCTTAACTCAATCAACAGCTCATTCTTCAAAAAAAAAGGCACAGATCATGTACCTTTTGTATTTCTTCATCGATCTTGCATCTCTTAATACACTGCTCAAGAACCTTTTTTCTCTCTTTCCATTGTTCATCAAGTTGTTGCCGTCGATGGTGCAATGCCTCTAGAATACGCTCAACACCGTAACATGCTGCTTTGGTGGCGTGGCTATTGTTTATGTCAGCATGTGTACTGGCCTCACGTAATTTGTCCAGTAAAGCTTGACCTTTGGCTAAAGTCTTCATTGATAATTCCAACACGCTTTTCCTCAGCTCCTGATGTTGATGAAGTAATGAAGATGAGGATGTAACATCTTCGGCTAAAAGCACACGGCTGATATCATCTTGTGTGGCATCAATTTTGTCGGAGAACTGTTCAGAAACAATGCCACATAAAATTGATATTTAGTATTGTAGTCATAAAACAATTTAAGATTCAAGAACATCATGAACTGCTTGGAATAGTCATGGTTTAGAAATGCGTTAAGTATTTAGATTATTCCATAGTTAATACCTGCCACGTCATCTCTTCCCATCAGTTGATTTTATATGTTAAGTTACTAGTTCAGGTGTTTGGATCACATTTAAGAGCAGATAAAAAAATGTTGAAGGAAATAAGCTGATGCAGGTATATTCTCACTAAGAAAATACAGAAGGCATACTAATGTGAATGAACTTAAATGGGGCAATAGAATTTTGCTGGCCGCGTATCTATGAAATGCTTCTTTGTTCATCACACAATTGGCCCATTAGCCAATCCTGCTGTAGTTGTCTGTAGGTATTAGCTAAGCTTAGCCATAAAGAACTTAGTGTCACATTCCTGATCACAACTGATTACTTGATGTTAAAACCATGATTAGCTGGGTTATCCCCCAAAAAATTAATCTCCAACTAAGGAGGTCCAGCATTGCAGCCTTAATTACCAATAAACAAACCTAAACAATTAAAACAAATAAATTCTTTTACAATACAGCTGGTTAACAATCTGATCCAAGGTTTACCACATCTTAACAAGGTGAAAGCCATGTGGCTGTGAGACCGCACATAAATAAACTGCAATATCCAAAGAAAAAGATTTAAAAATTCCGATAATAGTACAAAGACATGAAAGTTGGAATTAGTTCTTTCTTTTCTTTGTATAGTTATGTAGATCATATTTTGTCAAATAATGTACATGCCCTTACATTTTGTAATATTATAGAATTAAATAAAATATTAAATTGAGTTTAATTTACATTTGAATTACAACAGATCAGTTCTATTTCTCTACTTACAGTACGTAATCAGACTTTTATTCTCTTGTGTAAAATAAACTGTGACAACAATATACTCAAACAATAATAAAACTTAAGGTTTCAGAAAAAAGTTTAAGAACAAAAATTAGCAATATTAATGCAGAATGAAATTTTGATGACTGCATGTCATCATGTTTTTCCTTAAATAATAAAACTATTAATTAAAAGCAACTGGTGCAAATTATCCAAGACAATTTTTTATCTGAAGTCTGGCCTTTAAACTAATTATAATTTGTTAATAAAATAACCATGTTGTACCTAAGAACCACATTACTGTACTGAGGTTCCTGTAGCAAGCTGCATATCCTATGTATGTTAGCTGTTTATCTGTCTATCTATACACAGCTACCTTCAATCTATTAATTCCCAAAGTTAATCTTCTTAATTAAAGCATTTACAATTCACTTTACATGATAACAGGATATTTTTAGCCACAAACGGTCTAATTAACATTCCACTAAATTTTCAGGATTGTCAAAGAAGAATGGTAGAATACAGCTATGATGATATTAAATGCACAAAAAGGCTTAATTGATCGAACCACCTAAATCAGAATATTTGATACATCAATCCAGCAAACTTTAGAGCATAACTTAGTAGCTAATAACTAAAATCAAAGTAACAGTTTACGTCAATGTAAAATATGTATAAAATTTGTTTGTTGCCTTCAGTAGGGTATAAAACCAACAGAAATTTGAAGCAAAATAAACAGCAAACTATTCAATTCAAGTTGCTCAGACTGTGACAGACAGTATGAAATGAAAACTAATACTTACAGCTATCACTTTCATTCACAGATAACTTTTTGAAATAAAAAACAGTTATATCACTCCGGGACCCTAGTCAGTGTACTCAAAAGCAGATGCACACACTCATACAGAAATAGAAACATTGTTCTTTGTCTGGCATCCTTTAGAGATCCATTTCTAGATAGTTTTATATTAAAGCTTAGATTTTATTCTGATCTTGCTGATTTGATTTTCTACATACATGCACATGTAACACATGACTGAAAATCACAGATTGAATGAATCATAACATTATGCAACCTCAGACAGTATCAATTCATTAAACCTCTATGGTGCCTTGAAGGACTTAGCTCTTAAGATATGCAGAGTATACTGCTCTTTTGCAATTACAAGATTTGTTTTTAGACAATAAGCTACAGCCCTAAATATTCAATACTTACAGTTTATAACAGTTTTGGGAAGAGTAGGAACAAATGCTCTTGCCTTAAAAAGAACAGATTTGACAGCCAGATCTCGAGTTGAACTTACACAGCAAAAGAAACTTTGCTTCCCATAAAAGGCATCATTATAATATATCCTTAAGATTAATTGCTTTTTACTTTGCATTCCACGGATTTTTCAGGGCAATATTTTTCTTATAAGGTCATGCTTTTGTAGAGACCTTTTCCTTTTGTATACAGCTATTTCGAGAAAGGTTGTCGGAAAAAAAAAACTTCAAAGTGCATGCGACAAGACCGAAAGGTGGTCTGGGTATTCACTGGAATTTTGCATATTGGCCTAGAGGAAATTTACAAGTTTGTATTTTTGCACGTGGAGAATTTGTTTTTCCTCTCAGGAGACCTTTATCTGTAGCTTTACTTTTACTGTCGCATGTCTTTGAGTGAGGAAAAATTCTTCTAAACTTCAGAGGGTCTAAACGTACCTTGTTTCTACATGTCTGAAAAGAAAGAAAACCTGAAATTCGCGCTTATTTTGTTGTTATATCTCATTAGTATTCAACACGTGCAGTAGCTCAATACGTCTACCCATACTACTTTTAGGGATTGGCTTGTGCAGTTTTCTGCTTTTTTCCGACAACGTTTCTCGAAATAGCTGTATATCACATTTAAATTACACTGCAAGACTGATTCAACATATATATTTCACAGTATCAAAACTAAAACAGCAAAACTTAGATTGGAAAGAATAAAATTTAATATCTTTTATTAACAAGCAATCAAGTACATTGATAACAGGCTTAATCAATTACCAGGATTAAACTTCATGTGGAACTTCAAATTGAATGAAATTAACTCTTTGGATAAATCATACTAGAGGAAAAACATTTTCGCTTCCATTTAAATTACATATTAATTGTATGGTCACCTTTTGTGCATGATGAAGAGGACAACGTGAATATATTACTTGTAACAGAAAGTACTCAACTTTCTGCCAGAAACAGATGATAAACATCACATGAAATATATTAACTGAAGTTAATTGGTTTAATTATGCAGTTCTACTGATCTCTTATCTACTGGAATGTGGGATCAGCCTTTTCCAAAGAGCTGGAAGGCTCTACATGGTACATAATATTACCTCAAAATAACTCTCAAGAGTTTGTGTCAATTTCACAGACGCCCTTTACACACTGGTAATAATAAATATATAAAATGTGACCCCTGACCTTCCTTCATTAACAGGGTATCATTTCAGATGTGGCGATAGCTAAAGGACTTTGGTTCCCTTGTCCCAACTTGGGTGGAGGGGGGGGGGGGGGGGGAGGGGAGAGGGCACTTAAAGAAATTGGGACAAGAAGAATTTGGAGTGGTGTTCAAGCCCTTCCATGTAATTAATTAATTCATCTACTTATTGATTGGGAAATAGATCTGTTACATCTATAGTTTTGTGTAAACAAACAGGTCAAACAAAAATATTTGCAGTGACAACAAAAGTAATATTCAAAAGAGCAAGATCAAGTGTTAGGTTTCGCCATTTGAGATCAGCATCTTCAGATCACAATGGTTATCACACTGATGTTAAGGGCATTAGCTCTGTTTTATAATTGGCTTAGCAAATTAATACAACAATGATCTTCTAATACCTCAGATTAAAAACAATACATTGGCAATCAAACATAAACTGAAAGTGATTTGTGTCATTGAACATTTTTGTGTGGAATCCCACACTTATGCGATTGGGTTGTAAGTCCATTAATGCAAATGAGTTAACTTTCACAAATGAGTTGCAACATTGTATCCTAAAAAAGCCCCTTGGGTACCCCATTTTTTTCTGTGCAGTTACATGTACCATGGTCAGCCATAGCATTCTATTATTTTTTGTTTGTTTACTCTAACTACAAAATATTTAATGCTACAAATACAACAATGTTTAAATAAATAAATATTATCACTTTGAATGATATTAAAAAAACAAACACAAGACAAAATAATTATCAGCATCATTAAGTTATAGTGTCCCCACTATTTTTACTCAAACTCAAAAAAACAGTCTTATTTAACAACATCATCATCATCATCACCATTGTCATCACCATTATCACAGTTCTTCTAACTCTGTTACCGTGTGGTTCCAAGAAAAATCCATACACCCCCTCCCACCCCCAAGAGAATCAAGGAAGATCACCAGAATTTCTAAGGGAGATGGGGATTTCAAAAGCCAAAGTTTTTGAAGCAATGTATGAAGTTAAACTGGAATTTCCAGGGGGATGAAGGGTTCAATCAAAACTACCTTCCTTGGGGGGGGGGGGGGGGGGGTATGAATATTTTCTGGAGAAGCACATTGTCAACAATATCTGTGTAATGGGTGCCTAGATGAAGGGGCTCATTGCCAGATTACAAGACTTGCAAGCAGCGCAAGCAATATGTCATCTATCAGCCGCCTGACCACCACCCAAGGCACCCATCCACAACATACTCATGCAAGGAAGTTGTTCCTTTTTCATACCTCCTCCACACTGTGATGAAAAGCAACAGAAGTGTCAAGAAGTATTCTTCTTCCCTCTAACTGTACATTGAGGTCATTCCAGGCCTCCTCTAAAGAATCTGCCATCCTTCCATATGGTCTTCTTCCTTCTTCTTCTTCTGTGGGAGTCACATGCAGCGACTTGATTATCTGAATGAGCTCGGCAACTTCCTTTTCTTTGTCCTGATAAAAAAAGAGATAATTTCAATGTTAAAAAAAATCCAGTCGAACACCACTTAGCCAATGTACACAATACGGACAGCTTGTAAATACAGACAATACCGCTTTAATTTAAAATTTAGACATCTCTTTATTAGACACTTTCTATGGCCTATGGTATTAATCAGGTTTCGCTTTGATGTCAAGCAGGTGTTTTGGATTTAAAACGAAATAAAATAAAAGTTCTGATAAACAAGATAATAAAAATATAATCCAATCAGAATGGAGAATAAATATTCGATCTGAGAGGGTTGATTATACCAAATATTTAAATTTTAAATTTATAAAAACTACCCATCATGATGGCATATTGCAACTCCTGAGTTTTGATTGGATACAGGCTATGCTATCTGAGCTATATACCATGGACCACAAATATGGTAGGAATACACTTCAGCGAGAACAGCCGAGCGAGCTCAAATATTGCAATTCTCTCTGTGTTTTCAATCAAACAATTATTATTCCACTCACACTTGTTGGATATGAGACAGTTTATAGCCAATTCAGTGCTACTCCTTGTTGGCTATCTACCATCATATATTCAACATGGCTCATGGAATAATTGTTCATAAAAAAAACATTATTATTCCACCATTGCGCCATTTTACCATATTAGGTCAAAAGAACACGCAAAATATGATATGTTATTACACTGTAGAACAGGGCAAAAATGCGGATGGAAAGCGGAGCAACAAAATGGCTGGACGAAATGAAACAAACTTTGACTAATAATAGTGGATTAATAAATCCCTTATTCGATGGTTTAACATAAAATGCTTTAGGGAATTGTGTGGCTCCAGAAATTTCCATACTCCCCCCACAGAAGGGATTGGAAATTCCAGGGGGTGGAGGGGGGTCGTCTCAAAGACCTAAAACTTAGGAAAATCCCTTCTGCGAGGGGGTATGGATATTTTCTGCAACCACACATTGGGTTTTTAGGCAATTTTTTAAAGATCTGATCATCAGTTAGCTTACTAATGCCCTGCTTCCTTAAAATTCATTAGAAAGGGTAATGAGAAATTACAAATTGGTCACCACTGCAGCCTAAGCTAACAGCATGTGGGAACCAACAGAGCAACCAATCACTTGGTCTAGTCTAGAAGTGCAAGCATCACGATCAACAATGGTAGAGGTGACAGAAGCGCTCAAAAAGGGCTATCCCTGAACAAAGATGGGGCCTTTCCTGGTTGAGGCTTGGGTCTTTATTCTCCCTCCAGTGGGGGTCAGGGGTGGGACAGCTGGTCCACTGGGTCCCTCTTCTGTTGCTGGTCATGTTCCATTTCCTTTACCCTTAAATGTTCTAAGTAAATGTTTCTCAAATACTTGACTGATTAGCTGCTGAAATATCCTCAAGGAATGCATTATTCACCACCTTTGTAAATGATATAAAATCTGGGATGCCACCTCTTCATTCCAGTTTTCTAAAACACCATTATTCAACACACAATTGAAATCATTCTAATTTAAGACAACCGAAGTAAAGCAAAAGATTCAAATAATTATGAGAAACTGGCTAAACATGCTGAAGGAAATGCATTGTATACAAACAAGCTTAGTCATTCTAGTGGAATGCAAGTCAAGGTCCTTGAAATATCACAGTAATTTTAAGTGGCTCTTGAATGCAACATGAGTAGGTTGTAGCTACAAGAGAACAAAACTGGCTGAAATGACTTGAAGTGTGATGCAATGACCACAGATATCTGGTGTGTGTTTTTATTTTAAATTCAAAATTCTATCCTCCCACAAAAAAGAAAGTAAGGTCGTACATTGCCTGGTCCAACTTAGTGTGTGAAAAGGAATTCAAAGATAATCAATCCGAACTGTGTAATTTGTTACATTTCAAAATACCGGCCCAAAAAGTCACTTTAATTTTGGAAGTTCTTTAAATAGTTTCTCAGAGGCCTCTTTAATTAAGGCTGACTCATAAAGATTCGGGCTTGTTGTAGATGTATTTAGACGATATTTATGTTGACCTTTTGACCTTATTCGCCGCAATAGACTACTCCTAGAAATGCATTGACGAGATTTCGGGCCTGTGGCGAAAGGGCTTTGTTTATGCGCAGCATGGCACTTCCCGAAATACACAACTTATCTTCGATGCAAGAAATTTTAAGATGTTATTTAAAAGAAGTGAACTACAATACGATTTTCAATGCTTACGACCTGGCGAAAATTTTTTTTGTAGAGTTTACGCGGGGTTAACATCGCTCGAGCAGACATGTACGTATAAGAGGTTTTAATTAATCCCATCAAAAAAGTTTTAAGAACCAAACACACAATCAGATCGCAAGGAGATCAGGCAACCAGAAAAGCTTCGCGTTCTTTAATTAAACTAGAAGCGAAAATGCTTTTAAAACGTCCAATTATGCAATGAAATGAACTTGCCAGAAAGATTCCTTATCGTAAGTGTCGATTTCGTAGAGTTACTTTAATGAAATTAACATAAAACAAAACGTTCGAACTTGAAAGTTAATTAGACGAGAAGTTCCGACACATACACTCGCTTGCAACTGTGTTTGCGGTCACTTCGCGTTAAAATTCACACGAAATACATCACAGGGTTAATCAATTATCAAACATAGCGGTCATCAAAGAATGCTGGTTTAATGTACGGTTTCTCTTAGTCAGCTAGAAAGCTGCAGTTTCGTGTTTAAAACCTGTGACTAAGTGCCTTTGGTGTAAAAAGAATCAATACCGTTTATAAACAAAGAAAATCTACGCAAATAAAACTTCGAGTACAGAAAGCAAATCACAGCAATGGGATCATTAGGCGAGAATGTTTCCAAACGGCTCGTACCACATCGACTACCTCGCTGGTTTTGTTCGATTCAAACATTTCCAGTGGTTGTATACAAATTGATCAATTAATATTTATCCACCAGAACAATAATGCATTGCTCTTTTGCTTGCATGAATTCGCACCCTCTTAAAAAATCGTCTGGAAGCATTCGTGGGTCTGAGCTCTTCAAGGCGAGCGATAGAAAAAGCAACGAAATCGAACGATCGATCAAGCGCAATGGAACGTTCGATCGAACGAACAGAAACCAACAATGTGTCACTTCGAGTTCAAACATAGCACGGAGCAATCGTGACACAAAGATGGCTTCGCCGTCAGTAGCGCGCTGCACAAGAATGGCTTCCTTGAGAATAAATATCGAAAGCCTTTTGATCAACTTACCTTTTTGCGCGAGCGTTTAAACTCGGAATCCGACCAAAAACAGATGATTTGCAATAGATGCTGAGATATTTAGGCCAAATCCAAGATCGACAATCGAAGGCTGATTACTTATGCAAACTTAAAATGCCGAAAAATACCAACACACTTGAAACCAACCAAATTCCGAAGCGCCTTCCACGCCCCAGTGAATAAATACTTTTCATTCTTGTGACAAATGTTTACCTTCATTCACTCGCAGCTCGCTTTTCGCGGGCAAGCGGGAATTTGAGGGACAACTCGGAAGGGATCGTATTACATGTCTGGGGAAAAGCAGGCGAGTAAACATAAAATACGGTCAGTTTTTTTAGACAAAATTAGCACTTCAATACAGCGCGAACCGTGATTTGACGATAAAAACTCGCATGGAAAATATTTACAAAGGTAGCTTTTAATATACTCCTTATATATACAAACGAAAGGAAAAAATGCCTGACGCGTTTGACAATATGGCGTGACACAGCTGTCAAACTCGCAAAGGTAAAAACCTGTTTTCTCAGCGTTTTTCGATTCCACCACTAATTTTCAGTCGCTATTCCCCCGGGTGTTCCCTTCAAAACTTATCATTTCACAACAAAGGGTAAACTTGTACCAAAATTAACACAAACGATACCTTTAAATTCCAGCAACGTTGAAATGTAAATTCACACGGTTCGAGTTTTCCTGGAATTAAAGGAGGCATTTCTCGGAATTTTGGAAACGGGTTTTCAACAAGATTCTTAAAAAAAAAAATCGCTCTACAGGCCCTAAATCTGTGCTTTACAACCATGGTCTTTTTCAGACTGATTTTGTGTCCGGTGTTGCGATTTCCTGTAAAACTTCACATGCATGTTCCGACAACAAGAGAGGCTATGACAGCCTCTGGCCCAGCCCCGGTGGGGAGGGGTGAAACTACTGAAGGGGGGAGGAGCATCGGACCCAGAAAATTCTCAGAGATTATATCCATATTTTTATGACCGCTCGCTGAAATGTCATCTTTGTCACGAATGATGTCGTTAATCATCATTGCCTTATCACTTGCCCAGGTGTTGAAAACTGTTAACCTTGAATAGAGAAAGGTGGCTCGGAAGATAATTCACTAAACATCGCTTCCTTTCGCTCGACCCGTAGAAAACGAGGTTAAGAGATTATTTGCGTGGGAGAGGAAAGACGAAACTTGCCTCCCACCTATCTTTATTTTTGTCAATCGAGCGATACAACTACAACATGTCATCTTGGAAGGCGTGTGGGGCGACTTCCCCTTACTGTCACGACACGCAAGACCCTAGAGAGTCAGCTCGACTCGGAGTTACTTTTCGAGTTTTGAGATTGACCAGGACAAGTGAGTTCGAGTGGGATTTATGAACTTCTGTTAACATCTCTCCAATAACAGCACAAAAACATCGAGTCTGTCCTCGCAAACCACGACAATTTTACGCAAAGCACAAGCAGGATATAAGTGGAACAGGCACCTCGGGAAAGGAGATGTAAGTACTGCACTACAATGCGCGCTTAAATAATTAAAAGCAAGATCGATAATAAATAGCCCGGGAGTACATTCCTTAATTTTGGGTGTGACTCCATAAAACCCTGGATTACTTCACGATATTTCTCTAACCAAAGCGTTGCTGACTTTGCTACGTAACTTGTTCCAGGCAAAAACGGGACGGGCAACATTTTCTCCAATGCTCCACGACTAGTTCTTTTCAAATTAGTGAGAATCAAAGAGAAACTATTTTTGTCCAGCCTTCCTATCCCAGATCCCTGTGATCGAGTGTATTGAACCGGGACTAAGTACCTCCCCCAGAGAAATGAAGAATCCCAGAAAAACCATATTTAAGGTGTAAAAAGTAACCATAAGTGTTGTCGCAAAGTTATGAACTTGTAGGGAAACAAGATGTTGTGTTACAAAGCTCACGAAAAGCTCGTGAAAGCTCATGCAAATTCGAAACAGACCCGTCTATATAACAATGACACAACAATTCGCGTCACAATCCATGTCAGGTCGTCTGGGTTAATACTAGAAAAGACTGAGGTTACAATGAAAACAAGCACCACATTTTTTTTTCGGCTTCTTTATTACTTTTTAAAAGAAACTAGGCCATTTGGGCAACTTGCGGTTATTGGTTACACGGATGAAAGAGCGAAAAGCATGATTTGAAGCTTGAAACGCAAAGCCTTTACTGAAAGTATTTTACTACTTCTGTCGCTTTGCCATTCAAGCGAAGTGACCAGACAAGGTGTGGACATTTCAGGTGTTATTATATGTAATAGCGGCAGTGGAGAAAAACAAAACCAAAAAGAAACGGTATATGGGCTGAGTGATAACCAATCAGCATACACATACGTATCACGTGATACAAACCTTGAGTCTTGTTTCCAGTCCCTGGAGCTCTGAACTAAGCGCTTCAGCCTCCGCTAGGTTTTCGCCGATCACGTGTTTGTTCTCCTCAGTTTCGTTCGTTCTGTCTTTAACCCACAGAAGAAGCTTTGAAGTAACAGAAAACATGTTAAAGTGGGCTAAACTAGTACCCAGGCGTTCCCTTCTCGTTAACTCATAATGTAACTAACAAATCATGACGTCAGCAAAAACTCGTTCCCAGGGGGTTGGCAGAGAAGCGGCAAGTTCTTTCAAAAGTGCTCAAGAAAAAATTTCTACACCACAAATCACAACTAACTTTAAGTGGATTTTAAATGGTAAACTTGCCCTCAGTGCCGAGTGGTATGGTATGGTATGGTATGATATTTATTTAAAGTCGTGAACGTTGGAAGTGGTTGCCCAATCTCCCGAGCCAGGGCTCATGTTAAAAACGCACGACTATTTACAATAAAAGCATAACTACTTACATTACTATTACATTAATATCATTAAGATAAAAGGAAAATAAAGAAAAATGCTGAGATAAATCTAGAATTAAAATATAAACTATTCTTAAATGCAACTAATCCTAATATAAAAAATTTGAATCAGTACTAGAAGTATAAAAATATATATGTACAAGTATAAAAATAAAGATAAAATTATATACAGTTCATACACTGACACCCTGCAAACTTCATACCATTTAGGCGAGCGCGAAATTGTGCTAAGGTGGTCGAAGATTTGGCGTAAGCTGGCAACTGGTTCCACAAGTGGGCAATTATATACAGAAAGGAGTTGTGCATGACAAGGCTGTTATATGGGGGCTGCATCCAGTAGGATCATCCCAACAGATTTTTCCAACTAGATCAGATTCAGCTTCCACACAGAAAAAAACCGATACTGCTGGAGCTAATATTGAAGTTGTATCTTGCATAGACTACAAGATCCAGCTCAGAAAAGCGTGCATTTTATTCAAATCACACGTTTTTTATGACAACTGTACGAGAAAAGCTTCGAACAGCCACGAAACGATGTCTACAACATTCCCGAGCTATACAACTATTTCTCACCGTACGATTTAACTTGAACAGTGTTCTGTAGAATCAAACCATTCTTCATTATCGAGTTTTGAGATTTAAAAAAGAAAAAAATGTAAGGTCCTTTCAATGCTAAAGTATCATTTACCTCACGCATTTGTTGTTCGTAGTCTCCGAGCTTCAACCAGTGCCGAAGTCGTTCATCTCTGTCTTGCCAAACTCTTTCCCAAGCCATCTTTCTTTCTTCCAAATCCACAAGTGATTCTTCTAAGAGATGAGGTGGGCGATTAGGGGCCCCGTCCTCTCCATAAACGGGAGGCAACTGCATTCTGTCAATCAAGGCTTTTCCCATGGCAACCGTTTCGGCGTAGTCCTTGTCAATTGCATGTCTGGTGTCAGAGTGCCGGCGGATTTCGTCCTCGACCAACTCGGCTGTGAGGTCTTCTGGGAGGTCTTCTCTCATGTATGCAGCTCTGAGCTCCTCTATTTCTTGGACCAGCTACACGTTTAAAGCCAAAACACACTTTAACATAGCTAACAGAGCCGCGCAATCAAATTCATTATACGTTAGCGTGCAGCATAATTCAACAGTGTACGCTAATAGTGTGAGCAAGTAGCCCGCAAAAATTTTTTCACTCTCGCGCGAGTAGCGCGAGTTAGAGTGGGGTAAAAGAGGCAAGAGAGGACAAGAGGCTAGAGTTGCTCTTGGCTATGGCCTCGAGCAACTATTAGGCTTCTTCCGTGCTCTCTAAACTTCCCGCGTGCAACCATAACTCAATAGTGCACACCTAAGCATGAACCAAATTTGAAGGAAGATAGGAGTAGGAATTTCGTGGACAGGAAGATATAATAATAAGAAAGGGATTTACAAAGCCAACTCTTCGTAGTTATTTAACCTTCTTACCTTCTCCGCACTACGGTGAAACATAAGCGCCACAGACAGCCTCGCCCCTCGCTCCGCCATGGCCGATGAGAAGTCGCTCCAAGCGTTGTTCAACTTCTCTTCCATTTGGTAGTTTGGTGATAACTCGTAGCGACATGTACGACGAAGAACTAAGGAAGCTTGCAGGAATTGTCTGCCATAGTCATACGTGCTCTATAACAAACCAAAACCATTTAATTTGATTAATATGTACTAGTTGAAGGTGCTCTTTCACAATGGTCTCCAGAATTGCTCGATTTTCTTTAGCTGGCGAGGCTTCTCGGTTCACGCGCTCACTCCCAGCCCCCGCGGGAAAAATTCGACCAAGAAGATTCCCTACTGATGACGTAGCACTACAGAAATCCGTGCAGTGTCTCTGATTGGCTGTTATTCGCGCGCCAAAATTTGTAACCAAGCAGCAACCAATCAGAGACACTACACGGATCTCTGTAGAGCGACATCATCATTACAGAATTTTTTCTCGATCACTGCAGAAATCTTTAACGCACCATGCAAGAGAGACCTCTGTTTAATTTCGCAACGCCCAAGCGAGAGAATTTCCCGAACGGAAAAAGATGTGAAAACGAAATATCGTAGAATGTCAAGGCTAAATTAGCGAAAAATCCTTCTTACTCTAGCGGTGGCCTCTAGTTTCTCGTGTTCCTGTTGCAGTGCCTCCACATCCTCGGCGTTCCGCCCCACATCTCCCAAGTTATGTTCTGTAGCATCGCGCAGCTGACTTATCCACACAGTCGCCTGAAAAAAACACAAGTTACCATCCACTTTCAACACGGATCATTTCTTCCCATCATAAGTCCCCTACAGACTTTTTTAAACGATAATCTCTCCCGACCTCAACACCACTGTGTTATAGATTTTCTAATTGAGTTTCTGGATAAATTCGTAGGAGATTGCCACGCAACACATCGCGCAGAAGTGTGGAAGGCGAGGTGAAGAAAAGAGGCGAAGTTGGCACAAGCTGGTTCAGAATGTGCAGGAGAATAAGAGATTACGAGAGAGAGAGGAATTGTTGGTGACCTTCACTCCACTACGGAGTGGACAGGTATAAGTACACGTTTAAAAAGTTTCTTTTAAATGTTAGCTCTCCGTTAACTTTCAACTGGAAAACGTTATATTGAGCGACAATACTTTCCTAGTTCCTGTCCCCTGGCGCCAAGTTGGCGCATAGGGCCTCAAGGTTTCTGTAATCATTCATTTTTACGGGGTTAGGTGATTAGCCTCACGCCCAACCCCCAACCTGGAGGACCAGGGGCTGTCCTTTGTCAGTTCTCTACCCCTTGACCAATCCGGCACGGTTGAACCCACCAGGGACTAAGTCCCCACCGGCATAGCTCTTGGGGTCACTGAGACACGCAAGCTCCACCACCACGACAAGGTGACAAGCCCAGGGTGGCGCGACAATACTTTGCTAGTTCTTAAACCAGCTAAATTTCAGATTTGACAAAAATCGGTATTAACTTCTTCTGACTCGATCAACAGGATTCGCGCAATTAAATTTCGAACAATTATTAGGAAAACCGCACGGTGGTTTTTTGTACTGATTGTTCAGTATAATTAGCTTGACTTGACTCCTACACTTAGCTCCTACTACACTCCTACTACACTCCTACACTCCTACTCCTAGCTACACTTAACTTGACTCCTGATACTACGAGGGCAAAATGAGACAGACAATGGGGTTCAATTCTCGCTCGCTTATTCCTACCTGTTCAGCATCTCGTTCGCTCTGTTTAAGCTGTAGCAGTTGCTGTAGTTTGATTCTGCGCACATCGCAAAGCTCATCCGTGCGTAGCTTCCTTTCTCTGAGTTCATCCAGCGTTAGCCGCACATGCGCAATACCCTTGCTGTAGTCCGGGGTGACGTCATCACCACGTGTGTTGGCGACCGGAGTGGTCATCAGCTCTTGCGCGGCCAACGCATCTCGCAACGTGTCTTCGGACGAAACTGCGACCGCTGAACAAGAGAAACACGTTTAGCATTGTATTGCGTCATTAAGGGCAACGTCGCGCCAGTATCTGTTTCATTTGTACACTCTTGGCAACCAAACTTACTGAAAATGACCCAACAATTGGACTACAATTTTTCAGTAGTGTAAAGAGCTTTCATAAGCTTGTAATTTTACTGGTCCTCTACTGTAGCAGTTGCTATTGTGTTTTGGGGGCTGGAAGCATTGCTCCTGTTGATTATTCTATTGTTCTCTCGAAGGGTAGCGAGCCATTGATGTGAAATCTTGCTAGAGCTGCTACACGACACCAACTTTAACAACATACCGAGCGAACTGCCAATCAGTTTCCATGGGAACCATGAATACAAATTACCTTCAGCCTTCTCCTCCAGTGTTCTGAGCATGCTCTCTGCGGTCTCGTAGTCGTACATGAGCACGGAGTCGGAACACAGCAGCTCAAACAAGTCATCCAAATTAACTGAGCACTGAAATACAAACGAAAAGATTTAAACCTGGTTCGCACGTGCGATGCAAATGCAAGCGCAAAATGCGAACGACGCTCCCAGGTGGAACGTCATGAGATATGCAGACACAGTTGAAGTTTTTTTCCAAGATGAAGACAAGTCACGGTTCCGTTGCTTGCGTTTGCGCTCGCATTTGCACGCGCCAGCCAGTTGCAAGAAAATAGACAATTCTTCATTCCTTGCGCGTTTGCGTCGTGCTATTTCACGCGCGTTTTTTCCTGCATTTGTGCTTGCGTTTGCATCGCTCGTGTGAAACCAGTCCTTTTTGTGAGTTGTGGCCCGAATTGGGATATCCTGCATGCAGAGGTTTACACTGGCCAATTTCCGCACCCGGGATAGAGGAAATAAGTCAAGTAAGTCAAGCAGAGGTTTACTATCTCCTTCCCGCGTCGGGAAAGCGATGACGACAACTGCCGCGTGATGTCACGCGCGTCGAAAAGCTGCCGCTCGATCTTTATGTTGGTTTCTCGTCGCCAAGGAAATCAAAAACCAAGTTAGCCTCGGAGGAAACCACGTTCTGACAAGTCAGTGCACGTGCAGTCGATGGCTTTTTGATTGGCAGAAACAGTTTGGAAAACCAACAAAAAGCTGTCAAAAAGTTGTACGTACAGTTGTTGGCTCTCTGATTGACTGAGTCTTGGAAACCCATAAAGCTATACACCTCGGTCAAAAAGTAGACGCTATCATACATTAAGAGGCAAGACATGCAAAAACAAGTCATTTTCAGAGGTTTTTTGTATATTTGCTTCGCCCAACGAATCATCCCTGCGTGAGAGTCCGAAACCGGACTACCACAAAGCAGAACTATTTGCGGGTTTTAATTTTTGCGGCATTTATTTTTGCGGTTTTTTAGCCCATTGGCTGACGACCCCACAGAGCGTCTGCGTAGAATAACTTAGAAATAATACCGCCAAGATTTTGTACAATATAAAAAGAATTCGATATTAGATGCCAAAGCGATGTATAAGCCAATATCAAATCCGTCTGATGTTTTCGCATTCTAAATCAAAACTCCAATTATGATAAATATTAGGCCCTGTCTACATAGCTTTATGTTCAAGGATAGACAAGTTTACAAGCAAAATTTTACAGTGGGGTTACACTATCGCCAAGGGCATATGAGATTTTTTTGTGCAATTAGTTCTACTAGCTTCTTCTGGACGAAAGCCGAGAACTTAGTGGAGCTTGTTCCCCAGACTAGTAAGAGAAACTTAAAATTTAGCTTTTCAAGCTCTTTTGCAGAACAAAAACCCCTCCTCTCAAAAATATATATATTGCAAATTGTACGACCAAAATCTGCCCTCACCTCCCCTGCACTCTTGTGAAACTTCAGTGACGTCAGAATGACATCTCTCCTTCTGTTCATGCGCATGGCAAAACTCCGACAGCCTCTGTCCAGAAATTCCTTTTGGCTTTTGATGTCTTTAGAGGCATAGTGGTTTTCTTGCAGCATCTTTTTGGCCAGTTCACGCACCTGGGCGAAGTGGTTGATAACCTCCTGTGAAAAAAAACGAATAAACAAAATCGATTTAGCTAAACTTCAGAATACCCGGCAACTTATTTACATGTCATTGAATAAGAATAGCATCTATTGTGTTATGCCTCGTTCTACAAAAGGTCCCGACACATGTGGCCGGGTATTCTGAAGTTGCAATCACATCGCATGCATGCTCGAAACATTTCTCCTTTTGCAATGATCACTTGCAACGCATTTCCTTCAAAAATTTTAGTTGATTATTAACTTCAAGTTGATCAAAGGGAATTAACTGTCAAGGCGAATTTGGAAAGCTGACCTGTCAAGCGTTTGCCCTTACTAGCTTAGTCAGAGCAAAATAAGGCTATTACTCTATGAAACTAGTCATTCCGTTTCATTTAAAGACCAGTGCAGACCAATAACTTCACTGCACAACCAAATTGCGATGTCCACGCTAAATGCAACACCCCCTTTTAATTACAAAGCTTTTTTTTCTCTAGATTCAACTGTGTTCAATTTGCACTAATTAGCAAAAATTATATGTGAAAAAAAGAGGTTACGAATCTAAAAGTGATGTGAAAATTTTCTCTCACCCTTGCAGACAGCTCAAATTCTTCATGTTCCTTCCTCAAGATCTCGCAGGTGATCACAGAGTCTCCGATATCTTTTGAAGTCGATAAATATGATTCTCCTGGCCCAAGCACCCAATCAATTACCTGACGTTATTAACAGAAGACGAAAAATAACAGATTTGCTTTGGCTGAGTAGCGATATTTGGCTGCCACCTGCATTCTCTTACGGGGTGATAAAGCATGAAGGAGTTGTAATCGGATGTTAATCCCTAGCAGGTTCTTTATAAGGCAATTTACACGTTACGACTTTCTCGCACGAATCGTGTAAATTAACAAACCACATCCTTACAACAATGCGAGCGAGTGTAATGGTCCTAAGTCATGCCGTAAGGCTGTTGTAAGCTTGTCGCATGCGAGAAAGTCGTACAGTGTAAATCACCCTTATCAGCATTTTATCAGGTTCAACGATGCATTCAATGTTACCCATTTACATTCCTGGGCCACGCCTCGTGCCCATGCCCCCTAGGAGGTACAGTAGACTAGTAGTTATTCAGCTGGACTCTGGACTGAGAGCCGGTCTGGGTTCAAGCACTGGTCAGGGTTGCGCTTTGTGTTTGTGGGCAAGATAGTATAACTACCTTAACACCATTTTCGAGTTTTTACCCACGTTTTTTCATGCGTAAAACAATCAAGTTTGTCCAGACAAGGTGTCGCATTTTTCAACTGAACCAATTAACGTTTGGAGCGTGAACATGTCAAGTTTTGACAGCTGTGCCTGTGCGTTTCTGCACATGAAACACAGGTTTTGAAAATTTTTGCGTCAACTTTTAATATTTCTGCAACGAATGTCAACAACAAGGGGCGGCTTTACATTTCTGGTAGATGCTGTGACAACAACCTTCAATTGCTTTAATATTTTTTTTTTTGGTGGGGGGGGGGATTTTCTGAATTTTAGCATTAATTTGTTTTCCTTGTAAACCACGACAGTGTGGTGTCAGTGTGTCTAGACAAACTTGAATGTTTTACATGTTAGAAAACACGGAAAAAAGTTAGCCATTCACAGTAGCTCGAGAATGGTAGTAAACTCAATGATTTGATAGATTTTGTGTGTCCGTACCTTTTGATATCCTGCTTCAAATTCACATAGATCCATACACTGCATCAACTCTTTCCATCTCTTCTCCCACATGTCCATCAGCTGATCACACCTTAACTTTAAGTGCGTAACAATGCCTTCAACCTGCTGTCGCTCCTGGCTCGGCAAGGAGGCAGCACTCCCTGGAAAATTCTGGCTTGGTGGAATCGGGGGCTCATTCGCTTTAATTGAGGTTATCAGGTGCTCTCCTCTCTGGATAAGTGGATGTCCAACATTGTCGAGAACTGCTCTTTTAGACTCATGCTGCTGTATGAGGTCTTCTGTGTCTGTTATGTTGTTTCCCAGCTGGTGGGTGTCAAGGTCTTGTTCCAGTTCATCAAATTTGTCATTCAAGGAGATGGCCTCATCTGACAGTCTCTCGATTTCCTAGGGTGACAAGCATGTATTCGACTAATTTAACAAGTAGAATGCAACTGTGGGACAAACTGCATTAATTTTGTAACAGCATGTGCTTCTACTGACAGTACTTTTGGAATTGAAATGGTTCAGCTACCATGTTTACAGATCTGTTATTTTAACCCATTATGCCCCAATATCCACATAGAAATTCTCCTGCCTGATCTCCATACATTTTCTAAGAGCTTTAGTTGGAAGAATTTCCCTTTAATGATCATTTTGTTATTTCTTGTATCCTTTCCTCTTGATTTTAAATTTGTCATTGAAGTAGAGCAAAAAGAACGAAGAGTTATATCCACCAAAAACAATTTATGTAATAGTATTTAGTATCCGATGCTATCTGTATTTAAGGAATTGTTGTTAGCACTATTTCGGAATTCATGAGTTATATTGTTTAAAAATTTCAAGGATACTACGGAGAAATAAATGTTCATCGATTTTGTGCAAGTTATCGATGTGCATAATTTAGTGGTATATACCACTCTCACTGGAGATTGGTATACTGTTTTTCATTGGGTATCCAAATGCATGCACGTGATGTGGTATACATCTCGTGATTGGAAGTTAACTTAATGAATTATTAATGAGTTTGAGAAGTTAAAAAGAAAACTCTCTATGCAAAACTGTAGTAAGGACATACATGTACAGAAAGGGAATTCAGTTTCTTGTTTTGTGTATTTGTCAAGTAGATATCAATGTTAAATCATTTTACTCACCAATCTAGTATTAATCCATCTGTTGTGGTCATATGGTAAGGTGCCACCAAGTTCTTGAGTGAGTTGACTTTCTTCAGCAAACTGATGTAGTTTGCTGGATGATGACAGTAATGTTGTCTGCAAAACACAGTAGAAAAGAATTAAAAATAATTATGATGGATAAATACTAGTTATGCAACACTTTCTTGTGGTATGCTATGGAGTATTCAACAGTATACCACATGAAAGTGTTGCATAACTATTTTAATACCATGCCATAGAAAACATACTTACTGAATTTTGTCCGGAATAAGATTGCAGCGCATGATGGGAAGGTTGAGTTTAATACCATCAAATATTACAACAGCTTTTTCGTATTCTGATTGGCTGTATTTTCTATGTCATGGTATAAAATGTTCTTGTAAAAAAGTTATTTCAACTTCTTTCTAACTTGATAACAAATGTGGACACTTTCTACCAGTGTGTCGTTTCAGGCCAATTTAGAGAATACAACTTTGCTGTTAGTAGTGCATGCTGCTCACTTCATGCAAACATTGCATACAACTTTCATCACATACAACATCATCTGATGCTATGACTGTCTTACTGTTTTCAAACATTGTTTATGTTTTCTTTGGTTTCAAACTTTTCAAACCAATTTTATTTTTATTTTTCATTGTCTCATATTCATTATCATAACCTGAAACAAAGGGAAATAAAAATGAAACTGATTTGAAAAATTTTAAACAAAAGATATATTTGAACCACAACATATACAACACATGCAGGCAAGCTATTGGTTTGACTGCAGATTTGCTATTACATCTGTAGCTTGCTGCTTGCAATGTAGTTGCACAATCTAAGTGTAAATTGGCTGCATTAACAGAGTTTGACTGTACAAATTTAAATATCATTTTATAAAATGTTTGAATAATTGCACGCGTTGTGATTGGTCAGTTTGAGTTCATTGTAGCTCTTTAGAGCATTCAGTCTACGTCACATGTATGCTTTATCGTGTTTTAATGCATGCTGCTTATGTCAAGACTAACCATTAGGCCACCGTGCCTCCCACTAATGGTTAAAGGTTAATGGTTAGTGCGCTGGACTTCGGATCAGGCGGTCCAGGTTCGAGCCCTGGCCGAGGCACTGCATTGTGTTCTTGGGCAAGATACTTGACTCTCATAGTGCCTCTCTCCACCCAGGTGTATAAATGGGTACCGGCGAACTTACTGCTGGGGGTAACCCTGCGATGGACTAGCATCCCATCCAGGGGGGAGTAGCAATACTCCTAGTCGCTTCATGCTACGGAAACCAGGATAAGCTCCGGCCTGATGGGCCACTAGGCTCGTATGCAGACTTTACCTTTTACTTTAAAGAAGTCAGACAAAAACACAAGGAAAAAGTGCAATGCTCAAAAATTATAACCATTGCCATGAAAGATTTCATCCAAGAAAAAAATGGAGAATACATGTACCGCAAAGCAAGGGGAACACAGTTTCAGACATTGCACCTTTTATGTTAAATGAATTTCCCTAAAATAGCCGGCCTGCAGCAGAATTAATTGGCCTGTCTAGGGAAGTTCAGGATAAACAATGGGAGTTTTAGAAATGTGGCCATTGCAGACTGAGAGGTATATTTGTATAACACTTATTTACCTCAAAAACAACACTTGATTGTTCTTTTTTGAGTCCAGTTCCTGAGCGTCGTTTTTCCCAAAATGCATCTGGCTTTATAATATACACTTCATGTACCTTGTCAGGAATTGTCTCCTGCAAAGAAAGTTCAAATGACAATTTAAAGGCATTATTTGTTTACTCTTACAGTCAGGAGAGATTGTGTGAGTCAACCCTTAAACAAGGTGACAGAAAGAAAATGGTTCAAGGCACGTGTTGAAGAACAAGTTGACATTCGGTCATATGAAGTCAGGACTCAATATGGCAAACTGTATAGGAAAATCGTTGACACCTTCACCAGTCCAAGGAACCACTTGCTCAGAATGTTGAAACCAGTCCTGCTGTGCAACCCCAACACACCCAGACCAAGATGTCACCTACAACAAGTCCAAAACAGCCCTGGTGATCTGCCCAAGCAAACAGAGCCAGTGATAGTGTCTCCAAGCCCGGAACCAGCTCCCACAACAAAGCCAACAACAGTTGTGACAAGGAGCGGACAAGTCTCAAAGGGTCCACAGTACTTACAGGACTTTGTTACAGTCAAATAAAGACAATTGGTACATTACCTTTGACTAAGTTGTTAATTAAAATTATATTGTTATCACACAAATTTAAAGTTGAAGTTTAGAGACTGTTATTCATTTTTCAGTAACTGTTTCAATACAGAGTTCAGAGACAGTGACATTATTCATTTCAATTCGTCATAACAACCTTTATACGTAAACACTGCGTTAGGCCTATACTTTTCTTATTTCTCTGAAAAAGGAAAAGGTGTGATGTCATGCTGGTCACATGACACTTATCCCATGTGCTTGCAGTGTTGTATTAAAACATGGTGTTGATGTTGTTCCTAGCATAAGACTGTTTGTTGTCTTGTTTATTGCCTGGTTTACGCTCTCCAATAGTGTAACGTTACACCGTCCATTGGTACAGGGCACAATGTTATTACTTGCCCACATGGGTAAAAAAATGAACACAGCAAGGGCTCACCTGTAATGTCCTTAGAAGAGGTTTGGCAGATTTCCAGGACGAGCCTCTTAAATCGATTATAACAGTGTACATCTGAATCTGTCTGCCATCCCTATAAATGCAACAAATTGACTTTTTAACCCTTTTAACCCTTTCTGTAAAATATGAGCTTAAAACATGCCATAATATATACATTATCGACCAAGCATGAGATCAAAATAGCTGGATATTGGCCAAGATCTTCTTCTCAATAATTTATGAGCTGAGAAGAAGTCTAGGTCTATAAAAACACAAAATTGAACAAGACCAATATCTAGCCATCTTGGCCGAACAAGCTTGGTGAATAAAGGATTTATTATATGGCCACAAAGAGAACTTATTCTTGCAAGACCACTACAGGAAATCCCGACTGGGCAAGATGGGCCCATATCCAATCAGAACACAGGATTCACTTCATCTTGCCTGGTTGCAGATTCAGCCATATAATAAAGTCATGTACATTCCTTTACATGCTAGTTCAAATACATCAGTAAGCAAAGAAGTAAAACAAAACGAAAAAATTGCAGCTCATTGTTACTGTAGCGAGAGCGACACAAGGTTGAACGTTTTTATTTTTTGCTTAAAGGATATACTGTATGTCTAGCTAATTCACCATTTTTGGTTGGACAAAAAACTGCGGTCAGACTTCAAGCCTTATTTTTTATTCAAAATTGTTGACAACAGCTGAGTTTTAACAGTAAAACTTAGGTGCAAAGCCTCCCCCGCTGCATACTCAACTGATAATCGTAGTAAACAGCAGCTCAATCTGACATGATCCCTTAACCCACCACGCCTCCCCCCTTTGTTAGGCATACAAATCATAAGCAATCTATTAAATAATCAAATTCTACAAAAAAAAATCAAAACTTAGTTCTGTTATGTCTACCATAATTATTGACTGGTTTTTGTGGTATTGCAGCCAATCCAGAAGAAAAATCTATGGCCATTAATTAATTATTAAGCTCTGGATTTATTAAATCTCTAAAGAGAATTTAAATTATGATTCATGCAATTAGACTCTTGGTAAACACAAATGATATTTATTCTTATAAACTCGCATAAAAAACGGGTTTGGGGGCATTACTGAATGATCGTGATAACAAACCGCCCGAGAGGTCAATAACAAGGTCCATACGTAACTAATATTATGAGGTATGGGGAAATAAACATTTGTTTTCAATTTATTGAGAACGATCGAAACTTGTTATTTCATTCGGTTTGTTTTGGAAATAATTTTCAATTTTTCATATCTGTGGGCTTGATCCAAAATAAATAAAGCTGTCAGGTGTGATGTAGGCACTCTCTAAACTGTCAATGCGAAAGGTTTATGCATCGCAAAACCAATTTGTCCTTTGTATACAGATGAATCACAGCGGAGGTTGTGTTTCATAATTCATTAATTGATAAATTGTCCCAAATGTGAATCTGCTGTGATTTATGTAAATTTGTAAATTAACCTTGCGTGTTCTCTACGCATTGTTTGGCATGAGAAAGGTTCGTAATAGAATTGTCGGTACACTCTGTGGTTTTGTTTACGGAACTCTCAAAGGAGCAAAGAAGACGTCACGTTCGGGAAAGTTGACTTGCAAGTCGTGAAATTTTAGGCTTACACTTCTTGTATTAAATCAATAACGTTTACAAGAATCAAACCAATATCGGTTAAAGCATTACTTATTTTATATACCTTGGAGACTGAGTTAGATATGAAAGCGTATCTCCCAGCTGATCAACGCTCAGGTCTTCAGTTTTTCCGGCTGGGATAGTCAAAATACTTCGACCTTGGCGGTCACGGCCCCCTAGTCAACCAACACATAACAAAATTAGTTTAATGAATCGATTTAAACATAAACATTTATTTTTGCAAACAAAACTACAACTGCTTTAACAAGCTAACAAGGACTAAAATACGACAAGCATTTATCTCAACTTTAAGAGTCAACCTAAAGTTTTTAAACAAACCCTGTGAAGTGAATTAATGTACATGTGTGAAGGAATGTATTGATGTTTTCAGCGAGTTATAAATCGAATCAAAGTTCAGAGCTCTCGATAATTTGCATCTAATCAAACTTAACATTCCTACAAATAAATCAAAAATTCTTTACCTGAAGTGAACGCAAGCTTCGCACGTAACGTGGCTTCTATTTCAGAAGTTCGAATCACTCGTTCGGCTGCGAAGAAAACGAAAGAAGCCATTCCATTAGCAACTATTACAGATATGTTCACTAAATGCTCACATGATCAGCTCTTAAAAGAAACTCTGAATATACTCACGTCTATATGAACCACGTATATCTGGAGAAGACGCATATTCTGGACGATAGCTTCTCGTAGCGAACGACAAATCCTCGAACCCTGATTGTCGAGCTAGTTCTTCTCTCGCTTTCTGCGAAGCCATTTTGGGCCTTGTTTATACAGAAAGTTAAAAGATCAAATTGCCCCGGGGGTGAACAAATGTCAGTGAAGTGTCCTCAAAAACTTTCCGTCATTGGCTGAATTTCGACAAACTCCATAAAATGTGTGTTATTCCAATACAGCGTGACTTCATCTGAACACCAAGCGGCCGATGTTTATAGCTCCTAGCAAATGCCCGCTCACAAACTATTACGCGGGTCGTTGGCTAAAAATTTCTCCAAGCTTGGGCGGGCAATTATAAAAGAGTTTCGGAATTTGTGATTCACGAGTCTTCTGTCATACTCTTTTGTCTTCTTTCTTATTCAAAACGTGTCATAAAGAGCTTGCAAGAGCTATAATTAACTTTGGCGGTGATAATCACACAAAAACTCGCTCACACTCTGAATACATAACGAGAAAGTTTGCTAACGCCTCACTCCACCCCACGTAAAATTGACATTCTGCGGAAAAAGAGCGCAAAAGAACATCTATTTGTTTAAGCCAAAACAGTCCAACAGAGGAGAGAACGAACAGAAAACGAAATATCGTTCATTGAAAATTAAAAATACTAGTATATTGTCTGAGAGGGATTTAGAAGCCATTATCGACGGATTACAAGAAACCCTGAGGAGTGGGGGTTAGTAAGAATTTGGTCTGGCAAAAATTTCAAATATTTGTCACTTCGCGAATGCGCTGCTCATTGGCTAATTGCCATGATAACGGTAAATAAAAAAATATTGTTCAAGGATTAAGATATTAGCCAGGGTAACGTGGCGTCTGTAACAATAATATTTTCGTTTGAATACGTGCGGTTTGTCTTTAAATTTCTCTTGAGAATGAAAAGACACCCGATCTGTCACAGAATCTGCTCTCGGTCATACAAGCTTTGCATTGTTTATGCAAAGTTCAACAATAAAAACCATGGCACCTGTTACATTTCACACTTTTTGGGCGCGTCTTGTTATTGTGCGTTGTGGACAAAGGGCTTTCGATAAAGCCTGCCCTGAATTAAAATTCAGCCGCCGCGCCAACACTGAAATTACTTGGGCTCGTCACGCAATGCTTAACCGCGAAAAACGATTGCGTGACGAATTGGCCTTTACGGTGCACAGTGTGAGAAAACAAAGGTCAACAAAGGAAATCGCTCTTGAACACAAGAAAGCATAGCCTGCGCGCAGACGCCTCCTATTTCCTTTGCTTCCGCGTGAAGCAAAGGAAATAGGAGACTTCTCCGCGCAAGCTAAAGAAAGCATTACTCCAAAATCACAACCAAAAAAATTGTCATGGGCTAGATAGGGCAGTGGACGGGGGCATGCCACAAAACGAGAGGGCAAGGGTTTTTTCGGCATCCGGTTCTTATGAAAAACCTTATTTTCATGATTAGTGAGTTCTTCAAAGCAACAACACAAACTCCATGTGCATCTTTTCGTTATTTATTCAAGAAATGATAAAATTCTTTACACGATTTTTATATACTGAATCACAAAGACAGATGAGTCCTTTATAGCAAAAAGACTTCCCCAATAAAGTTTATGTAAGACGTCGTTGGACTTGTTTTGCACTGACACGTTTATCGTATTTTTATCTTCTTCTTCTGTTTAAACTTTTTCAAATAACAAATGCAATGCTGATCATAACAAATAGATAATCTTTATACCCCTAATAAAGGAAAACAATTCCATGTTACAAAGATTTCATTTACAATCCATAAAGAATACAAATATAACTTTAGTAAATGAATGCTTTCTCTGTGATTGCTTTTCTGCCATCAGTTAATGTTTGTTACATCAGAAGATGATTATAATTACTATATATTTAATTCTTGCCGTGGCCTTAACCAATTCAGTCGATTGTGCAGCTCAACTTCACTGGCGCCGTAATCAAAGCTTGTGAAAACTGTGAATGATTTTACTACGCTGTAGTTTGGATCCTATGGAAGAGACAACTCTGAAATTTAGGAATTCTGCTATTTAGAAAGTTTTCCTTCCAGTTCAAAGAAGCTATATCGCCCATGACACAGGCTGTCTTAGTTCTCTCCAATCTTACATGTAACCATCTTTATTCGATTTTAGATTTTGTAACTTCTTTTGTGTTTACGATTTTGGAATGCTAGAATGACTTTACCAAACCAGTAAATAGAGTTAATTCGCGGAGAAATGGCTTCCGTTTCTTTGTTTTGGAACACCAATATGGCTGCAGTGAGGTCATATGAAAACGCTCTATAGAAACGTTATATATGACTGAGCTGAAATTTGTACCGAAGAAAAACTGCAATATCTTCCTTGTCTTCCTTTTTGTTCTGACTTGGAAGGATTGTTACCAAGTAACATTGCTCTTATAGATTATTTATCTTATTATTAACTGGAAGTGGTTAAAGGCAAATAAACCGTCGTAGAAAATGTGACGTTTCGAGTGTTAGCCATTCGTCGCACTTCGAAGTCTTCGAAACGTTAGCTTTTCAAAATTCGCTAAGGCAGTTTATTTACCTTTATCAACGTCTAGTTGATGAGCAACTAAGTGCTTCACTTGCTCGCCGACGCAGCACAACAGTTGCTGTAGAAACTATTAACTTTATTCCATTATAGATAATTCAAATCGTTTATATACAATACTTCTTTGATGTCTAAGATCTAGGTTACTTTTAGGTGTATTCTAGACTCATTCTAGGTTTATGCGGAGTAATCTCAACAAGAATTTACTACAATGATGATTAATATCAGTATGTAAAGAGCACTGGAATTCTGTCCAAAAGAATCAACGCATGTTTTTCTATCCAGGGTGATGCTGTCAGTTTGAGTTGAAGTGTTGTTGCAAGAAATAGCAATTTGATCTAACGATTATTATGCAACACGTGTAAACTTTGAGATTTGTCGACGTCCAATCAAAAGGACAGAAATATATGCAGAAAACCTCACTGAAAAGGTAAAAAACTGAAATCAAAATTCATGCTAATCCTGGATTAGCTTAATGGCTGCTTTGAACAACTCGGCCCTGCAGATGAGAGATTGGTCTCACATACACTTTCAGGCTCATCGACGGTGCACCGTGTTGATATTGCCCACCAATCACTAAAACTGAACTTATTCTTGGCCCTTACTAAGGCTGCCGAGATTTTTTATGAATGAGCTTAACACGTTTATTCCTTACGCCCGAGACCCGCCGATGTTTCTTTGATCCAGGACTTTTCGGCGCAGATTTCTCTCTCCGAGAAATGACTGCTCTCATCTGCCCCGGTTGCATGACGGGAGTCATGGGAGAAACTTCAGGAGTGCCTGGCTGCATAGGCATCATACTGCTGACCTGAGGGAACGGCGTCTGCGGCATCATACTGTTCCCTTGTAAGGTCACACTGGGTTGATAAGAAACGCCTGTATACGCTGCAACATTGGGTCTCGCCATCGGCGAACCGCCCTCCACTTGCGGCAGTTCTGCTGCCCCGGGAATCATCGTCGATTGCTCGGGCGGCATGACCATACTTGGCGACATATCCATGGCGTTCTGATTGGGCGTCGAAGAGCTTGTCGCAAAAGGAACCGATTGAGACGCCATAGACGACATTTGCGAAGGCGCCATGGATGACATTTCGGGAGAAGCAAGGGATGGCATATCGGGAGAAGCCATAGATGGCATGTCGGACTCATGCGATAAAACTTGCTGTATGCCAAGTGCATCGTGTTGCGGTTCTTTCAAGAGACTGGTGTCAACTCCGTCCGAATCCTCTTGGATTTTAAAAGGAATTTTGTGGATATGTATTTTTCCGGGCTGCTCGCCATCTCTGTCCGCTAGTTTCTTTGTTTTCTCGTCGAGATCCGTATCGCCTTCTTTTGGCGTCTTGCTTTTGTCCATGGAGTCGCCCAACTTTCGCGCGTCGATTCCATCTTGGTCATTGTACATTTTGATCTCTTCATTTTCTTCATCTTCTTCATCTTCTGAATGCAAAACAAGCAAATCAGATACAATGTCATTCCCAGGGTCTCATCGGCTCTCAAACCCAAGATGGCGGCCGCCTAGAAAGAGAGGAGCCGCCATGTTGGAATTGAAAGGGGATCAGAATGGCACGAAACCGAGTACAAATAAAAATCCCGCTTCCAATACGTTGGATTCAAAATATGAGGATATGAAGTGCTATTCATAGATCAGTAGCCAAACTATTTTTGGACTTGGAACCTTCGTTTAGTTTGGATTTTTGATTCGTTAACATTCTAGCCTGGGAACGAGGTTCCAAGAAATCTAATTTGTAGCTCCAGTCTCTTCATAGACAGAGGTTTGCGGGGCCTGTAGTGCACTAACCATTTGTAACTCATTTCATAAGTGATGTTCAGAGACTGCCTTATTCATGCGCGCTCGGAGGACACCCGAACTTTACCCGAAAAACTATTGATTTAATCCCGATAACTTACCGTAGTGTTTCTTTAAGTAGGGTTCCAAGTCGGGCACGTCCGCGCCACTATCGCTTCGTCCAAGATGGTTGCTATCGTCCCCGATACTATCTGACAGATATTGCATGTCGGAGTCAGAATCACTATCCGAACTTGAATGACTTGTCTCTTCTTGATTGTACTGTTCAGTGTTGTCATCGTCCATAACAAAGGGCTCCGAGCGGTGCGCCGACGGCTCTGGTTCGGTCTCTGTGTCCGATTCCGCCTCCGCCTCCGAATCGGCATTGCCGTCATCTTCGTGAATTTTCTCGATTTTTTCCGTCACCTCATCGGTATCACTGCCGCGCCAACGGTCATTATGCGGTTGTTTTTCCTCCTCGTCATCGTCATATACAACCACACGAAGTTTTGGGCTCTTACGACTGCGGAATTTGGGAGCACGGCCGTGGAGTCGGAGAAAACGTAACTTCCTTAGCAACTGAGCTTTCATATTGTCTTCGTCCTCGCCGCCTTCTACTGGGGAGTCGTCAAATTTTCTTAGTCTGTAGCCCTCCGATTCTTCCTCTTCGTCCGGGAGCATCACTTCTTTGATTTTTGGATGGTGCCTTCGCATATGAATATATTGAACGAGCCTGCCTTTACTTCTGTGTTTATGATTACTCTCGTCCTCATCGTCTTCTTCATCTTCCTTTACGTATTTTCCACCCTTGTTGCGCAGCTTTAGTCTTAATGATTTTGGTTTGTAATGAAACACAACCGTGGGACGCTTCTTATGCTTCTTGTCTTTAAGACGCCAAATGTGTTTGTCTCTATTCCGCGCTCTTTCTCTTCTGCCTTTGAATTTAGCCTGTTTGTTTATCTTTCTCGTTTCATCAGAGTAGTTTGCGTTCGCGGATATTTTCTTATTAAATTTCACTTCATTTGCAGTCTTCACTCGCTGTAGATGATTGACAACTTGATTAAAAGCTTGATTGACAGGCCTCGCATTGGTGATCTTTACATTGTTGTGTTCTTCACTTCCGCTGGAACTGTTAACAGATTTAGAATCGTCAGCAATTTTCGAAACATTCTTGTTATGCTTTAATAAATCTTTTCCCAGTTCAATTCTCAAATTCTCTTCAAGATTTTTCAGTTTCAAAGCTAATGCAATTCTGTTATTGTTGCTGCTGCTGCTGCTGCTGCTTTTGCTATTGTCAAAGTTCTTCACGGTGTGGTTTTTCCTGCTTACTTGGTCACCATCATCGCCACTCATCTTTTTTCGCCTGTTCTTTACGTCGCTTATATCGAAGCTTGCAAGGTTGGTGGTTTTCACATCTTTATTTTCGTTATTGTCGCTGCTTATGTGCTTAAAATTGTTAATATTAGAACTAGCTGCATCATCATCCGTACCAACACTAATGCCTGTATTGTCACTATCTTTGGGAATGGTTTGGCTCACTTTCTTCTGTAAACCACTTGACAAATCATTGATTTCTTTCCTAAGATCGGCGAGAGCTGAAACTATTTTAGTCGCTGCCGCATCGCTCGGCACATTCATGGCCGAAGATGAAGTAAGATTCACTTTGTTGACTGGGTGCGGATTCACGGAATCAAGATTGCGAGAGAAGGAAAGGACGTGGTCTTCTTCTTCGTCGTCATTGTCGCTGTTATCACGATTTTCGTCGCCGTTTTCACTGTCAACTTCGTTGACGCCTTCTTCCTCACTCGATTTTGTTGTGTCGTTGAGTTGTCGCCTGAACGCTTCAAGAGCTTGCGTCAACGCGTTGGTGCTAATCTTAACACAATCTCTCTTAACTAGGGTTCGTTTTATGAGGTTGTTAACCTCCCTTCGGACCTCTTCAAACGGAAGGAAATGGACGGCGCCGCTCGAATCCTTGTGCTGGAAAACGTCCACTGAACCATCGTGACGCTTAGGGAAAAAACGCTCGAGCGCAGTTTGAATACGCTTCAGCAACGGAACGTCACCGGGTAGCAAAAGCGAATGGTGTAGGGTGGTGTGGGGACGTCCTATTGTATGCATCATATGCATACCCAAACGGGGATTTCTTCCACTTCCACAGTTTTTATAAAATTCGACCAATCTATCCAACACGGTCTTTCCTTTCGTTGATAAGGAGACGTTTTTCAACTCCAAAAGCAGACCATGGCCACGACCAATTCTAAAATGCTGAAAGTTCATGTTAAGCTTATGCGCCGTACGCGGATTGATACGAATTTCAAACGTATGAGTCTTATCGCCGGGAAGACGGACTGGGGTCCAGCGCTGAGTGCCCTGGCCGGGTAAGCCTGCGGGCAAGTCTTTCGTTGTGAGGTTGTTCCGCAGTGCTTTCATAACGGTTGCTGGAACGAATAGCATTTTGATATTCTTGCGCTCGTTATCTTGTCCCGTCACAGCTAAGAGTATGAAAACAAGTCGGTATTAGAATGAGCGAAATAAAATTTAGTACGGAAAAAACTAATGGTATTTATAATATGGCTGGCCCCGCGAGCGGCAAGTTGAAGTAAACGCTGCGTTGTGATTGGCTACCCGAAAAGGCATGACGGACCTATCTTAACCGCTCGGGATTACCCGCGATGTTCCCGCAAATTTGTTGTTGTTTTTGCCGCCGTTGTTGCCATATGATAAATCCTTTATTGACTAATACCTGATTCACACCAACAAAACATGTTTAGTTAAACCAGGTTTAAGAAAATGAAAATCAGCAACAGACAACTGACAGACTAGATTTTACATAGGGTTCAAGTATGCTCTAACTTGTGCTTTCATTGTGCCAAATTTGAAGTCGATAAACATCAGTCAGCAACTTCCATGGAGAAAACAATTTTAAACCGTGTTCACCTAAACAACATTTAAACGTGTTTAAGCTTTGGTGTGAATGGGGCATAAGCTTGTTTGGTCAACATGGTGGCATATTAGTCTCGTTCTTTTTTTGCGTGGTCGATCCGTAAACACGCAGAAAAAGAACTTGGCCAATATCCCGCCATCTTGACCTCACGCTTGGTCAATAACCAATATTTAAAATAGCTTGGCAAAACGAGGTAGAATATAGGTTACGAGTCGACCCCATGACTATCCGAGTGCTCAGAAGGTCATGTGTTCTCGACCAAGTAACATGTGTCACTGACTGGAGAACATCTTTCTTAAAATAAGCTTTTCCCAAGACATTTAGGGCTAATTGAGCGGTTAATTCGGTGTATTGCCTACGTTTAAGATTTCGTTTCATAGCAATGTATCCAATCTAAATGAATTAATCTTGGAGGGCAAAAAAGAAAAGAGATACTCACCGAGGCAAAATGATGCAAGAATCATCAGTAACATTTTGACTGCCATATTCGCATGAATTAAATCTCTTTTTTCTTTCACTACAAATAAGAAAAGATTGAAATATAACAAAACAAGAATATTTCGAGAAATTAATTATTATAATTAAATAAACTTTTGCTTAATCGATTATAAATATTTAATAAGGAACGTTTTTATGCTAGTGCAAGATTTGCTTTTCGCCCTGGTTTCATACACTAATTTCAAATTTGGATCACTTTTGCTTTATTATATAATAGCAACAAAACTGAACTGCATTCGTTAAGTTATAAAAGCCGAAATATATGTTGAAAGCAATAATTTTAGTAAAAAAAACAATAGGGCACAGAGTTATGAAAATCAAAGAATGGTTGTGTTGTTGTTGTAAAGGTGTGGCATAAAATGGTAACCTTTTTGTCCAGTTAACTGTTAGTCATTTAAAAAGGTAAATTTATTGTTTAAACCACATAAAACCCAGTCATGACAAATTTAGTGTGCGTGAATTACATATTTTTTTAGAGGGGACGAGAAGTGCCCTTCGGAACTGACAAAGAAAGACACCAACTTCAAAACACAGATTGATCCTTGCTTTGATAAATAACATAAAGTTGTAGATATAAAAACGAATGTTTTGACCTGACATGTACTAGCACCTGGCGGCGAAATGGAGCGAAATGAAAAGCGGAAAAATTTAGTTTAAGTAAGTTAAAAGTAAGTACATAAGAACCCGGTTAATCTCAAGATTACAATCTCTTTAAAGAAGAGCAAATCTGCATATTAAAGAAAAGGAAGCTACATAATGAAAAACTTACCCTCATTGTTAAACTACCAGAAGAAAATTTTCCAGCTTAAAATTACGCCATCTTATTTGGGAAAGAAAGTACGCGCGCTGAAAATGAAACCTTCCTCTGTAATGGACAGTGAACGATATGATAAGGTCATTTGTTAGAAATAAGGTTAGTAGGAGGGACTCGTAGCTAAACCTGTTGCTTTTTGACATTCCACAAGTTTATCTCCGCCTTTTGCAGCCTATCTGGCCACAAGTAAGATTTTCACCAAGTGCCCTGGGAACAAATTACGGTTATTTCAATGTCAAATACTGTAAAGATATTAAAATTATATAAAACCAACAACGAAACGCTTGATTTGATCCCGGCCTAAATGTACACACATTTTTAACGATGTTGACGTGAGCCCTAAATTTGTCTCCTCCAATTTTTCTAAAAAATTCAAGCCTCCAAGCCCAGACTACTATCTTTTCAAAAAGCCTTTTCTCATTTCGCTAAAAAATCGCAAACGTTTCACGTTTACACTGCCATTTTTTCAGGTCTGTTTCGTTCATCCACACAAAAACGCCGAAACGTTTGGTTAAGGCTATTCACACCATTTATTACGCATGTATAAACTAGGTGCGCGCCTGCGATGCATTGACGTTTCAGTCAGATCTTTTTCACTGCCTACATTAAAAATATCTCATTTTTTTTAAAAGCATCTTTAATTTTTCAATTCTTTCTCATATTCTTTCCTCGATAAACAGTAGGCGCTTTTTTTACTTCAGTTTTTTTTGTAGCACGAACAGAAAGCGTCGAAAAGCTCAAGAAGCATGTGCATAAACAATGGACATCCTTTCCTCCCTCGCCCCAGTCCTTTCCCTTTTTCAACGTTGATTTGAATTTTTAATCAACCTCGTTCCCAGGGCTTTTCCCTTCTTCGAGGGGGTAGGGAAAAGCCCTGGGAACGAGGTTGATTTTTAATAAATTTGCCATTCTCGTCTCATAGCCTTTTTCGCTTCTCTTAGCTGACAGGGCCTTCGCACGAGAAACGAAGGGCTCTGAAGACAAAGGATTTCCAGTCCTAGATTCTAGCAATAAACTGCAAGCAAGGCTGATCATACTACGTGAAAAGTAGACTTAACGAGACAACAACACGACTAGAACCGATACAGCAGGATTGCAACCGCAGACAGCTGTCACGCGTGATTCGGGGGACAAGTAAGTTCAAAGTACGGAACTTGATACAGTGAACGGGTTATTGGGCAATTTATTTGCGTTGGCTCTCCGAGCTGGCGTCATTTGGATTCGCTACACCGCACTGAAGAGTCCCAATAAGGACGAAACAGCTGTCTGCGGTTGCAATCCTGCTGTATCGGTTCTAGTCGTGGTGTTGTCTCGCAAAGTCTACTTTTCACGTAGTATGATCAGCCTTGCTTGCAGTTTATTGTTATTTCATTTTATTGCTGATCAGATCTCTCAGTAGATCCTACGAATACCAGCATTATCGTTTGCGGTCCCTTGCAGTTTTACTCTTACTAGATTCTAGGACTTCCGGTCTTCATGTATGCAGACGTGATGTTTCTATATACTGTGTGGGAGAGTCATGGCGTCTTTTAATTCCGCTCAAGATTTCCTTGTTTCAAACGGCCAATCACAAAAATTGGAATTAATTCAAAAATCCTATGACCCCCAGAGCCCTTCGTTTCTCGTGCCATGGCCCTGCCGGCCAAGAGAAGCGAAAAGGGCTATGGGGACGAGAATGTAAATTTGCATGAAGTTCGATGGTCTCGGTCTCGCTCTTCCTCGTAATCGCGACTGCTCCGAGGGAGTTACCATTCATATACTTCGGTGGCGAGAGGCACTGTGAAAGTTAAGTGCATGTCTTGTTAAAGAGTACAACAGAGCGGCCCTGGCCACTGTTCGAACCCTCGATTTGAAAGCCTGATGCACCAATCATTGTGCATCGCGACTTAAACAAATCATATCCCTCATGGGCATTATTCTTTCAATTATATTGTATCATGTTGAAATATACATTTTTAATTTCAAATATCTGTTGTTGCAAAGTATAATCAAAACTGTGTTTTAAGGGGATAGTGTCCCTGCTGACCTGTCGTGTTTTCACAGGTTTGACCGGCACCTGGCTATGAACTTGCTTAATTATCTTGAAATTGAGAAAAAAAATCACCAAAATTAATGTAAGTAAAAATACAAACTTGGAAAAGAATATTTGACTAAAAATTCAAAATTTCACCGGAACGGGACTTTTGATTTCTTGACATCCGGTCACAAAACCAAATTTGATGAACTTGTAATCCTGTACTTCTACCCCAAAATACTTGTTCTGTTTTGCTCTGTGGAATCGTTTTATCCAAGTACCTGTATATTTGGTGGCATTTGGCAATATAATTTGGAAACTAGCATACACTGCACTAAAAACAAGGAGAATGTAATTGCATATTTTCACCGTATACGCTCAGTAGTGACACTGACGATAACGTTACGAGAAAAAAAGATAGCTTCAAGTAACTTGACTTGTCAAAAGATGACTGTTTTTAATTATTAACTTATTAAAAAATGCAGAGCGATTGTAACGACTACTCCGTTTGACCATTTATCATTTTAAAAAATTACAACTGCGTCTAAAAAGGTTCAGAGATCAGAGTGTACCGATTCATCTTCTATTCTATTTTACTCATTCGACATCCTTCTTGCTGTTGTAAACAAAACTTAAAAAAGTGTTTTAATTTCGAAGAGTGATGTTCCCATGATTTATTCATTTGTAATGTGTTTATTTTTGTATTTCAAGTGAACCTTAGCTTACAAACCTATTGTACAAAATTGTTTGTTTATATCGTGTTTGTATGTGTAGTAAGCATGTAAACGACGATAGGAACTCGTCTCGGAAGCCCTTCTAGGATAGTTCAAATTGACAAGGGAAATTCAAAATGGCGGCACCATTAAGCTGATGGTGCTTATCTGCAACATGAAATTTCAGGCTTTGTTTCCACTTCCCAGTCAAGGTGCCTTTGGAATTTGATGATATTGTGGTTCAGAATTGTTTTCTTTCAGTATAATCTGAAACACAACAATTCAGTGGCCTAGTATTTTGTTTTGGAGAAATATTTAAGCCTACAACAAGCGCCATTTTTGTTAAGTACCAAAACGATCCCAGATATCAAAGCGCGCTAAGCTGGCGCCCAGTCTTTCAGGTGTATCTAGTAAAGCTAGTCTGGTATTTCAAAATGATTTTCTCTTTGATCTCTTTCTGGCCATCCGCCTTAAGAATGTGACCTTCTTTTCTGTCCGTTTCTTATCCGTTCCGTAGCTTCGTTTCCAAAACCTCCTTGTCGTCGGTCTCCACACTGGAGTTTTAACTCTGAAAGTCCCAACCAACCTTGGCCTAAGCCGCGGGGTTCTAAAGGGAAGAACGCTCTTCCCGAAAGGCAAAATTGGTTTCCTGACAGAAAAAACTGGTTTCCTGACAAAAGAAACCCTTTTCCTCGTTTTTGCCCCCGCAACTGAAGGCTTTGAGCCCAGTAACGGTATATCCGGGTTCTTGTCCGGGAGGTCCATCTGCATGAGAGAGACCTGGTGCGGGTTTACTACACTTATTGGCTGGCCCCCAATCTCCCCGTTTGCTGGCGTCACCCCGGGTTTGTGGCTGGCAAGATTCTGTAACTGGAACATGTACATCTGACGCTCGTTAATCGGAGCATCTTTGGCTTTCTGTCGTTCTTGTTCTTCTTGCTCTGCATTGACGTGACCTGAGAACAATACAACGAGTTTTAGATTGAAACTGAAGAAAAATCACAACAATAAGCAAGGGACCGCGAACGAAAATGTTAACCAACAAGGGATCTGATCAGCATGAAAATAATAAAATTAGAAACAATGCTGCAAGGCAAATCTTACTACGTATATAAAGTAAACTTTGTGAGTCGTGTTGGTGTCTCACAAAGTTTACTTTTTTTACATAGTTTGAAGAAAAATGTTGTACCTGTTGGCAGGAAAGTGCAGCATTTAGGACCTCAACAAACAAGAGTCAGTTATTGACAACTATTGTTAAATAGTATATATTGGTAACGATTTAGTTTGTGATAATCACAAACTAAATCGTTGCCAATTTAACTCTTTAGATATAATTTATGGATCCCAAATGTACCAAAATATTGGATTGAATTTTGTACTCAACTCTCACTCATTCTGTTTTTGAGCATCCCCACCCCTGGGAGGTAAAGAACTTACCCAACTCCTCTTGGAGAATTTTGGTTTGAAGCTTCTCATCCATTTTGTTATCTTGATCATTCAGTAGAGGGTGTATGATATTATTGAGCGCCGTGACAGCATCGGATGGAGGCTCCTGACCCTCATTCTCTGCTAATTTATTCATTTGTGGCGTCACTTGGAACACGCCACCACCGACTGAATTATCATCCATGGTGAGGGGATCCTGGTTGGTGGGAGTCTGGGACAGAGCTGGCTCATTAGCACCTAGACGAGGCTGAGATCCATCATTCAGATCTTTTAAGAAGTCCTCCATGTTCATATTTCCTGAATTTTTGGAATAGATATGCAAAAGGCCATCGTCCGAGGGTTTAAGTCTCCCTGCCAGGGCATCCTTGAGTCTGTTACTCAAATAATCTTCAAAATCATTCCTGTTATGTTTCAAGAATTTTTTTAGCATGTGAAGAAGGTAATGTTTAAGCTTTTTCTTAAAACCATGCTTTCGTTTCATCGCCTTGTGACATCTTTCGTTGTGGAGGCCAAATAATTTGCAGATTTTCTTCCTTCTTTTAAGGTTAAAATGCTTGAAGTTATTGAGAATATCTTCCCATCGAAGTTCAAACCCCTCTGGCTGTTCCACGTGAACTTCAGGACTGTCGTCATCTTCGATCCCAGTGTTCTCTCCAGACCCATCTTTTATCTTCTTCTTATTCTTTCGACACATTTTTGTATGTGGATTTTTGGTAGCTAAAAGATCGCTCAGTTTGTCATTTTTATCTTCATCTGTCTTGGAATTACATTTCTCCGATGTTTTACCATCGTTGAAATCTTCTTCACCAGGAAATCCGTTTTCGTCGCTGTCATCGTCATCGTTATCTTCATCATCGTCATCGTCTTCACTATCGTCATCATCATCATCGTCATCCTGACTGAAATCATCATTTTGCTGCCCATTAGCGATCATCCTCTGCAATGTTTCTTCGTCAACGCCTAGTATACTCTGGATCTCTTTTGCAAGAGTATCCTTGTTAGGCCCAACAACTCGATGCAATTCGTCTGCAACTTTTTTCGAAGCAATTATTTTCACATCTTTTCGCGGATAGGTCATACGATCAGGAATGTGAACTGCCAGCCATTTTCCCTGACCATTTTTAGGACGGAATTCCTTGATCTGCATGTTTCTTGTATCGGTTCCACGGACTGCCGAGTCAGGAAATACGACCACTTTACTGGGCTCAATCATTTCGCCAGTCCTTTTTGTTGGGTCACTTACTTGACCTGTTGGTTCTATTTGAGAGGACAGTGAAATTTCCGTGCGAGAAATAATCAACATTAGCGAGGCAAACCTGACAAGATTTGAAATAGTTAAGTGAAAAGCGCCACCGAGCAAGTTGAAGATGAAAGGAAGGATGAAAGACGAGATGAAAGAGAAATGTCCTCAGTGGTAGTCAAGGAAAGTGGTGATGTTGTGATGTTGGTCATCGTGATACCAGTTGTTGCTGTGTATCAGTGCTCCATCTTGTCCTCATAGTATTTGCTCTGTTCCGTTGTATTAGTAACAAAGTAGTAAGTGGTTGTAGTGTTTTAACAGCAGCGATGTCTGTAACATTATTATATTACGTGTGGTGTGAAAAACCTTGTCAATTGATATTCTAAATCATTCTTAGACCTTGGTATTTGTAGAGGAAACCGCGCGGGGATGGGACGTGGTGGAGTAGGTTCTGGAAGGGCCAGCATTCTCGCCCCAGTGACCACCATCCTTTTGGTCAGCACCAAGAAACACGAGCTAATGGTCGTTGAGCATGAGCAGAATTCCAATTTTTGACTTCCGCTCAAATCCGATTGGCTGACAATCTAAATGAGCACTCTGCGTATGTTCAAAACTGCAACAGTCTTGAGGTCAAGATTCTTGATAAGCTGACCCAAAGAATCGCGACCTCTGAAAACAAGAATTATTTCCTGGACAGGGCTAGTGCCCAGATCCCTGGATGCGCGTGTTACACCCTTCAGAATTTCGCTTGTAATTGTATGACATGGTCATATATAGTCTAATTGATACGAATAAAGCATTTCATTGTTGTTTTTCTTTCTTCTTGTTGAAGTGCTTGTTCAGTATACTGTGATGATAAAGGTTTTGATAGTAAATACAACCTTCTGTCAATGTTTATTAGTCTATGCAAGGTAGTTAAATGTTTAATTCTGTGGATATGTACTCTCTGTTCAGTATATTGTACGTGATGCTTCTAACTTTCTAGCATAGTTGACAAAAAACCTTAACCAAGGTAACCATTTAAATGAAATTTCACGGTCCATGAATACGAGGTTGCCCATTTACTGAGTTAGGGTTTCGAGTTGGATTTTCAAGTTGGATTTTTGCGTTGGACCTTTGGCTGGGATTCGGTAAGCTCCATTCCAGTTTGCTTATAGTTAGCTTTCATTGGCTGGTTAGGGCGACACTATATCATATATGTATGTATATTTATGCCTACATCATGCATACTTTAAAATTTTGGTTTATTCTCGGCCAGTACTAGAAAATCCTACTCGAAATCCTAACTCGGAAGTAAGTCTGTCTTCATGAGTACATTCTTGTGGCAGACGTTGTACGAAGTGGAGAAAAAATTGCGGCCAACGAACTTAACAAAAAGTCAGTAAACCTCACTTAAGAACGTGTCCCACAAGACGACTTTAAATTTTAGCTTAGGTGTATGTTGGGTGACAATACCTTATGTAGTGTACAAATTTTTAATTCAAGTAACGTTTTGATAGAAACATAGTTTAGAACTTAAAGGCTACTCTCTATTTTCTCGTTGTGTTCTCAAACATGTCACTGTTTCACTTTCTTTAACGTCGCTCCTTTTCTTTTCTCACTAATTCTGCTCCTGATGATTCCTGGGACGTCCGTTCCCATAGCTTTGGGCTTGGGGTATTCTGGGTACTCAGTTTGTAAGAGATCTACTTCGCCTGGACTAACAACGCTGACCTGTTGCTGACCAATGGCGCCCAGTTTCTTGCTCGTTCGCGGCCAGTGAAGTAACAACTCTGGGCTGCCAATAGCGTTTATTTTCATCCACTGTCGTTCCATGTTGTCCTCAGCAGCGCTCTTTCGCAACTCTTCTGTGATATCCATGTCTATGAGTAGATTAAACCCAATCAGAACTAGTGTAATCATAAACAACGTAACAACAACGAAAAACAAACAAACAAACACAACGAAAACAACAACAAGAAAGACTAACGCCTAAAGCGATAACCTCAGTAACGATAACGCGAACAAGGACTGTAATTTCCATAAAACCCAACACTTTACTTTCAACATGGCAACCAAACCAGACGACGAGGTCCACGACGCGTACTTTGTCACGCGACAATAATTACACATTATAGGCACGCAAGACGTACACATTAATGCGAAACAAAGTTAGTGCCAATTTAAAGTCAACAATAGTCAATGCCATTTTTTCGCGACAAAGACAAAAAAAAACAATAGCAACAGTTAAGTTTTATCTTAAGAAAATAACATTGAAAAAATAGGACATAACAGGAGAAAAACGTAGTCCTGCGTAAAAAGCTACCAGCTAACTAAAATAGTCTAAATGGCAATTCAAAATTTGGAGAATACTTGAGGACTGAGCGGATAAAGGAGAAGACATCAAAATTGTCCTTTCTGGCTTTCATATATTTTGATATAGCATAAGGAAATACAATAAAAAGAGAATGCAAAAAAAGTTATTTTTTCTGGTTCACATATGCTGTAAAAGCTCTATTGATCCCACCCTCGTTAATAAGTCCCCGTCTGGAAGTTTATTTTTTAATAAGCTTTCAGATTGTAGATCACATGACAATGTAACCTACGATATGAAATAAGCCCTCCCCCCCTCGATTTCTCAGATTAGGTTAGTTAACTTCCAGAGGGCGGGGCAGGGGGGTGAGGGGGGAGGTGAGGGGAGGGGAAGGAGGCATGTCACTTTCTGTCTAGACCGTACAATCAAATTACCTTCATCATTGTTAAAAGCCTGTTTAGCCGCCTTCCTTAACAACTGGTCATCCTCCAATTGATTCCTTACGTCCTCAGATAGCTTGTTAGGCCCACCGCTCGGTAACACAAGTAACCCTAGATCACTGCTTTTAGAAGTGGGTTGAACTATTCCCACCTTCCCCATTCTTGGGCCATATCTCCTGAGGTGGTGACGACGCCTGCCAAAACTCTTACCATGTGGGACAAGGGGATGTTGCACGAGAGGCCGACTTTCAGGGAGGGAAGCAGGGCGACTAGGCATATAAAACATTTTCTGAAGGTGACGGCGTAAACCCGGTGTTTCCATGAAACCCTCATTAGACATAGCATCATGATCAACCGCCTTGTCGTCTTCTTGAAATGGCTTCAGACTCATGTCACTCGCACCTTCATCCGGGTTCGGGTGAAAGTCCGGGATATAACCATGGACGTCTTGACGCAAGGGCCATGGGTAGGACTTTTCTTCTTCCGTGTTCGATTTAATCTGGTTTTCATATTCAGCCCTGTCTACCATTTGGTCAGTGGAAGGCTCGTGAGGGACGTCAACTGTATACGAGATGCTCATCCGGGATTTCGGTTTCCCCGTCGACTCATGGCCCTTTACCTTCTTTTCGATCTTGTTGCCTTGACGAAGTCACACGGAATACATATTGAATTAGATAGCGGATAACTTGAGCACGAACTTCTTTTCGCCGACGGAATACGAAATTGCAACATCGTGTTTTTAAGAAACGGAATCACTTGTAAAAACTTTATACCGTTGAACAGTATCCCTTTCAACGATGAAATGGCTTCGTTGTTTCATAAACACACTTTCAGAGAATCGAGCCAATCCGGATTAATTGCGGTGTAGGAATTGATAAGCGACTTCTTACAACAAACGTCAACTGACGACCACCTTTTTTGATTGACCATGCTCTCTGCTTGAAAACCTGTTTAGTTTGATCTGTTTTTTGATAGTTTCCACTATTATTCCACTATTGCGCCATTTTACCATATTAGGTTACGAAAACGCGCAAAATATGACACGTTATTACGCTGTAGAACAGGGCAACAGGGGCGGATCAAGGATTTTTCTTAGGAGAGGTTGCACATAGCTTTTTTTGCAGAATACTAGTTGTATAAGAAAGCCACCCGGTCATCTCAGGAGGGAAGGGGAGAAGGGGAGGGGGGGAGGTGCACACCCCCAGCACCCTCCCCTAGAGCCGCCCCTGTGCAAAAATACGGACGCAAAGCGGAGCAACAAAATGGCCGGGCAAAATGTCCCAAACTTTGACTTGTTTACGTCCTTTATAGTGGAATAATAAACCCTTTATTCGATGGTTTAACATATAATACGAGCGGACATCTTGCTCATTGCTCGTATATCCGCATCTGCAATATCCGCAAGTATTATAATTATGTTTAACCATTGAATAAGGTGTATGTAATGTCACTAGTTGCTTTGTCACGTGAATTTAGCGTTATTCTACGTCCGTTGCGTCAGAAGTCACGCGTATTGAGCTTGTCGAGTTGCAATTCGTGTTCCGTTATGACGTCAAGAAGATTGTCGTTGTGAGTTAAAGTAGTAAAGATGTAAAAGATAAGAAAAATGAATAGTTGTCGGAGTTGTAGATAAGACATTAATTTAAGTTTTAAAAAGGCTAACTGGGAATAAGCACGGAGGTATGGTAAGGTGCTATGCTCTCTATTGATATTAATAAATCGCATATTTCTATTTAAAGGGACACTGTCACGGACTTTTTTTGGGCTTTTTTAGTAAAACGGCACCAAAATTACGACTAAGTACTTTCAACCACGGAGGAAATGCCCAAACCACAAGGACAGAACTTGAAAAAGTCAGCCTGACTTTTTCAAGTTGAGGTCAAAAGCTACCGATGGTATCACAGTGATATCACTATATTTAGCTTCAGTACACTGGTATAGTAATTTTACGAAAACTTGACCACTGTTAATAGGTTTCCAATGGTGTAAACATATTTTTGGGTTGTTGAATTTTTGAAGTAATGCTCTTGACAGTGCCCCTTTAAACTCGCAGTTGTTTTGCCTGTTTAATGAGAAACCAGATTTCCCCTTAGTTCGGCCAATCTAAAAACAGCATCATCAAAACCGTTCAGTCATGCATAGGAATATTGTTACGATCTACATTATAGTGTTCGATCGAAAAAAGAGCTCTGTAGCTAAATACAAATCAGGCCGTTCTTGCGTTCGTTACCTGTCTCATTTCAGCTTAAACTTGAAGGACCCTCTGGCCATCAATGCTGAATTGTTATGGATACCAAACAGTCGCTTTTCCTAACAATACTATATGTTGTTTAGTAGTTTCTCCGCCAAAATTAATTGCACGGTGAGTCAATTCTTTGAAAACGAATATCCGCAAAAAGCCATTTATTACCCAAGTTCAGGTTGAGATTTCACCGAAGTGGAGGTGGCTGGTGCTGGATATATCGAGCCGCGAAGCGGATATCCGGAGTTTGAGTGGCCAATCAGCGCGCGCCAACAACGATATCCATTGTTAGCGTATTTACTTAAAAGTGATATTTTATTTCACTATCTTCCATATAAACTGTGTACAACACTCACCAATTTTCTCTACCAGATTACTGGCACGATCCTCGGCCATATCTGCCTGATTGCCCAGTGCCTCAACTTTTTTCTCTTGATTTTCAATGGCGGTATTTGTATCGTCAGCAAGTTTATCAACTAAATTGGCTGAAATAGAAATGTAAGCCGCGTTCAGGTTTGGCTTATCAGACCGGCGCTTATCTCCGGTGTAGCATGAAGCGAATAGGAGTATTTCTACTCCTCCCTAGATGGGATGCTACTTCATCGCAGGGTTACCCCCAGCAGTAAATTCGCCGGTACCCATTTATACACCTGGGTAGAGAGAGAGGCACTATGAGAGTAAAGTGTCTTGCCCAAAAACACAACACATTGGCCAGGCCATGGCTTGAACCTGGACCGCTCGATCCTGAGTACAGTACACTAACCATTAAGCGGGCGTGTTTAAAACACGAAATGGCGAAATGGCGAAATGGCGAAATGGCGAAACATTTTCTAGGAAACTGCCCTAACCAAGCAATTTGCGTTTCGCTTCGGGTTCTAGGTCTGGCTCTTATCTTTAATATCATTTCTCCATTTCGTGTTTTAAACACGCCCCCATTAGGCCACCGCGCCTCCTTGATTATTGACTTCAATATTTCAATACGGATAGAGAAGTCGGATCTTGTAAAATGACCAAAGGAAGCTGTCACCTTTATTATACGATGTACCTTTTTGATCAAATTTTCTTTCAGCTGCATCTCCTACAGCATCCATCTTTTCACTAGCTTTTTCAAATTTTTCCTCCTCTTCTTTGGTATCAACAAGCTTTCCTTTATCGTCAATGGCTTTTTCCATAGCTTCACTTTGCTCTTCAACCTTTTTGTTCTGCTGCTCGATAGCTTTAGCCATGTCGTCCGCTTTGTTTTCGACTTCATCAGCTTTGAAAATAAACCAATAGATCATTATAGTTCTTTTATTCGCGATGGTAATGCAAGATAAAGTAAAAAAGAAAGGACATAACAAAAAAAGAAAGATATCACCTAAGGGATTGCCTTGATATGATATGGAATTCTCATCACAAAGCTCCATACTAATCATGCAGATTAGTAAGAAGAATATTGATGAAATAAAAAGTGCATTAAGATGAAAATTTGCAATAAGCCGGCATTTGTGAATTGCCTTTTACCTCTGTTTCAAAACGAGTCTTGCTGCACAACCTTTTTTGTATACGAGTTTGATTTGCAAGACAGTGAACTTGAGAGTAAAACTCGTTTCCGCATGAAAGGTTGCACACCAGGACTCGTTTTGAAACAGAGGTAAAATGCATCCCGGAAATGGCCTGTTCTGTAGTGATTAACCTACAGAGATATACTCTGTGAAATGGGGTGTGCATTATGATAAGTGAAATTTATTAAATCAACGCGAAAGGCTACAGTAAGAATAGCCCAAACTATAAAGCAAACAAAAAACAAAAAGAAGTACATTCTGGCAATGGCAACTCCAGTTCAATAGCCTCGCTTTCTCCAAAATATTTTCCACTAAAGGAGACCCTGCACTTGTAGTCATTTCAATTTTTAAACAGCTTTTAAAAAAGTTGTCATCGTGTTTTGTCAAGAAGACACGTTTGTCTACTGAATATCATAACGTCTATTGACGTGCTTGTATTCAAGGTTCACGCAAGATGACGGCTAAGTTTACACGCTTTGTATCTCACCAGCATGTCTAACTTCACACAAATATCAGAATATTTGCTGTGCTATGCACGTTAACCAGTAAAATTTTTGATAAAGTCTACGTTTGAGCCTAGTGGTCGTCGAGGTCGGCATTTATTTCTGTTTCGCACGATGGAGCATTTCTGCTCCACCCTGGATGGGGTGCTGGTCCGTTGGCTATCCAGTTATTCCCCTGGATAGAGGAAACGACTATGGAATTGGGGGAAGTGAAGTGTATTGCCCAAGAACACAACACAACAACCCCGGGCAGGGCTCGAATCAGGGCCATTCGATCCGGAATTTAGCGTGCACTTGGTCACCACGCCTCCCCAGTAGATTTTACAGAATCAGAATTTACCCAGTCATCTTTGATCCTTTATTTGCATTTATAATAAATATTCACCTTTTCGAGATAACATAAGTAAAAATAACCTTTATATCACAAGCACTTCACGTGTACAGGCTTTAGTGTGGGAACTACAGCGAATGAAATAAACTGAATCGAATTCTTACTTCATGATTATACGTGTAGAATAGGTTTTACTTTATTTGCTAAGAATGTGAAACCAGACACGAATAGCCATCTGTTGAAAGCGAAACTAGATTGCTACATTTACGTTTAAAACGCATTTTATTCAGTTATATTTCATGATTTGTCAACAGACGGAAGTTTTTCTACCGGGTGCATTTAGCCCAAGGCAAATTAAAAGAACAATTAGATGCCACTTGTTACACAATTACGCTGCTTAAAAACAAAACAAAAAGCAAAACAAAACAAAAGTGAGAAAAAAACACGAAAATAATCATTTGTTGTGCAGTTGGAATTTCACCAGGATTTATGAACTTACTCAAGCAAGGTTGTAGCAAATTAGCGAAAAATAGTGTTCACCATCGAGGCGTGAAAATTCACGCTTGCCTGTCAATGGCAATTTGCGTCCACCCGCAGCTTTCCCAGTAGAACAAACAGTCTGCCATTGAGACAGTGTTAATGGAAACAGGTTGCAATCAGACGCGCAACTAAATTATCACCTTGTAAAAATTCGCTTGGATTTACAGAGCGAATTGCGATCGATTCAAAATTTAAGGAATCGACCATTTGTAAATTCACTGCGGTAGATTTCCCAAACTAAATGAGACCGGCAATTAAAACATGGCTGCTGTTGATCACATATGGAACCTTGGAGCGTTTAAACCCGTCCGGAATGTCCATATTCACCGATAACAATGCCATTATTTCCCATTCTCCGAGTCCACATATAACGATATCTGGTCTAGTACAGACGTCACGAGGATTTAAAGAGATCAAATGAAGAATATTTTAGAACACTTGCGAATCAAGGTATCGAATAATTATAAAGTGTACTTACCTAAACTTGCAGTCCATAAAACAACAGTTAAAACCAACAACGCCAAAAATCTCGCCATAGTAAACATAACCAGAATGGCCAACCGCGGTAGGCTTTCACTGTTCGCTTATCTCAGTCAATATTCTATTTTTTGTTATATTTCACATCGCATTACCCGCCCAACTGGGAGGGGACAAAACTTCACGAGTGGTACGCCATCAAAGATAAGAGCTAACGAAAGTTCTGTTTGTCAGTGAAGAGAATTCTAATTGGCTAAAAACTAGCTCGATATGAATTATTTAGCAGGCTGATACTGCGCTACAAGTGTGACCTCATCTTGGTGTTATTCACCTTTCAGGGAATAAAAGGTGAAGTTTTGCGAAGATTACTCCAATCCTTGAGATCGGTAGGTCGTTTATAACATTGCCATGTCATTGAAAACTGATAAAATTAAATAAAAATGTGGCATTTGTTTCGTTATTTTGAGCTACTCCATGTAAAATAAATTTAAAGCACTGAGGATCTTTCTTTTTGTTTGTGGCGTCATTCAGTAGGTGTGCACTTAGAATTCATTAAGTGTGTTAGGTTTTCCCTTCCTTTATTGAGTTCTTTATGGAGTTTATTGAAATAAACACATTCATAGATTAGAAAGATAAACAAAAGCTAGCCGAAAGCGTTTTCTGCTTGTAGTCATAATTGCTATTCCGACTGGAAATTATTTGAACTAAAATTAAAGTGGGCCAATAGGAATCAAACTTGAGCTATTTTTTGTTATATGCAATGAAGAAATCTACAAAAAAAGATCAATACATTGAAAAAATGATTAAAATGTCATTTCTCGTCATATTATTGATATCTGATCAAGAAAAGAAGAAGTTGGCAAAAGACTGACTAAAGGTCTCGACATGCAGACAAATATCTCAGAAGTAAGGGATACGTCGTTTTAACTAATTGCGGAAAATTACTTGTGGATGTCGGGGGCGGAAGGTCAAGGTTAGATGTGAGGGGGTTGTGGTACTGTGCTGTTTTCCTAACCCTTACCTCATTTCATACAAGCTATATACAAATCATCACCACTGACTGTCTATCCTCGTGAACAAATTGCGGCTTCAAGGAAATTTTCAGTACACTTCACAAAAAATAATTAAGATAACATAGCATGGCTCCTTAAAAATAAAACTTATTTGGCTGGTGACACAATACAGGAAGTCCTTTAGACGCGCGAAGCCCGACAGTGAGAGCGAAGCCCGAGTGCTAGCGCGAAAGTCTAGAAGAGATGTTTACAGTTAACCACAAAACGCTCAATTATAAAATACGTCAAGCGTGCAGCTAACAATTTCCGTATACGCGTCTTTACCACAGGTTATTTCAAAATACCGGAGTGCAAAGGCAGGGGAAAAACGTTGGGGACGAACATAGAGTGAGTAAGTCGGGACTAACAAGTCGAAGGGATTATTAGATAAAACGACAACTGACTTCAAGCTGCATTTGTTTTCATTTTTCTTCCAAAGAAAAATCTGAATGCATGCATGTACTAAATAATTATATATAAGTGGTAGCCTTATTACAACACGAAATAGCCTTGATTACAAATCTACCCTGCATGGTATGTGCTTTTTTAAAAGCTTAATCCAGCTTTTTAAAATCTATGTTATAAACCTGAATCTTTCTTTTATTGTTCAAGGAAAAAACTTATGCGACATTGTCCAAACGACTGTATTGCACACTCTAAGGCTATTGCTTTACTATGCACCTTTTTTTGTTCACACATCCACTGCGAAATGTGTAGATTTGGAACAATGTTTACATCCCGATTGTGAAAATGACGTGGTATTTTAGCTTTTATTTAGAAAATTAAATCGATACTGTTCTTATGTACGTTATAGTATCAAACGTTTTATGTTATTCTCCTGGGACATCTTCGTATTGGCTTTATTTGCGTCCCTTAAGAGGCCTTTTGAAGGCCTTCTGATCTTACTTTTGGTATCGTACACGTGGAACTGTGTTGGTGCTAAAATGTCAATTATCTTTAGATGCTTTGCGTCCTTAGTGTGAGAAAGTTTTACCCGCACCGGGCCTTTTGATTTGATCAATTTTCCTTTGCCTTTTATGATTTGTCCATTTATGATCTTGCTTCGCAATTGGGAGGAGTCTTCTAATGGTTTGCCGTTCAAGCGTATGAGCACGTTACCGAGTCCAAACCGAAACTTCCGAGCTTTCCCAGGAATGGTGTCTTTAGAAGCGATAGGCGGTGAAAAGTTTGGTTCCATTGCTGCCTTATTTTCGTAAAACTGGGCTTCTGCAGTGCTCATCTGGGAAATCTGTAGGTCTGAATGAGGGCTCTTTGAAGGGTGCTTTGGCTCTTCTTTAGGTTCAGGTAAAATATGCTCTTTTAGGGCTGAGGATGGCGACAACAGCTGGTACCTGGAAAACTCTTGGGCTTCCATTTGAGTTGGGGATACTGTGTTCGTAGGCGGTGGGAACTTAGAAACGCCAATGGGTTGACCTGGTGCCATGAAACGGGGCATTGGTCGAGGATTGAATTGCTGCTTAGTTCCTTGTCGAGCAAAACTACCATGTTGTGGCTCCATCTCTTGGTCATCGCTATCATCCTCATCTGGAGGCTGATAATCTGCACCTTGTTCGTCTTCCTCCCCAGGCCCAGTTGTTCCGTAAGCCCTGCTAGTGGCATCTTCAGTAGATTCATCTTCAGGTTCCTCTGGCTCCTCGCCTTCTTCGTCTGAAGGCCCCTCTTCTTCTCTAGAATATGACTGCTCCGGCTGATCCTCTGATGGTTGATCTTCTTGAGCTCTGTCGTCATCATTTTCGTCTGCCCGTGAATCGTCATCTCTATCATAGTATCTGCTACTTTGATGTCTAGCTTCATCGTCATCATCGCCGTCATTTGTGTAATCTTTAGGCCTGTCATCTTCTTGTACGTCTCTGTCACGATCCAATACCTCACTACGACCCCGTCCGTCTTCATCTACCCAACGGCTTGCTGGACCAATCTCTCTTTGACTTGCCGAACTAAGTAATTCAGGTGCCATCTGCATACCTGTTGGAATAATACTTTGCGGAGGTTGTGTCAGCTGTGGCATGGGGATTTGAGGAACTTGCATCTGTGGCTGAGATTGAAGCTGGTACAATGACCGTACGTCGGGCTGTTGGTTGTTGAACAGAATCTGCCCTTCCAACTGCGAGGGCATCATGTAAGAAGGCGGGGAGACAGATTGTGTCTGAATCTGAGGAACCTGCAGTGCTGGCTGGAGTAATAGTCTATTGGGAAAGACTCCTGTTAGCGGAGGAGAGTTATATTCGGCAGGTGGTGCTCCAAATTGAGGAGGAGAAGCAGGATAAGCGCTCTGTGCAGTCATGGGAACTAGCTGAGGATTAGAATCTGCACGACCATCGTATACTGGAAGTAGAAGCGTATTTGGTCGATCACCATACGATATCGATTTGGGACTGACTGGTTGAAAACGTTGCATCAATTCTTCCGGTTGTGATAATTGAGAGGGTTGAGAAAAGAAAAAAGGATCACGTCTTCTAAAATTTTGAAATATTTCTTCTCTACTTTGAGCATCATTCCTTGACAATGGTCCTGTGAAGTCATCTTGGGAGAGCGATACAACGTTTGGTGGAATATAATCGTTTTGATAAAATGTGTGACGCGGCCGAGATCTGTGTGATTTATGCCTCAAGGATCTTGGAGAAGGCGGTCCAATCGAACCGTACAGTCTCAAGTCTTTTTCTCGCAAACTGTTTTCATGATTATCATGATAATCATCATCATCAAGTGAGACAATGTGGAGCCCTGATCTATGATGCCCCTTGCTAGCATGGACTCTGACAAGTGGATGCCCTACTTTTACCACTCTTTCCCCTTCAATTCCTTCCTCGCTTACCGAATCAGTGTTGCTGCCATCCGAAACAACCTCATAAGCATCGCTCTTTTTCTCATTTTCTTTGATTTCAGGTGGTCCATTGTTTTTCTTAACAGATTGTTCCTGAAGTGCAGGTCCCTTGTAAGCGGGCGAATCCTCATAATTGTCAGCCTTCGGGGACCCTTTGAAAACGTTTCCTTCTGCAGACAAGCTTTTCCCATGTTTTTCTATGTTTGCCATAGTCTCTCCTTCCCTATTCCTCTTGTGTGTAAAATCATCTCGGAGGAATATTATCTCCTGCCTTTTGCGGGATTTGCTTGTGACATTAGACGCATGGGGAAGTCCAACTTCACCAACGGTTGCATTAGCTAGCGTGGTTGCTAAAATTTGCAAAGGAAAGCTGTTATTATTAATTATTATTATTATTATTATTACGCTAGAGATATCGAAATTAAGTGCAATCGCACGAACGAATGCATAATGTTAAGAACGTTTACGATAGCTACTTAATAGCCACGAAAAAGGTTCTTTTAATGTAATCTCAAAGTTTTTAATATTTTTTATCAGTGTTGAAGTCTTTCTTAGCTGTTGCACACTCGAAATAATTGTCACCTGAGGCGATAATAATTACCAACCGTTGTACTGTCTCTCTAAACATACACTAAATTTGCTTTAAATCGACTATTTCCATATAGAGATGGTTTATACTTTTTATTAAGTCATGGTTAAGGCCTAGGAGTGTGGGATATGAAGAAAAAACCACAACCTCAGTCGTTCCGCCCACTTCAGACTATTGTTTATAAAGTGCACTGACACACGGATCAAATAAAGAGTTAATCGACATCAACATCAGGAGCGTACTTTAGTCCAAAGATGTTCAGTTACATAAAAATAAGGACAATTTCCTTGCTGGGCCACACACCATGAAGAAAACAGTGACCACAACAAAGTACGTCCGCCATCTTTAACAAAAGCAGCGATGCGTATGAGACATTGCAGTTTCGCCTGATTCTTCTATTCGCTTTATCAACTTGACCGATTTGCGAAGGCCCAAGTTTGAAACTCTGTTTCTAAGACGAGTTTGTCGAACCACTGTTTGAGGTACATTGGTGAACAAACACAAACAACACTTAAATAATCTGCCGTTACGATAACATCCAAGATTCACATCACAAACCTGTAAGCGCTGCTTGTAGAACAAACAATATGGCAGTCCATTTGGCTTTCGACACCATAACGACTCATTCAATACGTCGATTAGTTTCTCGCATTTCGAGAATTAAGTTTTTTCGATTAAAGAATCCATGTTTTACTGAAGAAGAATCAAACAACAAATCGAATGATGTAATAAGAAAAAGGTCACGTGACTAGGTTCCTTGGAAAGGGAATGTGAAAGGGAAAACAGAAATTGGATTCCTGGTCGATCCTGGGTTTTAATAAAACTATCAACGGTCGGACATTTGGTAAAATCTTCACAACGGGAAAATTGTCACAGCAACTAGTTAAATCGGTAATAGTGAAATCGGATTTTTTTGTGTATTCGATGACTAGACAAATTATGGTGTATTTATAGGATACCTTACTAATCTGCAGTAAATATTAGTAAATATTGGAGATAAACATGATATTGCTAGGGCAAGAGTGATAAAAATGGAAAGAAAGATTTATCTTTCCCTGGGGAGTCAACAACCGAACCAATCCACCTGTTCCATTCAATGGGCCGTTCTAAAATTAACAACTCGTAATTCAAGGAAAAATTGTAGCTTTTCTACATCTTAAAATCAATCTGGCTTTCAATTCTACGACACCAAGATTTAAAAACAGCACAAAAGTACTATGGTTTACAGCAAGCTCTCGATAACCATAACAAACTTGCCCAGACAAAATAATCGATGTCCTGTGACGTCATAAAGTCTGAAATATTAATCGGTCGTGAATTCGATGTTCACGACACCCGTTGAAACACCCGGCCTGCCTAAGTTTATAAATGCATCCTTCTGTTAACCGTATTTTTCTTGTAACATGCATTACCTGTTAATATGTTTACTGCTGCAATGGTTTGCCTTTCCCATTTATTCCCACAAGCATGGTGAGTAATTAAGAAGAATTTCAATCTTACATTTTTATATAAGCTCTTCGATAGTGTTAAATTCTCGCAACACAACTGTTACCAGCTTTCTGTCTTAACTATTTCTGTTAAGAATGATACGAAGTAACCTCAATTTTTAAGATATGTAAGCTATCTAGGTTTAGTTGTTAAATTAAATTAAGTTGTTCTATACTGCGGTTCTTCCCTTCATAGAAATATCTGTCATTTTTCTAAAATAAAAGGCTTACCCTTTATGAATAGGGACAGACAGGTTAATTTTACGTGTCGCCAATTTTGAAAACAGGCTAAAAGTTCTCCAGTAAATAGTAATTAAAATCGTCCAATGTGTGAAAACACATTACTGCATAAAATCTTACGTTCAAAATATAAACTTAATCCGTGTAATAGGGACGTGGGAAATAATTTTGTAAAAGTGGGCGTGGATGTTTATGGGAAAGGAGGTGCGGGCATCTTGTCAGTTGCAGTCGTGCAGTGTTTTCGGGAACTGAAAGACTGTTAATTTACACCTGTCTTTCTCCAACGTGTAGTGAAAAATACGTTTTGCACGAAAAGCCTGGACAAGAAGTGGTTGCAATAATCTGAATTCCGTTTCCATGAGAATTGATTGCGCGTGCGGTTTTCCATATAAATGTTGCCAAGCAACACAATGTTTTCTAGTTTTTATTGACAATAACAATATGAAATTGGTCAGGTTTGCTGCCACTTGATTTTTCAATTTCGGTTCTTGTGGTGCTATGTTCCTGCTTGATACCTAATGTAAGTAAGGATTGGCTAACATATCCATGCATGAATGACATACTTCCAGTTTTGAGATAACAGTAAGAGTCGAACCTCTCCTTACGGACATCTCTATAATACCGACACCTTACGGGAAAAAGTACACCTGGTCAGAAAACGACAAAAATTCGTACAAAGTCTGCCCCTGTAATACGGACACCTCATCATACGGTCACTCTTCCCTGCCCCTTTGTTGTCCGAATTAAAGAGGTTTGATTGCATTTTGTGTGTTGTGCCTAAATATTGGCTATTTACTGTATATCTTAGGTGGAAGCAGAACAACGGAACACATTTTGCCAAAAAGAGTGAATGTCGCTAAGAAGGAGGAACTACTTGGTGAGGACACAAGTAGAATCGACGAGGCTGAGTACAAGTTGCAGAGCATGGTCAGTCCAGAGACACATGAAGCCAACCGGTTCTTTAACAAACCTCCTTCCAAGGAAATAGGCAGCCTTCGAGTGGATACCATGTCACCTGCTCAGGTGTCCTTCATTCAAAGTAGTACCCAGTGGCACAAGTACTACAAACCATCATCACCAACACCTTATACATCCAACATCTACCCAGAAGATCCTGTCCTATACCCAGGGTTCAAACCATTTAAAGGAAGCGACAGAAGCGAACGTGAAGGATACACTGGTGGACTAGAAGGGTTACCGAACGAAGGTGCACCAAGGCAACACCATATGAACTACGAATGGAACACGAATTCGTATGGCTCATATGGAGACACAGGAGTAGGCGATCAGCCTCAAAAAGATTATGAAAACAATCCATTTAGTGACAAGAGCTGGTGGAATTCCAAATCTGAAGGAAAGTCTTCACCTGATGGTTATGAGAGTCTTGATGGGAAAACTCTCGCTGTACCCGAGCCAAAAAATGACCAAGAGTTAACAAACCAAGATGAGCTGTCTGGTCCAATTAGTCATTTTGCTAGTAGATCTCGTGAAATGCTCGAAGGAGGCGGATTGAGGAATATGAGACAGCATTTAGGCCTGCCAGGGGACGAAAAAGCCAGTCTCATGAACAAATTGGATAATTTGAAGGAAAATGGTGTTATTCCCCAGGACGAGGGAGAAAAAGTTTTCTTTAATGGCAATCAAAAGCTTCTTGAGCAGAGCGGCGTGGCAAGTCCACCCTTAGACCCAGTTCCAGGACCCTCACAAGGTATCGGTAGGGCCCTAGCCGAGGAACTGTTACAGAAAAATAGAGGGAAATTCAGAGACGAAGGGGAATCAACAAATATTTTACAAGGAATACACGAAGCGGCTTCAGTGCTTAGGTCAGGAGGAAATGAATTTGATGAGTCACAATTCCTTTCAAAGCCGCTTTTAGACGAGAAAGGCGTCCAACGAACAACGATGTACCGCAACGGTGACTTTGACAGTGACCGAGGACACGTTGTCTTGATCAGAAGTCATCAAGTGACCGAGAATACAGCGAAAAAGCATATTACAGAACATACGGCAAATCTCGAGAATATGGTACAGCAAAAAGATCTCGCTGGCAAGAGGAACAACCAGAAAAGCAAACAGAAGTATATAATTGGTCATGTAACTGCCGGTCATAAAGTGAGCGCACACGAATCAAAGTTGAAAGCAACCAAGAAATCGATCACATCCCTTCACAAAAGACTTTGTAAGAAATGTTCTTTTCCTTCACCTCTCAAAAAGTTGTCGCTAAAGATCCATAGACCTCTTAAAGACCGATAAAATTGTGCGGATAAAATGACTTGAAAGACATTAACCCGAGGAAATGTGGTGGTTTCACTTGACTTTCGAAAGAAATTCGCATGTGCTTTGGGTTTTCTTCACTACACTGAATTATTGGATCAGAAACACGCGCCAATTTCTCAACCAGGCAGAAGTAAACCAAAACCAATCATGACTCCCTCACACTTGTTTTCCCGCGCTTAGCACCGGCTTCATATGTTTGCTTCGAGTTTTGATTGGTTCTCTGGATTGTCTGCCCCAGGATGATTACTGTGGTTTTGATTTTACTACACTCAATCGAAAATAACTTTTAAATTTCCCTTTTCACTAGTGGTATAGCTCACTGCGTCATGGAGTAAGACATTAGTGCCGCGTGCAAAGATTAATTTAGCCTTTACCGAACCGTGTCCATTATTACAAAGAGTATGTTTCATGAATTCACTTGCCACAAAAACAAAGGTGAACTGTAAAAATTATAGTTGACTACATGCATTTTTCGGTTGTAATTTAGCTTTGTGAGTGCCAGTTAGATAGTTAAGAGCAGGTGTCCACAAAAATCAAACATTGAGTGGCAAACTTCAAAATTTCAAAATCGCTCAAACTTTGGCTGTCAGTAGTCCATAATGAGTTATTCATCGCCATGCAATTCATTTCTCAAATAACTTTTTCTTTCGGCAGGAAATGACGATCATAAATTTCACGGCCAGACACGGGAAACTTCGACTTGAAAATTAGCGGTTTTAAAGCAAACCACTTGCCTTTACTATAAAACGTGAAGACATCCACTTGTTATTAGCTTATTCTACATCTTTTCCAGATTTTATTCTATAATTTCTATGAAGTTTAAATAAATTCATGACACTAAGAGAGATCTGAAATAAATCCCACTCTTTCTCGATGGAAATGACAAGGTAAATTTAAGAGATTATTTACCATACTACCTTTATCTCAAATAAACGGATATTTTGGAAATAAAGTCAGGAAGAAATGGCCTTTCAATTGATGTCACTTTTTGTCTGGGGAAATTAAATCGTTCTCTCTGAGAAAGCGCTAAAAATCACGAAATCAAGCAAATAAGAGATTGCGTGACAAAGGTGGAAATTGCGATTTTCAAATATTTTGGCCCTATAAACTCCACAAAAATAAAAAGATCTTATTGCTGCGCATGAATTTGCCATTCATTAACTTTTTGTAAAAAAAAAAAAACAGCGTTTGATTTCTATTTAAGCTTTCCCTCCGTTTTGCGTGCAAAGTGTACCCAGTTTATATCATTTCTTTCACTTGGATGTTGTGTTATGTGGATGCCTTTGTGAGCTAATAAGTAAATTATTAATGCTATCACTAATTTTAGAAAGTTGCTAATTCTAGTTCCTAGTTCTTAATATATATTTATTACTAAAACTGAACAACTTGTCATCGTTGTTATGGTTGCTAATTCTAAACAAGTTTTCCTCCTGATTTTTGGATTTTCCCACGGCCTTGCCGCATATCTCACGCACTGTGTAATGGCTGCAATGTAATTATTGTGCTCTTTTCAGAGTATAATGAGAACAGACTGCTCCTGTAATAGGTAAGATAAAAGCTAGAGTCTTTAATTACTTTGCGCAACTGGCAAAGGATATTTCGAATCACTGTTCCGGCGGGTCGTTTTCTCCTGAAATATTCAACCACAGAAAGTGAACTCATGCTTAGCTGGCTAGATTGGGTGCTTTCAGAACACGGACACTGGACACAATTTTATTCCTGAGTTAGATCAGGTAAGTTGTGTGTAAATTGTTATTTCAGAACACTGCCTGAAAAGGTTCAGTCTGTGGAATGATGCAGCATATAGTCCGCTTGCAAAGAATTTTTACTGACGTTATTTGTATTTATTTTCAACAAAAATGGCAGAATTACCTCAACCTTTTACCTTTATCCCACTCTTTTTTGCACCAAAGAAATAACAAAAGGCAAAGCGTGACTCGAATGTATCTCGTGTTGATTCCACTGATTTGGGTATCACAGCCAATGCAACAAATTTACTGAACGACAAGTTTTGAAGAGTAACAAAGGGTACCCTAAAGCGAACCATTGACATCCACTTCTAATGTGCAACATTGTCACTTAAATACATATGAGCATGAATGGGGGTATCCTCGGAGACCCAGGGGCAGCAAATCGGGCAAAACGAAGTAAACCGGGCAGAAATCGTAGCGGCAAAAGTGTTCTATAAAAGTTTAAGCCCCTGGGAAACGAGCCTCTCCAGACGGTATATAATTCATGTTAAGACACTATATAGTTGCCCTACAGCTTTGCTTGCAGTTAACATTTATTTACTGCTGTTTGCTTGCGGTTAGCATTTTACCTTGTAGTTTGCTTGCAGTTAACATTTATTTGTGCAATTTGCTTGCGGTTAGCATTCATTTTGTGGTTGGGCGACTATATGTTTTTCATTGTTGGCGGCCATGTTGACTTACCATGAAGTTCTAAGCGACTCTGCGAATGCTGGCTCCTGATTGAGCAAAAAAATCCTTTTGCCCAATCGGCGAACAGGTACTTCAGAGTCACTTTCGTATGTTCTTACACGGCAATCTATTTCAATTTACATTAGAGAACCACAAAACGTCGGGAAATCATTTCGGATGTCAGAAAGAAATATATTTCAAGATCTGCCCGGATATTGTCATATGGACTGATCAGAGGAAATAGTGGCTTGTTTACCTGTATGCGACACATTGGCGGCCGTCCGGCACACTCATCTTATCTCGTCTGGCACGTGCGACAATGTTCGCAGCACGGACAAATTGCAGTCGGCCGAAAAATATTGAGATAAAATCAGAAAAATGTAAAATGAAACGTACAAGCCAGTACTAGTAAATTTCAGAAAATTGAGACCTTACATCAATCTTACATCAATCACTCATTTAATTTATATTTTATACTTTTTATTTTCGGATACTTCAGCCAACTGGAATATTCCCGTGCTGCAGGCCAGACGAATATGCCGAACCGCCCTCAATGCACTGCACAGGTAAACAAGACACAATTTATATTTACAATACATCTGATCGGTCCAAACAAAAATTACTGGTGGATGTGTTGATATATTTTTCTTTCTGACATCCGAAATGACTTCCGACATTTCTCGGCTATCTTATATTAATTAAAATAAAATATGGCCGATACAATAACCGCCTTGTAAGAACACACGAAAGTGACTCTGAAGTTACTATTCGCTGATTGGGCAAAATAATACAAAGGATTTTTTTTTGCTCAATCAGGAGCCAGCATTCGCAGAGCCGCTTGGAAATGGTCTGGAGAGACTCGTTTCCCAGGGGCTCTTACACTTTTATAGAAAACTTTTGCCGCTACGATTTCTGCCCGGCTTACTTCGTTTCGCCCCCACTAACTGCCCCTGGGTCTCCCTGGTCTGGGTCTGGGTCATTGGAGGAAGCTGCTTGTCCAACCTTCCGCTTAATTCTTAACAGCCATTATGATACGTGGACATGGTATACCTAGTAGACTGTTTTTAAACAAGGGCTCGCTTGCGGCGTAGCCCTTGTTTAATATATAGCTAACGTGCAGGCCAGTACAAAAATTAGCCAGGGCTGGCCGGCAATATTTTCAGCAATGTATTTTTAAAATGTGCAAGTAAAACAGTTCAGGTTGAGCACTTTTAAGAAAGATGAAATGGAAATCAATTCAGTTTTAACGTATCGCTTACAGGTAATATATCTCGCAACTACCCTTTCATGATGAGATCAAGGCTTTTCTCACGGGTGAAAACTCGGAAGCGAAGTGACAGCCGTCTAATGCACAATGGTTCGTTAATTTAGGAATGAGTGAGAATTAGTGCCATTCTCTATTGTGAAATGTTAGAATTTAGGTGATGTCAAAATACAATAAAAATCGACAAAAGTGAAGGAAAACAGTCACGTTTTCAGCGGTCTTTATATGAAGAAAAAAAAAACCTTCCTCGAGGAAGCATACTCCCGGATCCCCGAAAGGAGGCTCAGTTAAACGGGCCTACAACTTTGAAAAAGCTGGCTATGTAAGTATTTTGTGTGTCACTCATAACATGAATAAACTATAAATAAACTAATCTTATTATTTCTATATTATTTCGCCTGCCACTCGGGTAACATGAATAAATTAATAAGCAAATGTTTGATCCACAACTGTTTGGTCCATTTTGAGCGAAAAAGAATTTTCCGTAGGGCAAAAACCACAGAATACTTTTCAGTGACAATCATATTAATCAGTTGGAAGCCAAAGATAACGCAACACAAAGGGGCTTCCCAAACATTCTTACATAAATCCCAAGAGGGGCTTCGACAGATTGGAAGTTGATTTGATTTTTGCAGGTTTAGGATAAATCTGCCATATCAAAAGATGTCTCATAGTTACAGTCAGATGGAAAAATCCATCTTTGCTCTCAAACTTCAGTTGTAGGGTTTTCTCTACCATATGAATCGACATACATATATAGTCGGTACGGTCGGTAGATCGATATAATAAGCAAAAAACGTAGATTCTCAAAAGAAAATGTTGTTGTTGTATGAACAGCAAAGACTGAAATCAGTTTGTTTTTATCGAGTTAGGGCTAAAATATCCGAAAATCACAATTTCCACCTTTGTCACGTCTGTCACGCAATCTCTTATTTGCTTGATTTCGTGATTTTTAGCGCTTTCTCAGAGAGAACGATTTAATTTCCCCAGACAAAAAGTGACATCAATTGAAAGGCCATTTCTTCCTGACTATATTTCCAAAATATCAGTTTATTTGAGATAAAGGTAGTATGGTAAATAATCTCTTAAATTTACCTTGTCATTTCCATCGAGAAAGAGTGGGATTTCTTTCAGATCTCTTTAGTGTCATGAATTTATTTAAACTTCATAGAAATTATAGAATAAAATCTGGAAAAGATGTAGAATAAGCTGATAACAGGTGGATGTCTTCAGGTGTTATAGTACAGGCAAGTGGCTTGCTTTAAAACCGCTAATTTTCAAGTCGAAGTTTCCCGTGTCTGGCCGTGAAATTTATGATCGTCATTTCCTGCCGAAAGAAAGAGTTATTTGACAAATAAATTGCATGGTGATGAATAACTCATTATGGACTACTTACAGTCAGAGTTTGAACAATTTTGAGTTTTCACACTTTTGCCGCTTTTTTCCGATTTTGTTTGATTCTTACAGACATTCGCTCTTAAAAACGAATTGTGGCACAACCTCTTTCTCAAATTAAATGCGCGTTCAACGAGCGAAGTGTAAAAATGTGCTATTTCCTAAGATCTTAAATTATTGCAATTAGAAAATTGTGTGAATTTTGTAGTACGTGTTAATATGTTTTGTATTACAGTTAGAGACATTGATGATCCCATTAAAAGATATTTTTTCTTCAGTGTTCTGTTAGACAAAATTATAACTGAGCCTCGAGAACCACTCATGCATGACACAGGTGGATAACTGGTAAATATCTCGCCTGACTACGAAGCAATATTGATAACCAAAGATCTAGCAATGAAGTATGACAATGTTTATTCTTTTGGCGGTCCTGTCGTTGTTATCCAGTCTGGCTTTTAGTCCTGGTAAGTCCCCTCTACTCTAACATTTACCGACGGAGGTGAAGAGCCATTCACATCTTCTCTAACCTTAAAGCTATGTTTTTATGACCGGATAAGTGAAAGGCTAACAAGACTTGGTCTGAAAGAAAGACTTTATATTTTTTGGTTTACTGGGTAGAAGAAAGGAAGATGTAAGATCTTACAGGCTTAAAAATTAAGAAAAAATACTAGTATTGTTATCATGAACAAACTGATCTTCGAATAGTGTTAGAGGTCGCCACAGACTGTAGATAACAACACACAATCTTACAGCTCACTGCTAACCTGTTTATGGAAGTTAACACAGTGACTTCAATGTCGTGCATATCAAGGCAAGGAAAGGCAATTGTTCCCTGTAACTCATTTGTGCTAACTCAACTGAAATTTTTTCTGACTGTCTTAAATTTACTGGCGTTGGTGAATTTGACTTGGTAACGTAAATACAATTAGTGCTTATGTTATTTTCAATAACTTTAAGCCATGCCTAACATACGTTTGTAAAAATACAGCAGAATATAGGGTTCTTTAAAAAATGTACTTAATTCGCGCATTTCCTACCAAAAGTTCTTTTAACTGCAATTTGGTAACTTGCCACGTTGGTGCAATGCGTTTTTCATATTACAGTCAATTCAAGTCCAGTTCCATATCAAATCGAAATGGGCGACCCTTTTTACATACCAGTGCCAGTAGCACTTCCGGGTGGGCGTGGCGTAAACTATCTGTCACATCAAACCGAGGTTCTTGGTGACGAAATGAGTTCCCGGATAACCGAACAAGGCCAGGAGGTGTCCAACTTAGGATACGAAATACAACGCGACACAGACGAAAAAAGTCAACGCATCGAAGACATTGGACGAGAGGTGGATGCTGACGAGTCGATACCATTCCCTGCGAGTCGTGCCGACGAAGAGTCTCCGGATGAAGAAGAGACAGAAGAAGGGGGGAATGGGTACTATTCCTGGCCATCAGAAGAAAGATAACTACCAGAATTTCAGGTCATTATTTAGCGAGCATGAGGCACAACAGCAATGGTACCGCTACTATGATGCTTTTCTTTATAGCTATAGCTGCAGTCACCAGTTAACTTACATTGCTTTTCTATTTCTCGAGTAAAAATGTTCAAAGATTTTAGCTGCAGATGAATCTGCTGAACACAAAGCCGTTAAACAAAACCTTAACTAATCAGTTGTCTCAGTACTGGTAATGAAGCTATTCATTAATACTCTTTGCTATTTTGTGTGACAAAAGAGATAAGCTATCGGTGTTCCATAAGATATTCACAAACAACATTTTGCACAGAATGTAGTAGAAAGCTCACTCTTACTACACTTTTTGAAACAATCAATTTTTCACTTGTTAAATGTCTCTTTCCTGGTCTTGTTGAAATAAAAATACGTTTTAACCTTTAATCGTTTTTTTCTAATTAGAAACTATTTTCTTTATATAAATACGCCTAATGATCGAAGATAGCAATTCTCGGATTTTACCAGTTTTGTATGAGATGAAATTGAATTTCAAGAAGATAAAACGAACTTCATGCATGCTTTTTTGGGCCATTATCTTTCTTGAATATACATTTAATGTAAATGTTAATCATGATCGTTTTATAATCAATACCACCGTATCGTGCTTTTGTAAATAAAATGTTATAGAAACTGCTATAACCATGTTCCTCGCAACTCTTTGTTTTAGATCGCAGTGAATGCGACACGACTAAATGCACGACGTAATACTTCGTAAGTTGTTAAGCTCGTAAGTCAATCAGTCAGTCAGCCAGTCAGTCATTAAGTAAGTACGCTATTTTATGACATAATTTAACGGTAACTTAACTCATGGCCCTAACAATAAACAGTGGTCAAATTGAGAAAAATAAAATAACATCGTTAGATACATTTGCTCTTTATTCACACAACGATTTGCATTCTTTGTGTTGAAATCTACTTGATCAGATGTAACATGCTTATGAAACGCGACAAAGTCGAAAGAATTTGTGGGGACCCAGTAACAATTTTTACGGGAACCGCATGCATAAGTTAACAACATCTGGCGCGCATACGATAACCTTATATGCTCTAAATTGCTATTATTTTTAAAGATTACTTCCACTGCCCACGAAAAATCCCCCCTCAATTGCTGTAAATGTAGTAAAGTTATTTTTTCGTCGCCATTTTGACACTTATGACGTCACTCGAGTTTAAGACGAGCGTTACCTTATGTCCAGTCTTTGATCACTCCGATGTCGTTGGCTGGATCAACTGTCTTCCATCTTCGCAAGCTTACTGTGATTTTCCAGCCTGATGAGAAATACCCATATAGAGATTGTTTAATCTATCATTTCAGGTAAAAGTACAAATTTAAATAGTAATAGTGATGATGATGATAATAATAATAACGACTTTATTAGTAGTACATCTACGAGGTGGCTCTTTGCCTACTTATTCTAATTACAGTATGCACTTACTGCGAACCATTATTATAGAAAGTCAAGATTAAGTATACTTAACAATTATTCCACGAGCATGCGTTGGATATGAGTTGGCTATAACGATCTCATGTCTACCAAGCGCGAGTGGAATAATTGTTTTATTAAAAACGCCCAAAAGAATTGCAATATTTGAGCTCCCCAGCTGTTTTCGTTGACGCGTATCAGCTACGATATTTGTGGTCAGTGGTACATGAGCTCATATACCATTGGCTGTTAACCAATCAAAACTCAGGAATTGCAATAAGCCATTGCTAGTTTTTAATAAAAGGATATATACAATAACTAAAAATATGTACAAGCTACAAGGAAAGTAGCAAATGTTCGTAAAAACAAATGAATTCATAAATGATCAGTTATACGGTTTCTGATCTAGCGAACATAAGTTTATTCGCTGACATGAGCGATGTAAATGCAAATGCAAGCGCAAATGCAAGGAAAAACACGCGAGAAGTAGCACGACGCAAGCGGAAATGAAAGCGCAAAGAATGAAGAAATGTCCAATCTTTTTGCACCTGGCTTGAAATGAATACTTGAAATGAAATAATCAATGAAAAATATTTTCACACTGAAAAACGAAGAAAAAAAAAATAAATTTAACAAAGTTACGTGTAGCCGAGGGGGCTGACGTATATAGAGCCTTTTCCTCCAGGTGACAAGCGGCCATATTGGTTTACTAAAACAAAAGACGATTTTTACATAAAAATAGAATTTAACTCCCGCAGGAATGACATGGTACACCAATATGGCCGCCATTTCATTGTTTTGGAACACCAATATGGCTGCCGTGACGTCACATGAAAACGCTCAATTGCCACAAGGTTCTCAACGGAATCTTTTTCAAACCATCTAACCATGAGCCTTCACGTATTACGCTCGCACCCAGTTTTCTGTTACGTGTCGGCAAAATGTTAATTGATGTTAGTTCTGATGACAAATTGGTGGCCATGTATTCTGTAATTTAGCCCAAATTGAACAATATTTGTGTCGTGTGCCTTCCGAGAATCTAAAATTGATCGAGAAAATCGATCTGTTTGAATAATTAATCTATACGATCGTTCTGAAGTGAAGTGTAGAGCTTGTTTGCTAACGAATTCAAATTTCCCGGTAAAATATGTAAACACAACAACTTACAAACAACTTGTTTACAGCGATGTCAACGATGAAGCATTTCTTTGAAAATGTCCGTGTGTTAAAATCTCTACTACTGTTCAATGATTGCCGCTTTCAAAAGACAAACCTTTCAACGATGTAGTTTAACTACTCAATGTTTATGAATTTTCTCCAGAACTGTTTACTGTCAAGATAATATTCTTCCTAAGTAAGTTGTCCTTTCATCCTGCAGATGCGGAATTTATAACAACCAAACCAAATGCCTTCAAATTATAGAAAGAATTTCTAACCTTGAGCAGATGAATGACTTAACGTTGGCCACCAGACCATCAGACCATCAGCGAAACGTTGCCGAAGAACAAAGCTAACATCAGTATTTGCATAGTTGTTCGGCGTATGATACAAAATGACACCTCAAATGAATAAATTAAAATTAGTTGTTGTTGATTGTTCTCTGTTATGATCAAAGCAGAATTGTCCAATTAGATGGAAGCTCGCCCTGCGCTTTACAAGCAAATATTGTAACAAATATTCAGAAGAAACAATCAAGTACAGACAACAGTAATTATGATGAAATAATTTTAATTTTTTGCTGGATTTCTCGCTATATTTTTGGTTTAATTGACCTCAATTGTCTAAATTTGTGAAACATCGATCGCAATGTGTTCACATCAAATGTCATTTTCAAACACGTTTCATGCCTAGTTGTGTAATTTATTTGAGTAATTTGAGGAGAAGGGCTTGCAGCGTTTGGCGAGCAGACAGCATTTGCGCTATCATCGGTACAAGAAGAATTTTTTGTAAATTTTGGTTTTGTATTGCGCTTGCAGCCGCTGCCGTTAAGTTTCGTGGCGATGTTTTCCCAAATATTCTGCTTTCAACCCATCGTTAATAATTTCCGTTGTATTGCAAAATTGGTCCATACTTCAACAAAACGTTTGGTCTCCTATAATAGGCCAAATTTTGGATCTTATGGGCACTCGCGGCCTCTCCGCATGTCCGCCATTTTGAACGTGTTTCGTCTGATCATGATCGAAACTACCTCTTTAGGTTGTTTCAATCATGCTCAGAATAAACATGTTTCGGTCATGATTCGCGCAACGCACCGTCTGATGTGAACACTTTTCTTAGCGAAACATATTTCATTCGTGATCAGACTAATCATGTTTCGGTCTAGTGTGAACACAGCTTAGTCACTTTAAAAAGATAAGTTTTCAACGATACGAATAACTGGTGGGAATCAATTCTCTCGGTTATTCCCTCTTGCAAGCATGTAGCACGAGTAAGGAAGCTAGTCGAGGGAAACCAGAAGTTGCAGAATGCAGTCAGAGACAAAAAAGCCCGAAAACAATTTTCCATAGTGTAAGCAGTTTCCATGCAAAAATTATCCTAAACAAGTAATAATAAGAAAGAAATGTCAGAAGGTCATGAATATTAAGATGGACACCCATTTTGTTTACACTTGTATAGCTTATTAAAGAATGCTCTCTTGTCTTTTTATAAGTGCGTCCTACAAGGAGAGGTCAAAACGAACCGTTACGGGTGGCTAAATTCACGCTCCCGACCTGTTGAAAAACATCGCCCTGTTTTCCTAACGGTGTTTTTCCTGACAATGTACAGGATGCAAAATAGAAAGGTCAAAATTTTAGTTGACGGAAAGAAGAAATATTTGTACACTATTCCTTGGCTAGTTAAAGAGTCATTCTTCTACTTCGTTGATGGAAGTGTTGATTGCTTTTATTCATGCGAGAAAAACCACCAGTTAGAACCGGTACGAACGGGTGTCTTCATCTCGATAGTTTTTTTCACTTCTCATTTCTCATGAGGGTGTAACCACAGGGATTCGTGTGCCAAAAATCTGACATCTACCATAGCGATATAAAATTTCAGTGCCGCCCTACAGACTTACTGTCCATGCGTCACTGAGGTAATTCATGAAATCAAGTATCAGATAATTTTCCATGTCCAAATTTGGAAGTCATCGACAGGGTCCATAATTCGTGATATCGCATGCATCGTGGGTCTTGAGAAATAATGGCGGACCACCGAATGAAATGTTGTGTCTAGGAAGTAGTTACAAATGGTAAGTGATTTATAAAATTTGTATAAAGAATACGGGAAAATATTTTCGATAATGTATTGTTTTGTCGCACGCCATCACTAACAAGGTCTAGTACGTGTGTTATGAATTACGACATTGGCGGTGCAAAGAAAATGTCATAATTATCGACCGAATATGACTTTTCATCACCTCTAAAGCTCCCTTGTTCCGGGTTTATATGTTCTTAATTTATGCTTTAGAAAGTTAACTTGTGTGTTAAGTAACCAATGGGTTACAATGATGTTAATTTAAAGTAAAGAGAAAATTGGCTGCTAACTTCGTTTAATTGAGAAATCTTCAAATTTTGTGTTCATGTTTTGATTCGCTCATTAGAGCGAATCATGTCGTGAAAATTTTGTAACAGAACAGTCTATGTTTAAAACTTAAAAAGGAGCTTGCAATTACAGTGCAGTGTGTGGAAAGATGCAAATGGTAAAGTATTTTGCAAGTTCACAATAAAAGGAGTTTGTATGTTTGTTTTTTTTCTTTCGTCAATTTAACAAAAGTGATATCAAGGGATGATTTGGGGTAAAATATTTAACCGAAATAAACGAATGCACAACATAATATTAGGATCCAGCATCGATCGAAAAAGACAGATGTTCACTTATTTTTCTCCGCTGGCGATTCAGTTTGCCATTGTATTTTAAGTTGACAACTATGAATAGCGCTTGAACATCGTTCTTATATATTGACTCTGTGATGAGAGTAACAGACCACGAGAATCTGACAGTCCTGTTTGCCAGAGGGCAAGAAAATTGCGCCAAATAGAGTTCGGTGGAGAGCCAAGGTGGACGCCCTATGCTCTCCTAAGGAGTAAAGAAGTCAGAGAGAGAGAGAGAGAGAGGAAGAGTTGCTCGTTTTAGCTGGGGCTTGCCAGGGGTTGGGTCAGTTACAAATCCTGAAAATTACCACCAGTTATATTTGTACTTGTTGACACGAATTAGAAAGAACCAGCCCTTGGGCTTACACTAAAGGCTTAGTCAGATTTCAAGTTTGTTAGAATTAATAGTATTTGAGGTAATTTATAATTCCAGGGTAGCTCTGTAACAATTGATTGCTGTTTTTTATCAGGACAAAAGCCATGTGAAGGAAGAGCAAGAAATCATAACTTGTAATGAATAATTTACTGACCTTATTGACCATTTTACTGGTGGAATGGCCTCTGACAAAATCAGGTAAAACTTAAGACAATTTCTATGGAAACAGTCTGGAGTTGTGGTGGGAGAATACCGTTCTGAAAAGCTTCTCATACTGATCAGAAGCATTAAAACGACAAGAGTACTGCAAAAGCGTGGCGCAAACAAGAAAAGTTCGGTTGCTAAGCAACTTCGATAATTAACGAAAACGGCAGTCTTGGTCAACTACTTTATGTCACGTTGGGGCCAAAAAATAAAAACAATCAGTTTCCGTAAAATGGCGTTGGGTAAAACCACTTAAGATTGCGAAGTCGTGCTATGGTCGTGTGTTATGCAGATTTGAATTTGGAACAAATATTTAACCCCTATACTAGATTAAGAAAGCCAGTGTGGTAAACCACAATTATGGAAATCTAATTCTTTTTTTTGTAGCTTCACCATCTCTACAAGGATCATACACAAGTCGAACCTACCAGCTGTCTCCGAGGGACAGGAATCCGGTGGCACCAAACTCATATAATTCATTCAGCCCCAGAACTACAAGGAACGATTATTGGAGTCGTTACTATGTTCCTACAAAGATTCGATATGATGCCTATCGAAATAGATACAATCCTAAAAATATTCCAACGAGGGTTGATCCCCGTACGGAAAAAACATTAATTTATGCCAAAAACTTAGCTGCGAAATCGTACTGGTCGCAAAGACCTAGTGCAAAGACATCACCGACGTTTCCTCTGGCCAGAAAACGTTTAATCAACAAGAAATTCTCTCCAGTAAACAGAGGCGTGCATATCTCGCTGCGACCCAAGGCTACAGTTAAAAAGGCAACTCTTTCGTCTAATCCACGATGGACAAGAAGTAGAGGAGAACATAAAAAGAAAAAGCAATTCATAGTTGCAAATTGGGGAGGTTTAGGTTTAGGTTTAGGAAATGGGTTAGGGTTAGGTTTAACAGGCGCAACAGCGGACAGCTATGGATATGGCGCGGGTCTTACAACGGGATTAGGGACAGGTTACGGAGCTGGTGCGTACGGGACGGGTCTTAATACGGGTCTTTCCACTGGCTATGGAGCTGGCGTTGGGACAATGCTTGCTACCGGTTATGGAACGGCCGGTACGAATGTATTGGGTTCCAATGCGGTATTAGACGCCCGACACAGCTTTGGTACAAACTATGGAGACACAACCAGCAACAGTCAAAGTCAGACGGCATTGAGCGACCTTTCGGCTGCTGGTCTGAGCTCTTTAAACTCAGCACAAACAGGCGGTAATTCTTACGCTGGAGTAAACTCATATGCATCAAACCTAGCTGGAGGAGGGACATCTAACTTAAATTCTTTGAACTCTATAAGCTCATATCAGAACAACGGATTGGATGTGTTGGGAGGAAATACGATAAATACAGCCTCAACAGGTTTGACCGGGCTGGATTCACTTACAGGAGGCCTCTCACAAAGTCAGCAGTATGGAGACGGAAATGATAATTTAGTTAACTCACTTGAAGAAAAACTGGGCGGTGGAGGAAGACAAGGAATTGGCGGTGAGTGTAGGTTGCAATTCTGAAGTTTTGGTATTTTTTCAAGGTGCCAACGTATTTTATAAAACTATTATTTAAAAAAATTGTAATTCAGATATATTGTTACTAGTTTCTGGAACAAACATTGCTTATCTCGAGGAGCTTAGGTACGAAGGGGTATCTGTGAATGAGAGTTCCAATCATCTTCAAATAAGCCTCCGTCCAGTTGCCCAAAGAGTGGTTAACGCTTTTCACCAGAAACATCGGTAACCGGTAGATGGGTGTTAACAAAACAATACCAGTTGATAAATGTTAAAAAGCAAGCCAGCTTTCTGTTGGATAGTAATGTATAGATAGCGTTGACCATCTTTTAAATAACCAATCTCTGAAAAAAGAATAAAGGTTTGTTCTTGTGACGTACGCGTGAACGAGGGCTTAGTTGCAGCCCATGCATATAACAATGGATTTTTGGTTGGGTTTAAATTTTGTTTTCGAAATGTGCTTGATGAAGGCATAAAATATGTCTATGTCGTTTCTTTACAGCAATGGATCTTGGCATGGACGACCTTGGTGGCAATGGCATGTCCGATAATTCCCTGCAGCAGCTGCTAGGGCAAATGATGACCGGAGGGGGAGGCGGAGGTGGCGGCGGTGGTGGCGGGGGAGGAAGAATGGGTGGTGGTGGCGGACGTATGAGCAACAGCAACAACGATAACATGGGAGGGGACCTAAACAACCTTGATCTTGGATCACTAGGGCTAAATCTTGAAATGGGAAATGGGATGGGAAATGGGATGGGAAACGGGATGGGAAACGGGATGGGTAGTAGGGTAGGAAATGGGATGGGAAATGGAATGGATAGCGGGGTAGAAGGACTCGGAGGGATGGGAGGTATGGGGAATAGTATGGGAAATGGAATGAATGGTATGGGAAATGGAATGGGAATGGGGATGGGAATGGGGATGGGAGGAATGGGACATGGGATGAAAGTGGGTGGGATGAACATCGGGGGCCATGCTGCAGGGGCGATGGGAGGCCAGGATGACACAAACCAAGAGGCAAGTGAGCATTCACACTGAATACTATACGAAACATAAAATAGAAGATAGAATAGTAGATTGAATAAAGAATGCTTGGGCAAACTGTCAAGGTTCAAAGAACAGTAGGAAACCCTTTTAATCCCAAGCTCAAGATTTTAACCATTCCAGTTATGTACTGTTTCTTAATATTCCTGAAAATTCCGCATGCCGACTTTACCTTGAAGATGATTGCACTTAAAATTTGGATTTTAATGGTAAACCTGTTTAAGCAAAGAGGCCATGTGTTCATGATCCGTTCAAACTCCACGCTCTGACAAATAGCAAGTTTTATATTTTTGTGATCTCGATTTCACCTTCTTGCCTGCTGGCGTAAATTGGCAGCTAGCGAACCTCCTGCAGTGTCGGCACTTTACCTTTTAACAGTTCCAAGTATTGCAAATAAGAGACCTCCACAATGAAACTTAACTAATTTTTTGTTCCAGTTGGAAGATTCTCAGCCTTCTAATGAGCCCGACGAGCAGAGTTTGCCAAATTACATGCAGCGTCCGCTGGCCATAGCGCCTATCGTACCAGGTCAAACTGTGCATGCGCACGCCAGTGACAAGCCGAAGAGACCAAGCTATTCCACAGCACTCTTCTCGCCGGCAGAAATGGCACTGAAGGTTCAAATAAAGGCTAATAAAGAACATCAGAAGAAACTAAAGGTGACAAAAGCCTGCAGTTTTTTTGACTCTCGACTTCTCCAGAATCATTTTGTTTAACTTTTTTAAAGCAGACTTATACATCCTGCAGGAATTGCACTGGTATCTATTTTTATTTGCTAGAAACTTAGAATTGCTTGGCTTAACTTGGCCAGTTAACTGGCATACGATTGCATACGACAATCTGAAAAGAATGGTGGGCGTAGAGCATAAAAAGTCACTTTTAATGTTTAAAATTCTTGACTTTTATTGTGCTTTTTACTAAGAATGACACCTTACAGTGACCGACATTTAACAGATAGGGCACCTATAAATATTTATGAAGAACATTCAGCTTTTGCCATTCATCTCACATAATGATTCGTGTACAGACTCCTAATAATTTTTTTTTCAACAGGATTTAAAGATGAAGCTAAGAAGACTTCGAGCGAAGCTACGGAAACTAAAATCCGACTACAAATACTCCGAGGACGAGGAGCAATCGGAGAAATCAGAGATGGACACACTGCAAGATTTGAAAAGAGCGACAGAACAAGCGATTAGGGAGCTACAAGTGGAAGCCGCTAAGGCTAATAAAAGAAAAGGTCAGGTGTCTAAAAGTACGAAAAACAGAAATACAATTCGCCACTGAATTAATTGATACGGCACTTGATATAGACTTGGATTAATTAGAAATTTAGGAAGAGAAACGATGGTGTAACCTGGGTAGACACTCATCCCCAGTCTCTTTGCACCCAATTCGTCCCTCTGAGATCGGTTGTTTCATCAGTGTTATAAAAATATGCGTGCATTAAGAACATCGGCAAACTATCAGTATAAAGAGGGGGTGGAAATAAATGTTTTGTTAAAATTCTAATTCCGTAATTTTTTTCACAGAAAATTACTGTATTTAGTATGCAGCCGCCTTGTTTTTTGTCCCTCTTTAGGCACAAATATGGCGGCCATAGAATTGCGCAGTCATGTAGTAAAGTAGATTCTACCATTAACCCATTGACACCTGGGCTTTTTCCAAAAAAACGCATTTTTTGACGTTTTTGACCTTTACGGTCTATTATAAGCTAATATAGCTCCAAATCACTCAAAATGGTCCTTGAAACGCAAAATGAGTCCTTGTTTTTGACAAGAATCATGTTTAACAACTTTTTCGCTCGTTGCATGCGCACAAGTCCACTTTAGGCTTTTCGTGTTTTTTCGCTTTTCCTTATTCTATTCTTCCTTTCTTTTTGCTGCAGTTTTTGGCGTTCTACCAGGCTTCTTTCGAGAAAAAGAATTACCGAGATGTGTCAGGTGTCAAGGCGTCAATGGGTTAATATTATTCGCCTTAAGATATCGCGTCGAAGTTATTTTCACGTCTGAAAATTGAAAAATGCCATATGAGAGTCTCCTAAACGAAACACTAAATCGATGCCAAAATTTAGCAAAGTGGTTTATGTTCGTTATACCTAGAATATGTTATAAGAATAGCTTAGATACTGCCTACAAAATCTAGAGTTTATAAAGACTTTGTTTTTATTGAGATTGGATTCTTAGGTCACGTCAGAATGTCAAATGTTCTTTGCCACGGATTTTAACAGATTTTTGAATAGCCAAAATTTATATTTGTGTCGAAGGAAACCAAAAAATAATAGCATATTTTTATAAACAATTGCTATTTTAGAGCACCGAAACGATTAACAAGCGTCTTTAGCTGCAGATGGATACGATGGAAATGGATTACAAATTGAAAAGTTTAGCTAAACTTTTCAAGTTGTTTCCGCACGTCTAATATTTATAGTCGTAGTTAGATTTCTATCCACATATTAAGGTTATATCTTCCTTTAGATCTTCAAAAGTAATGATTTTCATGGGTTAAGTTGCCTACCACTAATTTCAGAACAGTTTAGACCAAAAATCTGTGAAATCCCCGTGACAGAGCTCCTTTAAATAAATATGCTCCTGTTATTTTGTATTACAGGTGTCAAAAAACTAATCTATATTCACAAATTTAATGAAGCCGACGGGAGCAAACAATCCGGTAAGACAAATAGTCTAGCGGACCTGGGTACTGACTTGCTAGCACTTGTCGAGTCAGACAAACCGTCTCCTACTCCGGCTAGTCCAAAGCCTCTGACGCCAAAACCGGCTGCTCCGTTAACCCAGGACGCGCAAAAGAAAGCACCAGTGGAAGACGATACACTGTCTCTGACAGAACTCGAAAAACAAGCTGAAATGGAGGTAAACTCTCTTACCACCAAGAAAAAGGACAAAGGTAGAGTTACCTCTATTACTGTTTTTCTGTTTAAAAGACGTTTTCTGAAAAATTCCTTGGAATTAGAGAATTCTCGAGTTGGCTTTGCCCTTTGTTTTGACATGAAAGTGCTTTTATATATTTCCATCTAGATTAAAACTTATTTCTATACGAACGTTTTTTCGCTAAGATTCGTTGACAAGTTAGCAATGGATAATTCAGTGAATTAAGCTTATCTAGTTAACAAGATCAGATACTCCAACCTCACGATCTGTTTGTTTAAAGCTGAATAAATGGCGAAAATAAATAAAACTGTCAAACTCCATGCAAGGTATCGCATTACTCCTTAAGTTATGGCAGATAAATTACTGTAGGGATTCAATGAAATCAAAAATGCAACAGGAGCAAAATATCCTCCGTTCATATAAATTTTCAGAATTTGGTCTGACTACTGAACGTTCAAGTGTTTGTCTTAAGCGGTTTTGTCCTGTTGCAGCCTTGAAACTGTACCCAAAATCAACATATTAAATACTTTGTCAGTTAAAGGCGAATTTTAAACCATTTTGGAAAACAATGTGTCGGTGCATACGCCCTACATGTGGAATGGTAGAACAGTTTGCTAAGTTATTTAAAGATCCCTGTAGCTGTAATAACTTAAAAACCACCTCGTTTGTTTAATTCTGCAGGTAAACAGAATGTACTAAATCCAGGATTAAAAATAAAAATTCCAGGTAGGCGCTTCAGGCCTTTCTTGCTTCTGACTAATACATTCCTCAAGCAAAAACCATCAGTGAATAATTCGAAAAAAAGTACAAAACACATTAACTTCTATTTCATCATAATATCAATTTATGAAAGACTGATAAAACTTACGATAGAAATAATCAACTTACTATTTTGGTGAACCACCGTATTGTCAGAACTGATATAAAACAATATTATTGCAATCAGTAAGGGTGATTGATATTTTGAGTTTGTGTTTAAAAAACCTCACACCCTACCAAACTGCTTTTGTCCTGACCCGAATATGGGAAGCGCCTTTAATTGGTAGGATTTGGAGAAATAGCTGACCAAAGTTTTCTAAATATGTCCATCTATTCAAAATTTGGATTTAGTGTAATTTTTAGAAAACGGAATGGCGGGAAATTCAAATTTCAAAACGTTATATCTCTTGAGTGGAGAGTATTGTGAAAAGTTCTTTTAAAAAGTATCATTAGATATACCATATTACTAAAGCCAAAATTTGGCGCCAATTTCGTGACGTTATCTTCCCACCAAAAATGCCAAAATCGTAAAACCTAAAAACATAGGATTTTTGAGAAGGACGAGTTGTATAGAATGACGAATGAAGAATTTTTATCGATTTTATTATATTGTAATTTCAGTAGTTTGTTTTTCTTAATTTTTTTTATCATTATTGTAAAGTGCCTAGAGCAGGCATGGATAGGCGCTATATAAATATTTATTTATATATTATTATTATTGTTATTACACTTTGTCTGTGGCGATCGGTAGACTACGCCGATCCGGTAGACTACGCCATCCAATCTTTAATTTCTCAACAGAGGAGTGTAAGCGCGCGGAAGGGGTTTTCTTTCGTTAACCGTGTTACACTCCTCTGTTGAGAAATTAAAGATTGGATGGCGTAGTCAAACATCCTAGCGCGTGCTAATCTTTTAACGAACGCCAGTTTTACTCTGATGAAGGTGGACAGAGGCCACCGAAAATTTAGTGTTAAAAAACCTAGATCGGATGAATCATTCTAGTGAAATTATTGTTATTATTATTGTATATTGGTGCAAAGGTTTAGGATAATTGATTTAAAGCTCAGGAGGTTATTCATACAGTGCACCTTTTGGCGTCCTTTGTGCCCACCGTGCAACCTGTGTCACCAGTACGAAATTTGTTGGCTCAAATCTCAGTCACCTCTATCACAGTGAATGCAAAACCAAAACGGCCTGGTGTTCCGTGTCCATTATTTTTAAAATTGCAATGTGGCAGTAGGGGCGGATCCAGGAATTTTTGATTGGAGGGTCCAAACTTTGGTTCAGAAAGGACTGTTGAACGTTTTTGACAACCACGTGTGTCTGTGAGCGCTGGTTGCCGCTGGCGCGGGAAATACTGCTTTGCGAGTAGAGGCGAATAGGTCATAGGAGGGTACCCAAAAACAATGACATTTTTTAATGTCCCTGGAATTTTGTTTAGTATGAGCAAAATGCAAGGCGCGTTCATTAAAAAATCAGCCAGTTAAATAGTGATATACGATATACGATCCTGTCGATGTCGATTTCAGTCTCAAACAAGTGTCAGGTCTGATGGGGGGGGGGGGGGGGGGGGTCCGGACCCCCTGGACCCTCCCCCTGGATCCGCCACTGCGGCCGCAGGAGTAGTGTTAGCATCTTTTCTGTTCTCTTTGACAGTGGTATGGTTTAGAGCGATCTTTGCCTCTGTGAAAGTTAGGCAACATTATTAAACTGCATATGTCATAAAATTGCAGAGGCAGCCGTTATTACACCAGACCAACCTTCAGGTGAGAAAAGGATAAATGTACATAATCTTCGCATTATTCAGGTTTATAGAATAGGTTAATGTGCGTCTTCCAAGTTCTTGGTTAAGACTACAACGTACTTGTTACACAGGTCAGTAATGAGTAACTAGTCAGACTGGCAATAAATAATTTTAGTGGATCGATAGAGACAGCATCTTGGTTGTTAAACATGGTTAATCGTTTATAGTAATTCTATTTTTTACTTTTCTACGTAACAATTATATTACGAGCACGAGTTTTCTATGAGCGAATAAAACGATCAATTTGACTACTCGCCCTGCAGGAAATTGTTTTTAGAAGAAATGCTAAAGGATAACAGTCCAAAACCTACAATTTTATGCACTTTTAAGACAAAAATCTAGAATAATTAACCCTTTAAAAAGCATCGCGCACGACCGTGCTCTATCAGCGAATAAAAGCAATGGGAGCACCAATCAGAACACGACTGAGCTCCCACTAATACCATATATATATATTTTTACATTTGATAAAGAAATTGACTAGGTTATAATATTTGTACAACTAGCTTTATAAACTCAGTGTTACCAAATGAGCGAAGGAAGCGGCGGACTGTTGATAACCTTACAACTGTTTAAGGGAACGGTCATTATTTATGTAGAGGGGAGGGGGCGGGGGGAGAGAAAAATATATTGGAAAGATCAAAATTTCTGTAAGGCCCCCCCTCCAGGCCAGGTAATTAGCAAGTGACCCCCCCTCTTTTTTCAATATTTACGTGATGACCCCCCCCCCCACCCTCACCTCATATCTCCTTTTATATGCCTTAAGTAATTATTAAATACATGCTACATACAATCGTAAGATGATTTAATAGCTACTTTGCATAATAATGGAACTAGCCTACTACATCACAAAATCGGCATATCGTGTGGACCAGTGGCCAGTTTTTCGAACATTTTGAGAGCTAAAAACTTATCTTGCATATGTGGATGAGCGGAGACTAACCGCTATAGCAATACGTATGACAAGTTAAATTCAGAGTTGTCAAAAATCTAGTAACGGGAAACCGTGCAGACCTATGACCTCTGAAAACATTTCCTGGGCGGCAGTCTTACGGCTCTTCTCAACTAAAAACGCCTCCTAATAATACAGCTGACAGCGTATAGTGCCCTTTCTATACAAGTGAGAAGCAAAATAAATTGGACGACCAAATCCAATACAAAACGGCAACTGTACAAATTTCACGATCGTAGGAGTCTGTGTAGGCCTGTCACGTGCTTTTTACTTTGTTTATATTAAACCAGATAGGTCTGGATTCTTTATTAACTAAAATTTAAGACAACAAAAGAGTTTAGAGTGCAAACAGTATTTCTGTAAAATACAAATTCTAAGTTGTACATAATAGTGGAGTTAATGCAAAAGAAAAACAATAGAATTAGCATAAAATTATACAATTTAGCATTACTGTTTCACAGATAGTGTTTGCACTCTACTATTTAACTGTTTCACCCACCTTGGCCAATGAACACCTCTTACAATACTGTATACCTCAAACTGCTGACCCCCCCTAAACTTCTTTATAAAAAAGTTTAGCCCCCCTTCTAGCCAATCTGAAATAGCCTTGACCCCCCCCCCCTTGTTTTCTCCCTCCCCTCCCCCCTCTACATAAATAATGACCGGTCCCTAACAGCTTAGAAAAAGTGAGCTTTGTTAGTCTTTGCCTATTTAAGTATGGTGTTAAATGATTCATCTAAGTAGCTGAAATGTTCTTTATCTTGTCACCCAAGGTTCCCAGGGACAGACACGCATGCATGTATCAGGGGCCAATGATATCCTGGTCCCTGCCATAAAAGAGCATGAAACATCAACAAATCAAAGTAGGGAAGAGAAAAATAGTTAACGGAAGTGTTAACATGTGAAAAGGACTTACTTAGAAATTGTTAACTTCTGTTTTAACTAGGACGAAAACATTGATTTACAGGCAAACACGCAGTGCTTTAAAAATATGTGGGATATGCCAAAAGTGAACAGTACATAAAGTACGAGCGTGTGACATAAAAACATTGATACATAATCAAATAATGTAGTCACCTATCGAAATTGGGCTGCCATTGTTATGGTGTTGGTATCGAGGCCGATTCTCCCAAGAAGAATGATTAATGTGTTATGAAGACACGTTAGAAAAACTTGTATTTCGTTTTGGTGGTAACTTAAGAGCTATATGTTATATACTCAGGAGTGGAGCAAGTGTAAAGCTTTTTATACTGATGATTGGCTGTCTTTTTGCTTTAGCACCGCATTTTAATTTGCCTTTGAAACCGAAAGTCATAAAAACAGCAGGAGGTCAGCGGTTGCTTAATCCACTTCAGCTTAACAACCTAGCGCAAATACTTCCAGGTATTACATTTTGCATTCTTTGTTATTATTTATTTATATGAACATTAGACAACGCATTCGCTCAGTAAACTACGTGAAATGTTGGAGAAAGTGGGAAGGATAAGTCAGTGATTTGCAAAGATTGCTACAACTGTGGTATAACGGTGCATAGCTGTTAGCCAATCACATTTGGAGTAGCATATTAAGTTACTTTGAAAACTCAGTTAATGCATATCAGTGTTTGTTTCTTGTTCCGAAAAAACTATAGTTAGCAGGCACTAACCATTGTTCTTACACCGAAAGAGAGTTTGTGGGATCCATTACTAACGCGATGGCTAAAGTGAATCTCAAAGCCTTGCGGTTGCACTAAAAAGGCAGTAAACATTACAACCGAAACTAAAAATATATGAACACTTTAGACTTATAGTGAATTAATCAGACGTTCAACATGAAATTTAATTTATTATCTTTGTATCTATTAGAACCTATTGATAACACAAGGGAGAGAAAATTCCAGCCGTCTCGTCCACGAGGTAAAGTGATGTACCTTAACTTATCGATATAACAATAATAATGACAGATAATTTCTCCTTACAATATCAATATAATTTTAGATAATTTTTTCTTACAATATCAATACATCGTCCAGCGTACACGTGATGAGAAAATGGAAAATGATCAACAATGGAGATATTGTCTTGATGTAGCACCAAATTTTCAGTTTGAGTGGAATAATTAGAAGAAGTAAATATTCTCTATTTCCTCACAACGGAATTGCAAGGTCGGAACTAGGCCTTTAATATCGTTGTCGTTATAAAGGTCGTAGAATGATAGTAACGCATTTTTCTGTTTTCTTAAAAGGTGGCATGAAGAAGAACATACATGCTCCAGGTTGGTAGCGCAGCATGGAATTGTACATAAAACTAGAAGACGCTTCTCCTTTCTTTAGAATGTTACGAACAAGTCACAAAAACCAAGCATGTTATCTTCCACAGATTATTTCAGCATCGGTTGTTGGCGAGATCAACCCGAGAGAGCGCTTCCAAGTCTGGAGGGAATATTCCCAATGTTAGATGGAAACGACTACATGCTACGCAAATTTGCAATTAAAAAATGTGCAACTATAGCGAGAGTTCAAGGATTTCCCGCCTTTGCCCTAGAAAATGGCGGTCAGTGTTTAGGCGGGAAAGATATCCTACAAACGTACAATATGTACGGAGCCTCAAGCGCGTGTAAGGCAGACGGTAGAGGGGGACCCTGGAGTATGGAAGTGTACAAGTTTACTAGTAAGTCGATAAATAATCGCACCAAAGATGGTTAAAACGGCCACAATGGCGAAAATGATTGAACACTATGCAGTGCCTGACTATATAAAAAAACTTGGTTGTTTTCTACATTTTTGAGTTATTCTTCTGTTTACGACAGAACTAACACTAACAAAATGAGGATTTCTAGCTAGTCATTAAACGATGTCCAGGATTGAACACTAACGAGATGCACGTTCTTTATAATAAGTATCACAAAGTGTCCTCACTGATAAAAGTACACCTTAACCCACATAATTCTGTGAAATATGAAGTAGTATAAAAAGGGCCAATAACCCAGTCATATATGAATTATTTGCTAAACAATGTTAACTGATTTCCCTAATGAATTAAAACAATCTAGTTTATTATTTGAACTTCACAGAACACCCGCAAGGCCGTCGAGGTGGTATTGCTCGTCTTCAAAACATGAAACGCTTCTTGGGGAGAAAACAATGAGAAGTCGAAACTGCATCATTATCAGCCGTTAACAGGCATACGATCAGTATCGCCATCAATACAAGGCGCTATTGAGTGGTATCATCGGTCTAATCGACAGCCACTAAAGGTTTGTATTATTACAAGTAAAAAGAAAAAACGATCCGAACTGTGAATGCACCTTGAGGAAGGTTTGAGATATTCAAGTTGGAAGAACAGTTGAGGGTTCGTGGACGGTGACATTGAAAGATTCAAATCCAGCAAACGATATGACTTAACAGCGGTAGATTTTCATTAAAATAATGGTTTTTATCCGGAGTCATTTCACATTTGCTATAAATGATTCCAAAGGAACCGACTGTGGGTCCGAAGAGGTCCACCTAGATAAGAATTAATGTAATGAAAATAGGCCAAAATATTGTATTTAAACGGATCAAACGGTCTTTGTATTTTTAAGAAACATAATTATTTGTAATCTCTGAAGAAAGCAAAAAAAGGAAGGAAATGTTTAGATAGCCAGAAAATCCATTCAATGATAATTGTAGCTGCACGCATATACTTTTTAACTCTGTCATTATAAATTCACTCTGTCAATTTGTCAAAAATCATTTGAATTAATAAATAAACTGTAAAAACTGAGAAACGCATCACCTGTTATTCTTAACCACACTCTCTCTTCCCTATTTAAATAAACATGTGCAGGTTTCGTTTAAATAAACGAACTGTTTCAGACATCCTGCAGGAAAATTTTCATCAATAGCTGTTTTACACTATTGCGTAAATCCCTTATTCGCCAGCAATACAAAAGAGGGTTAAGAGCCGAAGATGAAAAGTACAAGGTGGATAAAATTTTTGCCATTATGCCTAATTTGTCTGTAAACTGGAAATCTTGATAAAATAAAATCACCTGAAGGAACACAGCAGAGGGAAGGTAACATACAGCAAACAATGCCAAAATGTATAGCAGCATCACCACGGATTTCTTGTACTTTGTAAAGTCGATCGCTGCTTGCCCAAAAGCTTGGGCTGGTTGGTGTGCTTGAATTTGGAGTTGTTGATGACGGATTATCTGGAAGACTTTAAAATAGAAAACCGTCGTAATCAAGAGGCAGACGAGAACCACAGTCCCTTCGACGGCATCTAACTTGTGGGAGATACAACCATCCAAAGACTGGACCAAACGGGACGTAATGAATGGAGTTGGGAGCAGGCAAATGACCATGTATGCCTTGAAAACACGACGCACGGTGATCGTGGAATTGCGTCTCATGTGCAACCATCTTTCAACAGACATGAATGTGATCACAAAGATTGCAAAAAAACCTAAATAGCTGCCAATTCCATTCACGAAAATGCCTGTCATAAGGCACAAACGAGGTGATCCCCTGTTTAATAATTCACCTAACGCGGTCGACACAGTTAAGGCTGGCAGAGTTATTAGCCCGGTGAAGAAGTCGGTGATCGCTAGTCCTCCGAGAAGAATGAAAGAAGGAGTGCGAAGTGACGGATTCTTGTAAATTGCCACCAAAATGAGAGCATTTCCAACCACTGCTACAGGCGCGATGATTGCATTGAACACACACGTTGCTACAGTTATAGCATAAGAAACGAGTGCTAACATTGCAAAATGGAAGAAAGTCAAATTAGCACACTGACCGACAACTAAGCTATGTTTTTGTCCACGATTGTCGCTTGTACATTTAATTGTAAAATTCCTTAGAGGAAGGTGTTGCTTGTATGTTTCCCTTGCCAGTTATACTTGTTAAAAGTGGAGGCGACAAACGGAGGATCTGGCTTTATCGAAGGCTTATTGAACTGGAATAACTGAACGCAAGAAGATCTTTCAACCTATCCTTCTTCCGAACTACAGCGTTCTTTACATTATTTACATGAGATCCGCCCGTGTCAGTTGATAACATTTCCCAATTGTTTACATTTTAGTAAGCTTTCCATTATATCTGGGTGTTGTTTACAATAAACGTTACAAAAATATCAAATTTTAATATCGATAGGCGCAGTGTAATCAATTAATAGATGAAACAGATAAAATGAGTATATTTTAATAGAAAAACTAAACTATATATTATACATTGGCTTTATTAACAAAAAATCTGAAAAAAATGTTAAATTTAACATCCGCTGTCACCGTATTCAAAGCACTAGATGAAACAGATAATTTTTTTGATTATATTTTGATACAGCTAAACTCAATCTAAACAAATATTACACCTACTGTGAATAAAGCAAACTGAAATTTCAAACGAATTAGGTTGTAATTATATCTTTCATCCAAGTCAACAATCAGAAATACTCTACTGAAAAAAGTCCCTCTTTTTAAAAATGAATCGATTTAATAATCGATCAAATGTCCAAGTGTCCACACAGCTCAGCTGAGTTGGGCTTCGGTTTATTCAAGTGCGTGGCCAGATCTTGTCAGCATGCGATGGACTAGCATCCGATCCATTTGAATTGGTAATTATTCTTCTCTTCGTATGCTTTCTTAGTCTATACATCAAATTTCAGATAGTTTGCAAACTGCCTCCATCCTCGCTTTTTACGGATTCCTGTTTTGTACTTGTCAAGAATATAAATTTGCCATGAAGTTCAACTGTCATTGTCTTGTGATCTACGTGATTATGCTTTTTAGCTACATGAAATTATATTATAACACACATATAACCACATAATGTGAATTAAATATAGCGGTTTTCACTTGAGTATCGAAAGTAACTCGCATTTGTTTTGGCTTTGTATTTCTACGCTTAATGATTGGTTAAAAAATGTCGCGCCACTTTTTATCCAATTAGAAGTAAAACCAAAACCAAGGTGACTTTCTCACGTACGTTTTCCCGCAATTTTGCATCGAGTTTTAATTGGTTTTGGTATAACAACACGTGATCGAAAATCACTCAGTATACATTGCTTGAATTAGATTAAGTATAAACGTATTGTATTACAACATTAACATTCGCTTACATTAGCTGATCTATAAATTAATTATAGGGAAATGAAAGATGTACAAATTTAAAGTAATTTCCTAACTATCCCTTTGATTCCTTCACGAATATCTTTGATTCGCCAACAATAGAGTAGGGGATTTAAAGAAGAGGAGGCAAATAGGACAGTTGTACAAACGTCAAGTGCTGTCAAAGATTTCTCCCTTACATCTATCGACACGTAAATTATTACGGCACAGCAAGCAAAGGGAAGATAGCACAAGAGAAACAACACCAAAATGTACAAAATTGTAAAAACTGATTTCTTGTACTTGGTCAAGTTTATGGCTCGCGGATTAGAATTTTGTGACGACTCGGCATTCACCCGAACTTGTCTTTGATGGCGATTGATGATCTGAAAAACTTTAAGGTATGCCACAGATGTTGCTGTTATGAAAAATACGCAGAGACACAATGCTGTCATCCAGGTTATACGAGTGTTAAGAAAGAGGCCGAGGAAAAACAACAGCGGAGTCAATAGAAGAACTCCATATATGACCGTAACGCGACGCTTTGTTAAAAAGGATCGACGAGTCATATGAATCCATCTTTCGATGGCCATAAAGGTAATATTTGCTACAGTAACAGAGGAAAAGTATAGACCAGCGTTCTGGGAAATTAAACGACCAAAACAGAATAATTTCATGTTTTCCATGAATGCAGCCACCCTGAACAGGACGTAGAATGGTTGGGTGATGAGTCCTGTACATAAATCTGTAAATGCTAATCCACAGAGAAGAACGAAGGACGGTGTACGGAGGGAAGAGTTCTTCCATATCGCCACTAAAACAAGAACATTTCCCACCACGGCAACAAGCGACAAGATCGCGTTTATGACAGTTGTTACCAATGTAACATGATTGTTTAAAGGATAAAGAAAATTTAACACAAAACAAGCCGCGCTTGTTCTTTCCATTGTAACCAAGATAGTGGAGTTGTTTGCCATTATGGTCTTCTTGTTCTGGCCAGGTGAAAATGTCGATGTTGCCACAAGAGAAGCAATCGTCAAACTGCTTTCTATGATGAAATTTGCACATCAAAGAGTTACTTCTTTTATTGTTTTTGTATAAGCAAATAGATATAATCGGGAAATTGAATCCAAGCCACCCATCGCGAATTTATTAAAAAGATCGATCTTTTGACGGTTGTCTAAGAAGCTTATTTTGGATATGCTATACATTTCTGTGCGTGCACAGAAAACACCGGTAGTATTGATAAATTTCATTTATTATGTATTACTTCATTTGACAATGAAAGTTGACAGTTACTTGTGAACAAATATTTCGTGGTTAGTCTGACGCAGCGTTTCGTCCCTGCTAGCAAACTAGTTGAGCATCACGCTCAAAGTCCTGTTCGTAAAGAATGATGACAGCAACCTCGTTGAGCACCGCGCTCAAAGTCCCGACTGCACAAAATCACGAGTGAAAAATTGACAATGAAAGTTGACAGTTACTTCATTTTAAGACAATATTCAATTTAATGAATGTAGTAATAAATATCGATCTTGCATGGATTATTGTTTATTTGTTTTGGGGCAATTCGTTCGCCGCAATATCATGTTGTTGAAGAATTATTGATTTAAAGAAAACCTGCTGAAATTTTTACATTGTATCCTAGTTCAAATTAATATTTTTTCTGGGCATTGTTTACAGATAAAAAGTATCTACAAAAGTGTTAGAGTTGTCTAGCTTTGTGCAAAATTGAAACATGTTGTTACTTTTGTTTGATGCAGCAACCGCAGCCGTTTAGGCTAGCCATGATAAAATTAAGACGTGGGAAAAAAGTTTAGTTTTTCAGTGGAATTTTTAGATATTCCCTGTATATTTTTTCCGCATTCACGTCACAATGATTCTCCGCTTAGCTGTCACGTGACCATAACTTAAATATCGCAAACACATGTAAAATGTCATAACGCGGACAGAAATTCGACGGGTAACTTCGGGTAACACCAAGAAACCCCAGATTATTGCTTATGCGAACTTCAATGCGTCAGTTCTAAAGTTGTCTCTAAGATTTTGCACTCATTGAAGGTCAACAAGGCAGCTGGACTAGACAAAATACCGGCAAGGTTAGTGAGAGATGCCGAAGCGGAGCTTGCTCCCTCAATAACATATCTCATTAATAAATCGATCACAGACGCAACTGTCCCTGCCTTGTGGAAGGTTGCACGTGTAACCCCTCTGTATAAAGCTGAGGACAAACTTTTGGTTGAAAACTATAGACCTATTTCTGTGCTGCCGGTTCTAAGTAAAGTTTTGGAGAGAGTGATACACACACAAATGAGTGCTTATCTAGATCACTTGAGCTGGTTATACAAACATCAGTACGGATTTAGACGTGGGCGTAGTACGGCACAAGCGGTCGGTCAACTAAACAACTCTGTGCTTGATGCCATTGATGGAGGAAAAGTCGCTGGTATGCTATTTCTCGATATATCCAAGGCATTCGACTCTATAAATCACAAGAGACTCCTGGGAAAGCTTGAACACATCGGGCTAGCAGCAAGGAGTCTGAGATGGTTTAAATCGTATCTTGCAGACAGACGGCAATGCGTGTGTATAAACGGGGAGGTATCAGAGACTCGCCCTATTGACTTGGGTGTTCCACAAGGAAGTATCCTAGGCCCACTTCTATTTAATGTTTACATTAACAGCTTGTCAGCTGCTGTAACGAAGAGTGAACTCATATTGTATGCGGATGATGCTGTTTTAATAGTTGCTGCGTCGACACCCCAAGAGCTTAATGATGCCCTTCGACATGACTTCACCCTAATCTCCGACTGGTATACCGACAACAAATTAACGCTTAATGTAAAGAAGACCAAATTGATGCTTTCAGGTAGCAAGACAATGTTGTCTCCGTTTAATGACTTTCAGTTTTCTACTGATGAAGGGCAAATAAATCGTGTTTCATCTTTTAAGTATCTAGGTGTATTACTGGATGAGAAATGGAAATGGAAGATGCACGTCAATAGCCTCTTACAAAAATTAGGACATCGCCTTTCAGTCTTCAATCGAATCTATCATATGCTGGATCAGAAAGGTCTCACAGCATATTTTAATGGCCTTGTCCTACCACACCTAGATTACGCAGATATTGTCTGGGGTGACCAGCCTGGTCTTACAACACAGATGAAACAATTACAATCTTTTCAAAATCGCTTTGCGAAGAAGATCGTGAAGTCGAAAGTGTCATCAGCAGAGGCCCTGACGTCGTTGCGGTGGGTGTCTTTACATGCGAGGCGGTTCGGACATCGGTGTTGTGTTGTACAAGATGCAATGAAAGGTAGCATCCCCGAGCATTTCGGTGTATTCAGATCCACCATGAACCAACAACACGGTTATAATACCCGAAATGGCTACATGCCCAAAGTCAGTAGGCCAAGAACGGAATGGGGAAAAAGCAAAACGTATTATAAAGCCATTAACGACTGGGCCACGCTACCAAGTGCTTTAAAGAAACTGATGCCGAAAACTATTTTTAAATACAAACTGAAACAGTTTTTATTAAACCATTTTTAACCTTAGTTAGTAGTATTTTAATCTCTTGTTCTAGTTTTTAATCTTAGTTAGCTACAGTTTTAGATATTTTTAGTTTTTATTACCACATAGGTTTTGTCCTTTTTATTGTATTCTTAGATTTTAATGTATTTTAAAGGTTTGACATTTATTTTCTCAGAGGACCCTCCTGAAAACCACCTCTGGGTGATTGGAGGCCTCCTCTTAAAATATTATGTATTATTTTTTTTATTATTTTATTGCTGCTTAACTCACAACCTACTACAGAGCGTTCGCCTTAACACATCCCACTTACGGGGTCTCTTTAACAGTTGGCACATAAACCTTATATTCTTGTGGAATGTTAAGTGAAGAATGCCGCCAGAAACTTCGTGATTTAAAGTGTGTCAACCTTCCGTTCAAAGTGACCACTGCCACTGGCGACAAAATAGCGATGGCAATCAAGGCTGGGAGCACTAATTCATAGAAATCGGAGATGTGGTCTTTTGTATCACGGGAAAAGCTAGACGTGTTGAAAGAAGGTTGGAGAATAAAACACTTTGTGTTGTTCGGCATTGATATTCTTCTTGTTGATAACAACTGAGCTTATATTGCAGCTCCTTTATATCAGAAAAACATAGTCTTCAGCTCGAGACAAGTTACAAGCTACAGCCATTGCGGCAAGAACTGATAATAAGAACTGATTTATTGATCGTAGCCACATGCAATCTTAAATGAACTTCACCTTATTGTGATCAGATGTTTGTTCCTTAGGAAGCGGGAAATCAATGGAATACAAATTAAAATAAACAACAATCAAGCAAACAGAGCTTCCAATTCACCGGCATATAAACAATCTTGCATGAGATAAAACCCATATAGTCTTTCTAAGTAAATGAAGTGAATGAACATGGCTGTCTGTAATTAAAAATATCCTGTGTAAATTTCAATCAAGGTCAAAAACCTCAACCCAGTAGCTTTAGTGAAGGTGTAGGTTTAAAATGAAATTTAAAATGTACGATTAAATGACATGGATCACTTATATTTTGAAAACATATTTTTATTTCATGAGACATGTCACTGGGAACTTGGTGATTGAAAGCCTGTCAACATTCCTTTCAAAGAAAAGTATTTTGTTATGTGCGTTTGATGATATGCAGAGTCACTTTTTTGGATATCTGTACGTTAACCTCCAACAAGGCTTAATCCTGGAGATGCCTAAGGTTTCTCAAAAAGGCCAAGAACACTGAAACTTTTGTTTGGTTCATACACGAGTCAGGGTTAAAGTGAAATGAGGTTCTTTTTAACTCAAGCATTGTTTAGAGTTATGCTGTTTTTCCACTAAATGTAGCAATCTCTAGCAAGGCTCAAAGCTGGAGAAGACCTCTAGCTTTTCTCTAATAAGAAAAAAACACACTTGCTTTTTTTCCAGAAAAAACAAAGGTTGATTTATGGATAATGTTCTCCCGGAGTGACTAGAGAAACGTTACATTTTTAGTCTCTACAGAGTATTTGTCAACCAGTTTTGTGACTTTATTTCGAATATCTTTCATTCTCCACAAATAAAGAACAGGATTAAGGGAAGAAGACAAAAACATAAGAACAGTTGAAACGAAGAAAGACCTTCCAATTATTTTGCAATATTTTGTATCAAACAGCGCCAACCCTAAAGTGATAGCCACTGGCAAGTATCCTATATAAAAATAACCAGAATATAAAGGATTGAGAACACAGATTTCTTGTATTTTTTTAAAGTTGATCGTTGGTCGAGCAAAATTCTGGACCGATTCGTTGACGTGAACTTGCTGTTGATGACGACGAATTATTCTGAAAACTTTAAAGTATGCCACTGAAGTGACAGAAATGCAAAACAGTATAACCGACATATTAGTAAAATAAAATGTTGGACTGTATTGGACGGTTAATTTATAAACAACTAAAGAAATTGGAAGGAAACATTGTACCCAAATAATACCATAGAGGCGACGCACTGTTAACATTGATCGGCGACTCATGTGCAGCCATCGTTCAATGGACATCAATGTGATGATCAATAGCGTCAAATTGAAAAAGTAACCGAAATAACCATCTCCTATAGCTTTTATTATCAAATAGAATGTTGGCGAGCTGTTTTGGTAACTTTTTGGGCTGATCAAATGATCTTCCAAATGGATCAACACGTCTGCAGCAAAAAATGGCTCGGTAACAATTCCAGTAGAAAGGTCAGCGAAAGCCAATTGTTTACTGACTTAAGCTAATTGTTCTATTACTTAAAGTTCATACATTGACATCGAGTATAATAGTGGTCACCTACGACGAAAGCTTTTTTGCATTTATTTTATTTCTTTCGCCGTTCTATATTTATTTAATTACTTATTTATTTATTTATTCAAGGTGGAGATAAATTTAATTACAAAATTTCTCACATGTACCAACATATATTCGTTTCCATACATTAAGCAACCGATCTGCTGAGTGCAGTTTTTTTGGTGAACCAGCCTTACTTCATATAACAGAAGGAGGATGAATATATACAATAGCACAACGGCATGTGCCACATTTTATACAATGATAAGAAAAACAACAGAAAAACAACAAAACAACAAAAAAAAACCAACAGGATTTCTCTGTACATGCTCACTATGACGACTTCCATCGCCATCGCCATTTTATCGCCGGTGGCAGTGGTGGGCAGTGCTCTGGTTTTGGCAGCAGTCCTGGAGGAACCCGTCTCTCATAACTCCTTCCTACATTTTACTCGCTAGATTGGCCTTTACCGACTTTGTACTGGACTCATAGCTCAGCCATTTTATATTCTCCCGAAAACAATTGTCAACACTCCAACGTTTCTCACAATAACAGCCGTCGCCTGCGTCTCTGCAGTGTATTTTATTGTTCTATTATGAAAGGTATATGCTTCAACTTTATTGATATAGAACACAATACTGGTCACGAGAAACGGAAGCTTTCAAAAAATGCATGTGCTTTTGTTCAAATTAATCTTCTTGCCAGTGTTTTCACCAAACACTTAATCGGAAAAATACCCTGCAGATTGTACCAATATATATTCGCTTCCTTCTGCTGTACCAAGCTCAATTAGGATAACACAGAGAAATAAAGCATGTCCAACAACACAACGGTCTGTTTTTCGTATGTGAACCTTTCCATAGATAAGACTGAGAAAAACCAAAGCTTTCTTCCTTTTCTGCTTATAACTTGGTCAGCTTCCATTTCTGTCGTCATTTAATCGCCAGTGGCAGTGGTGGGCAATGCTCTGGTTTTTGCGGCAATTTGGAGGAACCCGTCTCTCAGATCTCCTTCCTACATTCTACTCGCTGGATTGGCTTTCACTGACCTCAGCACTGGACTCATAGCTCAGCCATTTGAAATAGAAGAATGAATAGACTTTTTATCAAACTTATTTTCCCTTAGTTAATGTAAACAAATGAGCACAGATTTCTTACAAATACAATCACAAATTGACGATAGAACTAGGAGCATAACCTTGGCAAGGTGAATTACTACTTTTGGAGATAAAATGTTAAGTAAATTATTCCGAGTAAAACTGGACAAGCCCGGGTGACAAGTATCAAAACCATATTTTTACACAGAAACCATCAATGTCCATTTAAAATCAATATATTTTGGAGAAAATTATTTTTTAGTAGGAAATGGATAAACTCCGTCAAAACTAACAGGCTTTTACAACTCCAAATTAAAGGCTTTTTACCAAATTTCATTTAAGAATTTTTCTTAGATTTAAACGTGCCAGTATATAACGTTCTAATTGGTTAGCATAAGCGAATGAAACGTTTTAATTTTGATTACATTTTTGAGTTATTTACTGACGTCAGTTAATTGTTCAATTAATAAAGGTTCATACACTGAAATCGATTATAATAGTGGTCACCTACGACGGAAGTTTTATAAAAATGCATTTGTCGAAATTAATTTTATTCTCTTGCTTTCGCCATTCCATATTTAAATATTCGGCGAAAGAGAAAATTTAATTACAAAATTTCCTAGATGGTACCGACATATATTCGTTTCCATACGTGAAGCAACCGAGTTAAGCAACTGAGTACAGTATTCTATTGGTGAACCGATCCTAGTTCGTATAACAGGAGGGCGAATATGTACAATAACACAACGGTCTGTTTTAGCTATCCTAACATGTGCCACAACTTATACAATGATGAGAAAAACCACAACGCTTCTCTATATCTGTTTACTTTGTCAACTTCTATTGCCATCGCTATTTTATCGCCAGTGGCAGTGGTTGGTAATGCTTTGGTTTTGGCGGCAATTTGGAGAAACCCGTCTCTCAGAACTCCTTCCTACATTCTACTCGCTGGATTGGCTTTCGCTGACCTCAGCACTGGACTCGTAGCTCAGCCATTTTATGTTGCAATGGAGATGATCTACCTGACAGACCCTCCGCCAAAAACAGTTACCAACACGCCGACTGCTCTCATTATAACAGCCATCGCCAATGGCTCTGCAACGTATTTAATACCCATGACGACTTCCGTGATTACAGTTATGTCCGTTGAACGATGGCTGCACATGACTCGCCGATCATTTCTTACAGTGCACCGTGTTTACTATACAGTTGCAGGACTATTTCTTCTCCAGATCCCGTTAGTTGTATATCGCGTATTGTCCGTTCATAATAACACAATCTATTTACCACAATTGGATACTGCTTCCATGTCCTTTTTACTCTTTTGCCTTATTGTCACATCAACAGCTTATTTTAAAGTTTTCCGAATAATTCGAAGTCATCAGCAGCAAATTCAGGCGAGCAATTTATCCCAAGCCTCTGGTCAACCAGCAATCAACTTTGCTAAATACAAGAAATCCGTTTTCACCGTCCTCTATATTTTAGCAGTTTTCTATATTAGTTTTTTACCCCATCTTATCGCCTTTGGGCTATTTCTATTTTTCAAAACCTATTACGAACCTGTGGTTCGGCCATTGTTTAAGGTGACAGTGGTATTTTTGTTTCTGTCTTCTTCACTAAATCCTTTCCTTTACTTGTGGAGAATGAGCGATATTCGAAATGAAGTTACAAGTTTAATTAAAACAATCCTCTGCAAAGTCAACTAGAAAAAAAAAGATATGTTCCGTACTGAAAGAATGTTATTAGAGTGATAGTTGAATTGTTGGAGGAAGAGGGAGAAGGAAGAGGAAGAAATATGCACACTACACATTCAAATTAAGGAACTACTATACGAGGTTCATTTTGGAGTGCATGTTTTAAACTGCGGTTAACATAAATTTGTGATTCAATCCAAAGACGTAACGAAGCTTGATGGTTGAGCATTAAAATAACTTGGTCTGTGAAATACCAAAGGAAAATTTTAAGTGCATATAAATTACGTTGAAGTTTAAATAACAAATTTATGCATTTCCAAACATCACTTAAAATAACATATTTTTTTCATTGAAAGTGAAATAACGAAATGAATAGACTTTTTCTTCAAACTTATTGAACCTTAAATGCAAATATTTGAACAACAACTTTTTTTAAATACAGTCACAAGAAAATAAAAATACAAACAGGTGTACAACGTTGGCAGGATAAATAAAAATTAATTAAAAACTGCGCAAGATAATGAAGCTAAAGTGTGATGTTGGGTGGTTCTTTCAATTGTCATTCAATTAAAATATTTGACTTTTACAACAATCTCCTCTAGTTCCGGGATTATTGTATATTAGTAAATGCAGTTTTTATTAAATTACATCTACCTTGCAAAGACTGAATCTCGGTAAGTTATAAGTGTGTTTTACTGACTCGGCAAGACAATTAAAGACAGGAGACAGGCTATTCATTTGTTTACATTTGTGGGTGAATAATTTTAATGAAATGTCTATTCATTGCTACTCTATTTTTCAACCTTAATGAAGAAATCGTAATTAAACTCGATGAACTTGCCATGTTTATTTACTTGTATTTTTAGTTATTATTTACATATTCAATTCTAATGAAAGAAGAGTAATTAATTTTGCCAAATAGAATTTCGCAATAATACACCTTGCACTGTAGATTCTACGGTTTATATATGAGCCAGGTTTGACCGCACCAAAAATGGTTTACGGAACCCCATCAAATCGGGAGTGCTTTTGTGAAATAAACTTCATTGTTGACATAAAGCTTACACTCTGGAAGGAACAATTCCAGTTCAATAAACCGCTTTTTAATGATCGTCATGTAACCTACTTTTTCATTAATATTTGTATATTTAAGATTTCAGGAAAGATTCATTTATTTATCGTTATTATTTACGCGATCCACGCAACACAATTGTACTTGTCACTAGAAATAAATATATCGATTGATGGACAATACTGATGCTTGAGATCGATTTCTGAGTTCTCGATAGTCTCTAACTAGTTTATGTTTTCCTGGAATAATGAAAGTTCTCTTTTAGTTGTCTTTGCAGAGTATTCGTTTAATCATTTTTTTGACTTCATTTCGAATATCTTTCATTCTCCACAAATAAAGAAGAGGATTAAGGGAACAAGACAAAAATGCAAGCACAATTGAAACGTAGAAAGACAAGAGAATTATTTTAGAATTTTCCTTTACAAACAACATCATTCCCAAAGTGAGAGCCATTGGCAAGTATCCTATATAAAATATAACGAGAATATAAAGAATCGAGAACACGGATTTCCTGTATTTTTCAAAGTTGATCGTTGGTTGATCAAAGTTCTGGGACGATTTGTTGGCATGAATTTGCTGTTGATGACGACGAATTATCCTGAAAACTTTAAAGTATGCCACGGATGTGACAGAAAGACAAAACAGTAAACTCGACATAATGGCAATAGAAATCGTTATTTTCTGGCCTGCAACAAGAAAGACAGCCAAAGGAATTGGGAGAAAAAATAATGCCGCCATGATAAGATAAAGTCGACGCACTGTTAGAATTGATCGCCGACTCATGTTCAGCCATCGTTCAATAGACATGAATGTTATGATCAGTGACGTCAGATTATAAAAGTACTCCAGGCAACCATAGGCGATATCTCTTGTTATCAAATAGTTTGTTGGCCCGCCATTTTGGTCGTATGGGTTGATCGTGGGATCTAGCAAGTAGGTCAACGTATTTGCAGCAAAAAAATGGCTCGGTAATAATTCCAGTGCAAAGGTCAGTGAAAGCCAATCCAGCGAGCAGAATGTAAGAAGGATTTCTGAGCGACGGGTTTCTCCAAATAGCCGCCAAAACGAAAGCATTTCCCACCACTGCCACTGGCGATAAAATTGCGATGGCAACTAAAGCTAGCAGCAATACTTCAGTGACATCAATGGTGTGGTTTTGTGTATCACAGAAAAGGGTACACGAGTTGAAGAACGGTGGGAGAAGAAAACACGTTGTGTTGTTCAGCATTGATATTCTTCTTGTTGATGAGAACTGAGCTTATATTATAATTTCTTTAAACTTGGGAACTTAAAAGTTATGAAGCATATTCCTCTAGTTACAAACTTAACCGTTTCGTCGATAGCAAGAACTGATTCCTTGGTTGTAACGACGTGCAATCTTAAGTGAACTTTCCCTCATCGTGATTGGAGATCAATGGAATAAAAACTAAAGTAATTATAAGTACCAATAAATCAACCAAAAGTTTCTATTCCCCCTTACATAAAAAGCCTTTGTTCGATAAACACAACAGTATTTTTAATTTAATGAAGTCATGGCTGTCTGTAATTACAAATGTCGTGCGGCTCAGATTGTAATCAGTAAAAAGTCAATAGGTAAGTTTTAGCAAAGATGTAGAATTAAAATCAAAATTAAAATTGACCATTCCTTTATTTAGTGCATTGTTAGAATAGAGCCTGAAAGAAATTATTTCGTTCATTAAGTTTGATGATTGAAGAGTTATCTGTAAGTCAAAATTCTATTGGATTTCTATTGCAGACTACCGAGCGAAGAAAATTGATAAAAAATTGTAAAATGCTTGTAAAAGTCATACATTTGATCTACCTTGCAAAGGCTGTTTTGAACGACTAGGCAAAGCGATTATAGACAGGAGACAGGCTCTTCATTTGTTTACATTTGGGGGTGAATAGTTTGAATATTAATTAAAAACTGCATTCGTTAATACACAACAATTCTGAAGCTAGGAGAAATGGTTACACGCGCAGTTTTTAATTAATTTTTATCTACCCTGCCAAGGTTCTACACCTGTTCGTATAGTCATTTTATTGTGACTGTATTTAAAAGAAAGTTGTAGTTCACTTAACAACAAACTTATTTTAAATACAGTCACAGTAAAATGACGATACACAGGTATACAACGTTGGCAGGGTAGATAAAAATTAATTAAAAACCGCGCTTGATTACGGTTACCTTATTGCTTTCATTTATCCAAAATTGTTTTTTGTTTTATTTTTTCTTCGACAAGACTCAAACTTGGAGAGGCCAAACTCGCTCTTTCCAGGCTGCTTACACGCGGAAACCAAGTTTTTTTAAAACAGGAAAATGTTGTTATTTTTCTTTAACTAACAATGTAATGAATAATTTAATAACAGCCCTACAGAGAGATCCCTCGAATGAAGGATTATTCTGATGTAATCAGAGAAAATGATTTCTTGAACAGGCTTTTTTCGTTATTTTTTATTGCACATACTATTTGACCAGTCTTCTGTTCACAACATCTCTTTCATATGTTCATGTGCCAAGTAAAAATTTCCACTGATAATTGACGTTCGGGAGATAAATTTAATAACATCATTTCCAGCAAACCGTGTCTTTAAGAGTAAGCTCGACAGTATCCACTGTAGGTACATAATGATTTCAAGGTGTCTTATAACAACAAAAAAAACAAGGGTTGGGGCTCTGGGTGTTTGACTTTACGCCCGTGGGTTGTTCATTCGTTAAAAAAGTACTTTTATAAACACTTGTCACATACATTTTTTTAACGGCTCTTTTGAGTTGTAAAGCGCTGAGACATTGTTATTAGCGCTATATAAGCGTATAATTATTATTATTATTTTCCACGTAAGACAAGGGTACTTGCCACTAGAAATAAATGCATTGATTGATGGACAATACTGATGTCGGCGATCGATAACTAAGTTCTCTGTAGTCTCTAGCTAACTTAGGTTGCCCAGGAATGATCAGAGAAACTTCATAATGTTATTCTTGTCTATATTCAGCTCTCTTTACAGAATATTCGTCTAATCAATTTTCTAACTTCATTTCGAATATCTTTCATTCTCCACAAATAAAGAAGAGGATTAAGGGAGGAAGACAAAAACGCAAGCATGATTGAAACGTATAAAGACAAGTCGGTTGTTTTCAAATTTTCCTCAACAAACAGCAATAACCCCAAAGTGATGGCCATTGGCAAGTATCCTATGTAAAAAATAACCAGAATATAGAACATCGAGAACACAGATTTTTTGTATTTCTCAAAATTGATCGCTGGTTGGGCAAAGTTGTGGGACGATGCGTTGGCGTGAATTTGATGTTGATGACGACGAATTATTCTGAAAACTTTAAAGTATGACACCGAAGTGACTGAAATGCAAAACAGTATAACCGAGATACTAACAAAATAGTATGCTATACTACGGTCTCTAACAAGATAAACGCCAAAAGGAATTGGAAGTAAAAATAGTACCACAATAATACGATAGAGGCGACGAACTGTTAGCACTGACCACCGACTCATATGCAGCCATCGTTCAATAGATATTAACGTTATGATCAATAAAGTCAGATTAAAAAAGTACTCTAAGCAACCATCGGCGATAGATCTTGTTATCAAATAGAATGTTGGCCAGGTATTTTTGTCAAATGGGTTGATCGGAGGATATACCAGGGAAATCAACGCATTTGTTGCAAAAGATGGCTCGGCAATAATTCCAGTGCAAAGGTCAGTGAAAGCCAATCCAGCGAGCAGAATATAAGAAGGCGTTCTGAGAGAAGGGTTCCTCCAAATTGCCGCCAAAACCAGAGCATTTCCCACAACTGTCACTGGGGATAATATAGCGATGACAATCAAAGCTGGCAGCCCTACTTTATAGAAATTAGAGGTGTGGTTTTGTGAATCACAGTAAAATTTAGACGTGTTGTAAGCAGGGTTGAGAAGAAAACAGGTTGTGTTGTTCGGCATTGACATTCTTCTTGTTGATGTAAATTGATCTGATATTATACTTTCTTTATATCAGAGAAGTCAACGTTTGTAAGCGTCCTGCTATAGACAAGTTACAAGGTTAGCCATTGCAGCAAGAACTGATTTTTTGATCGTAACGATATGCATGAACTTCATCATACTGTGTTAGATGTTTGTTCCAAAGGAAGCGGGGAAAGAATGGAATATAAACTAAAATTAAAGAACAAGCAATCATACAGAACTATTTATTCTCTGTCATATAAAAAGGCTAGCGTGTGATAAACCAATACAGTCCTCTTAGACAATGAAGTGACTAAACATGGCTGTCTTTCATTAAATATATCCCGCTGTTGAGATTTTAATCAAGTTCAAAAACTTCAATAGAGTAGCTTTAATAAAAAATGTTGGATTAAAATCAAATTTGAAATGTACCACTTTAATGACATGGTTCACTCATATTTTGAAACCGTGTCATGCTTTCGTTCAAAGAAAAGCATTTCTTTCATTAAGTTTCATTATATTTAGAGTAACCTGAAAATTAATAACATTCCCTTATCTACAGAGTATTTGTTTAACCAGTTTTTTTAATTCATTTCGAATACCTTTCATTCTCCACAAATAAAGAAGAGGATTTAGGGAAGAAAACGATAATACAAGCACAGTTGCAACGAAGAAAGACTTCCCAACTATTATGTCATTTTTCGTACCAAACAGCACCAGCCACTGAAGTAACTGAAATGCAAAACAGTATAACGAACATAATAATAAAATTAAATGTTATGCCATACTGGTTAATAAACTTATAAACAACTAATGAAATTGGATAGAGGCGACGCTAGAGGCGACGCTAGAGGCGACCATAGAGGCGACGCACTGTTAGCATTGATCGCCGACTCATGTGCAGCCAAATTTCAATAGACATAAATGTTATGATCAATACCGACTAATTGAAAAAAGTACTCGAAGCAAACATTGGCGATTGCTATTGTTATCAAATAGTACATAGGCCAGCTATTATAAGGTCAGGAGTGATGTTAAGAGGATCTAGCAAGAGATCAACGCACTCGCAGCCAAACATGGCTCGGAAATAATTCCAGTACAAAGGTCGGTGAAGGCCAATTCAGCGAGTAAAATGTAGGAAGGAGTTCTGAAGGACGGGCTCCTCCATATTGCCGCCAAAACCAGAGCATTTCCCACCACTGCCACTGGCGATAAAATAGCAATGGCAATCAAAGCTGCCAATCCATCTTTATAGAAATGAGATATGTGGTTTTGTGTTTGACAGTAAAAGTTAGACTTGTTGAAAGAAAGTTGAAGAAAAAAACACGTTGTGTTGTTCGGCATTGTTATTCTTCTTGTTGATGGCAAACGAGCTTATTTTATAATTCTTTTATACCATTCCATTATTTTGAAGCATACTCCTCTAGACCAGTTACACACTTTACCGATATCAAGCGTCGATATCAAGAACAAATTTATTGATCGGAACGCCGTGCAATTTGACATGAACTTTCTTTCATTCTGATACGACTTAAGTGTCAATGAAATACAAACTAAAATAAAAGAACAATTAATACAAAACCAACAATAAATCAAACAGATCTTTCTATTCCCGGCACATAAAAAGCCTTGCGTGTGATAAATCTATACAGTATTTTTTAGTTTAATGAAGTAAACATGGCTGTCTGTAATAAAAAAAAAATCTCGTGCGGCTAAGATTTTAATCAGTATCAGCCTTTGTTCAGAGCCAAGGGCAGAGTTATGCTGGCATTCTACGAAATAGATCAATCTATAGGAAGGCTCAAAGCCCTAGGAGACGTCTAGATTTTATCCAATTAAAAAACACACTCGCTCTTTCCAGAAATGAATAAATTGATTTATGAATAAAACGGACGTCTGCGATGGAGTTCTCTATAGCCTCTTGCTGAAATATGTTCTCTTTGTGATCTTAGTCTTGTTTTCATCTAGTTGTCTAAACAGAATATTTGTTCAACCAGGGAAACCACTGAATTGCGATATATGAAAAAAACAAACAAACAAACAAAAAAAACAATCAGATGCTCCTATTCAGAGGAACATAAAAAGCTTTGGGTGTCATAATCTATTCAGGCTTTCTTTCCTCAAAGATGGCTGTCTATAATTAGAAATTTCGCGTGAGCTAGATTTTAATAGGGGAGAAAAACTTTAATTGTGTAGCCTGAGCATATACATCAGGCTCTGATAAAAATTAAAAATGAACATTTTCTTACATAGTTTACTCACATTTTGAAAACTTGATGAGACATTGTTTAAATACAGTTAGAAACTTCGTGATTGAAAGCCTGTCAAACTTCTGTTCAAATAAAATTATTTCTTTCATTTAGTTTTAGTGATATTCAGCGGTAGTTGTATGTTCCACGTTATTACTCTGGAGATGCCTAAGGTTCCTCTACAATGCCAAAACACTCACACTTTTGTTGGGTACTGATATGAGTCAGTGAAATGCTGTTCTTTTAATATCTTGCTCTACTCAGTTCTGTTGGTTTTTACGACTATTTTGCAGAATAAGAGTTAAGTGAGCGAACGAATATTCACTCGCTCGGTCGGTCGGTCGGTCGGTCGGTCAATCCTCTCTTCCTTCCTTGGGTCGTAGACTTTTGTTTGTAATTCAGCTGACCAATGCATAACTGGACTTGACGAACATGAAATTAAGTGTCGGCAAATGTGAAACAGTGAAATAATGAAAAGATATTTAACAGCTATATGAAGAGCATGGGGTACAAGCATTTTCGTATTTAAATTCTTTCAAAACATTACCTATGAAGCATATGGCGTCGTTGTTGCGTAATGAACGCGGGCTCAAGGCAAGCGTAGGCTTTAAAAAAAAAACGCATGCAATACAAAAATATTGAGTAAAATAATAAATGGGAAGTACTTATTAGCTTCCTGGGTTAAAAAACGAAAGAAAGAAAGAAAAAAAATACAGTAAGCCAACGCATTGAGCTAAATCAACACATAGGTCCGCAATGTGTCTAGAGCAATATGCATTAGTCGGGGCAGCGATTTGAGTGTAATTTTAAGAGGTTTAAAGCAGAGATAGAAGAAAGAAAATTAATATTTTCAGATTGTCAGCTTATACTGCTGCTCATACATGTGCTTCATTATGCAAAATAGTCATTGTCCCAAAGAGACTTTGATTTACTAAATAAAGCTATCTGAACCAAGACTCAAACCTGGTGAAGACTACTAGAAGACTACCAAAACATACTCCTTCTTTGCAGGGTTTCCACAAGAGAAAACCGAGTCATTCAATAAAAGGAAATGCTATTATTTTTTTTAACTGATACACATCGTAATAGAGTAAAAAAACGTTGTAGAGCCATATGCGATAGCTGATGCTATGAGAAAAGTTGGCTTAGGGTCTGTCAAGTAGGTTAACTCAATTGCCACATAAAATGGCTGAGTGATGAGTCCAGTGCAAAGGTCAGTGAAAGCCAATCCAGCGAGTGGAATGTAGGAAGGAGTTCTGAGGGAGGGATTCCTCCAAATTGCTGCCAAAACAAGAGCATTCCCTACCACTGCCACCGGCGATAAAATGGCGATGTTATATCTTACATATTCGTCTACGTTCTGTTAGACGATCTAAGGTCTGTTCACCAAAAGAAAACTGCCCTCAGCAGATCGGTTTCTTAACCTATGAAAACGAATAGATGCCGGTACCAGGCGAACATTTTTTTAATTAAACTCTTCTCCTACACTGTGATCAAATATTTAAAGATAAAATGGCGAAAGCAATAGATAAAATTAATTTCCACAAATGCATTTTTTATAAAGCTTTCGTCGTTGGTGACCACTACTGTAATCGATTTCAATGCATGAACCTTAAATAATTGAACAACTAAGTCATGTCAGTAAACAACGCAAAACTGTAATCAAAATTAAAAAGGTTTCATTTGTATAAGTTAACTAATATCAATTAGAACGTTATACACTGACGTGTTTAACTGACAGAAAACCTTTAAAAAATTAGTTAATGTTTTGTCACCTGTTGTAAAAGTCTGCAAGTTTGGATGGAGTTTGTCCACTCCCTACTGAAAAACAATTTTCTTCACAATAAATTAACTTCAAAAGGACATTGGTGGTTTTCGTGTAAAAATATGGCTCTGATACTTCTCACCTGGGCATATCTAGTTTTACTCGGAATAATCTGCGTAACATTTGATCCCCATAAACAGTAATTTACCTTTCCAAGTTTATGCCCCTAGTTCTATCGTCAATTTATTGTGAGTGTTAAATAAGTTTGATGAAAGTCTATTCATTCTTCTATCACCTTTAATTTTACAACTCAGTATAACTTAATAATACTTGCTCAGTGCACGGAAAAGCATTAATTTGCAACTTTAATTACATAAGGCGATTACATATTGCATTTTCAACATATATACACATTTACATTTCACAAATCTGTATTTTATGGAAATAGTTAATATACACTCGAAGTTTCAAGCTTCGTTATATCAGAGGTTAAATCTTTGGGTTGAATCACGAATTCATGTTAACGGCACTTTGAGACCTGCATTCTAAATTGAACTACGTAAAGTAGTTTTGTATTGCTATTTAAAATGTACCATTTAATGACATGGTTCACTTATATTTTGAAAACATATTTCTATTTCATGAACATGTTACCAGGAACTTGGTGATTGAAAGCCTGTCAACATTTCTTTCAAAGAAAAGTATTTTTTTCATTTTAGTTTGATAATAGGCAGAGTTGTTTACAGTGGAACCCCGATATAACGATCCTCGATATAACGATGAATATTCTATGTCCCGGCAAAAGTTACAGCAAAATGTATGGGACAGAACCCCGATATAACAAACTTCGATATAACGATATTCCCGATATAACGATGAGAATTTAGTGGACCGAACGTAAAATCTTCCCCGATAGAACGATATTATCAGTACACATGCAGTCACAATTTAAGCTAAACATTGAATTTAATCCAATAACATTACTGTAATCGAGTAATCTCTAACGTTTCTGACAACAGCTTTGTACTATGATGATACGAAAATGATACTGTTCTAAGCCTCTTTATCGAGCGAAAAAGTATATGTTTGGTTTACCCTGATATAACGCTATTTTCGGTTATTTTACGGCCTTATCGTTATATCGGGAATTTCGATATAACGATGTAATTTTCATGCTCTCTTGGCATATCGTTATATCGGGGTTCCAGTGTATTTTGGATATCTGTTAACCTCCAGCCTAATGTTTCTCAAAAGGCCAAAAAAAGTGAAACTTTTGTTTGGTTCATACACGAGTCAGGCTTAAAGTGAAATGAGGTTCTTTTTAAGTCAAGCGTTGTTAAATGTAGCAATCTCTAGCTAGGCTCAAAGCTGGAGAAGACTTCTATCTTTTTTCTAATTAAAAAAAGAACACTCGTTTTTTTGCAGAAATAAATAAATTGATTTATGGATAAAACTGACGTTTGCGATCGATTCTAAGTTCTATATAGCCTCTAGCTAAGTTATGTTCTCCCGGAGTGATCAGAGAAACGTTACATTCTTAGGTCTCTAGTTGTCTCTACAGAGTATTTGTTTAACCAGTTTTGTGACTTGATTTCGAATATCTTTCATTCTCCACAAATAAAGTAGAGGATTAAGGGAAGAAGACAAAAACACAAGGACAGTTGAAACGAAGAAAGACTTCTCAATTATTTTGTCATATTTTGTCAAACAGCGCCAACCCTAAAGTGAAAGCCATTGGCAAGTATCCTATATAAAAAATAACCAGAATATAAAGGATTGATAACACAGATTTCTTGTATTTTTTAAAGTTGATCGCTGGTTGAGCAAAATTCTGGGCCGATTCATTGGCGTGTATTTGCTGTTGATGACGACGAATTATTTTAAAAACCTTAAAGTATGCCACTGAAGTGACTAAAATGCAAAACAGTATAACCGACATATTAGTAAAATAAAATGATGGGCTATACTGGTCGTTAAATTTATATGCAACTAAAGTAATTGGAAGGAAAAATAGTACCGCAATAATACGATAGAGGCGACGCACTGTTAACATTGATCGGCGACTCATGTGCAGCCATCGTTCAATGGACATCAATGTGATGATCAATAGCGTCAAATTGAAAAAGTAACCGAAACAACCATTTCCTATATCTTTTGTTATCAAATAGAATGTTGGCCAGCTGTTTTGGTCATGTGGGTTGATCAGAGGATCTACCAAGTAGATCAGATCGTTTGCAGCCCAAAATGGCTCGGTAATAATTCCAGTGCAAAGGTCAGTGAAAGCCAATCCAGCGAGCAGAATATAAGAAGGTGTTCTGAGTGACGGGTTCCTCCATATTGCTGCCAAAAACCAGAGCATTTCCCACCACTGCCACTGGCGATAAAATGGCGATGGCAATCAAAGCTGCAAACCCTCTTTCATAGAAATGAGAGATATGGTTTTGTCTTTCACAGCAAAAGTTAGACTTGTTGAAAGAAAGTTGGAGAAGAAAACATGTTTTGTTGTTCGGCATTGATATCCTTCTATTTGATGACAGATGAGCTTATGTTATGATTCCTTAAATACTAGGGAAGTTATAGTTTTGGTGTATACTCCTTCTTCCTTTTTACAAGCTTCAACGTTTCGTCGATAATAAGAACTAATTTTTTTCGTACCGCCGTTTAATTTGAAATGAACTTTGCGTTGTCGTTGTTAGAGGTTTCTCCTAAGGAAGCGGGAAATCAATGGAATACAACCTAAAATAAAAGAACAATAAATCAAATAGAACTTTCTATTCACCGGCAAATAAAAAACATGGGTGTTTGTAATTGAAAAGTAATATCGTGCGGCTCAGATTTTAATCAGTGAAACGTCAATAGGATAGCTTTTGAAAGATGTATAGTTAAAATTAAAATTAAAACTGCCTTTTCATTATATGGTTTAATCATTTTTTGAAAACATGTTTGTTTTAGTAAATAATAAAGATGGTAAATTTTAAGCTCGGTAGTAAATAATGAAGATAATCTTTTTCAACAATGACACGAGCATGGGACAAAGAAGAATTCTGAGTCCCCGACGAACTCGAACCCATGGCCTCCCAGATACGTTTTTAGTTTTTTAGATTTCGACATTCTTGGCGAGAAAATGACGTCACCAAATTAGAGGCAATATTTGTTTTATTATAATGGGATATATGGGAAAGGTTTCGTAAAGGACTTACCACAAGAATCTAAAAAATGAAAAAAAATTGTAATATGTCTATCCATTCAAAAGATATAAGGTTTTGAAATTTGAATTTCCTGCCATTTTGGACTATTTTTAAGAACAAAAAATGGAGCCCGAAAGCCTAAAAGTCTGTCAAACGTCCGTTCATAGAAAAGTCTTTCTTTCATTTAAGTTTGATGATCTAGTAACTTGTAGATAATTGATAAACAGCACTGATAGAGTGAACAGTTATAAAAACTAAATGCCACTACTTCTGATTGTCAGTCAATTGAACCAAGTTTAAAAGATATGACTTTTTATGATTTTTGCTCCGGGATTGTTGTGTATTAGTAAATGCAGTTTTTATTAAATTTCATCTACCTTGCAAAGACTGGATCTCAATAAGTTTTAAATGTGTTTCAACTGACTTGGCAAAACAATTAAAGACAGGAGATAGGCTATTCATTTGTTTATATTTGTGGGTGAATAATTTGAATGACACGCCTATCCATTGCTGCTCTATTTCTCAACTTTAATGAAGAAATCGTAATTAATTTTCCTTATTCTTTTTTCTTTTTCGTTTTCTATTTAAATATTCAATTCTTATGAAGGAAGTGTAATTAATTTTGCCAAATGGGCTTTCGCAAGAATACACCTTGGACTGTAGATTCCACGGTTTGTATATGAACCATGTTTGACTGCGCCAAAAATGGTTTACAACCCCATCAAATTGGGAATGCTGTTGTGAAATAAATTCATTTTTGACATAAAGCTTACACTCCACAAAGAACGATTTCAGCTCAATAAACCGCTTTTTAATGAACTTCGAAAAAGACTGCCATTACATTCAAGTCACCTACCTTTTCATTAATATTTGTACATTTAAGTTTCAGGAAAGTTTTATTTATTATTATTATTATTATTATTATTATTATTATAATATTTAAAAAAATTATTGTTATTATTATTGTTCACGCAAGGCAAAAATCGATTGATGGACAATGCTGATGCTTGCGATCGATTTCTAATTTCTGAATAGTCTGTAACAAATTTATGTTTTCCCGGAATGATGAGAGAAACTTTACCACATTAGTCTGTTTATCTAGTTGTCTTTAAAGAGTATTCTTTTTACCAATTTTTTGACTTCATTTCGAATATCTTTCATTCTCCACAAATAAAGAAGAGGATTAAGGGAAGAAGACAAAAATGCAAGCGTGATTGAAACGTAGAAAGATAAGTGAATTAGTTTACAATTTTTCTTCAAAAACAACATCACTCCCAAAAAGAAAGCCATTGGGAAGTATCCTATATAAAATATAACGAGAATATAAAGAATCGAAAACACAGATTTCTTGTATTTTTCAAAGTTGATAGTTGGTTGATAAAAGTTTTGGGACGATTCGTTGGCGTGGATTTGATGTTGATGACGACGAATTATCCTGAAAACTTTAAAGTATGCCACTGAAGTGACAGAAAGGCAAAACAGTAAAACCGACATAATGGCAATAGAAATTGCTTTGACATGGCCTTTGTAATTAACAAAAAGGACAGCCAAAGGAATTGGAAGAAAAAGTAATACCGCAATAACAAGATAAAGTCGACGCACCGTTACAATTGATCGCCGACTCATGTGCAGCCATCGTTCAATGGACATGAATGTTATGATCAGTGACGTGAGATTAAAAAAGTACTCCAAGCAACCATAGCCGATATTTCTTGTTATCAAATAGAATGTTGGCCAGTTGTTTTGGTCATATGGGTTGATCATGGGATCTACCAAGTGGATCAACTCATTTGCAGCAAAAAGTGGCTCGGTGATTATTCCAGTAGAAAGGTCAGTGAAAGCCAGTCCAGCGAGCAGAATGTAAGAAGGTGTTCTGAGCGACGTGTTCCTCCAGATTGCCGCCAAAACCAAAGCATTTCCCACCACTGCCACTGGCGATAAAATAGCGATGGCAATCAAAGCTAACAGCGATTCTTTAAAGACATCGATGCTGGGGTTTTGTGTAGACGTGTTGAATGACGGTGTGAGAAGGAAACACGTAGTGTTGTTCGGCATTGATATTCTTCTTGTTGATGATAACTGAGCTTAAATTATAATTTCTTTGAACCTGGGAACTTAAAAGTTATAAAGCATACTCCTCTAGTTACAAGCCTAACCTTTTTGATGATAACAAGAACTGGTCGTAGAGACGTTCGATCTTTAATGAAGTTTCCCTCATTGTGATTAGAGATTTGTCGTTAGGAAACGGAAAATCAATAAAATAAAGCACCCATCAATCAACCAAAATTTTCCATTCACCGGAACATAAAAAGCCTTGTGTTTGATAGACACATACAGTATTTCTTAAGTTAATGAAGTCATGGTTGTCTGTAATTACGAATGTAATCAGTAAAAGTTAATAGGTTAGCTTTATGAAAGATGTAGAATTAAAAACAAAATTGACAATTACTTTATTGTAGAATCATATTTTGAAAACACATCTGTTGTTTGACAGGGCAATGTTAGAATAGAGCCTGCAACCTTTTGATTGAAAACCGTCAGCCTTTCTTTCAAAGAAAATATTTCTTTCATTAAGTTTTAAGTTTGAAGAGTTATCCGTAAAATCAAAATTCTATTGGATTTCTATTGCAGAATATCGAGCGAAGAAAACTGATAAAATAATGTAGACCTACCTTGCAAGGACTGAGGCAAGACAATTAAAGACAGGAGACAGGCTATTCATTTGTTTACATTTGGGTGTGAGTAATTTAAAAACTGCATTTGCTAATACACAATTCTGAAGCTAGGAGAAATGTTTACACGCGCAGCTTTTAATTAATTTTTATCTACCCTGCCAAGGTTCTACACCTGTTTGTATCGTCATTTTATTGTGACTGAATTTAAAAGAAAGTTGTAGTTCACTTAACAACAAACTTATTTTAAACACAGTCACACTAAAATGACGATACACAGGTGTACAATGCTGGCAAGGCAGATAAAAATTAATTAAAAACTGCGCGTGATTACGGTTACATATTGCTTTCATTTGTCCAGAATTTTTTGGTTTTATTTCTTTTTCAACATATATATACCTTAAAACTTTCCTTAAATAAAGCTATCTTCAGCAAGACTCAAACCTGGAGAAGTGTCGCTGTTCTCTAATTTCATAAACAAACTCGCTCTTTCCAGGCTGCTTACACAAGGAAACATAGTCGTTCAAAACAGGAAAATGCGTTTTTTTGTTATAAATAATTTATTAATAGCCCTACAGAGAGATTCCTCGAAAGAGGGGTTATTTTAAATTAATCAGAGAAAATAATTTCTTGAACAGATTTTTTCGTTTTCTTTTTTTATTACACATATTATTTTACCAGTCTTCTGTTCAAGACATCCCTTTCATATTTTCATCTGACAAGAAGAAATTTCAACTGATAATTAGATGTTTGGGAGATTAATTCAATGACATCATTTCCAGCAGATTGTGTCTTTAGCTAGAGTAAGCTCCAAACTTTTCACTGAAGGTACATTATGATTTCAAGGTGTCTTGTAACAAAAAGGTGTCTTATAACAGCAAGGTGTCTTATAACAACAAAATCCAAGGACTGGGGCTCTGGGTGCATGTTTGACTTTACGCCTTCGGGTGGTTCATTTTAAAAAGTAATTTTTAAAACACTTACATATGCATTTTTGTAGTAGCTCTTTTGAAGTGTAAAGCGCTAAAGCGCTAAGAGACACTGCAATAGGCGCCATATAAGAGTATTATTATTATTATTATTATTATTATTATTAATATTATTATTATTATTATCCAAGGAAGGCACGTTTACTTGCCACTAGAAATAAAGACACTGATTGTTGCACAATACTGATGTTTGCGATCGATAACTAAGTTCTCGGTAGTCTCTAGCTAAATTAGCTTCCCCAGGAGTGATCAGGGGAACTTTAAAATGTTAGTCTTGTTTTATATAGTTGTCTTTACAGAGGGTTCGTTTAATTTTCTGACTTAATTTGGAATATATTTCATTCTCGCAACATGATTAAAACGCAGAAAGACAAGTCAGATATTTCAAAGTTGATCGCTGGTTGAGCAAAGTTCTAGCACGATTTGCTGGCGCGAATTTGATGTTGATGACGTCGAATTAAAGCTTTAAAGTATGCCACTGAAGTGACTAAAATGCAAAACAGTATACAAGGGCTGAGCTGTAGGTGTTTGATTTTGCTAGTACGTGGGTTGTGCACTCGTTTACAACAAGTATCTTTTTGAACAGTTATCACACGTGCATTTTTGTAACTGCTCTTGTGTATGGTAAAGCGCTAAGAGACACTTAATATAAGCATATTACTATTAAGTTTATTATTCCACCTGAGACGAGTGTACTTGCCACCAGAGATAAATACATTGATCGATGGACGATACTCATGTTTGCAATGGTCAACTAAACTCTCTGCAGTCTCTAGCTGACAGTTTCCCAAGAAATGATCAGAAAAACTTCACAATGCTAGTCTAGTTGTATCTATCTCTGTATCTAGTTGTCTCTGTATCTATCTCTGTCTTTACAAAATATTCGTCTAACCAATTTTCTGACTTCATTTCGAATATCTTTCATTCTCCACAAATAAAGAAAAGGATTAAGGGAAGAAGACAAAAACGCAAGCATGATTGAAACGTAGAACAACACAAATATTGTTTTCAAATTTCCCTCATCAATCACAAACAAACCCAAACTGATGGCCATTGGCAAGTATCCTATGTAAAAAATTACTAGAATATAAAGGATCGAACACGGATTTCTTGTATTTTTCAAAATTGATCGTTGGTTGAGCAAAATTCTGGGACGATTCGTTGGCTAAGATTTGCTGTTGATGACGACGAATTATTCTGAAAACTTTAAAGTATGCCACTGAAGTGACCGAAATGCAAAACAGTATTAATAACATACCAGCAAAATAGAGTTCTAGCCTAAAATGTGATTGGTCTTTAACATGATAAACAACTACAGGAATTGGAAGGAAAAATAGTACCGTAATAATGCAATAGAGTTGACGCACTGTTAGAATTGATCGTCGACTCATGTGCAGCCATCGTTCAATGGACATGAATGTAATGATAAATAACGTCAGATTAAAAAAGTACTCTAGGCAACTGTCGCCGATAATTCTTGTTATCAAATAGAATGTTGGCCAGCTATTTTTGTCATATGGGTTGATCAGAGGATGTACCGAATAGATCCACAAATTCACAGCAAAAAATGCTTCGGTAATTATTCCAGTGCAAAGGTCAGTGAAGGCCAATCCAGCGAGTAGAATGTAGGAAGTTGTTCTGAGTGACGGATTTCTCCAAATTGCCGCCAAAACCGGAGCATTTCCCACCACTGCTACTGGCGATAAAATAGCGATAAGAACTAAAGCTAGCAGCGTTTCTTTGGAGAGATCGATGCTGTGGTTTTGTGAAATACAGAAAGAGGTAGACGTGTTGAAGGACGGTGCGAGACGAAAGCAAGTTGTGTTGTTCGACATTGATCTTCTTCTTGTTGATGACAATTGAGCTTGAATTATAATTTCTTTATATCAGAGAGGTTATAGTTTTGAATCATACTCCTCCTGGCAAGTTACAAGAGTTACCGGTCCTTTAAAAGACGAACTGATTTGACGTTGTTAATAACGGGGGAAACGAATGATTACAAACTATAAAAAGAAAAGAATTAATCAAACAGAACTTGCCGTTTTTTTAATTTATAAGCTCATAAAAGACGTTGCGTGTGATAAATCCATGCAGACTTTTTTGAATAAATGAAGTAAACAAGGTTGTCTCTAATTATAAATATCGGGGCTAAAATCGAAATGAAAGTAGACCACTTCCTTATATGGATCAGTCATATTGCGCAAACGTGTTTGTTATTTGACAAGGCTTTGTTTGAATGAAGCCTGAAACTTGAAATGTGATTGAAAACCTGTCAACCTTCGGGTTTAGAGATAAAGGGCATTTCTGTCATTTAAGTTTTAATTATTTTGGACTTCTATTAACATTTAGACTGCCGATTGAAGAAACGTAATAAAGAACGCTGTGGGAGGGGGAACAGGTTAATTTTTTTAATTTAACTACTTCCGAATATGAGTCAGTCAAACCCAGTTGAAAATATTTGACTTATACAACCATTCCCATTAGCTACAGGATTGTTGTATAGTAGAAAATGAAGTTTTTAAGTAATTTTTATCTAGATTGCAAGGATTGTACCTCAGTATAGGTTATCAGTGTGTTTTTAACTGACTCGGCAAAACAACTAAAGAGAGGAGACAGGCTCTTTGTTTGTTTACATTTGCGAGTGAATACTTTGAATGAAATGTCATCCATGGCGGCTCTATTTCAACTTTAATGAAGAAACGATAATTAAACTTGATGTTGCTGGTCATTCTTTGCCATCTTTCTTCATTATTTATACGTTCACTTCAAATGAAAAAAGTGTAATTAATTTTTCTCAATGTACTTTCGCAAGATCGAAATGGCAAATATGCATGTAGACTCTACACGGTGTCCAAATTAACCGGTTTTGACTGAAACAAAAATGGTTTACGTCCTTATCAAATCTTGATTCCTGTTGTGAAATAGAATACAGGGTTGACTAGAAGCTTACAATCTAGAAGGAGCTGACATTTAACTTACAATCTGCTTTTAATGAACTTCGAAAAAAGGTTGACTATTTCATCCATGTCACTCACTTTTTCATTAAAGGGACACTGTCATGGACTTTTTTTGGCTTTTTTAGTAAAACGTTACCAAAATCACGATTAAGTACTTTCAACCATGCAAGAAATGCTCCTAGAACGTAAAGGGAAGGATATCTAGCAAATTGTTTAAAGAAGAGAGTGGCCGTAAAAAGTTTTCATCCATTTTTCCAAACCACAAGGACAGAACTTGAAAAAGTCAGGCTGACTTTTTCAAGTTGAGATCAAAAGCTCCCGATGGTATCACAGTGATATCACTCTATATTTAGTTTCAGTACACTAGTATAGTAATTTTAAGAAAACTTGACCACTGTTAATAGGTTTCCAATGGTGTAAACATGTTTTTGGCTGTTGAATTTTTGAAGTTATGCTCGTGACAGTGCCCCTTTAATATTCGTACGTTTAAAATTTCAGGAAAGATTAAAAGAAGATGGAAACTAAATAAAAACATATTGTAAAAACAAAACAGACTTAGAAGTCTAAATTGCAATGGTTTCGATTGCTGTTCAAGGGAATTTTAATTTAAAAAGGGTATTGAATATAAAATAAATAAATAAATAAAAATATAAAAGCTATAACTACCAATAATCCCACTTTATTTTCGTGATCACGCGCAGTTTTTAATTAATTTTTATCTACACTGCCAACGTTGTACACCTGTTTGTATTGTCATTTATTGTGACCATATTTTTTAAAAAAGGTTGTTGTTCATTTATTTACATTTAAGGTTAAATAAGTTTGAATTAAAAGTCTATTCATTCCGTTATTTCAATTTCAATGAAAAAACATATGTAATTTTAGTTGATGTTTGGAAATGAATAAGTTTGTTATTTGAATTAAAAAGGCCGATTACATATTGCTTTCATTGATCAAAAAAGTAGTTTTCCTTTTTGTTTGTTCTTCAACATATATGTACTATACAATTCCGTTTTGCAGTTTTATGGACCAAGTTATTGTAATGTTCAACCATCCAGCCTCGTCACATCTTTGGATTGAATTATCAATTTATTTTAACCGCACTTTCAGACCTGCACTCCAAAATGAACCACATAGTAGTTTTGTGAATTGAATGTGTAGCTTTGCATATTTCTTCCCCTCCTTTCAACAATTCAACTATCACTCTAATAATATACTTTTAGTACGGAACATATCTTTATTTTATCTAGTTGACTTTGCAGAGTATTGCTTTAACTAAACTTGTTACTTCATTTCGAATATCGCTCATTCTCCACAAGTAAAGGATAGGATTTAGTGAAGAAGACAGAAACAACAATACCACCGCCACTTTATAGACTGCCGTGGTTTTGAAAACTTGAAGTAGCCAAAAGGCGATAGGAAGGGGGGAAAATGTAATATAGAAAATTACTAAAATATAGAGGACGGTAAAAACGGATTTCTTGTATTTAGCAAAGTTAAATGCTGGTTGACCAGAGGCTTGAGATAAATTGTTCGCCTGAATTTGCTGCTGATGACTTCGAATTATTCGGAAAACTTTAAAGTAAGCTGTTGATGTGACTATAAGGCAAAAGAGTAAGAATGAAATAGAAGCAATATCAACTTCTAGTACATAAATTGTGCTATTATGAATGGACAGTACGCGATGTACAACAAACGGGATCTGGAGGAGAAAAAGTCCTGCAACTGTATAGTAAACACGGCGCACTGTAAGAAAAGATCGGCGAGTCATGTGTAGCCATCGTTCGATGGACATTACTGTAATAATACACATCGTAATGGGAAGAAAATAAGTTGCAGAGCCATAGGCGACGGCTGTTATTATGAAAAAAGTCGGCGTGTTAACAACTGTTTTCGGCTGCGGATCTGTCAGGTAGATCAACTCCATTGCAACATTAAATGGCTGAACTATGAGTCCAGCGCTGAGGTCAGTGAAAGCCAATCCAGCGAGTAGAATGTAGGAAGGAGTTCTGAGAGACGGGTTCCTCCAAATTGCCGCCAAAACCAGAGCATTGCCAACCACTGCCACTGGCGATAAAATGGCGATGGCGATGGAAGTCGATAAAGTAACCATATATAGAGAAACACTGTTGTTTTTCTCATCATTGTCTAAGCTGCTGGAACTGTTATTATAGCTAAGAGAGGCGCTTGTATTGTACATATTCGTTTACTTTCTGTTAGACGATCTAAGGTCTGTTCACCAAAAGAAAACTGTCTTCAGGAGATCTTAACCTATGAAAACGAATGGATGTCGGTACCAGGTGAAAATGTTTTAAATTAAACTTTTCTCTTACACTGTGATTAAATATTTGAAGATAGAATGGCGAAAGCAATAGAATAAAATTAATTTCCACAAATGCATTTTTGTAAAGCTTTCGTCGTTGGTGACCACGCACTATTGTTATCAGTTTCAATGTATGAACCTTTAATAGCGGAGCTCCCGCGCGCGCCGAAGGCGCGTGCGTGCGGAGCATCCATAGCCATATAATTGGTAACCCATGAAGCTGAGAAAATTTGGATGTCACGTACGTACGTACGTACTTACGTACGTACGTCCGTACGTACGCACGGATTAGGCCTGGGAACGAGTTTTGCATTTGTCCTTGATTTTCTCCTTGATTTGGAGTCCTTCTTATGCAAAAAGTGACACAAAAACTTATTCGGTTCGTTTAAAGTTGATTTACATGTCATAAAAATCTGTAAGAACACTGAATTACTTCAGTTTTTTTTCTCATGTTATAAAAATGATCTGGACATTTCATTTCAACTTAAACGAAGCACATGTATGAAAAGGCGGTAAATCTGTGACAAGAGTGGCACCTTGTTCACTTTTTAAGCTGAATGAAAGAGGCGAACAAAGCTGCTGGAAAACATAGATCTTCGTTAATATTTTTCGCTTTATTTACTCATCTAAAGCGTGGAAACTTATGCCAACTGATTTAGGGATAGCCTCTTAGCGTGAACATCCGAAATGTTTGCCGACCTGAATATGATATATCGGACTACAAGTCAAAAACAGCGAGAGTTGAAGAACTGTACGTCCACGGTTCCTGCGGCTGATTAATTCAGCTGACATTAAGCCGAACTAAAAGTGAGCTCAGAGCCGGTCAATTTCACGAAGTGATTGATAAAGACTCTTAACAGCTACACCGAAAGAAAGGAAGAGATTGATCTTCGCTGATAATTCATATAATGTGTACATGTCGGTCGAGTTGGAGTTGGAGTAAGCTCACATGGAAACTGGCGTGTTCGTTTCCGATATTATGGCGCTGGTTTGAAAGCTTTGCCCTGCAGAATTTACAAGCTTCAGTTCCAAATATAAGGTAACAAATGTAATGTTTACCCTAAGCTGAAGACTGTTATTATTGTGAGAACTCTGTTTGAACTTCATTTATAACCGAATTCGAAGTTGTATCGTTTTTCAGCTTAAGCTTACATTATTTATAAATTCCATTATTTCTTTATGCTGCTTTCATACCTCTTAGCTTTAATTACTTTTGTACATTTTATACAGACATTGTCTATTAAATGTTTGGTTTCAAATGTTGTGTTTTGGTTAGTGGAGTAAACTGCAAAGTTCATTTTTGAATTTTCATTTGAAAGAATATTAAATTATTGAGCTACATGTAGTCGGATCGAAAACACGTTTCGCGGAAAATCCCGCAAACAAGTCCAAACCAAAACTAGTAAAACTACTCGACGATACTGAGCACTAAAATGAATTTAAGCGATTTATTATCCAACTGCTGCTATATTTTACTCGCTCGCATTGTTTATTTCAGTGAGTGTATGTTAAATATCGTACGCGTGATTTAAGGGCGTTCGCGCGAAAATTTTCTAGTCGATAGATTTTTCTAAAATTTTTACTGAGGACGGATAATGAGTTACTTGTGTCAGAAATACAAAAAAAAGTGGGGGTCACCGACTTCGTTTCAGAGATAAAGTCTGTAGAAAACTACCCTGATTTTGAAAAATTGGCGCACGTAATTTCGCACGGCTTTCAAGGTTTGTAGTTTAAATTATCGATGATGAGAAAACGGAGGCAAACGATCTTGGTGATATTTTGAAGAAGTGCGTCTGTTGCGAAAAACATTTTAAGTGTTGCCACCTTTTATGCAAAACTTAGCCCTGGAAGAGGCATTTGAACCCTTCGTACGGCAAAACGAAAAGATCAAAAAGCGGAATTCGAACGTGCGTGGGGCAAAAGAAATCAACCTTTTAATCGGTAGATTTTTTTCATTTTCTCACAAAACGTAGATAATCGTTAACAAAAGTGATCGGTTAAGAAAAAAGTAGGGGTCACCGACCATTTAAGCGAGCAAACTGCAAGCGAAGTTATCGCAACGGCTACTCACCCTATATGTGGTTGGAAAGTTTCCTCAGCGCGCGCGCTCGATGCATGACGTGGCGTAGCGTTGCGACAGGAATTACGTGCGCAGTAAGGATGCGCATAAACAATTAGCGCGAACGTCCTTAAGATTCGTAAACAATTCTTTACGCTGGTTTCGTTGCGTGTTACCTGCACCTGGGTGAGTGAGTTCAGGCTTTTTCTACCGTACATTTGCTTACCAGAAACGAAGAAAATTCATTCAGTTCTCTACATAAAATTCTGTAATGTATTAAGTAACGTGTGCGATAAAACAGAATTGTTAATCATGCAACCAATTAAAGACGGCTCAAACTACATTGTTCGCTTGTTAGATAGCGAGCACCACTTCTAAATCACAAACTGCCACAACTCTCTCACACAAAAAACTGCTTTAAAATAACTTACATAACCGGCTCCCAATGAATTTGCCAGGTTTGTTTTGCAGCCGTGATTTTCTTCGTTCTTTGTTGACTTTGTATCGCGCTGTATTTTTTTTGCCTTGAGTTGCTTTGACTGTTTTGAAGTAAATCAAAACAAATTTCCTTGCCTTCATCGAGGTCCTTTTTTCACTGATTTACTTAAGGAAGTTTATTAGTGTACAGTAAAAGTTGTAAAAAGTTTTTATACTAAAATTTGATATGAGCGCCTCCGTGCATACGTGGGGAACCCAATAAAGTGCAGGGACATCAAGCCACTGTAAATTCAAGCAAAAAAATAATAAATGGGGGCTCCGCTTTTAGGCCTGCCTAAATCTATATATTAATTGAACAATTAACATAAGTCAGCAAACAACGCAAAACTAGAACGTTCTACTGACATGTTGAAATCTAGAACAATTTCTTAATTGAAATTTGAGAGAAAACCTTTAGTTTAGTGGATGTTGTGTCACCTGTTGTAAAAGCCTGCAAGTTTTGACGGAGGTTATCCATATCCTTGTGGAAAATTAATTATCTTCGCAATAATTTAATCTTTAAAGGGCACTGATGGTTTTCGTTTAAAAATATGGCTTTGATACTTCTCACCTGAGATTTTCAATTTTTACTTATAATTATTGAACAATTAAGTTATGTCAGTAAACAGCGCAAAAATTTAACCAAAATTCAAATGTTTCGTTCGCATGTGCTAATCAATTAGAAGGTTATACACTGACACGTTAAAATCTAGAGAAAGTTCTTAAATAAAATTTGACAGTAAATGTTTTGTCACCTGTTGTAAAAGTCTACTAGTTGTGATGGAGTCTGTCCATTCCCTACTCAAAAATTTTCTTCGCAATAAATTAATTTTAAAAGGACATTGATGGTTTTCGTGTGAAAATATGGTTTTGATACTTCTCAGCTGGGCATGGCTAGTTTTTCTTGGAATAATTTACATAACACTTGATCTCCACAAATAGTAATTTAACTTTCCAAGGTTGTGCTCCTAGTTCTATCGTCAATTTATTGTGACTGCATTTAAAAGAAATTTGTTTACATTAAGGGATAAATAAGTTTGATGAAAAATGCGTTTATTCTTCCATCAGCTTTCATTTCATAACTCAATGTAACTTAATAATACTTGCTGTATGGAAAAGCATGAATTTGCAGTTTCAATTACATATAAGGCGATTAAATATTGCTTTTTCAACATATATACACATTTACATTTCACAAATCTGTATTTTAGGGAAATGATAATTGTAAAATGAAAGCTTCAAGCTTCTTTCATATAAGAGGATATATCTTTGGGTCGAGTCGTGAATTCATGTCAACGGCACTTTCATGCATTCCAAATTGAACCACGTAAAGTAGTTTTGTATTTTTATTGATTGATTATTTTATTGCACATGTATGTATATTTCACTATTCCTGTAATAAATATGTGCCTTTTTTCTTTTAAAGTGGCCGGAACACATTATAGTTTCCTCTAGATAACTTTGCAGAGTATGCCTTTAACCAAACTTGTAACTTCATTTCGAATATCGCTCATTCTCGACAGATAAAGGATAGGATTTAATGAAGAAGAGAAAAATACAAATACCATTGACACATCAAATAATGGCTCCCTCACAGATTCGTACTTACCTCTAAAAACAAGAGACAGCCCAAAGGCGATAGCAATGGGGCAGTAACTAACATAGAAAATTACTAAAATATAGAAGACCGTGAAAACGGATTTTTTGTACTTAGTAAAGTTGATCGCCGGTTGAGCAAAGGCTTGAGATGAATAGTTCGCCTGAATTTGTCGCTGATGACTTCGAATTATTTGGAAAACTTTAAAGTAAGCTACTGAGGTGATTACTAGGCAAATGAACAAAAATGACATCGAGGCAATGTCAACTTCTGGTGTATAAATTGTGTTATTAAGAATGGAAAGTACGCGAAATACAACAAACGGGATTGGAAGGAAAAATAGTCCTGCAACTGTATAGCAAGCACGGCGCACTGTGAGAAAAGATCGGCGAGTCATGTGCAGCCATCGTTCGATTGACATAACTGCAATCACGGACGTCGTCATGGGTATTAAATACGTTGCAGAGACATTGGCGATGGCTGTTATAATGAGAGCAGTCGGCGTGTTGGTAACTGTTTTCGGCTGAGGGTCTTTCAGGCAGATCAACTCCATTGCAACATAAAATGGCTGAGCTATGAGTCCAGTACCGAGGTCAGTGAAAGCCAATCCAGCGAGTAGAATGTAGGAAGGAGTTCTGAGAGACGGGTTCCTCCAAATTGCCGCCAAAACCAGAGCATTGCCCACCACTGCCACTGGCGATAAAATGGCGACAGCAATGGAAGCTGACCAAGCTATGAGCGGAAAAGAAGCAAAGCTTTGGTTTTTCTCAATCTTATCTATGGAGAGGTTGACATACGAAAAACAGACCGTTGTGTTGATGGACATGGTTCATTTGTGTTATCCTAATTGAGCTTGGTACTGCAGAAGGAAGCGAATATATATTGGTGCAATCTGCTGGGGAATTTTCCAATTGAATATATTTCCCCTACCGTGATTAAGTGTTTGGTGAAAACAATTGCAAGAAAATTAATTTGCAGAAAAGCAAATGCATTTTTAAAAGCTTCCGTTTCTCGTGACCAGTATTGTGTTCGATATCAATAAAGTTGAAATATATGCCTTTTACAATAGAACAATAGAACACATCGCAGAGACGTTGGAGTGTTGACTACTGTTTTCGCGGCTGAGGGTCTGTCAGGTAGATCATCTCCATTGCAACATAAAATGGCTGAACTACGAGTCCAGTGCTGAGGTCAGCGAAAGCCAATCCAGCGAGTAAAATGTAGGAAGGAGATTTGAGAGACGGGTTCCTCCAACTTGCCGCCAAATCCAGAGCATTGCCCACCTCTGCCACCGGCGATAAAATGGCGATGGCGATGAATGTCGTCATAGTAAGCATATACAGAGAAGTGCTGTTGTTTTTCTTATCATTGTATAAAATGTGGGACATGCCGTTTTGTTATTGTGCATATTCATTCTCCTTCTGTTATATGAAGTAAGGCTGGTTCACCAAAAAAAAAGGCTGCACTCGGCAGATCGGTTGCTTAATGCATGGAAACAAATATATGTCGGTATCATGTGGGAAATTTTGTAATTAAATTTATCTCCTTCACCTTGAATAAATAAATAAATATAGAAGGGCGAAAGCAATCGAATAAAATTAATTTCCACAAATGGTAGGTGACCACTATTGGACTCCATGTCAATGTATGAACCTTAAGTGATTGAACAATTAACTGAAGTCAGTTAACAAGGCAACAATGTAATCAATATTTATGACATGTTTCATTCGCATATGCTAATTAATTAGAACGTTCTACTGGCATGTTCAAATCTAGAAAAAAATTCTTAATTGAAGTTTGAGAGAAAACCTTTAATTTAGTGGATGTTGTGTCACGTGTGTTAAAAGCCTGCAAGTTTTGACGGAGTTTATCCATTTCCTAGTGAAAAATTAATTATCTTCGCAATAAATTAATCTTTTAAGGGCACTGATCGTTTTCGTGTAAAAATATAGCTTTGATAATTCTCACCTGGGATTTTAAATTTTTACTCGGATTAGTTACGTAACATTTGATCTCCAAATATAGTAATTTACTTTGCCAAGGTTGTACACCTTGTTCTATCGTCATTTTATTGTGACTGTTTTTTGAAGAAATTTGTTTTTCGTTTTTTTTACATTAAGGGTTAAATAATTTTATTAGAAAAGTCTATTCATTCTACTACTTCAATTTTAATAACTGAGTAGCACTTAAATGTCAAATGAACCAAAATTTCGACATTCTTTCTTTATCGATTTTAAAGCAACCAAACGCTAGAAGAATTCATTATTAAGTAAACTTAAGGCGAAATTTTGCTTTCTGAGCCTTAAAGCGCGAACTATAGCAAAAACTACGAAGATTTCCGAAGACTTCACGAAAACGTTTCGAAAATGACCGCGCACTGAACTGGAAGGAATGGATCGAGCTTTGAATTTTGTGACGTAATAGTTTTATTTTACGGCTTTGCGATCGAAGAGACGATCGTCGTTTAAAGAGCGAATAATGTAAAGTTTGAGAGTTTCAGTCAGTCTGAGTAATTCAAATAATTCTGAAAGGATCTAAGCTTTTTTTTAAACATTGTTGTTATATATTTTACTACATTGGAATCCAGTTTCAAAGATTAATAATTAACAAAGCACTGAGTAAAATTGTAAGCATTGTACGATATAGGAGGTTTTCAAACACTGGATGGCGTACAAAAATCATCAGTCTGCTCAGCTTGGTATAGAACAATTAATTTTGTTATATACCCACGTAGTTCTTATCAGGACGTGTGCGGCTTGCATAGGATGTGGCCAAAAGTCACATCCAAGATTGAATTCACTGTTTCTTTTCCGTACTCGAGAGTCACACAAACACAAATGCTCGGAGACATTAGCTCTGTTAGAGCTACTCTATAATCCGAGGGTAAATAAAGTATTCACTTCACTTCACTTCACTTCACAAAAATAAATTTGTACTCAAAAATTTAACTTGAATGTAAGGATATTTCTCAATGCAAATTCGAAACCGCAAAAGCATCACGCAGGGTAAAACTTTCAATGAATAAATTCGTGTCGTTTTATTTTTCAACTGAAGGAAAATTCAATGTTGAAATAAGTACAGAGCGTTTACACCCTGTTCCTGTGGACACTGTGAGTTCTGTTTGTATTAGCTGTTTTTTTGGTCCATATTTATTTAGCCGGTACCTGTTATTTAGTGCTCGAAATTAACGGTTGTGAACCCAACATAAATAAAACTTTTGAAGCATAATTTTATACGCGTCAAAGAGCGCGTGCACGTGCATGGAAGCAAATTATTTGGCGAGGATATTGAACTAAGGAATTCAAATTCTATACTTGAACGTGACCAGCCAAACCAACAAAGTAATAATCTAATGCTAATAATCATAACAAATACTCTATCTAGCTCTAGGTAGAATAAGAAAGGTGCAAAATGCATACCTCTAACTTCCTTCGTTTAGCAAGAGCCGAACGGACAGGGGGACCTTTGTGCTTCGGGAGGCATTCTTCCCCGTGATTTCTTTTCCTAACAAAAAAACTAGTCGGCAGAGCATCCTCTTTGAGGTGGAGTCTGAGCGGCTTCAAATCAGAACCAGAAACCTTCGTATCGCCAGATTTTCTCTGAAGCAGTCGTCGTTAAAATGAACCGCACAAATGCGAGAGTTCTTGTCTGGCTTAAATTCTTTTCCTTTCATTTTCAAAAGCCATTGTTTCCTGAGCTTTGAATTTGCTGGAAACTTAAACGTATTCACTTTCGACTTGGAATTATTTAAGCAGTTTAGTGCTGCACAAAACACCATGATGTCCCATTCTTGTGAGCTTCATCACTGAAAGACTTTGAATTTCCCGCAATTTCACAGCACACCAATAATGACGTCACAGTTTTAAGTTACGAAAATTTCTCGACAATTTTCCCGAGCGCTCTACGATCATGAAGGCCTAAAATAAGCATTTTTCAACTTGAAATTTCTCTGTTTTGTACAGTCCAATTACTTTGAAATTTCGGAATATGTTTATTTGGTTCTTAATCAACAAGTTGGCCAAAAAAAAAAGAAAATTCGGAATTTTGGTTCGTTTGACCTTTAATACAACTTGCTGTAAGGAAATGAATAACTTGTTATTTCAATGAGATAAAGCGATTACATATTGCTATTTCAACATACAGCTATTTCAATTAACGTTGTCGGATTGAAGCTCAAAGCTTAAAGACAAGACCGAAAGGTAGTATGGGCGAAGAAAGAGTGTTCCACGCGTGCTGAATACTAATGAGATACAGCGATATAGCAAACGAGACGTTTTTCGTTTCCTTTCTCTTCAGACATGTGTAGAAAAGATCTTTTTTCGCCTCATATCATTTAAAAAGAATAATCCAAACCACATAACGGCGAAAGAAAAGATACAAGAAAGGTTTCACGGAAAGAAAAACAAATATTCCACGTGCAAAAATACAAACTTGTAGATTTCCTCAATGGTGATATGCAAATTTCATATATACACCTAATTGCAATAACGTTGTCATAGAAAAAAGCAAAATGAAAAAGGCAAAAAGGAATTAATTAGGCATTAGAACGATTTGTTTGAAACGGCCTCAAAGTGCTTTAAAATACACCTAAATCAACTTATCTTATAACACGTGAGTTTCCTGTAAATGCTACCAGCTATGATGATAAAGCCAATCAATTTCTATTGCGCTTTTTTCATTTTTTCATTTTAATATGACAAAGTTACTTCAACTAGGTATATATATTTTTCCACTTTTTTATTTAGTAATTCCTAGTATTAGTGTAGTTCTAAAACCTCTCTATGTTTTAGTATCACTTGTATCGAGCCATACAACTTTCTGACTTCTTCAAAAAGGCAGACCCGATATATGGCTGACTTAGTGACGTCCTATCGAACAGACCTTGACTTCAGCTCCAGGTTAAATTTCAAGGTGTCTTTTTATAACAAAAACCCAAGAGTGGGGGCTGTGGCTGTTTGGCTTTGCTTGTATATCATTGGGTTGTGCATTCGTTTATAACCTGTACTTTTTCAGACACCAACCACATCCAGGGTTGACAAGTGTACTCAAAAGAAGAAATAACTAAATTCATAAATCGATGAAAATATGTTCGTGATCATCTTCGATGACCTCTATAGTCTCTAGTTAAGTTACGTTCCCTACCAATGTTCAGAAGAACTTTAAAATCTTTGTCCTTTTGTTATTTAGTTGTCATTACAGAATAGAGCGGTTTTCAAATGACTGTCGTAAAACCAAAACCAAAGTAATCACTCTGACCAATCACAAAGGACACAGACAATCCTTTGAACCAATCAAAGCTCGAAGCAAATACATGTAGCCGGTGCAAAGCGCGGGAAAACGTGTGTGAGCGAGTCACGATTGGTTTTGGTTTCACTTCTGATTGGTTGAGAAAGTGGCGGGAGTTTTTTAAGCCAATCACTGAGCCTAGTAATGCAAAACCAAAGCAAACACGAATTACTTTCGACAATCAAGTGAAAACCGCTCTATTCCTTCAACCACCCGAGACAAGTGCACTTGCCACTAGAGATAAATACATTGATCGATTTATGATACTAATCTTTGCGATCGTCAACTAAATTCTCTGCAGCCTCTAGCTAACTTAGTTTCCCAAGTAATGATCAGAGAAACTTTACAATGTCAGTCTTCTTTCTATCTAGTTGTCTTTACAGAATATTCGTCCAACCAATTTTCTGACTTCATCTCGAATATCTTTCATTCTCCACAAATAAAGAAGAGGATTAAGGGAAGAAGAGAGAAATAGAAGCAAAGCGGAAACGTAGGAAAATAAAATAATTATCTTGAAATTTTCGAAACCAAATAGCACCGACCCCATAGTGATGGCCACTGGGAAGTATCCGATATAAAAATTAACCAGAATATAAAAGATTGAGAACACGGATTTCTCGTATTTTTTAAAGTTGATCGCTTGTTGAGAAAAATTCTGGGACGATTCGTTGCCGTGAATTTGCTGTTGATGACCACGAATTATTCTGAAAACTTTAAAGGACGCCACTGAAGTGCCTGTAATGCAAAACAGTATAACCGAAGTACTAGTAAAATAAAATTCTATGGTATTATGGTCTTTGACAAAATAAAAAGCATAAGGAATTGGGAGAAAAAATATTACCGCCATAACACGATAGAGCCGACGCACTGTTAACCATGATCGTCGACTCATGTGCAGCCATCGTTCAATGGACATCAATGTTATGATAAATAATGTCAGATGAAAAAAGTATTCTAGGCAACCGTAGCCGATAGTTCTTGTTATCAAATAGAATGTTGGCCAGCTGTTTCGGTCATATGGGTTGATCAGAGGATCTGCCAAGTAGATCAACTCATTTGCTGCAAAAAATGGCTCGGTAATAATTCCAGTACAAAGGTCAGTGAAAGCCGAGCAGAATGTAAGAAGGTGTTCTGAGAGACGGGTTCCTCCAAATTACCACCAAAACCAGAGCATTCCCCACCACTGCCACTGGCGATAAAACAGCGATGGCAATCAAAGCTGCCAACCGTTCTTCATAGAAATGGGCGTTGAAAGAAGGTTGGAGAAGAAAACACGTTGTGTTGTTCGGCATTGATAGTCTTCTTGTTGATAACAATTGAGCTTACACTGTACTTCCTTACATCAGGGAAGCATACTCTTCGAGACAAGTTACAAGTAAACCCATCAGGCAAGAAGTGATACCAAGAACTGATTTATTGATCGTAGCGACATGCAAATGAACTTCACCTTATTGTGATCAGATGTTTGTTCCTAAGGAAGCGGTAAATCAATGGAATACAAAGTAAAATAAGCAAAAATCAATCAAACGGAACTTTCTATTCACAGAGTTATAAAAAGCCTTGCATGTGATTCCCATGCAGTCTTTCTAAGTAAATGAAGTGAATAAACATGGTCGTCTGTAATTAAAAATGTCACACGGCTAAGATTTTAATCAAGGTGAAAACCTTTAATAGAGTATAGCTTTCAGGAAGATTTAAGATTAAAATCAAATTAAAAATGTACCACTTTATTTCATGGTTCACTCATATTTTGAAAGCATGTTTTTTTTGACGAGACAACGTTTTAATGCAGCCAGAAAGTTGGCTATAGAAACCTTGCCACGCTCCTGTTCAAGGAAAAGTATTTATTTCATTCAAGTTTGATAATCTACAGAATTATCTGTAAAATTCCAAGTTATGTTGGGTTTCTATTAACCTCCAGCAAGGCCTTACGCTGGAGATGACTTAGGTTTCCCTAAAAGCCCAAAACACTCAAACGTTTCTTGGGTTGTTCCATGAGTCAGTCAAGAAGTGAAATACTGTTTTTTAACATCATGCTTTGTTCAGAATTGTGAAGGTTTTCTACTAAAATAAAGCTACCTTTAGTATGGCTCAAAAGCTAAAGAATGCGTCTAGCTTTTCTCTGATTAAAAAAATACACTCGCTATTTCCGGGAATAAACAAAAAATTGATTCATGGATTAAGCTGACGTTTGCGATCGAGTTCTTTATAGCCTCTAGCTATGTTATGTCCCCCGGAGTGATCAGAGAAACTTAAAAATCTTCGTCTTCTTTTTATCTAGTTGTCTATCAAGGTGGAAAGCTGGAGAAGAGGTTCAGCTTTTCATTAATTGAAAATCATACTCGCTATTTCCAGAAATTTTGAGATCGATTTCTTAAAAGACAACCAACCATTTCTCCTAGCTCCAGGATTGCTTCATATCAGTAAATACAGTTGTTTAATTAATTTCCATCTACCTTGCAAAGACTGTACCTCAGTAAGTTATAAGTGTGTTGGTTTACAACTCCATCAAATCTGGACTGCTGCTGTGAAACAAAATACAGGGTTGACATGAAGATTACGCTTTTACGCTTTTTAATGAACTTCATTCTACTAAGACTACCCATTACTCTTGGTGTTATTATATTCATGTCACATTCTTTATCGTAAATAAATATATGTACAAATGTCAGGAAAGATTAAAAGAAAATGGAAACTAAATAAACGACATTGAAAACAAACAGGCTTAAAACTCTTAATTACAATGATTTCGGTTGCTGGTCAAGGAAATTATAATTAAAAATATAAAATAAAGAAATTAAAATATAAAAACTAGAACCACCAATCATCCTACTTTAGCTTCGCAATAACGCGTGTTTTTAATTAATTTCTATCTACCTTGCCAAGGTTGCACACTTGTTTATATTGTCATTTTATTGTGACTGTATTAAGAAGAAAGGTGTAGTTCATTATTGTTTTTATTTTGAAGAAAGGTCAATTTATTCCCTTAGTTCAATTCCATGAAAACCTGTAATTATAGTTCTTCTTAAACCCTTAAGTTCCCATTGGAACATAGGTCGTCCACCAGAGATCTCCATCTTCCCCTGTCCTTGGCCATTTTTTCCAGTTGGTTCCAACTCATCCCAGTCTGTTTTACTTCTCAGTTGATCTTCTCCATGTTGTTTTCGGCCGTCCTCGGTTCCTTTTACCCTGAGGTGTCCATCGAAGGGCATGCCCGGTGACATTGGCAAAGGGCTTTCTCATTGTATGGCCTAGCCAGCGCCATTTCCTTTTCCTGACTTGCAGGTGGAGATGTTGTTGTTCTGCTCTCTTCCACAGATCTTCGTTTCTAACTTTGTCTTGCCATCGAACTCGAAGGATATGCCGGAGACAGCGGTTGACAAAGGTCTGTATCCTGTTGTTGAAAGCTTTGGTGACACGCCAGGTTTCGCAGGCATACAGAAGAACACTCTTCACATTGGTATTAAAGATTGTAAAGATTGTAGATTGTAATTATAGTTGCTGTTTGTAAATTGATAAATTTGTTATTTGAGTTAGAAAGGGCAATTACATATTGCTTTCACTTATCTAGAAAATATTTTTCGTTTTAATTCTTCTTCAACAAATATACATCATAAAATCTTCCTTTGTATTTTTATGGACCAAGTTCAACCATCAAGCTTCGTTAGATCTTAAGATTAAATCACCAATTTATGTTAACGGCACTTGCAACCTGCACTTTGAAACGAACAACCTATTGTATTTTTGTAATTTAAAAGTGTAGCTGTACATATTTCTTCCCCTCCTTCTTACCATTCAACTATCACTCTTATGATTTACTTTTAGTACGGAACATTTTTTTATTTAATCTAGTTGCATATCTTTATTTAATCTAGTTGCAGAGTATTCCTTTAACTAAACTTGTTACTTCATTTCGAATATCGCTCATTCTCCACAAGTAAAGGATAGGATTTAGTGAAGAAGACAGAAACAAAAATACCACTGCCACCTTAAAGAATGTCCAAATCACGGATACGTACGTGGACTGTTTGAAAGCTAGAAATAGCCCAAAGGCGATAAGATGGGGCAAAAAACTATTATAGAAAATTGCTAAAATATAGAGAACGGTAATAACGGATTTCTTGTATTTAGCAAAGTTGATTCCTGGTTAACCAGAGGCTTGAGATAAATTGTTCGCCTGAATTTGCTGCTGATGACTTCGAATTATTCGGAAAACTTTAAGATAAGCTGTTGATGTGACAATAAAGCAAAAGAGTAAGAACGATGTGAAAGCAATATATAATTCTGGTAAATAGATTGTTTTATTATGAATGGAGAATACGTGATGTACAACAAACGGGATCGGAAGGAGAAATAGCCCTCCAACTGTATAGCAAAGACGGCGGACTGTAAGAAAAGATCGGCGAGTCATGTGCAGCCATCGTTCGACGGACATAACTGTAATCATACACATCGTAAGGGGAAGAAAATAGGTTGCAGAGGCATTGGCGACGGCTTTTATTATGAGAAAAGTTGGCGTGTTAACAACTGTTTTCGGCAGAGGGTCTGTCAGGTAGATCAACTCCATTGCAACATAAAATGGCTGAACTATGAGTCCAGTGCTGAGGTCAGCGAAAGCCAATCCAGCAAGTAGAATGTAGGAAGGAGTTCTGAGAGACGGGTTCCTCCAAATTGCCGCCAAAACCATAGCATTGCCAACCACTGCCACTGGCGATAAAATGGCGATAGCAATGGAAGTCGATAAAGTAACCATAGATAAAGAAACGCTGTTGTTTTTCTCATCGTTGTCTAAGCTGCTGGCACTGTTATTATAGCTAAGACAGGCGCTTGTGTTGTACATATTCGTTTACTTTCTGTTGGACGATCTAAGGTCTGTTCACCAAAAGAAAACTGTCCTCAGGAGATCTTAACCTATGAAAACGAATGGATGTCGGTACCAGGTGAAAATGTTTTTAATTAAACTTTTCTCCTACACTGTGATTAAATATTTGAAGATAGAATGGCGAAAGCAATAGAATAAAATTAATTTCCACAGATGTAATCGATTTCAATGCAAGAACCTTAAATAATTGAACAATTAAGTCATGTCAGTAAACAACGCCAAAATATAATCAAAATTAAAAAGGTTTCATTTGCATATGCTAACCAATTAGAACGTTATACACTGACATGTTTAAATGACAGAAAGCCTTTAATTTAGTGAATATTCTGTCACCTGTTGTAAAAGTCTACAAGTTTGGATGGAGTTTGTCCATTCCCTACTGTAAAACAATTTTCTTCACAATAAATTAACTTCAAAAAGACATTGGTGGTTTTCGTGTAAAAAATATGGCTCCGATACTTCTCACCTGGGCAATAGTTTTACTCGGAATAATTTACGTAACATTTGATCTTCATAAATAGTAATTTACCTTTCTAAGTTTATGCTCCTAGTTCTATCGTCAATTTATTGTGACTTTTAAATAAGTTTGATGAAAGTCTATTCATTCTTCTATCACCTTTGATTTTACAACTCAATATAACTTAATAATACTTGCTCAGTGCATAGAAAAGCATTAATTTGCAACTTCAGTTACATAACGCGATTACATATTGCATTTTCAACATATGTACACATTTACATTTCACAAATCTGTATTTTATGGAAATAGTTATTGTACACTCGAAGTTTCAAGCTTCGTTATATCAGAGGCTAAATCTTTGGGTTGAATCACGGATTCACGTCAACAGCACTTTGAGACCTGCATTCCAAATTGAACCAAAGTAGTTTTGTATTACTATTGAAACGTCTAGTTGTATTTCACTATTCCTCTAATAGATATGTGCCTAGTTTGAAGTCATTTTTGTTTCTCGATGCGGCCGGAACACACTTTCGTTTCCACTAGTTAACTTTGCAGAGCATCCCTTTAAGCAAACTTGTAACTTCATTTCGAATATCGCTCATTCTCGACAAATAAAGGATAGGATTTAGTGAAGAAGATAAAAATACAAATACCATTGACACATCAAATAATGGCTCCCTCACAGATTTGTACTTATCTCTATAAACAAGAGACAGCCCAAAGGCGATAGCAATGGGACAGTAACTAACAAAGAAAATTACTAAAATATAGAAGACCGTGAAAACGGATTTTTTGTACTTAGCCAAGTTGATCGCCGGTCGAGCAAAGGCTTGAGATGAATAGTTCGCCTGAATTTGTCGCTGATGACTTCGAATTATTTGGAAAACTTTAAAGTAAGCTACTGAGGTGATTACTAGGCAAATGAACAAAAATGACATCGAGGCAATGTCAACTTCTGGTGTATAAACTGTGTTATTAAGAATGGAAAGTACGCGAAATACAACAAACGGGATCGGAAGGAGAAATAGTCCTCCAACTGTATAGCAAGCACGGCGCACTGTAAGAAAAGATCGGCGCGTCATGTGCAGCCATCGTTCGATTGACATAACTGTAATCACGGACGTCGTCATGGGTATTAAATACGTTGCAGAGACATTGGCGATGGCTGTTATAATGAGAGCAGTCGGCGTGTTGGTAACTGTTTTCGGCTGAGGGTCTTTCAGGCAGATCAACTCCATTGCAACATAAAATGGCTGAGCTATAAGTCCAGTGCTGAGGTCAGTGAAAGCCAATCCAGCGAGTAGAATGTAGGAAGGAGTTCTGAGAGACGGGTTCCTCCAAATTGCCGCCAAAATCAGAGCATTGCCAACCACTGCCACTGGCGATAAAATGGCGACAGCAATGGAAGCTGACCAAGCTATGAGCGGAAAAGAAGCAAAGCTTTGGTTTTTCTCAATCTTATCTATGGAAAGGTTGACATACGAAAAACAGACCGTTGTGTTGTTGGACATGGTTCATTTCTTTGTGTTATCCTAATTCCAATTGAATATATTTCCCCTACCGTGATTAGTGTTTGGTGAAAACAATTGCAAGAAAATTAATTTGCACAAAAGCAAATGCATTTTTAAAAGCTTCCGTTTCTCGTGACCAGTATTGTGTTCGATATCAATAAAGTTGAAGTATATGCCTTTTAGAATAGAACAATAAAATACATCGCAGAGACGCAGGCGATGGTTGTTATTGTGAAAATAGTTGGAGTGTTGACAACTGCAGAGGGTCTGTCAGGTAGGTCAACTAAATTGTAACATAAAATGGCTGAGCTATGAGTCCAGTGCTGAGGTCAGTGAAAGCCAATCCAGCGAGTAGAATGTAGGAAGGTGTTCTGAGAGACGGGTTCCTCCAAATTGCCTCCAAAACCAGAGCATTTCCCACCACTGCCACTGGCGATAAAATGGCGATGGCGATGAAAGTCGTCATAGTAAGCATATACAGAGAAGTGCTGTTGTTTTTCTTATGATTGTATAAAATGTGGGACATGCCGTTTTGTTATTGTACATATTCATCCTCCTTCTGTTATATGAAGTAAGGCTGGTTCACCAAAAAAAAAGCTGCACTGGAAACAAATATATGTCGGTATCATGTGGGAAATTTTGTAATTAAATGTATCTCCTTCACCTCGAATAAGTAAATAAATATAGAAGGGCGAAAGCAATAGACTAAAATCAATTTCCAGAAATGCATTTTTAAAACGTTTCCATGGAAGGTGACCACTAATGTACTCGATATCAATGTATGAACCTTAAGTAATAGAACAATTAACTTAAGTCAGTAAAAACGCAACAATGTAATCAAAATTAATGAAATGTTTCATTCGCATATGCTAATCAATTAGAACGTTATACTGGTATGTTCAAATCTAGAAAAATTCTTAATTGAAAATTGAGAGAAAACCTTTAATTTTGTGGATGCTGTGTCACCTGTTTTAAAAGGCTGCAAGTTTTGACGGAGTTTATCCATTTCCTAGTGAAAAATTAATTATCTTCGCAATAAATTAATCTTTTAAGGGCGCTGATGGTTTTCGTGTAAAAATATGACTGATACATCTCACCTGGGTTTTAAATGTTTTTAATTTCTTTTTAATTATTACTCGGATTAGTTTACGTAACATTATTTTGATCTCCAAGAATAGCAATTTACCTTGCCAAGGTTGTACACCTAGTTTTATCGTCATTTTATCGTGGCTGTTTTTTAAAGAAATTTGTTGTTCGTTTTTTTACATTAAGGGTTAAATAATTTTCAAGAAAAGTCTATTCATTCTACTACTTCAATTTTAGTAACTGAGTAGAACTTAATAATACTTGCTGTATGCAAATGCATAGTTTGTTATTTCAATGAGATAAAGCGATTACATATTGCTATTTCAACATATAAACATATTTAAATTCGACGAATCTGTATTTTTATGGATATGGTTATTGCAATATAGAAGTTTGAAGTTTCGTTATGTTTTTGGATTGAACCATGATTTAACGGTTAACGGCACTTTGAGAGCTGCACTCCAAAATGCACCACGTATTATAGTTTTGTAATTTATACGTGTAATTTATATTATGCATTTTCAAGTACCTTCCGCATTTTCTAGCATTCCAATTATTCCTCTAATAAATATGATCTTACGAAAAAGCCGTACCCTTTACTCAACAGCACACCGTCACTTCCATTCATTTCCTGTTCACGACTACCATTCTACGTAACAGATTCTACTGCAGTTAATCTACTGTCTTTATTTATTTCTATACACCTAATTGCAATAACGTTGTCATAGAAAAAAGCAAAATGAAAAAGGCAAAAAGGAATTAATTAGGCATTAGAACGATTTGTTTGAAACGGCCTTAAAGTGCTTTAAAATACACGTAAATCAACTTATCTTATAACACGTGAGTTTCCTGTAAATGCTACCAGCTATGATGATAAAGCCAATTAATTTCTATTGGGCTTTTTTCATTTTTTCATTTTAATATGACAAAGTTACTTCAATTAGGTATATATGTATTTTTCCACTTTTTTATTTAGTAATTCCTAGTATTCGTGTAGTTCTAAATCCTCTTTATGCTTTAGTTTCACTTGTATCGAGTTATACAATTTTCTCACTTCATCAAAAATAAATAGTTAAATACAAAAAGCTACATTGTAGGCCCGATATATGGCTGTTTAATGACGTCATATCCAACAGACCTTGTCTTTGAGATTGAACTCCAGGCTACAATTTCAAGGTGTCTTATGATAACAAAAACCCAAGGATTGGGCTGTTCGTGTTTGGCTTTGCTTGTATATCCGCGAGTTGTGCATTCGTTTATAACCTGAACACCATTCACATCCAGGTTTGACAAGGAGACCCACCACTAGAGATAACTAAATTCATAAATGGCTAAAAATATGTTGGCGATCGATTTCTAATACCCTTATAGTCTCTAGTTAAGTTATGTTCTTTACAAATGATCAGAAAAACTTTACAATCTTTGTCTTTTTGTCATCTAGTTGTCATGACACAATATTCCTTCAACCATTTGTTTGACTTCATTTCGGATATCTTTCATCCTCCACAAATTAAGAAAGGATTAAGAGAAGAAAACAAAAATACAAGTACAGTTGAAACGTAGAAAGACACAATAATTATTTTCAAATTTCCGAAAAGAAACAGCATCAACCCAATAGTGATGGCCATTGGTAAGTATCCTATATAAAAAATAACCAGAATATAAAGGATCGAGAACACGGATTTCTTGTATTTTTTAAAGTTGATCGTTGGTTGAGCAAAATTCTGGGACGATTCGTTGGCGTGAATTTGCTGTTGATGACGACGAATTATTCTGAAAACTTTTAAGTATGCCACTGAAGTGACAGAAATGCAAAAAGTATAACCGAAATATTAGCAAAATAAAATGCTATTCTATTCAGGTCTTTTTCAAGATAAAAAGCAAAAGGAATTGGAAGGCAAAATAGTACCGCCATAATATCACAGCATGAAAATTGGGATTTACGTGTAATTAAAGGTGGTTAAATCTGGTGTAAAGTTGGTTATCCAACTTTACACCATCAATTAAATGTTGTTAAAGGTGGTTAAACCAACCTTTACGTTACCATGTGTAAAGGTGATTTAAAGTTGGTGTAAAGGTGTTTCTTTATATGCCTTTACACTTGAGTGTAAAGCTGGCATAAAGGTCAGCTTTAAAAAATGTAAAGTTAGCGTAAAGCTGATTAAATTCCAAATTTACGCCAGCTTTACTTAAGCTTTACACCACAGTAAAGTTATGTTTTCATGCTGTGAATACGATAAAGGCGACGCACTGTTAACCACGAACGCCGACTCATGTGCAGCCATCGTTCAATGGATATCAATGTCATGATAAATAATGTCAGATGAAAAAAGTATATATTTCTAGGCAACCATAGCCGATAGTTCTTGTTATCAAATAGATCAACTCACTTGCAGCAAAAAATGGCTCGACAATAATTCCACTACAAAGGTCAGTGAAAGCCAATCCAGCGAGCAGAGTAGGAAGGTGTTCTGAGAGACGGGTTCCTCCATATTGCCGCCAAAACCAGACCATTTCCCACCACTGCCACTGACGACAAAATAGCGATGACAATCAAAGCTGGCAGCACTACTTCAAAGAAATCAGAGATACGGTTTTTTGGATCACGGTTAAAGTTAGACGTGTTGAAAGAAGGTTGGAGAAGAAAACACGTTGGGTTGTTCGGCATTGATATTCTTTTTTGTTGATAACAATTGAGCTTATATTGTAGTTCCTTTATATCAGGGACGCATACTCCTCGCGGCAAGTTACAAGCTACAGCCATTGAGGACAGAACTGATAACAAGAACTAATTTAGTGATCGTGACGACATGCAATCGTAAATGAACTTCTCCTTGCTGTGATTAGATGTTTGTTCCTAAGGAAGCCTGAAATCAAAGCAATGTAAAACCAACTAAACTAACGATCAATCAATCAATCAATCAATCAATCAATCAATCAATCAATCAATCAATCAATCAATCAATCAATCAATCAATCAATCAATCAATCAATCAATCAATCAATCAATCAATCAATCAATCAATCAATCAATCAATCAATCAATCAATCAATCAATCAATCAATCAATCAATCAATCAATCAATCAATCAATCAATCAATCAATCAATCAATCAATCAATCAATCAATCAATCAATCAATCAATCAATCAAACAGAGCTTCCAATTTACCGGCAAATAAACACTATTTCTCGATAAAGCGAGTTCGTTTTTTTAATTAGAGAAAAACCATAGGTCTTCGTCAGCTTTGAGCCTGCTACAGATTGCTATATTTAGTAGAACTCAGCATAGCTCTGAACAATGCCTGACTCGTATAAGAACCAAACAAAAGTTTCGGTGTTTTTGGCCTTTTTGAGAAACCTTATGCATCTCCAGGATTAAGCGTTGCTGAAGGCTAACAGATATCCAAAAAAATAACTCTGGATATCATCAAACTAAAATGGAAAAAATACTTTTCTTTGAAAGGAACGTTGACAGGCTTTCAATCATTAAGTTCCTGATAGCATGTCTCATAAATTATAACCATGTTTTCAAAATATAAGTGAACCATGCCATACCTTATAAATTTCACTTTAACCCTTCACCTTTATTAAAGCTTCTGTATTGCAGTTTTTCATCTTGATAAAAATCTAAGCCACAGGATATTTTTAATTACAGACAGCCATGTTCATTTACTTCATATACGCAGACTGTATGGGTTTTATCTCATGCGAGATTGCTTATATCTTGGTGAATTGGAAGTTCTGTTTCATTATGTCTCATGAAATAACAACGTTTTCAAAATATTAGTGAACCATGTCATAAAATAGTATATCTTTAATTTGATTTTAACCCTATACCTTCATTAAAGCTACTCTACTGAAGTTTTTCACTTTGATTAAAATCTAAGCCACAGGATATTTTTAATTACAGACAGCGATGTTCATTTCACTTCATTTACTTAGAAAGACTGTATGGGTTTTATCTCATTCAAAATGAATTGATTTATGGATAAAACTGACGTTTGCGATCGATTCCAAGTTCTCTTTAGCCTCTAGCCAAGTTATGTTCTCCCGGAGTGATCAGAGAAACTTTAAAATCTTAGTCTTCTTTTAATCTAGTTTTCTAAGTTATGTTCTCCCAGAGTGATCTGAGGAACTTTACAATTTAAGTCTTGCTTAATTGTCTTTACAGAATATTTGTTTAACCAGTTTTGTGACTTTATTTCGAATGTCGTTCAATCTCCACAAATAAAGAAGAGGATTAAGGGAAGAAGACAAAAATACAAGAGCAACTGAAATGTGCATAGACTCCCCAATTATTTCCTCATTTTTCGCAGCAAACAGGAACAACCCAACAGTGATAGCCATTGGCAAGTATCCTATATAAAAAATAACCAGAATATAAAGGATCGAGAACACGGATTTCTTGTACTTTTGAATGTTGATCACTGGTGGAACAGAATTCTGGGCAGATTGGTTGGCGTGAATTTGCTTTTGATGACGACAAATTATTCTGAAAACTTTAAAGTATGCCACTGAAGTGACTGAAATGCAAAACAGTATAAGCGACATATAAGTAAAATAAAATGCTGGGCTATATTGATCAATAAAATTATAAACAACGAAAGGAATTGGAAGGAAAAATAGTACCGCAATAATACCATAGAGGCGACGCACTGTTAACATTGATCGGCGACTCATGTGCAGCCATCGCTCAATGGACTTCAGTGTGATGATCAACAGGGTCAAGTTGAAAAAGTAACAGAAACAACCATTTGCCATAGCTGTTGTTATCAAATAGAATGTTGGCCAGCTGTTTTGGTCATATGGGCTGATCAAAGGATCTACGAAGTAGATCAACTCGTTTGCAGCAAAAAATGGCTCGGTAATAATTCCAGTAGAAAAGTCAGTGAAAGCCAATCCAGCGAGGAGAATGTAGGAAGGTGTTCTGAGTGACGGGTTCCTCCATATTGCCGCCAAAACCAGCGCATTTCCCACCCCTGCTCTAGCGATAAAATAGCGATGGTAATCAAAGCTGCCAATCCTTCTCCATAGAAGTGAGAGATGTGGTTTTGTCTTTCACAGTAAACCCTTGACGTGTTGAAAGAAGGTTGGAGAAGAAAGCACGTTGTGTTGTTTGGCATTGGTATCCTTCTTGTTGATGGCAAATGAGCTTAGGTTATAATTCCTTTATGCCACTGAAGTTATCGTTTTGGGGTGTACTCCTCTAGATAAGTTTCAAACTTTGCCTTTGCGCCGATATCAAGAAAAGATTTATTGTTCGTAACGCCGTTCAATTTGAAATGAACTTTCTCTTATCGTTGTTAGAAGTTTGTCATAAGGAAGCGAGGTATTAATGGAATATAAACTAAAACAAAAGAACAATCAATCAAATAGAGTTTTCTATTCACCGGCACATGAAAAAAACATGCCTGTTTGTAATTGAAAAGTTGTATCATGCCGCTCAGATTTTAATCAGTAGAACGTCAATAGGATAGCTTTAGTAAACATTTATGGCTAAAATTTCATTGTATGGTTTAATCATTTTTTGAAAACATGTTTGTTATTTTATCAGGCATTTATAGAATGGAACCTGAAACTTGAAACGTGATCGAAAGCCTGTCAACCTTAAGTTTAAAAAAGTATTTTTTATTTAAGTTTGACGATTTGCAGAGCAAGAATTCAAACTATTTTGGATTTCTATTAACTTGCAAGTGAAGAAAATTAATAAACAGCAGTGAGAGAGTGAAGTAGCTAAAACTTTTTAATGTCACGTCTTTCGATTGTCAGTCAATTGAACCGCGTTTAAAATATGACTTTTATAACCATATCTCCTAGCTCGAGGATTGTTGTAAATTAGCAAATGCAGTTTTTAATATTTTTCTCTACCTTGAAAAGACTGACTCTCATTGAGTTATAAGTGTGTTTTAACTAACTTGAATACAGGAGACAGGTTCTCCATTTGTTTATTTTTTGGGTGTTTCAATACAGTGTCTATACACGGCGGCTCTATTTCAACTTCAATGAAGGAATCAAAGTTAAACTTGATGTTTTTTCTCAATGTTTTTTATCTTTCTTTATTATATATACATTCAATGCTTATAAAGGAAGTGCAATTATGTTTGCTGAAGGGACGTTGGCAACTGAGTTCGTAAAGGCAAGAATACACGTTACATTGTAGACTCTAATCTATATAAACCGGGTTTGGGTGCACCAAAAATGGTTTACAACCCCATCAAATCTGGACTGCTGTTGTGAAATAGAATACAGGGTTGATATAAGGCTTACACTCTAGAAGGAAACATTTCACTCATAATAAAACGCTATCGTTGTATTTCTTCTTCAACATATATACACATTAATGTTTAATTTTAAAGTTTTATAGAACCAAGTTTTTGTAACGTTCAACAATCAAGCTTCGTTACATCTTGGATTGAATCGTTAATTTATGTTAATGGCCTTTGAGACCTGCACTAAAAGATGAACTAATCTTAGTAGTTAATCTTTAATTTTAATGTGTTGTGGCGCATACCTTTTCCTGGCTTTCTAACCTTTCAACTATCCCTCTTAAATAATATACTTTCAGTATGGAATACTTTGCAGAGTAATGCTTTTACCAAGCGTGTAACTTTATTTTTTCGAATATTGCTTAAGTTAAGGATATGATTTAGTGAAGAAGACAAAACCAAAAATGCCATTTCCACCTTAAAGAATGGCCCACTTACAGAGTCGTCCTTGAACGCCCGAGAGGATTGAGCAAAGTTCTGGTACGATTCGTTGATGACTACTAGATATAGTTATTCTAAAAAGCATAAAAAACTATGCAACTGATGTGACAGAAAGGCAAAACAGTACAACCGAAATACTACTAAAACATTAGGTGTTTGACTTTGCTTGTACGTTGGTTGTGCATTCGTTTATAAAAAAAGCATTCTTTTAAAAACATATCACACGTGCATTTTTTCAACAACTCTTTTGAATGGTAAAGCGCTAAGAGACACCGTAATATGCGCTATATAAGCATCTTATAATTATCTTTATTATTTTATCCACCTGAGACAAGCTAAGTGTACTTGCCACTAGAGATAATTACATTGATCGATCGACGATACCTATGTTGGCGATCGTCAACTAAATTATCTACTTTCTCTAGCTAGATTAGTTTCCCAAGAAATGATCAGAAAAACTTTTCATTATAAGTCTTCTTTCTATCTAGTTGTCTTTACAGAATATTCGTGTAATCAATTTTCTGACTTCATTTCGAATACCTTTCATTCTCCACAAATAAAGAACGGGATTAATGGAAGAAGACAAAAATAAAAGCACAGTTGAAACGTAGAAAGACACAATAATTACTTTCTCATTTTTCATAGCAAAAGGCACCAGCCCCAAAGTGATAGCCATTGGCAAGTATCCTATATAAAAAATAACCAGAATATAAAGGATCGAGAACACGGATTTCTTGTATTTTTCAAAGTTGATCGATGGTTGAGCAAAGTTCTGGGATGATTCGTTGGCGTGAATTTGCTGTTGATGACGACGAATTATTACGAAAACTTTAAAGTACGCTACTGAAGTGACAGAAATGCAAAACAGAACAACCGAAGTACTAGCAAAATAAAATTCTATTCTATTCAGGTCTTTAACAAGATAAAAAGCAAAAGGAATTGGTACGAAAAATAGTACCGCCATCACACGATAGAGCCGACGCACAGTTACCCATGATCGCCAACTCATGTGCAGCCATCGTTCAATAGACATCAATGTTATGATAAATAACGCCAGATTAAAAAAGTACTGTATGAAACCATTGGTGATAGTTCTTGTTATCAAATAGATTGTTGGCCAGCTGTTTTGGTCATATGGGTTTGCTGCAAAAAATGGCTCGGTAATAATTCCAGTACAAAGGTCAGTGAGAGCCAATCCAGCAAGCAGAATGTAAGAAGGTCTTTTGAGAGACGGGTTTCTCCAAATTGCCGCCAAAACCAGAGCATTTCCCACCACTGCCACTGGCGACAAAATAGCGATGGCAATCAAAGCTGGCAGCACTACTTCATAGAAATCAAAGATGCGGCTTTGTGTATTACAGTAAAAGTTAGACGTGTTGAAAGAAGGTTGTAGAAGAAAGCACGTTGTGTTGTTCGTCATTAATATTCTTCTTGTTGATAACAATTGAGCGTATATTTTAGTTCCTTTATATCAGGAAGCATACTCCTCGAGACAAGTTACAAGCTGGCCATTAAGGCAAGAAACTGTGCCGTAAGGTAAGTGAGACCACTTCAGTCGCTATTTATGGTGAAACTCATAGTTTTTTATTTGTAATATCCTTTCTAATGTACAAAGGATACAGTAGATTTTATTAAAATCTTTTAAGCGCTTTGTCATGGTCTGTTATATGCCTCCGCTTCTCCGATTTCTTCCGAGAGGGCAAATTACATATAGCATTAGAGTATCCAAAAATAAGATGTTTCCTGTAATTGCATTAAGCGCCACATGAAACCTCTTTGTCACAATAATAGTAATCCCTACTTAAAATGAAAGATATATCACTGACGGACCTTTGAAAGGACATCAGCTTCTTCTGTTACTGTAACCTTGAGACGGCTTCAATCGCTATTTATAGTGTAACTCATCAGTTTTTTTCCAATAAGGTTTTGTTTGTAATGTCCTTTCTTATGTACAAAGGGTACAGTAGATTGTATTAAAATCTTAAAAGGGCTTGGTCGTCGTTTGTTATGTACCTCCGCTTGCCCGATTACTTTCTGCAGCTTTCTGTCATTCTGCAACTGGGTCTTTTGAATTTGGTCGAAGTAATTTGCTAAGTGGTTGGTTTTCCAAAAAGAGATATTGCATTAATTAAAAGATTTTTCATTATAACTGCTCTAAGATAAACAACTAGTGTCTTTATTGAAAGATCAGAATTTCCCAACAAATTCCATTTCAGGAAGAAATGATCTATATTTATTATTTCTAACTATAGAATTGGAGGCTCATTGACCTGAATTAGTATGAGTTTTTATTTTTATTCTGCAGATAAATTAAATAACGTTAGGTATTGAACATCACCACAGCCGGGGCTTGAAGTTCTCCAAAAGATAAATATTCATTCTCTTTATTGGCAAACTCAAGTTATAGTTTTACGGCTATAGTTTATCGATCGTTGTTTGTGCTGATTTTCACGCCATTGCGGTTAACTGCAAGTCGCCGGTTTAAAGACTACAGTAAGTGCCAGTGGCGATAGCGCAGCCATGGGAATTAAAACTGACAGATTAACTACATACTTTTTTCATAAGGTTTGTTCAACTGTTGTTGAATTATTGTGTGTTAAGCATGTTTTTCATTAAAAGTTTTTAAGGGATTTGATGGTTTGCAATATCCCTGTCGCTGGGCCTTTTTATGTCAATTTCGTTGGGGAGGGGAATTTACTTACCAGTCAGACGTCGCTTATTATAAAAAAAAACCTTATTAGCAGAATTTTAGCAAACAATACTTAAATATAAACAAAGATGTATTACTGAAAGTACGAGCTTTGAAAGCATGTCAGCTGTTTCTATTTCTGTACCGTACATTAAAAAAGTGGGCGGTACAAATATTTTTCTAAGTAAATAAAGTGCACTTTTTAAAATAAGTGGAAAGCGATTCATCCGTTTGTGCTCAAGATGTTGACACCTTTTTCGATATGCTTATTATTTTCATTATATCTTCCATTAAGGTGAACGAGTTTCGATATATTGTGTGCAGTGTTGCTCTGCAGGGTTTTCTAAATTTCTCAGCATAGTTCAAACAACCAGCTGGGTGTCCGTGAGTTCAATTTTATATAATTGTTTTTTGTTTACAGTGCCAATTTTTTGACTGTCAAATTTCTGGCTATTACGTTTGAATGAAAAGCCAATGTATCTTTAAAGAGTATATTTTAAAAAAACACAGCTATTGTTTAATTCCTTCTTTTAAGTGGGGGAAAGGAAATACTTTCTTTAAGGGAAGGTCAAGACAATTTATTTGTAACATAAATTTAAGTCAATGTAAAAACCATGAAAGGGAAATCAGAAAAGTTAATATACGAGCTATCCACTCGAATAAACAGTACATCGTGCTATTCCGGACCGGCCAAACACATTGCCAGGGGGCCTGGGGATTAGAATACCAGTGGCCTGGAAACCAGGCCGATTGTGTTGTTGTGGTTTCTCTTAAAGTCCTGGGATTGGGATCCCAGTTAGATGATAATTGCCTTTTTGTAGCCTGTGAACTAGTGCTTCCTAAACCTCTCGTTGTCAACCAACTGACCTGTGTTATCTTGCATGATTCCTATTCCCCTTCTCCTTTCCTCCCATTGAACTTGTTGTTGTCTCGTTTTGATTTCAAGGCGCATTAAGTTCAATCTTAAAGCGATTCTATTGTCTTCAATTGAAATTTCTAATAACAAGAAGAGAATTCTGAACAGAGCAAAATACTTAAGTTCACATCGAAATATTAACATTGTTCGTACATTACAATAGAATAAACCGAGTGATCAAAAAAAAAAAAAGAAAAATGAAATGAAATTGTAATAACCTCCCAGATGTTTACATGGTCTTACATGAGTGTGCGAGCTAGTTGAAAGGAAATTGTTTGGCCGAAGACAACACAAAGGTGTTGAGATGAACGTGAAAATGTTGTCCGTAAAAACGTTTTGAGCTTTGTCCATGTTCCGTGAGGATGTAGAGGGCGAGGCATGATTTCGTTAGATATTATTTCGGGCCATTTATTAGCTGCTTATTTCAAGAGCGTTCACCACCGGGTTTCCGATATCGAAAAGGAAAGGATGCTCAACGGAAGATTTCAATAAAACGCTGTTTGAAGGGTACAAAACTGGGCGTGGCTGCGGCTTTATTGACCCATAAAATATACCATGCTAAAACAACCATTTTTAACTTGTGAAGAAATTTGTGACGGTTTCATAAGTGAGGCACTTATAGCAAGTGGCATACAAGGACTAAGTGTTTATCTTGAAGATTAGACTTCACGCCTGATTGATCTAACATAGAATTACGTGTCTTATTTTGCTTTCTTTCTCAACAGATTACTGCTTGATTCCGAGCACAAAATTGGGCGCAGCAGAAGCTTCAATGAACCATAAAATATATTTCAACGGAGAATATTGTGAATATTTCATGCCTAATTAATCTAACCGCTAACATAGCACTTTAGAATAAAAATTAATGAAATTAAGACGTTTTGACAAGGAGGTGTCACCATTATCAAATGTAAACTGTTAGAATGCACGCAACTCAGTAAAAAGCTTTGCGGGAATGAAGGCTGATTGAGTATTTGAAGTTAATCTCATTTTGCTTATCAAGAGCATCTCGTAAATAAGGCACTCAAACTTTCCGCGGTATTTTCTTAAGGTGGTAAACTGCTCTAATGAGGTGACGATCGAACATCGCCACCCATTTGGCATGCCAGGTTCACCTTCGTGACTGCTTCTCATGGCTAGAAAATAGCTTGCATTCCTTGCACACTTTCTGGTGAAATATTTCAAATTCCACTAGCCGTCGTACGGCATTCTTTGTATTCAAATAACTTTAATCGAACCCTCGTAGTAGTATAGCCGGGACTAAACAAATACCACTTTGGGTGCACCTAAATTTTTCACCTCTTTACGGGACTAGTAGTCAGGGACCAAAGCCAAACCACGCTCGCAAAACTCGCGTGTTTCGTCTTTGCTACCTGACTATCGTCCCGTAAAGGTGAAAAATTTAGGCTTACCAAAGATAGTATTTGTTTAGTCCCGGCTATACTACTTAGCAAGACAACATAAACAGAGGGCGGCGGGATGCCTATTTAGAGGAATGCAACAGTCATGTAAACAATGGGACGAGGAAGAAAAGGACTCCTGTGCCAAAGTCGAAAAAAAGCCAAAATCCTCAGAAACCGCCAATCAACAGAACATACATTATTCATCGCAGAACCCGAGCAGGGCCAAATTACAGATCCACCAATACACATTTCAGACGAGCTGCTCACAGCAATGAAAACAATGAGCCCGCAAGATTTAAAGAACACACTTATACAACCGGAAGAAGAACAAGAAGAAGTTGAATTAACAGACGCGGAAGAGTACGATTTGACGGGACCAGGAGAGCCGGTTTACGAAACACCAATCATGACGCCGCAGCTGACCCGCAGAATAATGGCTAACGAGTTTAGCCCGGACCAGGTAGAGTATATAATAAAGAAAAGTCTGCACTTTTAAGAAGCAGCATCAAGAATAGCTTCCACAGCTTGAGCCGTAATAAGTTTGACATCATTTAGCCAAGAGGGGGAAGAAAGGTCTTTGATAGCGCACACGAGCATGTGGACCGACACAAGCATTTTGCACAGATATATTTATGCTGCATATTTTTTTGCCACCATTTGGACAAAAGCAGCAGGGTGTAAATGGCACTCACACCCGAGCAAAAAAAGCTTTTTAATAAAAAACTGGCTGAGATAATGGCGGAAGCAGCGAAAAAGTTCGAAGAAGAAATAGAAAAATATCAGAAAGACCCCTATGTGCATTTCAATGGAAAGAAAATCAAGAAGACCCTAAACCAATGTATCCCATACACGGAGGAAAAATGGGCAGAATACCAGCGGGACAAAGCCGCCAGAGATAATAAACAGCTAATAAGCTTCATAGATAAAGTATTCTTCGAAGACGGCGGGCTGCAATTAGAGAAACGCGGCATAAGGAAATAAACATGGATACATTAGAACTGATACAAGCACTTCCACAAGAACTTCGAGAAAAGATCTTAAAGGAGTATGTTCAAATAAAACTCTGGCAACGTAAAATGCTAGGCTGGGACGACGTCAGAAAAGAAATCAATAAAGCGTATACTTCAATGAAGCTCAGACAGCGAAAAACTCTTGGCTGGGACGAAGTTCATGCTGCAATCCATGAAGCACCATTTTGCGATCGCAATGAACAAATTGTAAGGGTCTTGTTCTGTTATAAATGTGACAGAAGCAGATGTTCGCGAAATGGTCTCTGTAATCTGTGTATTAGAAATGGATTTAGACACTATCTCGGTTATCCTATTTTTGATGAAAATGATTATGATGAGTGCTTCAAGAGATCTTTCTTCTCAAAATGGAGAGGAGTCTTTGCGTGACGCCAAACTTACTACCTAAAAGAAAAATCATCTATTAAAATTAAACTTACTAATACACGTTTTGTATTAATTAGGTTTGATTCTGCGCGGCCAGGCTGAGATAAACTAAGTGCAAAATATTGTCCCGAATCTAATCTTATTCTTGAACCGTCAGAACCTTGGGGTGCAGCATATTGGTATTTTAAACCATCAGCATTACGTACGCTTGTAAATGGAGTGTCAGTTAACAAACTGCCGGGTATTCTAAAACCAAAACCTATTCTTTCATAAGTTCGAGAGGCACCCTTTAGTTCGATAATTAAAGCTGAGACACCCTCAATTAAACAAGGAAATGGCGCCATTACACGAATGTTATCACCGAATTTAACAAAAACTCTATCACCTCCTTTATTTTCATTGTAGACCCATTCTCCAGTTATTACTATTCTTGGTTGCAAATTTCTTATAACATAACCACTTAGATCTAAATCTTTTTGTAACCTGATTGTATCGTTGTCTATTGTGTAGCCTCGATCATAATTTTTTATTTGAAAGCCGTTCATATCTAAATTTGTTTGTAGAGTAAAATCACCATCGGGATCGAGAAAGAAAACATCATCGTAAATAATTCCGTCTATATCTGATTGATACCCCTTTACACCGTAAATGATTAAAGCGGCCTTTTCACTAGGTTCTGAACCATCATAACCTGGATTTAAAATGTCAAAATAGATAGTGTCGTCATTCTTATTTTTTAATTTGTAAGTATTAAAAATGATCCTCATATACGGAGGGTTATGGGTGGCAAAGCGTTTGGTGTGGTAGGTAATAGTACTGGAGGCCAACTTGTTTAAAGGGTTAAGAAACCAGTTTTGGTCGTTTTTGTTTTTAGGGTAAAAGAACTCAACACATATAGTGTACTCTCCTTCTTTTAGAGGTGTTTTATTCAACGCCAAACGCGAGTTGAAAGAATTGTCACTTGTTTTTATAATGTTAAAAGTGTAAGCCTTTTTATTGACACTGTGAAGGTTGGATGTAAAGTCTTCAACGGTAACAGAAGAAATATTGTTTACAGCTGAAACACCAACCCTTTGGGTTAAAAAACCTAAGTCATTCTTTTTATGGGCGTGCCCAGTTGTAATTGCAGAGGAGCCCACATATTTTTTCATTGAAGTGAGATTGACAGCATCTTGATCGCCGACAGGATTTGCGAGCTGTTTGATTGCATGATCGTTCATGACAATATCTCCAGTAATAGCGGCGAGTGACATATCCCCACTATCACCCTTATCACCTTTTGCACCTTTTGGTCCATTAGCGCCTCTCGAACCCGCAGGTCCAGTTGCTCCAGTTGGTCCCGCAGGTCCTGTAGCTCCAGTTGGTCCGGTTGGCCCAGTAGCTCCAGCAGGTCCGGTAGGTCCGGTTCGCCCTTGTGGACCTCTTTCGCCTTTTAATCCTTTTTCTCCAGCATCACCTTTATCTCCTTTAGGACCTTGTGGGCCAGTATCGCCCTTATCCCCTTTTTCACCTTTAGGGCCCTGTGGTCCAGTTGCACCAGTTGGACCAGCAGGACCAGCAGGGCCAGCTTGCCCTCGGATTGAAGGAGACTCTTCATGTGTTTGAGTTGCACCCGTCGCACCGTTAAGAAAACCCATCTCTATATATTTTCGTCAAAATTTTTTAGAGTTTGTTTTTTTGGTTTGTCGTGGTATAAAAAAGAATATTTAGCATCGGTAGCCCTTTCAAGCAGCTCTCTGCCAATTCCCAATTCATCAGCAATACGGTTATTTTCTCTGGGAAGAAAGTTGAAAATGCAAAAGTGGCTACAATTATCTCGGATGTTTTTGGGGACCTTAAAATAGCTTTGAGAAAGATAAATGACGCTGCAATTGCGGTGGCGACCGTTGATAAAATAATCGATAATGTCGTTTTGGTTGCTTTCACAAACCATGTCATCGAAAATTACAATCTTTTGGTTGTCAGTGGACAGCGTTTCCAAAGGAATAACATCGTTGGCGGCTTCAATAACATTATAGCCAGCCACAGGATTGACTCTTGTGTCGAAATCATCAAGCATATATTGGTACTTGTCTTGATGCAGGTTCTTAGCGCAAAGGTAAATTTTGTCGTAGACCAACAGCCTGTAAAGCATATGCATGAGAATATTTGTCTTACCAGAGTTGCTTGGCCCGCAAATAAGCATCCGAAAGGTATCTGCTGGCATACAAGGGTGGCCTTGCTTGTAATTACTTTTTGTAGTCAAACTGGGGTCGTAATTGGGAATTTTCATTTTTTTCTGTTATATATACGGCAAAAATATGTCCATGAAGAAGTGGCAAAAACTTGCTAGCGAAAAGGCTGAAGTTGAGCAGCAGAACGACAAAATCCTCGCGGTAATAAAAAATACCAAAATCAATAAAGGGTTTGGTCAGCTATCAGGTGAGGATTTGTTCAAACCTATCACATCGCGGCTTGACAAACTCCAAGTAGGGGATAGCAACTCAAAAGAAGAGGAAGAAATCCCGGATTATGGTATGGATGAGTTTGATTTAAACAACCCCTTCGACGGAGATTTTAGACCGGATGCGGAAACACCACCTCCAACACCATTGCCATCACCTTCACCATCACCAACACCATCACCAACACCATCACCAACAACATCACCACCATCATCACCTACATCAACACCGTTACCACCTTTAGCTGAAGAGGAAGAAACGGAATTAATGGAAGAAATGGAAGAAATGGAAGAAGAGCAACCAAGTAAATGGGGGCCACCACAAGAACTGGTTATCAAGGGATCAGAGTCAACTGACCTGCAGACACTAAACAGCATGTTAACAAAAAATAAAGACAATCCGAACTATGTGGTAAAAAGCAAAACATCAAAATTTTACAAATACACAATGGCAGACATTAAAAAGGCAAGAGATGAAATTCTTGAAAGGAGAAAAAAAGGGATTAAAATACCCCAAAGGTATTTCGAATCGATGGAACCCTCAGACGAAGAAATGGAAGGAAGCGGAAGTGTTGATCCAAACGCTTTGGTTGAAAGGCTACACTTAAGCCTGGCGTCTATACAGGCGGGCAACACTTCACTGAAGCTGAAAAAACAGGTCCAGCAGATGTTGGGGCTGCTGGTAAAGCTAAAGGAAATAACCCAAAAACAAGCCCACAAAATTTTGGGAAGTATTATATAAGCAACATGACAACACATAAATTTGAGCGATAATATATAAGCAACATGACAACCCATTTTCATTTCAACTTGTTGCTCGACTCGCAGCTGGCCAAACAAAACAACGCCAACAGCAAGTCACATGACTTCACAATTAAGTTTGACCCGCCAATCTCTTTAGAACCCTCCAAATCATACAAGGCGGCGTTAAATGAGCTGGTATCTATGACCTATTCGTGGTACAACATCGCGAAACAATACAACAACAACGAATTCAAATGGCGGAAAAAAACAGAGAACTGGAAAACCGTGACAATACCGGATGGAATGTATGATTACGACGGTCTCAACACCACCATCCAGTCGCTTATCGGAAGAGTGGATCCCAAGGATGAAAAATCCAAGTTTATTGTCCAGCTGTATTTTCACACCACAACATATCGGGCGGTCATTCTGTTGCAGGACGGCTACGAGCTTGACCTAACCGAAGGTGAATTCGCTCCGTTGCTGGGTTTTGACAAGAAAACAATAGATGGAGCGAACAATAGGAGCGACCGCGTGCCAAATATAACAAGAGGTGTCGACTGGATCTACATCCATTGTGATCTCATTACAAGAGCAGTGGACAACATCGGGGGTGACGTTATGTTCTCTTTTTCAACTGCTGAACTCTCAGTCAGCTACCCCTTTTCAAAAGAACCCCGCCGCCTCCTGTGGCACCCGGTGAACAAAAATAGAATCAATGCGATAAATATCAAAATCACGGACGGGCGCAACAACATTATAGATCTGAATGACCAAGACGTGGCTTTAAGCATAATCATTGAAGAAGAAACACCTAAGCTCGTCTGAAAATAATTTACACATAAATAATTTACACATAAGTATAATAATGAATCATCCGAGCGAGTGGGCGAGATATTATGACGCGCCAAACGGAACATATAGATACAGACACAAAGGTACGGGGGTTGTAAGAGACACCCTGATGAATATAGGAAAGCGGTTCAAAAAGCAAGTCACCCGTCAGACGTTGGAGAAGGCTGTAAATAAAGCCTCGAAGCAAATGCTGAAAAAAGCCGCAGAAAAAGCAGAAGAAAAAGCGGCTGACAAGATACAAGCGGTTTTGCAAAGTGGGGATACCCCTCACCCCAAGAGTAAAAAGACCCCAAGTGTAAAACCTAAGGGTAAAAAGACTCCAAGTGTAAAACCTACGGGTAAAAAGACTCCATCACAGAAACTAAGTACCGAGTCGAAACAAAAACTGAAGAAGATGCTAAACCCTGGGGTAGCAACTCAGTTAAGCGGGGATTCACGGAAAAAGTTAAACCAGATTTTAAACGCGGGTCGGGCGGCAAGGATGAAAGTAAACCAATTGATAGCAGAAAATTAAAATAATTTTTTAAAAAGATATATAGGCCGCAAGATGTTCAGAAGCCACAGGCATTTGGAAAAAACAGAGTATGTTCGTATCATGTTAGACAAACCGATCACTATCCCGGGAAACAATCAGCACCAGGTAAAGACAAACTATAAATTCACACTCACCGACCGAGACAACTGGTATGACTGGTATAACGCCTACTTCCGGGCTGATTTCACTTTCGAGGCAACCGCGGATGGTGCGCAAGTTGCAGCAGATGCTAGGTCAGCACCCATTAACGGCTCATTTTCACTGATAAACAAACTTGTGGTAAAATCATCGGGCAAAAACATGTACAACGTAGACAACATTCACAAGCTCATATTTATCAAAAACTTGTTGGATTTTTCTGATGACTTTGCGAGGAGCGCAGCGAAAAACCAGTTTTGGTATTTAGATACAACGGATAGCAATGTAACGGCCGTCGCCGCCACTAACAAAGGAATCAGAGAAAGGGGTTTACTTGCCCATGCCGGTCTCACGGTTGAAACCCTCATACCGCTTAACAGGTACTCATTTTTCGAAGAGTTGGGTGACAAGCTTCTCCCCCCAATGCAGATGGAGTTCGAAATTGAGCTACAATCGGATGCAGAGCTGATTTGGCAAAACGATGGCACCAATCGCAGGGTAGTGGTGAGAAACTTCGAGCTGTGGGTTCCATTGCTGCGTTTCACCAGCGAAGGACAGAAGCTCGCAAACGAAAACTTTTTGAAACCTCAGAAATGGACGTACCTGAATGAAATGATCCAACCCAGCAGTAGCCGGCGTGACGCTTTTGGTTCGTGGCAGATAAATCCTGGTATAAAGGATGCCAAACATGTTTTCATTTTCATTCAACAGTCAAGGAAGGAGAAGGCCTTGACCCAAAACCCCTACTTCTTTGACACTTTTGACATTGACGGAGACAATTCAGCCAAGCTAGCGACCTGCCGGCTACAGTACGGCTCTTCTCAGTACTATCCGGAGCTGGACTACGACGAAAACTTCAAACTGCGCATTCTTAATGACTTAATGAACTACCGGTACCGCAAAAACGACTACAACACCGGTGTTCAGCTTCAGCCCAACAACTTCAAGGATTTATACCCAGTACTTTATTTCGACCTACGTGAAAACAAGGATAACATGACCAACGACCCGAAGCAGATGGTTTTTCACTACAGGCTCAACGAGGCGGCCAACGCGCAAGACTACACCATTTATGCAGGAATTTTGTACGAGTCCGAATTTGCTCTCAGGCAGGTGGGTAATGAGTTGGTTATGGGTTAAAAGTAAAATAATTTTGTATGAAATATAAGAGATGACGACTTACTATCCGCACAAGATTTCACTTTCAGATGGGCAGAAGGTAAACCTCGCGCGAGCTTTTGGGCGAGGAGAAGCAGTTACACTCAGATTTAAAAACGAGGCTATAACCGGCGGTAGCGACACTTTGCACTTGACCACCCGGCAGATCAAAAAAATAGAGCGCGCTATCAAAAACAAAACGGGCGTGGACATAGACATGAGCAAGACACAAATCAGACGTGTGCGCAACGCTATCAAAGTGGACAGCGCTATCAAAAAGAAAACAGGATCAGGTATGCGGGTAAAACCCCCAACAGGATCAGGTATGCGCATTAACCCTCCACCATATATGCGCCCTCCACCATTTATTGGTTCTTGGGGTGATCAAAAAAAAGCCCGCCTTCGTTGATGTCCCCTTAACTGATTATGACTTGCAGCGATGGTGCCAATACTTGAAAATCCCCATTAAAGGTATATTTGCGAGAGATGAGATACATGTGAAAAACCACTCCCCTTGTATAATCAACATGGATGATCTTGGAGGGCCAGGTACCCATTGGGTATGCTGCTGGGGTGGAACTGAATATTTTGACTCTTTTGGTTTACCTCCACCCGCGGAATGGGAAATAGAGTTGATTCTCGAGGGCAAACAGACCTTTCTACGAAATGACAACCAGCTTCAGGAGGAATCCAGTGTGCACTGCGGCTACTACTGTTTGCTTTTCCTGAATGAGCGTAACAAAGGGCGGACATTTCGAGATATTTTGAGCATGTTTTCTGAAAATACACACACAAACGAGGCTGTGGTGAAGGATTATTTTACACATAATGTATAGGATGAAGGTTTACTGTGTGAAAGAAAAACGCTTTACGCCTAATGTGACGGAAAGTGAAAAAATTACAACCACAAAAAACGGCAGAAGACTGCTCAGAGTAAAATGCGCCAGCTGCGGCATTACCAAGACAAGGTTCTTACCAGTGAACGGAGACAAAAAAGGCGGCGCGTTATCGTCGAGAAGGGGACCTTCGACTGTTGATAAAATCGCGTATGTTGCCTCGAACTTTGTGACCCCTGCTCCCAGTTTCGCTGCAGCGGCCAAAATACTCGGAAGCCAAGCTTTGAAAGGGGTTACAGACAACGTAAAGTATTTTAGGAAGAACCGTTAGAGGGCGTCACAATTTTTCTTGAAGTATATAGGTAGGATGGAGGTATACTGTGTGAAAGAAAAGCGCTTCACACCTAATGTGGCGGGAAGTGAAACATTTGCAACCGCAAAAAACGGCAGAAGGCTGCTTAAAGTAAAATGCGGCAGCTGCGGCATTACCAAGACAAGATTCGTTTCTAATAAAACACAAAGTGGTGCTGTTCAAGAAGGAGGTAATATTTTGGATCCAATATTTAAGTGGACCAGAAGGGGTTTACCCAAAAAGAAGAGAGAAGAACTTGCACGCGCTGAAAAAAGAATGTTTGGAGGTGGCGTTTTTGATACAGTTGGGAATACAGCAGCTGAAGCTTTCTTTGAGTACGGAGTTCCTTATTTAGCAAAGCAAGGTGTAAAACAAGGAAGATACTTTGCAAGCGAGTTTCTGAGACAACCAGAGTATCAGAAGAAGTTAGCCAATAAAGCCAAACCAATCGCGAGAAAAGCTGTTAATTACACAATTGATGCTTTGTCTGGAGATTTGTTGACTAAAGCCTCAAACAGATTAAGACCAAAAGATATGATACCGGGAAATAAGATGAAAGGTGGGTGTCACACAGCGGGCCAAAGTTGAAATGATTTTTGCTTATTATATAGGAAGGATGGAGGTATACTGCGTGAAAGAAAAACGCTTCACACCAAATGTGTCAGGAAGTGAAAAATTTGTAACTACAAAAAACGGTAGAAGGCTGCTTAAAGTAAAATGCGCAAGTTGTGGCATTACCAAGACACGATTCATAAGTGACAGTTGGGTTGAACCTAAAAATAAACCCCAAAGTGGTGGTAATTATGATATGAGAATTTATGCGGGTAATCGAGTAGATGACCCAACAAACCCTCTTTACCAACGTGGTGGGGGTTTTGATTTGCATAAAGCTATTGGTAAGCTGCCTAAGCCAAAAAAGGGGTGGACGCTTCCTGGTCATAACTACACAGGACCGTACAATCCTCTTGAAAAACAGCTTTCTTACGACCCCAAGACGGGAAAGATCTTGAAGATTTATCAGCAACCCACAGGCGCCACAGATGCAGTTTCAATGCAGCATGATGTTGATTATGCCGTCTGCGCAGGTAAGAAAAATGAAAAAAGCTGTAAACATGATGCAGACAAAAAAATGGTGAAGGCTCTTGACGCTATTCCCAAAAACAAACGGCAATGGGGTCATGCTGCGGCCCGAAATGCAATCAGCTCGAAGCAAAAGGTAGGATTGGGTGTCGGTGAAACGATCAATAAAAATATCGGTGAAAAGATTCCGGGCTTTCAACCGGCTCAAGATGTGGCTGCTGCAATCATGGCTGTCACAGGTGGTGATAAGGATTTGTTTAAAAAGTATTGGAGTGGTGCCATCGCAAAAGGTGCCTTTAACAAAAAAACCGGACTGTTCAGCAAAAAGTTTTGGACACACCCTAAAAATACAACTGGACCATGTAATCAGATTGTATATAAAAATGGGAAATGGCATAACCAATATTGCGATTAGATTACACATTTTTAAACACACATATATAGGAAATGGATTCTGCAACAAAATTCCGGCGGGATGAAATAGAAATGATAAAGAAAAATCTTGAAAACCAGTTGGCGCATTACTACCAAACCTCAGCCAAGTTTAAACGGTGGCACACGCGGTGTCAAACGGTATGTGCGTTAACAGGCGGAGTTGCTACCATTCTTACAGGCTCTGGGTTGGCCGCTTCTCTTTCTGTGGTTGGCGTTGTTGTTGGCGCCCCTTTAATCGCAACGGCCACCCTGTTTTCATTGGTGTCAACCTCCTCCATCGTCACCGTCAAATTTTTCCTGCGTAAAGCGAAAAAACACGAAAAAATACAAACTTTGGCTGAAGCTACGCTGAGCTCAATCAACTCTCTCATATCGACCGCTCTTGAAGATGGTAAAATCTCAGACAGTGAGTACCAAGATATTATCAAAAAGTACAACAGCTTTACTACTGCAAAGACAAAACTGCGTTTTTCAAACCACACTGACGGCGGGGTAAAGGTTAACAGAAGAACATCAAAGACAACTTCTTTTTAATGGCGGGGTGTTTGCCTCCATCCACCATTCGTTGAAACTTTTTTCGGCTTTATTTCTGGTTTGTACCATCTTCGGCAATCTTTTCGTGAGCTTTCCCAGTATTGCATTTTTCGCCGGCCAATCGATAGGTGAGACCTTTTGAAAATAGTTGTATAAAAAACAAACGTAGTTACATGATCCGGGGTAGCAACTCAGTTGCTGATACCGCTTGAACTGGTGAATGACATTACCCAAAAAGGTCAGCCCCATATTGTCACCGACCTGATCTAAAGAAATGCCGGTTTTTTTTAGTACCACAAGTAAATACCATAATTTGAGGTGGTGTCTCATCTCTTCACGGGGCTCATCCGGCAGTGGGGGTTCCCATGAGTAAAAGTCAAGCTTGATTTCCGGTTTGATTTCTTTTATTAACGCTTCCTGCTCTTCCACCCACATTTCGTTAAGCTCTTGGAGGCTTTGTTGTCCTCCGAACCTCTTTGGAAAAGGGAAATCGAAACTCATTTTGTATCCATGTATATATGGCCGCGCATAATTATTTAAATGGATAAAAAATTGGAGCGGCGTTACTACAGCCCGCAGGGTTACTGGAAAGGTATCTCCGCCATTAAAAAATTAGCGGTCGCTGCAAAGGTTCCTGAAGTTGTTGCCAAAGAATGGTTGTTCAAACAAGCGCTCTGGCAGATTTACCTCCCCGCACCGCGCTACATTCCTCGCCTAAAATTCGATGTACCTACACCCAACAAAGTGCATCAGGCAGATCTTCTTTTTCTGCCACATGACACAGTGGATAGCAACTCAGTTGCTAAAACTTACAAATACGCGCTTACTGTTGTTGATGTTGCCAGCAGATTCAAAGAAGCTCAGCCTTTAACTTCTAAAAACTCTGATGAGGTTGCCAAAGCTTTTAAGACAATTTATACACGTGGACCTTTGAAATGGCCTGAACTGTTGCAAGTTGATCCTGGGCGTGAATTTATGGGCGCTGTTACAAAAGAAATGGAAAATCACAAAACTTCTATCAGACGTGGTCACCCTGAAATTCATAGAGACCAAGCTATTGTTGAACGTTTTAATCGTACCTTGGCTGAGCGTTTGTTTGGCCACCAGTACGCAGTTGAAATGCGTTCGCCTGAGGGTTTGCGGTCTACTGAGTGGGTAAAAAGGCTTCCCAAAGTTGTTTCTGCTCTGAACAACCAAGTTACTCGATTGATTGGTATGAAACCTGCTGCCGCAATCAAGAAAAAAAATGTTTATGCGGAGCCGTCAACCAAATATTTGCGACCTGTTGGAGAAAATGAAAAAAAGCTCCCATCCAACGTTATGCTTCGATATTTGTACGAACCTGGTGAGCTGGAAGGTGGGACAAAAAGAGCCACTGATCCAATCTGGTCTTTAGATGTCTTTAACCTTGAACGTTCTTTTACCAAACCGAATCAACCTGTTCTCTACTTTTTGCGCGACGGACCTAAGCGTGGTTTTGTACGTGAAGAACTGCTTGTTGTACCTCCAAACACACAATTACCTCCGGCTGTGAACTAAATATGATATTCGATTGGTTCTGTATGGATGCCGTCAGGTAGTACCCAGCGTTTGTCATAATATGCGCTCAACCCCAGCTTCTCCTGCTCGTAAGTTACTATATTCCCATCTCGCATTCTGAAACCTCTATTTGTTGCTATGTCTTTGTTTCCATCTAGCGCTGCCTTGAAACGGTGCCAGTTGATCTCGTTTTGCTTCTGTGACATCCCCTTTGAGCTCAGTTTCTTCTTCACTTCCACTTCTTTCTTTTTTTCTATATGGTGATGGTCCGCATAATAACATTTGGAGCAGAGCGCTATCATCCGCTCCCCCTCAAACTCCTGCTTAAACAGACCGGGTGTTCTACCACTCCACTTGTCCCATGCCAACCAATTATTTTTTTCTTTCTCGAATTCCGCTTTCATTTCTGGTTTCACAATGTCTTCCAGACTCTTTCCCGAGATTGCCATGTAGTTGCTGTCAGTGTCCATCTGGATCAGCTCGAAATCTCTTCTGTCGATGTACCTGTCCAGAAAGTCGTAATAAAATTCCAGCATCCGCAGTTTGGCCAGCTGATAGACCGCTATTCCAATTTGAAAGGGTCTTCTGATTGTGATTCGCGTCTTTCGACTTTCTAACTCATATGCCTTTCCAATCTCATCAAGATCTGAAAAATATGCGCTTCTCAGAGCTCTGTCAACTACCTTCTCATCTTTGGTGTAAATGACGTTTGTTTGCCGTTCCAAGGCTTCGATTAGCTTTCCGTACCCACTGTTTCCCAACAGTTTGAATATATCCGCCAATAGTGCTTTGCTTTTTTCTACATCCCCCGTTCGCCGCGCCTCCGTAACTTGTTCCACAAACCAGGGGAAGATCTTTGCCGGTGTGTAGTCAATTGTGCGATAAACCCTTTTGATAACTGCCCCGTGGTTTATGTACCAGAGTAGTAGAGGGGCGTATAAAAGTATCCGCGGCGCTGACAACGTTCCCATTAGTTTCTTGTTTTTCTCTACTAGTTTTCTTCCTGTTGCTTTCAAGTATTTTTTCATATGCTTTGGGACAGCTTTGGTTGGTACCACTTTGTTGTGAAAGAACGGACACATTTCCTCAAACTTTTGGTGTAAGTGGTTTGGGATTTCTATGTCCACTTCTGCGTACCCGAACCAGCTTTTTTCTTTTAATCTGTGCGTTAGTACTGGTGCACCGTCTATTTGGTACTCATCTGTATAGTGTACAACCCTTTCCTTTCCACAAGGCATATCTTTTAACATTGTTGAGAGGTACAAGGCGTTGGCATCATATCCAAGGATGTTTTGGCAAAGTTTCGCAGCGCCTGCCGCGCGGGCTTCTTTTTCATTTTTTGGGACCGGGTATTGATGCGATCTGATCCGCGTTTTACCCACTTCATGATATCTTGTGAAGACCAAACTTGGCCCTCCGACTACCGCTTCTTTTAACATTTCATACGCTTCTTTACTTGGGGCGTACAGTTCCGCTTTGCGTTCTATTGCTCCCCTTAAAAGGTAATGCAAACTCACACCTGGTATGCTGACTGCGTCTTTCATTATATCGATTCCCTTCCCAGTGTAGAAGTTTCTCATCTTTTCTAAAGCCTCAAGTCCGGGGGCTACATCTAGATTATTGTAGTAACGTACCCAGTCTTTAAAGGTTTTCATTCCCTTTTCTCGGAACGTTTGTTTGCAGGCTTTCCATTCTGACAGTTTTAGTGTGAATTCATTTTTCAACTTTGAGTACCAATGCGGGTAATCCGGCAATCCCGGGTAATCTAGCTTTTCAGGTCTGTCAAACCACTCGTATGGAAACCATGATTTTGGTGCCTTGCAGCCGTATGCCTTTATCCATTTATCGTAACTCACCCCCGGGCCGAGGTAATTTATTATATCCAGAAACCGGAAGCCTGAAGTGAGTAAAAACATGATTTTGTTTCCATTCTTTGCCACTCTGACTTTGTTGGTTGTGTCCGCAAGTTTTTCTGCGAAGTACTTTTTTATCAGATTGAGATCGTAAGTCCCTGAGTTGAAGCCCAGTACTGGGACCTGATCACACCATTCTTCTATTTTTTTCCTCTGATCTTTTGGTAGCAGGTTTACATCCGCTGGCATAAATTCATCTCTTACTTTTGTTCTTATGTTTTTACCGCGTCTCTCCAGCTCTTTCATGAACTTTTGAACTAATACTTTGGGGTTTGTTTCGCAGATGTGGGTTATTTTCGGTGCGGGTTTTCCATCTTGTGTGATGGCGGTTTCAAGAGTGTCGCCGATGCTTACTGAGATTGGTACGTGCTCATTCTCGATCGTTAAGCTATCTGTCGGTTCCTTTCGTTTGTTTTTGTCTCCGTATGCCTCAAAATCATACAAAATAGCGTGTGGGTAACTTTTTGTTTTTGCTTCAGGTAGTTGTTCAATATATTTGTCTCCGACTTCGCAGGCCCAACACTCAATCACTCTGTAGCCAGCTTTTCTGAGATAAGCTGTGCGTCTCTTCGTTGCTTGGAAGAGATCTTCTCTTGTTCTATCCCCACGGTCTATTATTTTGTTACGATCAGGGTAACATTTTGGACAACCGTGCCAGTAGCATCCGTGATACTGTAACACCAGATTTTTCTCATGGTTGTAGCCATCAACCGGTCTTTTCTCTATCCAACGCTCTCCCCCGTGTCCTGACATTGCGTGGTGAATGGGGATTTTCCAATGCTTTGCTACGTACTCCAACCACTGAATTGATTCTTTTGAGGCTTTATGCTTCGGATAGAATGCTTTTTCATAAGCTGTCTGCGGTGCCTCAACCTTTTCTCCCGGGCAATCTATTACGGTTTTCCCTTGGGCACACCTTTCTGCATGACGTTGTAAATGGGTTGCTTGTGTAAATCTTGCTTTGCAATGGATGCATGCATAAGTTTTTCCCAACTTTTTAATGTCTTTTATTAAGAATGCGTGCTTTCCAAAAATACCGATTGTCATAACGTTTTTAAACTGCGGTGCTGGATTTCTTGTGAGGTGCCATACAACTTCTTTATCATCTACACGCTCTGGCATATATACCCTGATTCCTAGCCAACCTGAGAAAGCAGTCCCCTTATTCAGATGCATTTCAACCTTTTCCAATTCATCCAGTGATGTTTTTACGCAGTTTGTCGGTGTATCGCGGAGTTTGAAAAAACTCTTGGCTAGACCTTGCGCCGCTTTTGTACTTCGATCTGGTCTAGCTCCTTTGTGCACAGCAATACAACGCCATAGACACATGTTATCTCTATAGGTATCCAGTGCTACCATTGAACGGCTATGTGCAAGGTTGCGCAGCCAGTTTGGTAAGGGTCCTGTTCCCATCAGCGGTTGACGGTCAAGCACAACCTTTACATCAGCATTAAAATGTCCCTCGAAAATCCACTTTGTGTTTGGTCTTTCGATACTATCCGCATCCAGACGTACAGCCTCCCTATTAATTAACCAATTCTCCGCTTCTGCATATGTATTCATCCAAGGGGAGCCTTTATTTTGGTAGTAGAAAATTATGTTACCGTCTTCAATGTTTTGTAACTTATATGAATAAGTGTGCCTCATGTAAAATGATGTCCTCACGTTCTCTCTTATTTTTTCCATAAATTTTGGTGTGAGGTCTTTATTCAGTTCTTTTATGATGCGCCATCTCTTGTACCGCCTCCCGCTGCTCTCTTCACCCTCGAATTCTGTGTCTTCGTACAGATTCTGAATCTCATTCTGGTAGTCTGTCACATTTCTTATGTTATTCGGTTGAATGGGATCGAATTGTCTCAGAAGTTGTTGTCTTCTGTTTCTATTTCTTGGTGGCGCAATTGGTTTGTAAGGTTTTGGTTGTAATGACTGTAATACCTGTGATGACGGTTTATACCGCTGCTTTCTGGTTTCTGTTAGTGGCTCGACTAGCACATTCTTTATTATCTTTTTCACAGCGGGTACGTTTTCTGAAAGAAGTTGCGATAAATGTCGCAGTTCTGTAGGGTTTATTTTTGCAAGTTCCTGTTCGAGGGATTCGAGGTCTACATTTTCAAAAGAGCTGAAGTCTATTTCGTCCATTGTATATTATGTAGAAAAATATTTTTTTAATTTATTAATTGTTGTTAACTTAATGTGTCATTCCTCTAAATGGTTGCCCCGCCGCCCTCTGTTTATGTTGTCTTGCTAAGTAGTATAGCCGGGACTAAACAAATACTATCTTTGGTAAGCCTAAATTTTTCACCTTTACGGGACGATAGTCAGGTAGCAAAGACGAAACACGCGAGTTTTGCGAGCGTGGTTTGGCTTTGGTCCCTGACTACTAGTCCCGTAAAGAGGTGAAAAATTTAGGTGCACCCAAAGTGGTATTTGTTTAGTCCCGGCTATACTACTCTCGTAAATCAAGATAGCAGTCGACACTAAAAAACAAATCGGACTTTACTGCTTAATAGAGCTATAGAGACTGAATTGAGAGATAAAGTCAGTAATTCGTTCATATAAACCTATCTATAAATATCCCGTCATTACGCCAACTAAATTTAAGGAATTCATACCTGGCGAGTTGTTTCCATCACGGGCGTTGCTTTGAAAGCCAGTGTACATCGTCATAAGCGGTCTTGCATTGTTTACAATAGAAAATCTTGAAATTTAGGTTTTGTTTATTTAGGTCTTTAACAAGATCAATAGCAAAAAGAATTGAAAGGAAAAATAGTACCGCCATTACACGATAGAGCCGACGCACTGTTAGCCATGATCGACGACTCATGTGCAGCCATCGTTCAATGGACATCAATGTTATGATAAATAACGTCAGATGAAATAAGTATTCTAGGCAACCGTAGCCGATAGTTCTTGTTATCAAATAGAATGTTGGCCAGCTGTTTTGGTCATGTGGGTTGATCAGAGGATCTACCAAGTGGATCAACTCACTTGCAGCAAAAAATGGTTCGGTAATAATTCCATTACAAAGGTCAGTGAAAGCCAATCCAGCGAGCAGAATGTAAGAAGGTGTTCTGAGAGACGGGTTCCTCCAAATTGCCGCCAAAACCAGAGCATTTCCTACCACTGCCACTGGCGACAAAATGGCGATGGCAATCAGAGCTGGCAGAACTACTTCATAGAAATCAGAGAAGTGGTTTTGTGTCTCACGGTTAAAGTTACATGTGTTGAAAGAAGGTTGTAGAAAACACGTTGTGTTGTTCGCCATTGATATTCTTCTTGCTGATAACAATTGAGCTTATATTGTAGTTCCTTTTTATCAGGGAAGCATACTCCTCGAGACAAGTTACAAGCTGACCATTGAATGGAACTTCTTTATATATTGCCAATGTTGAGTCGATAGCAGAGTCTTCTTGCTTGATGTTTAATACTAACTGGAATGACGATTGGATATCTGTACTAAGTAAGGGAAATCAATCAACTAAATCCCGTGACGCTTTTTGTCATTGAAAGTTTGCATTATTTCTAAGCGGTAGTGCGAGTTACAAATATAAATTACTTTCGCCATTATTTCTTTCCTTATAAGGTTGTTTTCGATCAGGCATTACGGCCATTGAATGCAGATAACATTTCTCTTTTAAATGAAGCTTTTAAAAGTATTTATGGTTTGCCTAATTTCTATGCGGTGGTAATTGCAATCTTTATAATTAGTTTTCATCATTTTTTGTTTGCTTATGAAGCTGTTTCCGATCGGTCTTTAAGGCAAGTAAATGCGAGAAACATATCTCCGCGGGGCTAATTTATTTTTCGGCAGAACAAAGTACCCTAACAGCTGGGAGTCCAAAAGGAGATGTTTGCTATAACTGAATTTTACTTTGCATAAGAATGAATGTTTCATTGTTAGAATACTAGCAATTACTTTGCAGAAAAAAATAATTACTATATCTATTTTTTTTCCAAGATGGCGTGGTAATCTGATTGGTTCTTGGTTCTAAGTGCGGACAAGAATCTCCTATCGCCGTCCAAGGGCAGTCGTAACGCTTTCGTGGGTTTAATTTGTTGGCAGCAAGAGGAACGAACCCTAGACAGTTTTGCTTTCCAAAATCAGGGTAGTTGCTCACCAACCGTTGTAAACGTAAAAGGCAAAATAAGCAGTGGAATTAAAGGTCTTGAAGTTCTCCAAAAGGCGAATATTCATTATCTTTATTAACAAACTCAAGTTATAGTTTTATGGGCACCGTTTGTCGATCGCTGTTTGTGCATTCATACTAGCTGATTTTCACGCCATTGCGGTTAACTGTCGCCGGTTTACAGACTACAGTTAGTGTCACTAACGATAGCGCAGCCATGGGAATTAAAACTGACAGATTTACTACATACATGCTTTTCGTTTTTCTTAAGGTTTGTTCAATATCCATTCTTGTGTACAAAGCATGTTTTCATTAAAAGCTTTTAAGGGATTTGATGGTTTGCAATATCCCTGTCGCTGGGCCTTTTTGTCAATTTCGTCGGGGAGGGGAATTTACTTAGCAGTCGGACGTCCAAAAGGAGATATTTCCTATAATTGCATTTTGCTTTCCATAGAAAACCTTTTTGTCATAATTGTAGCAATCAATACTCAAAGATAAACAAAGATATCTTACTGAAAGAACGATATTTAAAAGCATATCAGCTGCTACTAAGATACATGAATTGTTTGCATTGTTTCTCTGCTGGGTTTTTTAGCAGCATAACTAACTTGTTGGGAGTCCAGAGAGTTCAATTTTCTTTAACTGTATTTTGTTACACTGTCATTGTTTTAATTTTAGATTTGTGTTTATTACGTTTGAAAGACAAACCAACGTATCTTAAGAAAGAATATTTTGAGAAAACCGCTGTTGTTTCATTCCTTTTCGTTTAATTGTCCGAATAGTTCAATTTGCAACATTAACGTTTTTGTTTGCGTGGTCAATTTTTTATTGTCAGAATTCTGGGTGTTACTTTTGAAAGATAACGAAATAACTTCAGAAAACAATATTTAAACAGCACAGCAGCAGCTGTTGTTTCATTCATTCTCGTTTAATTGCAAGAAAAGGATATATTTTCGTTTAAGGTACCGTGCAGCTCTCTTTCAATCATTTCGTATCTTATAGGCAAGGTAATTTATATATATATAGTTGTTTTATTATGTTTTCATTAATTACATTGTTTATTTCCTTTTTTGAATTAGGCGCTTCCATATAGTCGGTGAATATTATGCCAGATTATTTTTATATGGAGAACATTTTAAGGCGAAGTGAACTAGACTATTAGTTGAAATTTCTAAAAACAAGGAAAAAATTCTGATCAGAGCAAAATACTTAAGTTCACACTGAGATATTAATATTGTTCGTACATTACAATAGAATAAACCGACTGATAAAAAAAAAATAATAACAATAAATGAAATTGTAATATCCTCCCAGATGTTTACGTGAGAGTGCGAGCTGTTTGGCCCAAGACAACAGAAAGATGTTGAGATGGACGTGAAAATGTTGTCCGTAAAAATGAGTGTTTAACATTTGTCCACGTTCCTTGATTTCGTTAGATATTATTTCGGGCCATTTATCAGCTGTATGTTTCAAGACTTTTCACCAGTCGAATTCCGCTTAAAGGGGAGAAAGCTGGGCGTGGCTGCAGCTTTAATGACCCCCTAAAATATACCATGTTATGACAACCATTTTTCAGGTATGAAGAATTGGTGAGAAACACTTAAAGCAAGTGACATAATCGGACTAAGTGTTTATTTTATCTTGTATTTTAAGCCTGACTGACCTAACATAGTATGACGTGTCTTATACTTTTTACTTTGATTTTGAGCACAAAACTGGGCATTGGCAAAGCTTAATAAACCATAAAGTACATCATTGTAAGACAACCATTTTAATCTACGAAGAATAGTAACGTTTTCATGCTTAATTAGCCTAACCGCTAAATTAAAGTAAAAGACGTTTAGACAAGAAGGTGGGACAAGTATCAGATGTAAACTGTAAGGATGTACACAACTAAGGTCTTCGGGAATGGACAGTAAGGCACTACCTCTCTGGAACCTCTATTTTCATTCGCCCGCTGTAAACACTACCTCTATTGTTATTCAGGGCTAGGGGCATTGTTATGACCTGCTATCTGTTGTTTTAGGAACCAATGAAGTCACTCGTTCCGAGAGGTAGTGGGCGACCCCGATTGGAGCCTGATTGGGCATTAAAAATGGGTTGGGGGTGGGGGAGGGGGGATAGTCTCTCTCTCTTTGTCAAGCGCATGTCGTAAATAAGGCACTCAAGCTTTCAACGGTAATTCCATAAGGTGGTAAACTGCTCTAAAGAGGTGACGATCGAACATCGCAACCACTTTGGAATGCCAGCATCCCCTCGGGACTGGTTCCTATGGCTAGAAAATAGGGTACATCGCTTGCAGGCTTTCTTGTGAAATACTTCAAACTTCCATGAATTGAACCCTTATAGATCAAGATGTCAGGTAATAAAGACATGCATGCGTCATGGCGGTCGACACTAAAATAAATCGGATTTGACTAGTTAATGAAGTTATAGAGACTGATTTGAGAGATAAAATCAGTAATTCTTCCATATAAACCTTTGTATAATTATCACGTTATTACGCCAACTAAATTTAAGGAAACTCATACCTTATCTAACTGTCTTGACAAAACATTTTCTTAACTAAATGCCTGACTTCATTTCGAATATCGCTCATTCGCCACAAGTACAGTAGAGGATTAAGTAAAGAAGATAAATATACAAGCATGGCTGCAACGGTAAGAAGCCAGAAAATGAATTCATTAATCGGCAAAAATAGGAATAACGCTAAAGCAACTATTGTAGGCAAGTAAGGAATGTAAAAAACAGCTATTATATAAAGGATTGTAAACACGGATTTCCTGTATTTCTGGATGTTGATCGCTGGTTGGCCAACGTTTTGAGACAATTCGTTTGCGTGAATTTGCTGTTGATGACGACGAATTATTCGAAAAACTTTGAAATAAGCTACTGATATTGTTGTAAGACAAACCAACAAAATTAAGAGAGAAGCGATGACATATGTTGAAGTAAGGGTGCCTTGAATTACATATAAAACTAACTGGACAGGAGTAAGCAACAGGACTGCAATTGCAAAACAGGCGCGGCGAACAGTGATCAATGATCGACGAGTCATGTGTAACCATCGCTCAATGGACATGAGTGTCATTGTAAATATGGTAACATGAAATAAGTACGAGCCACAGACTTCGACAATAACTCTTGTTTTCAAATAAGAAATCGGCCAGGTGTTTGCGTCAAATATGTTTATCTGAGGTTCTCTCAGATAGATCAACCCATTTGCAACAAAAATAGGCAACACTATGAGTCCGCTGCAAAAGTCAGTTAAAGCCAATCCAGCGAGAAAAATGTAAGAAGGTGTTCTAAGGGACGGGTTCCTCCAAATTGCCGCCAAAATCAGAGCATTTCCTCCCACTGCTGCAGGCGAGATAAGGGAAAGAACAACTGAAAATGCAATAGTTTCTCGATGAAAAGCAGCGTTGTTGAACGGAGGCCTTGTAGTTGAATTCGTTACGTTATGGCACATGGCAGTCTATCCCACGAATGAAAGGAATTATCACTCTTTACCCTGCAAAAATAACCGTGCCGTAATAAATATTCAAATAGTGTTGTATCTGTAACTTAAGGTGATGCTTTTCAGATAATTTCTTTTATGTGCACGAAGCATTAAGCTTTTAACGGAATTGATAATCTGTAACAATTCCTTCCGGAGGTGTAAAACAAATACTTTTATTAGTTAAATCCATATGATTTCTTCGTTTTTTAATTAATATAACTGTTTTTAAAAGGGTAATAATGGTTTTTCATTTTTCCCAACTGCGCCTAAATCCTCCTTATAGGCCTTTTTGCCAATTTCGTCGGTAACCGCAATTTGCATAGCAGTAGGGTGTTCAAAAAGAGATATTATCTGTAATTGCATTTACCTTTGCAGAGATATCTATTTTCAGAATTCTAGCAGTCAATACAGAAAGGTGAACAAAGATATATTTAAGAAGAACGTTTGAAAGCACATCATGCTGGTACTGTAACCGTACTATTTAAAGAAAAAGCGCGAGGCACGATTCTTCTTCTTGGCAACCAAACAGCGCTTCAAAAAAATGGAAAACAATTTACCTGCAAGTGCCGCAAATAAATACGTTCAGTATGTCTTATATTATGGTTAAAGAGTATCGATATATTATTTATTTCCAAAGGTTCTATGGAGGGTTTCCAAATTAAAAGCATAGATTTAAAAGCCGGCTGGGTGTCCGAGGAATTCAATTTGCTATAGTTCTTATAATATTGTCAAAATGTTTGTTACTAAGTTTGAAAGATAAGCAAAAGGATCTTTAGAAAGAATATTAAATGCACAAATGTTGTTTCATTCCCTTTTCGTTTAGTTGTAGAAAAAGAAAACACTTGATCTCCGAGGAGTTCAACTGTTAAAATTGTATTGTTCCGTTGCGTGGTCAATTTTATATTATTACATTTGAAAGCTGAGCAAAAGTATCTTTAGAAAAAAAAATTAAAAAGCACGCTCTTGTTTCATTTCTTTTCGTTTAACTGTGACAAAAGAAAACATTTGGAGTGTTAATTTCTAGATGTGTATGTGAGTGTGCGAGCTAGTTCGTAGGAAACTGTTTGGCCGAAGGCAAAACAAACGTGTTGAGATTTACGTGAAAATGTTGTCCGTAAAGACGTTTTGGGCTTTGTCAGTTTTCACTGAGGATGTAGCTAGGAGGGAAACTTGATTTCGTTAGTTATCATCTCGGGCTCCCAGTCAGTTGTTAGTATCAAGAGCATTCACAATGGGTATTTTTTTTATTAAATAGGCAAAACTGGGCGTGGCTGAGTAAACGTTATTCATAGCAACACAGTTTCTTCCCTACTTAAATGAACATGTACAGGTCTCCTTGAAATAGACGAACTGTTTCAGACATTCTGCTAGAATATTTTCATCAATAGCTGTTTTACAGTAATGTGTAAATCCCTTATTCGCCAGCAATACAAAAGAGGGTTCAGAGCCGAAGATAAAAATCATAAGCTGGGTACAATGTACAGCAGCATCACCACGGATTTCTTGTACTTTGAAACGTCGATTGCTGCTTGCCCAAAAGCTTGGGCTGGTTGGTGCGCTTGAATTTGGAGTTGTTGACGACGGATTATCTAAAAGACTTTGAAATAGAAAATTATCTTAATCAAGAGGCAGACGAGAACCACAGTTCCTTCGACGACTTCTTACTTTGGCGAGATAAAACCATCCAAAGATTGGACCAAACGGGACGTAATGAATGGAGTTGGGAGCAGACAAATGACCATGAAAACACGACGCACGGTGATCGTGGAATTGCGTCTCATGTACAACCATGTTTCAAAAGATATATATGTGATTACAAAGATGGTGAAAAAACTCAAATAGCTACCAATTCTACTCACAAAACTACCTGTCATAAGGCACAAACGCAGTGATCCCTTGTTAAAAACTCAGCCATCGTTGTGATTGGTTGATGCCTGTCATCTATTAGAGTACAGAGACACAGATGACGTCACTGCGTTGTGTGACTCGCGCGCGTGGTGATGAGAGTTCATAGTCAATTAGTCAGTGATATCGGCAAAGTTTTTTAAAATTTGCAGCCAAAACGATAAGAGAAAGCTTACCTTCATTATAAATCAACATTGAGGAACAGTCTGCCGAATATTGTTCACCTTTCGAGACATTTTACTGGGCTGAACAAGCTTTTTTGAAAAAGACATCGAAAGCTGTAGTCCGGTGTTCGAGTAGGTTGACAACGCCACGCGAAATCCATGAATGGCAAATGAACGCTAAACTTAAAGCTCACGGAATTGAACAAGAATGCGAATAAGAGAGAAAACTTCAATCGAGTCGCCGGAGTAGATATATCACGTTTTATTTAAAATTAAAAACGAACGTTTTATTATAGAGTTTACTCACATTTTGAAAAGGTTTTTCTTGATGGGACATTGTTTAATACAGTCAAAAACTTCGCTATTAAAAGCCTGTCAAACTTCTGTTCTATTCATTTAGTTTCGATAATATTCATAGTTTTTTTAAGTTTCAAGTATTGCTCTGGAGATGCCAAAGGTTCCTTTACAAAGCCGAAACAATCGAGCTTTTGTTGGGTTCTTACGCGAGTCAGTCAAAGAGTGAAATGCTATTCCTTTAATATTTTGCTTTGCTCATTTCTGCTTTTTTTCTTACTAAATAAAGCTATCTGCAGCAAGACTCAAAACATGGAGAATACTAGCTTTTCATTTACAACATACCTTTTTTGTAGGGGTTCTACCAGAGTAAACCGAGTCATTCAAGAAAGGGAAATGCTGTCATTTTTATCTTATGAATAAGAGCCCAACAGAGAGACCACTCGAATGAGCATAGTTTTTGAATTAATCAGAGAAAATAATTCCTTGATTCCATATTTTGTATTACACACATCATTTTTCTAGTAATCTGTTCATAACATCTTCCATATCTTCCAAGAAGATGAACTAATTTCAGCTGATATTTAGACGTTCGGAAGATAAAATAAATGACATTATTTCCAGCAGACCGTGTCTATACGAGTAAGCTCCGGCACAGGCCATGCACTGAAGGTACATTAAAATCCAATGACTGGGCTGTACGTGTTTGACTTTGCTTGTTCGTGGGTTGTGCAATGGTTTTTAAAACGTATCTTTTTAAACACAGCTCTTTTAAAATGGCAAAGTGCCAAGAGACACTGTAATATGCGCTATATGAGCATATTGCTATTATCTTTATTATTTATCCATCTAAGACGAGTGTACTTGCTACTAGAGATAAATAGATTGATCGATGGACGATCCTCATATTTGCGATCGTCAACTTATTATTCTGTGCAGACTCTAGCTAACTTAGTTTCCCAAGAGATGATCAGAAAAACTTTACAATGTTAGTCTTACTCCTATCTAGTTGTCTTTACAATATATTTGTCTAACCAATTTTCTGACTTCATCTCGAATATCTTTCATTCTACACAAATAAAGAAGGGGATTAAGGGAAGAAGACAAAAATACAAGCACCATTGCGACATAGAAAGACCCAGTAATTATTTTGAAATTTTTCTTACCAAACGACAACAACCACAAACTGATGGTCATTGGAAAGTATCCTATATAAAAAATAACCAGAATATAAAGGATCGAGAACACGGATTTCGTGTATTTTTCAAAGTTGATCGTTGGTTGAGCAAAATTCTGGACCGATTCGTTGGCGTGGATTTGCTGTTGATGACAACGAATTATTCTGAAAACTTTAAAGTATGCCACTGAAGTGACAGAAATGCAAAACAGGATAACCGAAATACTAGCAAAATATAAAGCTATGCTATTCGGGTCTTTAGCAATATAAAAAGCAAAAGGAATTGGAAGGAAAAATAGTACCGCCACAATACGATAGAGCCGACGAACTGTTAACCACGATCGTCGACTCATGTGCAGCCATCGTTCAATGGACATCAATGTTATGATAAATAACGCCAGATTAAAAAAGTATTCTATGCAACCATTGCCGAAAGTTAAATAGAATATTTGCCAGTTGTTTTGGTCATATGGGTTGATCAGAGGATCTACCAAGTGGATCAACTCATTTGCTACAAAAAATGGCTCGGCAATAATTCCAGTACAAAGGTCAGAGAAAGCCAATGCAGCGAGCAGAATATAAGAAGGTGTTCTGAGAGACGGGTTCCTCCAAATTGCCGCCAAAACCAGAGCATTTCCCACTACTGCCACTGGCGCTAAAATAGCAATGATAATCAAAGCTGGCAGCACTACTTCATAAAGATCAGAGATGTGGTTTTGTGTATCACGGTAAAAGTTAGACGTGTTGAAAGAAGGTTGGAGAAGAAAACACGTTGTGTTGTTCGGCATTAATATTCTTCTTGTTGATAACAGTTGAGCGTATATTGTAGTTCCTTATACCAGGGAAGCATGCTCCTCGAGATAACTTACAAGCTGGCCATTGAGGCAAAAAAAAATGTTCCGTAAGTTAAAGTGAGACCACTTCAGTCGCCATTTATAATGTAATTTATAAGGTTTTCATTTGTAATATCCTTTCTAATGTACAAAGGATACAGTAGATTTAATTAAAACCTTTAAAGGGCTTTGTCATGGCTTGTTATATCCCTCCGCTTGTCCGATTTCTTCGAGGAGGGCAATTTACGTAGCATGAGGGTGTCCAAAAAAAAGATATTTCCTGTAATTGTATCAATGAAATGAAAAATGTAAAATTACACCTGTTTATCGTGTAAACCATTACACTAAAATTTCGATATAGTTTCACTCTGGATATTGGATATTTTTACACTATTTTAATGGGTAAAACTCTAGGCAATTTTATGGGGCATTTTATGGGGAAAGTCTACTTTTTCACTCTTTTTAATTGTGTAACATAATGTACAAGCTCTTGTGTACTTTTACGCCATGTGCACGGTAAATTGTTTCTCGCTGTATCTAAGGGTAATTTTACGTTTGAAAAGGTATATAGAATAAAACATACATTCTTGCGTAGGATAAGGCAAATAACAGGATAATAGAACAAAATTGTTAGAACCGAAAACCACATAAGTCTTAGCTGCCGAAAACTAATTACTGCCAGAACTTCCTCTTGTCTTCGCGCTCTTTAATTTATCGCTTCACGCTGGGAGGACAACTGGAGAAAAAAAAGAAAAGCGATTCGTAGCCTACTAATGTCGGTACCGGTCAAATTAGCTTTATTTGAAACTCTGTGACTTGTAACGGGCCATTTAGGATAAGACATGTAGCCAAGAAACGATGATTGTTCTCTTACAAACCTGTGCCGTTAAATAAAGTAAGATCGTTTCGCCGCCTATTTATAGTGTTGCTTCTCGTGTTTTCGTTTGCAATAATCCTGTCGCTGGGCCTTTTATGTCAGTTTCATCGGGAGGACAAAAGGTTATAATTTCGATAATTGCATTTTGTTTAGCATAGAAAACCTTATTGGCAAAATTCTAGCAAACAATACTGAAAGATAAGCAAAGATGTATCACTGAAAGAACGACCTTAAATAAATGGAAAGAGATTCATCCGTTTGTGCTGAAGATGATATGACACCTTTTTGGTATGCTTATTATTTTCAATATATCTTCCATAAAGGTGAAAGAGTTTCGATAAATTAATTGATCTTAATTGTGTGCAATGTTTCTCTGCAGGGTTTTCAGATTTTCTCAGCATAGTTTTAAAAACCGGCTGGGTGTCCGAAAAGTTCAATTTTGTATCATTTTATTTGGTTTACAGTATCAATTTTTGATTGTAAAATTTCAAGCTATTACGTTTAAAAGACAAGCCAAAGTATCTTAAAAAAAATCACACACACAGCTGCTTGATTCGTTCTATTTTAATTGCAAGGAAAGAAAAATGACATTTTATTTAAAGGAAGCTCAAGACACATGGGGTACTCTCTTTTAATGATTTAAGCCAATTTATTTGTAATTTAAATTTAAGTTTATGTGGGAACCATGAAAAGGAGATCAGAAAAGTTGTACGAGCGATCCACTCAAATAAACAGATATTTCACGCACTATGACCAGTAGCCTGGGAAGCAGGCCGATTATGTTGTTGTGTTTTCTCTCAGTCCTATGGATTGGGATCCAAGTTAGATAATAATTACCTCTGTGTAGGCTGTGAACTAGGGCCTCCTGGGAGGAGGGAGAGGACTGCAACCTCTCGTTGTCAACCGACTGATCGGTGTTAACCTTCATGATTCCTGTTGACAACTCGAGCACCTCATCCTCTTCTCATTTTCTCCCATTGAACTTGTTGCTGTCTCGTTTTGATTTCACGGGTTGGGAGCATTAAGAATGTTTAAGGCAAAGAAAACAACATAAACATGTTTTTATTATAGTTTATTTTGTTGTTTGTTTTTGAATAAGGTGCTTCGATATAGTTGGTGAATATTATGCTAGCTTTCTTTATATGAAAAACATTTTAAGACTAAGGCGATTGCTAACAAGGTGATAAGCTGACAAAAGTAAAATACTTACGTTTAGATTGACATATTAAGATATGTTGATACATTACAATAGAATAAACCGGCTGATCAAAAAAAAAAAAGAAAGAAAATCATAATATCCTCTCAGGTGCTTTTGTAAGAGTGCGAACTAGTATGCAGGACACTGTTTGGCCAAATACAACACAAACGTGTTGAGATGGACGTAGACATGAGGATGTAGTAGACAGGCTTGATTCTTAGTTCTTAGTTTTTATATATATATATATGTATATATATATATGAAGAACATTTAGGGGGATTCCGATCAAACAATGTAAATAGGTTGGCGGAAGATTTGAAAATATAACCCAAAACTGGGCGTGGTTGAAGCTTTAACGACCCTAAAATATACCATTCTAAAACAACCATTTTCACCTATGAAGAAATTTGTGAAACATTTTGACTAAGTATTTATCTTGAAGATTAGATTTCATGCCTGCTTGATCTAACATCTAAAATAGTTTGACGCGTCTAATTTTTCTTTCTCGCCAGAAGATACCTTGATTCTGAACATTCAAAGTGACACCGACAACCTCAATTTACACCCCTGAAAGAGACAACAAACATTCCCACCCCTTTGGCATGGCAGTTTCATCACGGGACTGTTGATAACGGCTACAAACTTGCTGGCATTGCTTGCACGCTTTCTTGAATAATGTTTCAGCTTTGCATCTTCACATTGATTGTCATGTAAATTCCGTTAGCCGTCGCACAGTCTTTATCATACACTCAAGAATCAAGATACATAGAATGGAGATGTGCATGCGTCATGGCGCTAGACATTAAAATCAATCGGACTTTACTGGCTGATGTAGTTAAAAAGACTGACTTGAAAGATGAAATCAGTAATTCTTTCATACAAACCTTCGTATAATTAACACGTTATAACGCCAACTTTTAAGTTAAAAATTCTGACCTGGCGAGTTGTTTCCACCACGGGTTTTGCTTTGAAAGCCAGTGCACATCGTCATAAGCGGTCCTGTGTACAACAGTAAACCTTGAACGAAAAAGCGCGAAGAAATGGCGGTAGTTAGGATTATCAGTCGCATATAATGCCTGCAATATCTGTACTTTTAGATCAGAATATTTAATGGTGGCACACAGTAGGGTATTCAACAGCAAGCTGTACCTGTTCTAGATTTATAAAATGAAGAAATATGGCTCCGAGCAAGAACATACAACGAAACGTTCTTCTCCAGAAGCAAAACTGTAAACATCCTCACAAATGAGATTCGCAGAGTAAAAATGTTGCAGATATTCATCGCCGTTTTATTTACAGCCTTTGTAACCACACTTTTAAGGTCCAGACTCCCTCATTGCCCAGGTGGGAGGCGGGTTGGGGGGGTGGGGGGGGGGGGGGGGGAGGGAAGGGGTCCATATATTTTAATAAAATTACTGTTTTGAGACTATTAAGACCTTTTTGCTCTAAATAGACAAATATAAATCATGTCCGCCCAAATCCGGTTTGATAACGTTTTTGTTTTTCTGTCTTATTAGTTATTAATTGTTATCTAGATTTCTTGACGAACATTCTTCTGACCCACACCGTCTCGAAAGAGATCACTAACACAATAATGATAACCTGCATAGAAAACAGCTAGAATGTGGGGCACCGAAAACACGGAACTTTTGTTTTGTTGGCGAGGTTCATCGTTCGGGCCACATTTTAAGGCAAGTCGGTCAGATGTGATGGGAAACTGTTCAATGAACTAACACTTCCTATCTAACTGTCTTGACAAAACATTTTCCTAACTAAATCTCTGACTTCATTTCGAGTATCACTCATTCGCCACAATTACAGTAGAGGATTAAGTAAAGAAGATAAATAGACAAGTATTGCTGCAACGGCGAGAAGCCAGAAAGTGAATTCATTAATCGGCAAAACTAGGAATAACCCTAAAGTAACCGGTATGGTCAAGTAAGAAAAAAAAAAGATTTCTTGTTAAGCTACTGGATGTTGAGGAACGTTGTGAGACAATTCGTTTGCGTGAAGTTGCTGTTGATGACGACGAATTATTCGAAAAACTTTGAAATAAGAAAAAGCAACAAAATTAATATGAGAGAATTAAGTGATAGCATTTGTAGAGTAAAGGTGCCTTGAATTAGATATACAATTGATGGTAAAGGAGTTAGCAACTGTCCTTGCCTGTGATTGAAATAAAACCAAGAAGGGTTTTGACGACGGATTTGACTAAAACACTGACATTTCAAATATACTATGTAGGCTTTATATAGACCATTTTTTGAAGTTAAGTGATTTTTTTTTCATAAGGCGTTCGTAGAATTCATGAAGTTAAACTCCAGCGGTGCGAATAAATTACTTTCTAGGAGGTAGATATAGTTTTAAACTGCCTGCTGGATTTGGTGTGACAAATGCAGAATATCTGCAAATCCAAAAAAGAAGCTTTTTAATGACAGAGAGGGTGAAATAGAGGAACAAATATTTTATTTAAGTATGGCTTTGTTATTGGGCAATTCCTCTGAGTTGTGAAATAGATAGAGTATAGAGTATTGTGTGACATATTGTCATGATGCTTGGGTCACGGGCAGGGTCCGTGCAACTATTTTTCACAATACTCTAGGGTTACAAGCTTTTTATCAGAGATAAATTTCGTGTGGTTTGGTCACTTTGATTGTATTAGCGATTGAAGACGGCGGCCGTTTCTTTCCCCCACTTCCTCCCCGTGGCTCTGGCGCTTGTTTTTGTTTGTTGTATCTCTCTTTTGACTTCTTTGCTGGGCGAAATCAATAAATTTAAATTTAGGATAATACAAGTTCTTTTGGCAGATTTCGCAATGGGCTGGCTGTGAGCATTTGTTCGTAGCCATACAGCATCATTTCAATTCATATCATCAATTAAAGGGCTATGAGTCATTTTACACCTGCTCATGGTTTGTTAATATATCCTATTGCCCAGCAAACAGAGCGCGGGTATACAGCACTTAGCTTTGTTATCTATTTCCGGAAAAAAAGGGAACACTTTTTTTTGTATATATATTTACTGTCACAACATTTTGACAATAACTAGGTTTGTAGATTTGGCTTGTCATGATGAGTGACAAGTGAAATCTTAAAATGTACACTACTTAAGAGCAAAGCCATTATTAACTTTCATATTTCGATCTAGTTATTTCTGCATATTAGCTGCTTTAACAACTGTTTTGCTCCATGTCGGATATCATTCATCCTACAAAGGTAAATAAACGGATTGAGTGACGAAGACAAAAAGAAAAATACGTTTGCAACAAGAAAAGCTAACTCTACTACAGAGCGGTTTTGAAAAGAACTCTGAAATCCCAAAAAGACAAGAAAAGGAAGGAAGCTAATATAAAATAATGCAACAATGTACAGGATTGAAACAACTGATTTTTTGTACTTCGCCAAGTTTATTGCCGGTTGCCCAAAATTCTGACGAGGTTCGCTGGCTTGTACTTGTTGCTGATGATGACGAACAATTCGAAAGACTTTAGAATAGGCTATTGATGTTACTAGAAGACAAAGCAGTAAAACCACGAATATAGCGATATCCAGTGTCAATGATTGCGTTCCCCTCAGGACTTGTAACGAACGAAATACGGCAAAAGGAACTGGAAGAAGAAGCAGGCCTGATAATGTCAAATACACTCTACGCGCAGTAACCCAAGATCGACGAGTGGACATGTGCAGCCATCTTTCAATCGACATGAAAGTCATTACCAGTACGGTCAGGTCAATAAAGAAGGTTCCACAGCCTTCAGAAATAACTTTCGCGGAAACGAGAAACACTGCGCGGTCGTCGATTTCTTGAGGCTTCTCCAAACATATCAACTGTGTCGAAACAAAGAAAGGCTGCGCCAGGAGCCCTGTGCAAAGATCGGTAAATGCTAAGCCACACAGAAAAATATAGGAGGCTGTTCTAAGAGACGGATTCTTCCATATCGTCACCAGAATCAAAGCATTTCCAGTTACGGCCACGGGCGACATAAGAGCGATAATGATAGTAATAAAGCGATTTACCTCATCAAAAGCTGAGTTGTGTTCTCTGATGATTCCATCGAAGCTGCAAAGGCCGAGAAAGGAATATGGCAGTGTTTCAGTGGTGTTATTAAGCATGGCGATCTGCTCTAAAGGGAGTGGTTTTGTATATTTATCTATCACTAGACAATACCAGAAGCTCAGACAAGTCGACTAATATATACCGGAATTAACGAAGTAATCAAGTTATTTCACACGTTCTGATTCGTTTACAGAATAATTCGCCAAATTGCAGCTAACTTGAGAAATAGAATATACCGAACTCTCTCGTTTAGAAACAGCTGTGAACAGCTGTCGGTAATTCTTCCAAACATTTCCTACAAATTCAAATTCACTCATCTCCCCTTTTATTGCAAAGTTTTAATTAATTTGTGAAACTAATTGCCATGCTTGCAAAGGAATATCACAAGGGATAGTTGACACTACAACTGCCCCCGCTGTTAAACAATTTTCAGCGCATCAGTTATTGCAGTCAACAGATATATTTCATATGTAGTGAAGTTGTCGTATTTTGCTTCAGCGTCAAAGTTAAGAGATGGAAGTTAACGTGCAGTTGTGTTGTCAGACATGGAGACTTCGCGATGATGTGAATTATGATTTTGTGTGGTAATTTCCACAAAAGAGCTCTTCTAGATCAGTAAGCGAGTAAATTTTTGTAACTAAGAAGACTGTTACGATGACTTTCGTTAAAGGAGCGCCTTTATCCAAGTGAAAAATTTGTCAATGTTGAGTCGATAGCTGAGTCTTATTACTTGACGTTGTAATAGTAACTGGAATTCTCGGCCTACAATGATTGGATATCTGTACTAAGGGAAATTAATTAGCTAAAACCCGTGGCTATAATTGTCATTGAAAGTTTGCATTACTGATTTCTACCCGGTAGTGCGAGCTACAACCATTAATTAGTTTTAACATTATTTGTCTGCTTATAAGACTGTTTTCGATTAGGCATTATGGTCATTGAAACCAAACAACAGTTCTTATTAAAGTGAAACCGTTAAAAGCATTAATGGTTTTTGTTTTCTATGCGGTGGTACGAATTGCAATCTTTATAATTAGTTTTGATCATTTTTTGTTTGCTTTTCAAGCTGTTTCCGATCGGGATTTATATTAATGCCACTGAATGCACGAAGCATACCTCCGCTAATTTTACTTTGCATAAATATGAATGTTTCTTTGCCAGAATACTAGCAATTTCGGTTCAGAAGAAAGTAACAAATATATTTGTTTTTTTTTTCTAAAAGGGAACGGTGAGGAATCCTGTAATCTGATTGGTTCATTGCGGTTAACTGCAGGTTTGCAATATCGCTGTCGCTGGGCCCTTTTTGTCAATTTCGTCGGGGAGGAGCAGTCGGACCTCCAAAAGAGATATTTCTTATAATTGCATTTAGAAAATCATATTATCAGAATTCTAGCAATCAATACTCAAAGATAAACAAAGATATATTACTGAAAGATCGACCTATGAAAGCACATAGTTGCTACCATTTGTTTACCGTACACTTAAAAAGACGTGAGGTACGATTATTTTTCTCGGTTACCAAATTGCGCTATGTAAAATAAATGGAAAGTGATTCACGTGTAAGTGCTACAGATTCTTGTTAAAAACATACCTTTTTAGAATAGTTTTTCATTAGATTTTATTTTACTGATATTTACTTACCTTAGTTTCATATTTCGTTTCTTGTTAAGTATAATAATTTTTATAGACTTTTTTAAGAGCGAATGTCCACTGAGACCGAGCGAAATCGAAAATAAGTGGCACATGATGAAAAATCAAAATTCTTTATATTTCGCCCAGAGATAGCCTATGGTAGGCCTAGAAACGTGGTGGGATTTTTTTCTTGAAAAATCTTTTAAACCGGCCAAAAACTTACAAAACCGTTAAGGTCCCACGTGTCTTCAAAAACACACAAAATATACGTGACCCATACCTAGTCGGAAACTTCGCACTGATTCATTCGCATTAAATAAAAACCCGATTTTGGCCCTGGAAATGCGCTTTTGAAGTGTTTACAAGTTATTTGGAACAAATTATTCTTCTCTTAGTTAATTTGCAAGGATACAGCAAGCCCCTGAAAATGACTAATATTCGATTGCTCAAAATTCTCAATTTGGCGGTCTTTTTCGCGAGACAATTTCCCTACCCGGTAAAACTCTAAACCATTTGAAATTCAGATATTTTGAAAGGGCAAACGCCGTTCTAAAACGTGGTGTAAAAAGAAGTTTCGGGCTTTTTATAAGCGCTGAGTGCGAACGCTCTCAAAATCCTCATAATCACAATTTTACCTGTCACTGAACTGTAAACAACAGTCACATTCTTCTGACCAGATAATCGAAAACATCTTGTTTCCAGTGTTTCCTCTTGTTTTTTTCGGTATTTGAATGTAAACTACAGCAGAAAGTTCCTGTTTAGCTCATCCTGAATACGACATTATCCAAATATCCAGTATTAGGTGTATTTAGAATCCTAAACGATAGCCATCGATCTTGAAGCGTGCGTAGTACATCAACTGACGTGTTGACATTCAACTTTATACGGCTCTTGGATATTTTTATCACATTCAAATGTCTTGTTAAACAGCAGTCGAATAAATAAACCCTTCTTGCATCAGCTGTTTGCTCTCTCAAACGAATATTCCTATCCGCTGTTCTCCACGGTTCATCCTGAAACGAACTGTTGTTCTTCCATGTTGACTAGATTTGCCTGTCACGCAATAGTCACTCGACAGGTTATTGTTACACGATTTCCATAAATGGAAAAAAATTGACAAAGCGAAAGATTAGGACTCTAAAACAGATTTTATATTCAATAAAAGCTATCGAACATGCCTTTGTCGAAAAAAGGGACTTTGCACGACTGTAAACTTACTTAAATTCCACAGCGCTTGGTTTCACACCGTAATTAAATTCATAATTCATGATCTAGTCGTTTTACAAATGTCGGAAAAAAGGAAAGAAATCATACAAAAAAAATACAAAGGTTGAAACAATGGCAAATCATTTGTGCGCAGCAACGTCATATTCGGCAAAATTATATTTTTTATCGCATGTGCTCTGGCCCCATCCATCACAACCCTCTGCTGCCACCACCCCCACCCCACCCCCCCAACCTGGATGGAGAGAGACACTGTGAGTGTAAGGTCTCTTGCCCAAAAACACAACAAAATGACCCTGGCCAGGGTTCAAACCCGGATCGGACCGCTCGATTCGGAATCCAGTCCAATACAACGCCTCCCGATACTATGAAAACGTGAGACAAAAATGTTACATAAGAAATTTGAAATAAGAATAGAACAATATGTAGCGCGATAATAAAATTAGAAACAAACGGAGAGAATAGCATTTACATTTCATGTTTATTATTCATGCCTAGAGGTTCAAGATTGCGACCTCATATCAACAAGGAATGCTTCTGTAGCTAGCTTTTCGTACACAGTCACGATTAGAGTGAATGTTCGAGTGGAATGCGTGCAACGTCTTTAGCGGAATGATCGTTAGGTGATCGTTAGCAAAAAATGTCCTAAGACTGCAGTGGGCTTGGGCATACTCAAACATGTCAAACGGTCTTTCATTTGTCGTTTGGTTTCCCAGTGTATTGTGTTTGGGAAAAGATTACATTGATCCATGTAGAAAACGTTCTCAGAGTTGCAGCCAATGTGATGAGTTTCAGTTGTAGAGTGCATGGAATGTACAGGTAGTTTGTCTGTCAGATATGTAGGTACATGACGTAAAGTATATGAAGTAATTCATATGTGGACTGCGGATAGATGTTAAGTAAAGAAATGATCTTCCCAGTGAAATTGCCATTAACTGCAATTTCGCTGCGAGAGTTGTTGCACGTTTGATATGACTCCGGGGTTGGTGTTTTTCACTGTGTACAAACCCTGTGTCATTAGCACTCTACTATACTATAGCGAATTCTGGACTACATAATCCACACAACAACGGAAGCTCCAGGTGCTCCATCTGGGGTACTTTCGTAGGATCCTCGGAAATAGATGGCAGGTATCCCATCCATGTTCACACTTCTACACTCATTTCCGTTTCGTAAACGGTCGGCGCCATTTTAAACGGTCGATACCATCATTGGTAGCCAAGCTTTTCGGAATGGAGAGTGCCATATCTGCTCTAGTTTAAGCCTGGTTAAGGTCGAAACTGTGCTTTGATTATTAGATTGAATTAGGATTAGAGAAGACGATTATTAAATCTAAGTTAGATTCACTCGTAGGTTAGGGATAGGGATAGGGTCATCTGTTATAGATGTAACAGTAAGAAAGTCACCTAATATCATTAAATTTTTCGGGGATTTGGCGGATCAACGTGGTGGTGTAGTGGTGAGAGAGGGATGTTAGCATACCAGAGTTTCCAGGTTCGATTCTGGGTGCTGACGTACAATTTTCATTTTTCTTTTTAGTAGAAAAAAATTTGATGACTGTGAAAAAATTTCTAAGTGTCGCTAAAATGGCACCGACCGTTTACGAAACGGAAACGCGCGCCGGCTACGCTGGCTGGGCCATGTTCACAGGATGGACGATGGACGCATCCCCAAAGATCTACTCTACGGCGAGCTTGCCACTGGGGGCAAGGCGCAGAGGCTGCCCCCTGCTACGCTTTAAGGATAAATACAAGCGTGACATGAAAGCATGTAACATTGACACCAAGTCATGGGAAGCCCTTGTAGACAACAGAAACCTGTGGAAGCAGCAAGTATCACAAGGACTGAAAAGAAGAGAGGTTGCCATCGGAGACAAAAACGATAAAAGAAGAGCCAGAAGAATAACCTGTCAACACCAAGACCATCCAGATCCACAACCTGCATCAGTTTTCATATGCCAGGGCCGACGCAGAGACTGCAAATCTAAGAAAAGCCTCTACAGCAATGCAAGACGATGTTCCTCAACAAACCCTCACGGCGCTATTCCATAGTCGAATTCCCCTGACAGATGCCAATGACATCATAGTTTGGCTCTTAAAAAAGGGACTGAGGTTGCTATTATGTTTGTGTGACTGGTAAGAGCCTGAAGAAAGCCAGCGCCTCTCTCATCATTTATGACCAGCAGCGACTTGGCCAAACGGAGGAGGTGCCAAAAAGTTTCATACAAGAGGCTCCGCCCGAGGTACAGATCCTTGCTCTTTTGCTATGTTTTTTGAATAATAATAAAAAATAACAGGAGAGGTTACCTCGTCAAAAACGAATGGATGTCGCTCTTTTTTTTACTGTCCCGGATGGGAGTTGGCGGGAATCATCCCCCAACGTCATTTCCAGGCTCAAGAGTTGAAGTATGCAAAAGGGGTAGGTAAAACTGCAATTTAAACTGTCATTTACGTATCCCTTTATTTAAAATATCTCGAACATAGCCACCACGCAGTGATATAGAAGTTCGAGCAATCCATCTAAGTATCCTAAGGGGTTATTTGTAAAGTTGAGAATTTAAAGGAATGAGACATAATGTTCCTTCTCAGTAGATACGTGAAAGGGGTAACATTTTCTATTGAGAAGACGCGAAAGGGTTACCTATTATTTCAAAAAGGTTATATGAAATTGTAGTAAGGAGATAGACCTCGGGCGGAGTACCTTTCGGCGGGTGCGAGGGGGTATGGGTGGTTGATCAATGCAGCTCATGTGACTGAAAATATCATTTCGGCCAAGATGCTGCTCGATTGTTTTAACCTTTGGTTGTTTGCATAATTTCCTTCGCTAAACCAGCATTTGTACTGAAAACGACAAGATCATGTAGATACTTCACGGTCTTTAAGCTTGCCTAAGTCCCTTTTTTCGATCAGAAAGGCATTTTCGATAGCTTTTACTTAATACAAAAATTTGTTTTAGACGTCCTAATCTTTCGCTTTATCATATATTTCCATTTATGGAAATCGTGTAACAAAACCCTATCGAGTGACGGTTGCGTGACAGGCAAATTAGTCAACATCGAAGAACAACAGTTCGTTTCAGGATGAACTGCGAACAGCGGATAAAAATTCAGTTTGAGGGAGCAAACAGTTGATGCAAGAAGGGTTTATTTATTCGACTGCTGTTTAACAAGACATTTGAATGTGACAAAAATATCCAAGAGTCGTTTAAAGTTGAATGTTAACACGTCAGTTGATGTACTACGCACGCTTCAAGATCGATGGCTATCGTTTAGGATTCTAAATACACCTAATACTGGATATTTGGATAATATCGTATTCAGGATGAGCTAAACAGGAACTTTCTTCAAATGGTTTAGAGTTTTACCGGGTAGGGAAATTGTCTCTCGAAAAAGACCGCCAAAATAAGAATTTCGAACACCGAAATTTTAGTGACTTTCAGCGGCTCGCTGTGATCTTAAAAATTAACTTAGAGAAGGATAATTCGACTCAAATGACTTGAAAACACGTCAACAGCACATTTCCAGGCCCAAAATCGGGGTTTTATTTAATGCGAATGAATCAGTGCGAAGTTTCTGACAAGCTATGAGTCAAGTTTATTTTGTGTGTTTTTGTAGACGCGAAGGGCCATAACGGTTTTGTAAGTTTTTGGCCGGTTTAAAAGATTTTTCAAGAAAAAAATCCCACCACGTTTCTAGGCCTACCATAGGCTATCTCTGGGCGAAATTTAAAGAATTTTGATTTTTCATCATGTGCCACTACTGGCGCGGTCTTAGTGGGCATTCGCTCTTAACTTTTTATTAGATATAAGAGCACATATTGTAAGCCATTACAAAGCAGTTGGACGACCAAAGGGAGATAACTGCACTTTTTTTGCATAGAAAACCTCATTGGCAAAATTCTAGCAATCAATACTCAAAGAGAAGCAAAAATACATCTCTGAAAGAACGACCTTTGAAAGCACATCAGCTGCTACCATTTGTTTTCCGTACATTTTAAAAATGTAAGTTGCGACTACTTTTCGTGGTAAACAAAGTGCACTTTTTAAAATAAATGGAAGGCCATTCATCCGTTCTTGATGAAGTTGATTGGCACTCTTTTTGATATGCTTATCATTTTTAATACATCTTCCATTAAGGTGAAAGAGTTTCAATACCTAAACTGTGTGCAATGCTTCTCTGCAGGGTTCTCCAATTTTCTCAGCATAGACTTAACAACCCACTGGGTGTCCGAAGAGTTCAATTTGATATAATTGTATTTGGTTTACAGTGTTAATTTTTGATTGTCAGATTTCTGGTTATTACGTTTGAAAGAGTATCCGTAAAAAGAATATTAAAAACACACACAGCTGCTGTTTCATTCCTTCTATTTTAATTGCAAGGAAAGGAAACTGACATTTAATTTAAGGTTACCGTGTACTTTGGGGGTGTCTCGCGTCCAAACGGTATAGCGTAGTAAGGATAAATTGTAGATAACTAAGAATCTATATCAAATTAAAGCTTACTGAGCAATAGTATTTCGCTAATTTGATTTGTTCTTTGGTTTACGGACCCCAAGCGCTAAAAATTGTGTCGGCGTTTTGTCATATTCAATTGCAAAAAAAGATACAAGGAATTCAGCAAATAGGGCTAAAACACAGGTTAGTGATCGTACAAAAATTGCTCTAGTAGAAAACGTATAGAGAAATAATCGTCGACATGTTTTTGTTATTAACATGTTACACTAGCTGCTTGCCAAATTTGAGTTGTAGCTCTTTAAAGTGTCGAGTTCAAAGCGAGAAACTGATTTCAGAAAACAGCGCTTAAAAAATATCTCGCAATGCAAAGAAACGCCGCCCACATGAAGCTTGCAACACCTTCTCGAATAACAAGGCCAATCAGTGCATGAGAATGGTGGCTCTCGTGATAATTCCCGGCGCGAAAACCGTCTCGGTTCTGTGCATACGCGTCAATGATATGGGTGTCAATCAAAAGAAAAAATTTTACTCCCGGTCAAAAAAGAAATATGCTCAATTCTCCGCCGATATTCACTCTTTTTCAATTTTTTTAAATGAAAGATGACACTTGGAAAAAAATCCGATTTCGGGAAAATTGTCAATCTGAAGGTATACGGTACACATGGGGTGCTCTCTTTCTATGATTTAAGCCAACCTATTCAGAAAAAAATAAACGAAATTGTAATATCCTCTCTGATGTTTTTGTAGGAGTACGAACAAGTATGCAGGATACTGTTTGGCCAAAGACAACACACACGTGTTGTCACAGTCTTCATTGGAGGATGCTTGTTTCTTATGTTTTGGTTTTTTGGCCATTTGTTAGCTGTATACATGAAGAACATTCAGGGAGATTCCGATAAAACAATGCAAATTGGCATCCATGGATGTTGGCGGGAGATTTGAATAAAAAACAAAACAAGGCGTGGTTGAGGCTTTAATGACCCTAAAATATACCATTCTAAACAAAACATTTTTCGCCTACGAAGAAATTTGCGAAATACTTGCACTAAATGTTGATCTTAATTGAAGTTCAGATTTCATGCCTGCTTGACCTAGCCGCTAACATAGTTTGACGCGTCTAATTTTTCTTCCTTTCTCACCAGAAGATACCTTGATTTTGAACATTCAAAGTGATACCGACAACCTCATTTTAGACCCCAACCTCAAAGAGACGACAGACATTCCCACCCCTTTGTCATGGACGTCTCCTCACGGGAATGTTTATAATGGCTAGAAACACGCTGGCATTGCTTGCACGCTTTCTTGAATAATGTTTCAGCTTTACAACTTCGCATTGATTGTCACATTAATTCCGTAACCCGTGGTACAGTTTTGTTTGTTTTAAAATGACTTTATCATACACTCGAGAATCAAGATGCAAGGAGTGTAGACATACATGCGTCATTGCGGTCGACACTAAAATAAATCGGACTTTTCTGTTTTATAATATTATGGACCGACTTGAGAGATGAAATCAGTAATTCTTCCATATAATCTTCCATATACCTTTGCATAGTTATCGTGTTCTTACGCCAACTGAATGCAAGGAAATTCTTACCTGTCAAGTTGCTTCAACCACGGATTTTTTTTGAAAGCCAGTATACATCATCATAAGCGGTGGTGTGTACAACAGTAAACCTTTAAAGAAAAAGTGCAAAGAAATGGCGGTAGATTGAATTATCAGTCGCGTTCTATGCCTGTAGTGAATGTTCCTTTAGGTGTAAATATTTCCAATATATAATGGCCGCATTCATTATGGTATTCAACAGCAAGCTGTACCTTTTTTGTAGCTTCATGAAATGTAGAAATATGGATCAGAGCAAGAAACATACCAGACAATGTTCTTAAAATCTTGTCTAGAATCAGAACTGCATAAAATAACATTCACACAGCAAAAATATTGCAGTGTATTCTTCGCCATTATGTTTACAGGCTTTGTAACCACCCCCTGGAAATCCCATGCTCCCGCATAACCCGGGGAAGGGCGCGCGAGAAGTGTGAAGTACAGTCGAAGCGCGCGAAAAGTGAGAAATACAGTCGAGGGTTTGTGGACAGCATGGGGCTGGTGGAAGAAACTGCCTGGGGGCAGGGGGAAGACGTGCGACAGAGCGCGGGTATACAGCACTTAGCTTTGTTATCTATTTCCGGAAAAAAAGGGAACACTTTTTTTTGTATATATATTTACTGTCACAACATTTTGACAATAACTAGGTTTGTAGATTTGGCTTGTCATGATGAGTGACAAGTGAAATCTTAAAATGTACACTACTTAAGAGCAAAGCCATTATTAACTTTCATATTTCGATCTAGTTATTTCTGCATATTAGCTGCTTTAACAACTGTTTTGCTCCATGTCGGATATCATTCATCCTACAAAGGTAAATAAACGGATTGAGTGACGAAGACAAAAAGAAAAATACGTTTGCAACAAGAAAAGCTAACTCTACTACAGAGCGGTTTTGAAAAGAACTCTGAAATCCCAAAAAGACAAGAAAAGGAAGGAAGCTAATATAAAATAATGCAACAATGTACAGGATTGAAACAACTGATTTTTTGTACTTCGCCAAGTTTATTGCCGGTTGCCCAAAATTCTGACGAGGTTCGCTGGCTTGTACTTGTTGCTGATGATGACGAACAATTCGAAAGACTTTAAAATAGGCTATTGATGTTACTAGAAGACAAAGCAGTAAAACCACGAATATAATGATATCCATTGCCAATGAATGCATTCCCCTCAGGACTTGTAACGAACGAATTATGGCAAAAGGAACTGGAAGAAGAAGCAGGCCTGATAATGTCAAATACACTTTACGCGCAGTAACCCAAGATCGACGAGTGGACATGTGCAGCCATCTTTCAATCGACATGAAAGTCATTACCAGTACGGTCAGGTCAATAAAGAAGGTTCCACAGCCTTCAGAAATAACTTTCGCGGAAACGAGAAACACTGCGCGGTCGTCGATTTCTTGAGGCTTCTCCAAACATATCAACTGAGTCGCAACAAAGAAAGGCTGCGTCAGGAGCCCTGTGCAAAGATCGGTAAGTGCCATACCACACAGAAGAATAGAGGAGGCTGTTCTTAGAGACGGATTCTTCCATATTGTCATCAAAATCAAAACATTTCCAGTTACAGCCACGGGCGACATAAGAGCGATAACGATAGAAATTGAGAGATTTACCTCGTCGAAAGCTGAGTTGTGTTCTCTGATGACTCCATCGAAGCTGCAAAGGCCGAGGAAGGAATATGGCAGTGTTTCGGTGGTGTTATTTGACATGGCGATCTGCCCTAAAGGGAGTGGTTTTTATACTTGTCTCAATTCAATGCCAGAAGCTCAGCCGACTAATATCTATGAAACGGAATTAATGAGGAAAACAAGGTATTTTGCACGCTTTGATTGGTTTAAGTAATTTGCCAAATTCCGCTAACTTAAGAAAAATAATATATCGAGCGCTCTCGTCCAGAGGAAGCTGTGAGAAAAAGCTGTGAAAGCACTTGTGTTTCTACAGCTTTTTCGTTCTTCAAAACATTGCTCATATTCAAATGCACTCATCTCCCCTTTCAGTGCAAAGTTTTAATTAATTTGTGAAACTTATGCAAAGAAATATCATGGGATAGTTGACACTTCAATTGCCTTATTTCTATGTGGTGGTACGAATTGTAATCTTTTTAATTAGTTTTCATCATTTTTTGTTTCTTTATAAAGCTGTTTGCGGTCGGTCTCTAATGCCACTGAATGCAATAAAAATATCTCCGCGGGGCTAATTTATTTTTCGGCAGAGCAAAGAGCATAACAGGCGGGAGTCCTAAAAGAGATATTTGCTATAACTGAATTTCACTTTGCATAAAAATGAATGTTTCATTGTTAGAATACTAGCAATTACTGTTCAAAAAAAAAGTAGTAGGTGTCTTTATTTATTTATTTATTTATTTCCAAGAGGGCACGGTAAGGAATCTTGTAATCTGATTGGTTTTTGGTTCTAAGCGAGGGCAAGAATCTCCTATCCCTGTCCACCAGCAACGGCAACAATTTCGTGAGTTTAATTTGGCAGCAAGGCGAACGAACCCTTGAACGTTCTGCTCTCCAAACTCGAGGAAGTTCCCCACCAACCGATGTTAATGTAAAAGGCAAAATAAGCAGTGAAATTGAAGGCCTTGAAGTTCTCAGAAAGGCGAATATTAATTCTCTTTATCAACAAACTGAAGTTATATTTTTACGGTCATGGTTTGTCGATCGTTGTTTGTGCATTCGCCGCCATTGCGGTTAACTGCAAGTCGCCGGTTTTCAGACTACAGTAAGTGCCATTGGCGATAGCGCAGTAATGAGAATTAAAACTGACAAATTTACTACATACATGCTTTTCTCTTTTATAAGGTTTGTTCAATATCCATTCTTATGTACGAAGTATGTTTTTCATTTAAAGCTTTTAAGGGATTTGAATGTTTGCAATATCCCTTGTCGATCGTTTTTTGTGCATTCACCGCCATTGCGGTTAACTGCAAGTCGCCGGTTTACAGAGTACAGTAAGTGCCACTGCCGATAGCACAGCCATGGGAATTAAAACTAACAGATTTACTACATACATGCTTTTCTTTTTTCATAAGGTTTGTTCAATATCCATTCTTGTGTACAAAGCCTTTTTTCATTAAAAGTTTCCTGTCACCTGGGCCTTTTTGTCAATTTCGTCGGGGAGAGGAATTTTTATTTAGCAGTCGGATGTCCAAAAGGAGATATTTCCTATGATTGCATTTAGCTTTCCATAGAAAATCTTGTTGTCAGAATTCTAACAATCAATATTCAAAGATAAACAAAAATATGTCACTGAAAGAACGACCCTTGAAAGCACATCAGCTGCTACTAATAGATACATTTATAATGTTAACTTTGCATTGTTTCCTTCCTCAGTGGGTTTTCAAATTTTCTCAGCATAGCTTTAATACTTGCTGAGAGTCCGAAGAGTTCAAGTTTCTTGACCTGTACATTTTTACGTTGTCATTATTTTATTTAGCTGTTGTTTCATTCCCTTTCATTTAATTATAACGAATAAGCACTTGTTATCTGATTGTCTTGCAAAACATTTTCTTAACTAAATCTCTGACCTCATTTCGAATATCACTCATTCGCCACAGGTACAGAAGAGGATTAAGTAAAGAAGATAAATATACAAGCATGGCTGTAACGGTCACAAGCCAAGAAGTGAATTCATTTATCGGCAAAACTAGCAATATCCCCAAAGTGAATGCTACGGGCAAATAAGAAATAGAAAAAACTACTAAAATATAAAGGATTGTTAAAACGGATTTCTTGTACTTCTGGATGTTGATCGCTGGTTGAGGAACGTTTTGAGACAATTCGTTTGCGTGAATTTGCTGTTGATGACGACAAATTATTCGAAAAACTTTGAAATAAGCTACTGATGTTGTTGTAAGACAAAGCAACAAAATTGACACGGAAATTAAAGCAAATGTAGAAGTAAAGGTGCCTTGAATTACATATACAAATGACAGTACTGGAGTTAACAACAGTACTGCAACTGCAAAACAGGCGCGGCGAACAGTGATCAACGATCGACGAGTCATGTGCAGCCATCGCTCAATGGACATGAGTGTCACTGTCAATATGGTAACATGAAATAAGTACGAGCCACAGACATCGACAATAACTCTTGTTTTCAAATAAGAGGTCGGCCAGGTGTTTGCATCAAGTAAGTTCATCTGAGGTTCTGTTAGGTAGATCAACCCATTTGCAACAGAAATGGGCATCCCTATGAGTCCGCTGCAAAAGTCAGTTAAAGCTAATCCAGTGAGGAAAATGTAAGAAGGTGTTCTCAGCAACGGGTTCCTCCAAATTGCCGCCAAAACCAAAGCATTTAGTGTCACTGCTACAGGCGAGAAAAGGGCAAGAACAACTGAAGATGCAATAGTTTCTCGATGAAGGGCAGTGTTATTGTTGAACGGAAGTCGTGTAGTTGAATTCGTTCCGTTATGGCACATGGCAATCACTCTTTACCCTGCAAAATTTGTGCCATAATAAATATTCAAATAGTATTACATCTGTAACTTAAGGTTATGCTTTTCAGATAATTTCTTTTGTGTGTACGAAGCATAAAGCTTTTAAGGGAATTGATAGTCTGCAACAATTCCTTCCGGAGGTGTACAACAAAAACTTTTATTAGTTAAATCCATATGATTTCTTCTTTTTTTAATTAATATAACTGTTTTTTAAAAGGGCAATGATGGGTTTTCATTTTTCCCAACTGCGCCTAAATCCCCCTGATGGGTCTTTTTGCCAATTTCGTCGGTGACGGCAATTTGCATAGCAGTAGGGTGCTCAAAAAGAGATATTATCTGTAATTGCATTTACCTTTGCAGATCAAAGTTTTCATCATTTTTTGTTTGCTTATAAAGTTGTTTCCGATCGGGCTTTAAGGCCACTGAAAGCAAGAATTATATCTCCGCTGGGGTAATTTATTTTTCGGCAGAGCAAAGTGCAGATAGAACTGCAGCTGGGAGTCTTAAAAGAGATATTCGCTACAACTGAATTTTATTTTGCATAAAAATGAATGTGTCATTGTTAGAATACTGGCAATTACCGTTCAGAAGAAAGTAATAAATATATTTGTTTTTTTTTTGTCCAAAAGGGCATTGTAAGGAATCCTGCAATCTGATTGGATCTTGGTTCTTAACGTGGGCAAGAATCTCCTATCGCTGTTCACGGCCAACGGAAACGCTTTCGTGGGCTTAATTTGGTAGCAAGACGAACGAACCCTTGAAACTTTTGTTCTCCAATATTGAGGTTGTTGTTCACCAACCGTTGTAAAAGTAAAAGGCAAAATAAGTAGTGGAATTAAAGGTCTTGAAGTTCTCCAAAAGGCGAATATTTATAATCTTTATTAAAAAACTCAGGTCATAGTTTTATGGGCACCGTTTGTCGATCGTTGTTTGTGCATTGACACAGGCTGATTTTCACGCCATTGCTGTTAACTGCAAGGCGCCGGTTTACCGACTACTGTTAGTGTCACTAATGATAACGCAGCCATGGGAATTAAAACTGACACATTTACTACATACATGCTTTTCTCTTTTCATAAGGTTTGTTCAATATCCATTCTCGTGTACAAAGCATGTTTTTCATTGAAAGCTTTGAAGGGATTTGAATGTTTGCAATATCCCTGTCGCTGGGCCATTTTTGTCAATTTCGTCGGGGAGGGGAATTTACTTAGCAGTCGGACGTCCAAAAGGAAATATTTCCTATAATTGCATTTAGCTTTCCAAAACAAAAACCTTATTGTCAAAATTGTAGCAATCAACACCCAAAGATAAACAAAGATAATTATATTACTGAAAGAACGACTTTTATAGAGGATAATACATGGTTTCGCGGAGATATGAAATTTATCTTCGAGTGTTCAAATCGATAGCTCACGAGTGAGCGCAGCGAACGAGTGAGATATCGGATTTGAACACGAGAAGATAAATTTCATATCTCCAAGAAATCATGTATTATTCTTTTTATTATATAAACCTACTAATTACGATGTTTCTGACGATTTTCCGAAGATTTCCGACCATTTCCGAAGATTTCCGAAAATTTTCAAAATGTTGTCTGAAGGTTGTACGAATGTTTCCGAACATTTTCCGAGAATTTCCGAAGTTTTCCGAAGATTACCGAAGATTGCCGAGGAAGATCCGAAGATTTTTCGACTTAATATCGATTTACTTTGGCTCATTCAGCATTGGAACATGGCAAACTCTGCAAGCTGATTGGTCAAAAATGATATCACACATGTGTGGATATCATTTTTATCCACACATGTGTGATACCATTTTTCTCGATTTGCTACCACTCGCTATACCACTGCAGTTTATATAATAAAAAAGCATATCAGCTGCTACTAAGATACATTAATTGCGTGCATTGTTTTTTGCGGTGTTTTCCAATTTTCACAGCCTAGCTTTAACACTGAACTTACTGAGTGTCCGAAAAGTTTAATGTTCTCTAACTGCATTTTGTTACATAGTCATTATTTTATTTTCCAATTTTTGCATTGGTTATTACATTCTTAAGACACGGCAAAGTATCTTGAGGAAGATTATTTTAAAAAACACAGCTCTTGTTTCAATTTTTTTTTTCGTTTAATTGTCCGAAGAGTTCAATTGGCTATAATTATATTTTCTGTTTGCGTGGTTAAGTTTTTATTTGTCAGAATTCTAGTTATTACTTTCGAAAGATAAGCAAAACTTAAGAAATTGAGAAATAATTTTTAAGCAGTAGGGCTGTTGTTTCATTCATTCTCGTTTAATTTCAAGAAAAAGAAACATTTTCGTTGAAGGAAGCGGGCATCTCGCTTTCAATGATTTCGTATCTTTTTATTATTACATTGTTTGTTTCCGTTTTTGAATTAAACGCTTCGATATGTTCGGTGAAAATTATGTTAGATATTTTTTTTAGATAAAGAACAATTTAAGGCGAAGTAAAAAAAAAAATTAAATGAAATCGTATTATCTTGCCAAATGTTTACGTGTGAGTGCGAGCTAGTTCAAAGAAAACTGTTTGGCCGAAGACAACATGGACGTGAAAATGTTGCCTTTAACAACGTTTGGGGTTTGTCCATGTTTCGTGAGGATATGGAGAGCAAGGCATGATTTCGTTAGTTATTAGTTCGAGCCATTTATCAGCTATGTGTTTCAAGAACATTTACCAGGGGGATTCTGAAATTGAAAAGGAACGGATGCTCGACTGAAGGTTTGGATGAAACACCGCTGAAAGGGGAGAAAATTGAGCGTGGCTGCGGCTTTAATGAAACCTAAAATATACCATGCTAAGACAGCCATCTTTCACCTATGAAGAAATTTATGACGATTCCATAGGAAAAACACTTAAAGCAAGTGACATACTCGGAAAAAGTGTTTATCTTGAAGATTACATTTTACGCTTGATTGATCTAACCGCTAACATAGTATGACGCGTCTTATTTTCCTTTCTTTCTCAACAGAAGATACCTAGATCCGAGCACAAAACTGGGCGTGGCAAAAGCTTTAATGAGCCATAAAATATGTCATTGTACACAACCTTTTTAATGTACGAAGAATATTGTGAATATTTCATGCATATTTAATTTAACCGCTTATATAGCGCTTTAGAAAAAAAAAAGCGATATTGAGACATTTCTACGAGAAAATGTCATTATTATCAAATGTAAACTGAAAGAGTGCACACAACTAAGTGTTAAGTTCTGCAGGAAAGAAGGCTGATCGCGTCTTTAAAGTTGGTCTCGTTTTCTTTATCAAAAGAATATCGTAAATAAGGCGGTCAAAATTCCCGCGGTATTTCCTTAAGGTGGTAAACTATTTTATTTTTATTTTTAATATATATTTCATTTGTTTCTCGAAGAAACTAGCTTGTCTTAGCTATATTAAATTCGAGGATAAATAAAGTTTTATGTATGTATGTATGTATGTATGTATGTATGTATGTATGTATGTATGTATGTATGTATGTATGTATGTATGTATGTATGTATGTATGTATGTATGTATGTATGTATGTATGTATGTATGTATGTATGTAAACTGCTCTAAAGAGGTGATATCGAACATCGCCACCACTTTGGTATTGCAGCTTTCCCTCGGGACTGCTTCTTTTCGCTAGAAAATAACTTGCATTGCTTGCAGGCTTTCTCGTGAAATATTTCAAATTCCATTAGCCGTCGTACAGTATTCTCTGTTTTAATATAACTTTTAAATCGAACAACATAAATCAAGGTGGCAGGCAATGAAGATATGCATTCGCCATTGCAGTCGACACTAAAATAAATCGAACTTTAATGGTTAATGAGATTATAGAGACTGACTTAAAAGATAAAATCAGTAATTCTTCCGTATAAACCTTTGTATAATTAACACGTTGTTACGTCAACTAAATTCAAGGAAATTCTTACCTGTCGAGTTGGTTCCACCACTGGTTTTGCTTTGAAAGCCAGCATAAATACATCGTCATAAGCGGTCGTGTGTACAACAGTAAACCCTGAACAAAAAAGTGCAAAGAAATGGCGGTAGGTAGGATAATCAGTCGCGTTTGAGGCCTGCAATGCATGTACTTTTAGATCAAAATATTTACTGGTGGCATACAGTAGGGTATTCAACAGCAAGCCGTACCTTTTCAAGCTTCATAATGATGAAGAATTATGGCTCCGAGCGAGAACATACAACGAAATATTCTTTAAATTTTGTCCAGAAGCAAAACTGTAAAAACCTCACAAATGAGATTCGCAGAACAGAAATGTTGCAGGTATTCTTCGCCGTTTTATTTACAGCCTTTGTAACCACACCTGTTAGCCCCAGGCTCCCTCAGTACCGAGCTAAAGCACGCGCATTATTATTTTCTCTGGGCAGTGGTGGGGGGAGGTGGGTGGCGGGGTTCATCCATTTTAATAAAATTATTGATTTGAGGCTTTTAAGACCTTTTCGCTCTAAATAGACAGATGTAAATCATATCCCACGAAATTTTCCCTTGTATCCGGATAAATAATCCGGTTTGATAACATTCTGACTGCCATGTGAGGCATACTTATTTCTATATGTTACATTTCTATCACATAACACAAAACTTTTCAGTGTTTATTACAGATAGAAAACTGTTCAGCCATTACAAGTTATCAAAGTTTCCTGACGAATAATTGCTCTGACCAACTGTCTTACTTAATTCCGAATGTCTTTTATTCGGCACTGAAAAGTAAAAGGGTCGCCCAATACCTCTTGGAATGAGTTACTTCATTGGTTCTTGAAATAATAGATAACAAGTCATAAGAATGCACCTAGCCCTGAGTAACAAAAGAGGCAGTGTTTAGAGCAAGTGAATGAAAATAGTGGTTCCAGATAGGTAGTGTCTACTAGAGTAAGAGGGTATACGATGAAGACAATAACACTGACAATAAGTGAATAAGTGTCATTGAAACGATGACAAATGGACCAGTGAATTCATTTATTGGAAAAACTTGCAATAACTCCGAAGTCTTCTTGCTATATAAATCAGTGGTACCATTTATCAGAAAAAGTTCTTTTAGATAAGTGGTAGAAGGCATGGAAGGGAGTAGAATGGTACGTTCTTCATATTGTGTCGAAAAAGTAACCTGTGGTGATATTTTTAATTAACCAGTTTCTTGGATTAGGTATTTACTGAATAAGGTAAACGAATCAACAATTGTAACAAAAAATTTGATTTAAGATTTTGTTTGGACAGAAATCCAATTCATATTGCTTTCACAAATTTAATGAGATGAACATAGCTGAACTGACAGTATTGTAGTCTTTAATTTGCGACAGAATTGTTTTGAAAGTGCTCTCAAAACCAAAAATAAAACCGATCAATCACACAATCGTTTTATCTGTACTTTGCAAACTTGTTTTACTATAATTGTTTGATAATAAATTTTACCTTAGGGGATTTTCTAATTAGTTTACGTTAAGAGTAACGTTCTAGGAGGTATGTAGCTCGTGATCGAGGGACGCCAAAATTTTTTATATATTATTTAATTAAACTTGAAATATGCCTGCTAGTTATCGATATTGTCATTTTCTACAATGTCGTTTTGTAAGGGAGTTAATCAAACTTAGATTTCATACACTACGAACGATCAAATTAAGAAAGCCATGTCATTATACTTTCCATTGATACATAGAATACTTTCAAAAATCTCTGAATAACAACTTTCTGAGGTAGAAAAGCATAATATAAGCAGCTATAAACCAAAAATTAACAAAGATGGCAACAACTAAGGAAAAAAAGGACGCACTATGATCGACAAATTGAAACAAGTGGCTTAAACTTTCAAGCAGCGTCAATCGTAACGTTCCCCCTTAAAAACCACCACTAGATCGACATTGATATTTACTCAACATGAATGGTTTTTGTAAGACGAGGAAAATGGACTTTGCAGGGTAGATGTTCTGAGACTAGTAACAATTTTCTTTAACAAGAAAAATAAAAATACAAATAGACATTCAAATAGCGACACGTAAACAATCTACCTTATTGCCTAATGAAGGCTAGCAGTATTGCAGCCGAAACGTCGCGATCAACAACTCAAAGCGATTCCATCGTTAGACAAACGATTAAAAGTTCATCTTTCCTGTCTTACACCACGATGAAGAACAAACACATCTTTAATAAATATAATGTATGCTAATCGGAGACTCACATTACCTAAAACAGAACTTGGCTGTCGCAATCAGTTGGAGTGAAATCTTAAATTGAGATAAAGGTTTTTTTTACGGTTTTTGTTTTAAGCTGAAAACGAAATAAGAATATTGTTACAATATTGGCAGTTATGGCGCCTGGTTGTTTTTACAGAATATTTGTTTAAGCAGTTTTGTCACTTCATCTCGAATATCTTTCAATCTCCACAAGACGACAGAGGATTAATCGATGAAGACAGAAACATCAACAATATAGATATATCAAAAGCAAATGCTTTAAGCAAAGATTTCCAACAACAAAAACTGACAAAGTTAGCGGTATAAAAATGGGCAGGTAGCCAATATAGAAAACGCACAGAATATAAAGAATCGTATAAACAGATTTCCTGTACTTCAAAAAGTTGATGGCTGGTTGAGCAGTATTTTGAAATGATATGCTGGCCTGAATCTGCAGCTGATGTCGACGAATCATTCGAAAAACTTTGAAGTAGGCTACTGAAGTGACAATTACGCAAAACATGACAAGTGAAGAAATTTGTATTCCACGGAGAAATATAGCTGACGGTAGCATCAGGATTAACAATACTGCAACTATAAAACTGACGCGACGCACAGTAAGCAAGGATCGACGACTCATGATCAGCCATCGCTCAATGGACATAAGTGTTATTAGTGATACAGTAGATTGACAAAAGTATGCGATACACCTATCGCTGATATTTTTGGTTATCCAGTAAGACGTTGGTAGTTTAGTTCAGTGAGTTGAATTGAGCTGAGAGTTTTTCAGGTTAATCACTTCCTTTACAATCCAAAATGGCTGAGAGATGAGTCCAGTGCCGAAGTCAGTGAATGCCAATCCAGCTAGCACAATATAGGAAGTTGTTCTGAGAGTCAAGTTCCTCCAAATTGCCGTCAAAACCAAAGCATTTTTTACCACTGCCACTGGCGATAACACAGCGGCTGCGATGGCAATTACAGCTAACACATAAACTTGATATATACATGCTTCATTGTCGTCAAAGTTAAGAGGTGGGAGATAACGTAAAGTTGTGTTGTTAGGCATGAGAACTTCGCTATGACGGATGCGAATTAGGATTTTCTCTGATAATTTTCTTAAAAAGAGCTCTTCTAGAAAAGCGGGTAAATTTTTGTAAAAAAGAGACTGTTATTACGAATTTCTCTAAGGGAACTCCTCTACATACGAGAAATGGAAATAATCGATAACGGAGTCTATTTTGTGATGTTTTTATATTAACCGGAACTCTCGGCTTACGGTGATTGGATATCTGTACTAAGTAAAATAAAATTAATTAACCAAAACCCATGGGCTTATTGTCTACAATCATATTCAAAGCAGTGCTTGTGAAGAGTTTTATCCAGATTGTCTTTCAAAGTTTAATGAAGTAAAGAAGACATTGACTTACAGTATTCTGCCTTTTATATTTCAATAAACTGAAAATGTAAACAATTAAAACTTGATTTAAACCCAGCATTCGCACACTATTTTGATTTACGAATTGAAAACTTATGGTATTATTTCTTATTCAACGAGATATTTCCAATGGCTGGCAGGTTTTGATTAAAAACATCGAGGCTTATAACGAACCTTTGATAAGTACTCAACTGTACGAATAATCTAAGGCATCCTGTTGTCTTAAATAAATTACTTTCAAGAAAGTAAATATAATTTTTAACCGCCTGCTAGATTTAATAATGACAATTCTAGAATTATCAATCAATCCCAAAAGGTTAATCAATCTAAGCTTATAAATTGCGACCGGCCAAATTTGATGGTGATTGAAATCTAGCCAAGAAGGTTTTTGATGTTGAAGAAGGTGGAATAAAGGAACAAAATTTTTTTTTTGAAAAAAAAAATCATGCCTTTTTATTAGCCAATTCCTCTGCGTCGTGCGGCGGATAGCGTTTAATAGAAGCCTGGCTATATTTCAGGAAATAGACAATCAACGAAATAGAAAGACATCTATGAAGGAATGAAGGAATAAATATTTGATTAAAATTGATTAAAATAAGCCGTTGAATCTTTCTTTTGGCCGCTGCGTAGGGTAGATAAACAGAATTCAATAAAAAGTTACATTTTCATAAAAACTCTAGATACAATTCTTTTTAGGGCTTCGTAACATTTCATAAAAGTTAAAATAAACTTAAACAGAAAAATCAATTTCTTCATGGCACAGGATATAACAGAAATGATCTCCATGTTACTCTTTTTTCATGTAGGGAAGGAATTAGTACCGATCTGTTTTTCACAAGATATATTGCATGTTTCTTTTTTTCCTAAAAAAAAAAGATTAGCACCGTTGACAAAGTCTAGGCAATCCAGTCCTTTCCAGCAGTTGAAAAGCGTTAAGAACGGCCTGTAATCTAAGTAAATATTGCAGTAGTCCTTGGCAGAGGTAAACATAAGTGATAAACCGAAAGTGCAAGGACACTAGAACTCTTTATCACGCAAGGTTCGGAATTCGTAACGGAGTCAACGTATATTTTATTTCAGTTGTGCTCTTTTTTGAGACGAGGCACGATGAACAACCACACCTTCTTTAAGAGCGAGTCCGCGAGTGAGTACTCATCTCACCCTAAAATCTTTGTCAATTCCGTACTTAACGCAGTTTTGATGTCCATATCCATTATTGGCAACTCGCTAGTGATATTAGCAATATTGAAGACTCCGGTACTTCGTTCACCGTCCATAACCTTGCTCTGCAGTTTAGCTGTATCTGACCTCCTTGTTAAACTTGTGGCGCAACCACTTTACATTGCTAAAGAACTGAAAGAAGATGTTTTCCTGTTTCAAATTTGTTATTTTATTACTTTTAGTTCTTGTGGAGTGTCCCTTTGCACGATAACGGTCGTAAGCTTGGACAGATTTGCGGCCCTTCACTACCATATGAGATATGTTACCATGGTGACTAAAACTCGGGTTGTCTACACATTAGTAGCAGTATGGCTTGCAATTTTTCTTGGGTTCAGTATATCCCTTTGGAGTATTTATTTGTTATCTGTCTGTGGGTATCTTAATTTTGTTAAATCCACATTTTTCGAATTGTTAAACGTCATCAAATACAGATACACGCTCAACAACAAGCAGTTCAAAGTTCAAAGGCTACTAATAACTTAAACATAATGCGATTGAAGAAGAGGCCAATGAACACGTTCGTATTTTACGTGTTTTTGATTTTATTCTATTTTCCAATATTAATTTTATTGACGCTTGGTGAATTCTGAAGTACAGACTTAACAATGGAATTGCCCATTACCGTTACAGTAGTATTTATGAAGTCGTCAATCAATCCAATTTTGTATTGTTGGCGTCTAAGCGAGCTACGAACAGCACTTGTAAAGACAGCAAGAAATATGTTCTGTACTCGACAAGAATAGAAAACTATATATATCTGTGTCATATAAGTTTTTAGCTTAAAAGCTGGTAAAGAATTTTAGCCTGGCCAACTTTCTGTAAAAAAAGATCCTCTGTATAAGATAGAGTAGATATTTTATGTTGTCTTTTCAAGTTTAATGAAACGAAGATACCAGGTTCTTTGATTAGGCATTTTAATGAATAAGGTAAAGGAATAAAAAATTGTAACATAAAGATTTTGATTACAGATCTTGTTTGGAAAGAAATCCAATTCCTTTTGTCTTCACAACTTTAATGAAATGAACATAGTTGAACTGACAGTATTGTAGTCTTGGATTATACCCTTTTTAAATTTAATTTGCGACAGAAATGTTTGGAAAGTACTCTCGTACTTAACCGGTCAATCACACAAACGTTTTATGTACACTTTGCAAACTTGTTTTACTATAATTGTTTGATAATAAATTTTACATTAGGGGATTTTTTAATTAGTTTACATTAAGAGTAACGCTGTGGGAGGCCTGTCGCTCGAACTCGAGGGACGCCAACATTTTTTATATATTACTTAATTAATCTCGAAATCTCCCTGCTAGTTATGATATTCTCAATTATTACATCTTCGTTTTCTAAGGACATTAATCAAACTTAGATTTCATATACTACGACAGATCAAATTAAAGAAGCTATGATATTTTTAATTCCATTGATGAAAAGAGTACATTCAAAAATTTCTAAATAATAAATAAGACGCACTATGAGCAACAAAGTTGAAAAAAACTGGCCAATACTTTCAAGCAGCTTATCGTGAATAGTTTTGTACGACAAGGAAAATGGACTAAAAAGAAAACCGTTTGACTAGAAGATGACCATTTTCACTGACGGCTTTATTGCCCATTACTTTGTAAGGTAGATGTTTTGAGACTAAGAAAACCATTTTTAACAAGAAATAATCAGACAAAAATATTATCCTTGACTTTATGTGAGGCAAACCAATTTGCCACTAAAACAGCTAGAGAACCGAGTTTTGATTTCAATCAAAATTCGTTTTAGAGCTTTTTCATCGTATCCAGAAAAAATGTTGTAAGATGCATCCTACTATGAAATAAAACAAAATGAAAACTTAAAATGCTCTTTCCCTACAACGCTGTTAAATTCCTCCTAGCCTTTTTTATAATCCTTTATTACAAGGCTGTAAAAAAGTGAGTCTACAGCTACCGACAATAAATACGGTATGCATCTGAGGCTCAAACTACCTAAATAAAACGAAACATGGCTGTACCATTCATTTAAAGTGAAATCTGTGATTAAAATAAAGGTGATATTCAGCTTTTCGTTGCGAGTTGAAAACAAAAGTAAGGATAACGTTACAATATTGGCAGTTATGGTGCCTGATTGTTTTTACAGAATATTTGTTTAAGCAGTTTTGTCACTTCATCTCGAATATCTTTCATTCTCCACAAGACGATCAGAGGATTAATCGATGAAGACAGAAACATCAACAATATAGATATATCAAAAAGCAAATGTTTAAAGTAAAGGTTTTCCAAAACTAATAACAAAGATAAAGTTATTGTTATAATAATGGGCAGGTAGCCAATATAGAAAACGCACAGAATATAAAGAATCGTATAAACAGATTTCTTGTACTTCACAAAGTTGGTGGCTGGTTGAGCAGCATTTTGAAATGACATGCTGGCCTGAATTTGCTGTTGATGTCGGCGAATTATTCGAAAAACTTTAAAGTAGGCCGCTGAAGTGACAATAACGCAAAACATCACAAGTGAAAAAATTTGTAATCCATGGAAAAATATAACTGACGGTAGCATCAGAAGTAGCAATACTGCAACTATAAAACTGACGCGACGCACAGTAAGCAAGGATCGACGACTCATCAGCAGCCATCTCTCAATGGACATAAGTGTTATAAGTGATACAGTAGATTGAGAAAAGTATGCGATACACTTATCGCTGATAGCGTTTGTTATCCAATAAGAGGTTGGTAGTTTAGTTGAATTGAACTGAGAATTTTCCAGCTTAATCACTTCCTTTACAATCCAAAATGGCTGAGAGATGAGTCCAGTGGCGAAGTCAGTGAATGCCAATCCAGCTAGCAGAATATAGGAAGTCGTTCTGAGAGACAGGTTCCTCCAAATTGCCGCCAAAACCAAAGTATTTGTTACCACTGCCACGGGAGATAACAGAGCGGCTGTGATGGCAATTAGAACTGACACATAAACTTGATGTATAGTAAAGTTGCCGTAGTTTGCTTCATTGTCAAAGTTAAGAGGTGGGAGATAACGTAAAGTTGTGTTGTTAGGCATGAGAACTTCGCTACGACGGATGGGAATTAGGATTTTCTCTGGTAATTTCCTTAAAGAGAGCTCTTCTAGAAAAGCGGGTAATTATTTGTTTAAAATAAGACTGTTACCACAAATTTCTCTAAGGGAACTCCTCTACATACGAGAAATGGAAATAATCTATAACGGAGTCTATTTTGTGATGTTTTTATATTAACCGGAACTCTCGGCTTACGGTGATTGGATATCTGTACTTAGTAAATAAAATTAATAAACCAAAACCCATGGGCTTATTGTCTACCATCATATTCAAAGCAGTGCTTGTGAAGAGTTTTATCCAGATTGTCTTTCAAAGTTTAATGAAGTAAGGAAAACATTGAACTACAGTATTATGCCTTTTGTATTTCAATAAACTGAAAATGTAAACAATTAAAACTTAATTTTAACCTAGCAGTCGCATACCATTTTGACATACGAATTGAAAGCTTATGAAATTATTTACTATTCAACGAGATACTGCCAATGGCTGGCAGTTTTTAATTAAAAACATCGAGGCTTTATAACGAACCTTTGATAAGTACTCAACTGTACGTGCGAATAATCTAAGAAATCCTGTTGTCTTAAATAAATTACTTTCCAGAAAGTAAATATAATATTTCACCGCCTGCTAGATTTTATGATGACAATTAAAGAATTATCGATAAATCCCAAAAGGTTAATCAATCTAATAGCTTAAGATTGAAATCTAGCCAAGAAGATTTTTGATGAAATATTTTATTAAATTATGCCTTTTATTCGGCTATTCCTCTTCGTCGTACGTGGGGCAGAATGATAGAGTTCAATAGAAGCCGAGCTATATTTCATGAAATTGACAATCAACAAAAAAGAAAGACATCTATTTTTACAGAAAGAATATCTGAAAATTCCAAAAAGTTAATAACCTTAGCTTATATAAACTACAATCAAATTTGACTGTGACTAAAATATAACCAAGAAGGTTCTTGAAGATGGAGAAGATGGAATGAAAAAATAAATATTTGATTAAAATATACCTTTTGAAGAAGGTTCTTGAAGATGGAGAAGATGGAATGAAAAAATAAATATTTGATTAAAATATACCTTTTGAATCTTTTTTGGCTGCGCGTAGGGTAAATAAACAGACTCCAACAGAACGCTAATTTTTCACAAAAAACTCTAAATGTACAATTTCTTTAGGACTTCGTAAAATTTTATAAAAGTTAAAGTGAACTTAAACAGAAAATCAATTTCTTCATGACACAGGATATAAGAGGTGTGCGAATGTTTTGACTAAATCTTCATGTTATTTTTTCTCATGTTGGGGAGTAATTAATACCGATCTGTTTTTCACAAGTTATATTGCGTTTTTTCGTTTTCTCATAAAAAAAAAAAGTATTAGCACCGTTGACAAAGTCTAGGCAATCCAGTCCTTTGCAGTTGTTAAAACGCGTTAAGAACGATCCGTAATCTAAGTAAATATTGTAGTCGTCCTTGGCAGAGGTAAACATAAGTGATAAACCTAAAGTGCGCAAGGTACTGAATTCGTAACAGAGTCAACGTATTTTTTTATTTCAGTTGTGCTCTTTCAGTTGAGACGAAGCACGATGAACAACCACACCTTCTTCAAGAACGAATCAACGAGTGAGCACTCATCTCACACTAAAATCTTTGTCGTCATAAATTGTGTACTTAACGCGGTTTTGAGGTCCATATCCATGATTGGTAACTCGCTAGTGATATAAGCAACCATAACCTTGCTCTGCAGTCTAGCTGTATCAGACTTTCTTGTTGGACTTGTGATACAACCACTTTACATTGCTAAAGAACTGATAGATACAGACATCAAATACAGATACACGCTCAACAACAAGCAGTGCAAAGTTCAGAGGCTACTAATAACTTAAACATAATGCGATTGAAAAAAAGGACAATGAACACGTTCGTATTTAACGTGTTTTTGATTTTATGTTATTTTCCAATGTTAATGTTATTGATGCTTAGTGGGACTAAAGAGATAAACGTGACAAGAAAATGTACCTTTTCCGTTACTGTAGTATTTAGTGAACTCGTCAATCCAATTTTGTATTGTTGGCGTCCAAGCGAGCTACGCAATTATATAGGCTGCAAGAAATATGTTCTGTACACGACAAGAATAGAAAACCAAAGATATTTGTATCATAAAAGTTGTTAGTTTAAAAACTGGTGAAAAGTTTGAGCCGGACCAACTTTCTGTAAAAAAGTTCCTCTGTACAAGATTAAGAGGTTTTGGAAAGGACTAGATATTTTATGTTGTCTTTCCAACTTTAATGAAGCAAAGAAACCACCGAGCTACAGTATTGTTCTTTTTCTCATAACTTAAACCTACTGAACAGTAGTGGCTAGCAAGTACACGCTTTTCATTGATGGCTTGCAAGCTTGTGAGGTTATCAATAAGCAACACGCCAAAAACTTCCAGGTTTAATTACAAACCTTGGATAAGACCTAATCTTTGCGAATCTGAAGCATCCTATTGAATTAGACAAATTACCTTTCTAAAAGTAAATATAATTTTAAGCCGCCTGCTAGATCAAATGGTGACAATTGAGAATATCTGCAAATTCATAAAGTTAATAATCTCAGCTTATATAAACTACGATCAAATTTGACTGTGATTGACATCCAAACTAGAAGGATTTTGATGACGGAGATGGAATAAAGGAACAAAAATATTTGATTGAATCATGTCTTTTTATTGGCCAATTTCCCAGCGTCGTGTGGCAGAAAGATAAAGTTCAATAGAAGCCGGGTTATATTTCATCAAATAGGCAATCAACAAAAGAACACATCTATTTTTAAAGTTTTTCTGTTACTGCACTGGACTTGATGACTAACCGGTAGGGTTCTAAATTAATTTTTATATTTTGTCTGCAACATTTTGTCTAGCTATCTTTGTAGATTTGGCTATTCATGATCAGTGACTAACCAAAATATAAGACTTTTGTCAACACTGACAATTGAACTTGCTGATGTATGCAGCTGCTTCAACTCGCCATGTCAACAATTAAGTCCGGATTTTGATTGGCCAAGTCAAAGGTGTCAAAAAATGTCAAAAACAGCACTGTCAATATTAATATTGCGAGAAAGCTTAAAATTTCGTTCTCGAAACTTTGTCTTTAGAGCTTATCGTTCTTAATAACATGCTCTAGTAATTTTTGAAGGTTTTTAAATTTTTTTTGCCCATATTGGGGCAAAAGAACGCGCAAAATATGCCGGTATGCTATTACACTCTTGACTGTAGAACAGGGCAAAAAAAAAAACGGACTGAAAGTGGAGCGACAAAATGGGCAAACCAAACTTTATTTTATTAGTGGAATAATAAATCCCTTATTCGATGGTTTAACAAATAATACGAGGGCACATTTTGCTCATTGCAAAATGCGTCATTGCGTATTATATGTTAAACCATCAAATAAGGTGGGTGTATTTTTTGACAAACTCAAGTTATAGTTTTATGGCCACAGTTTGTTAATCGTAGAGGGTCTCAATGGGGTGGTGACTTTTAGGGTTAACGGCTAATATTTTGGCGGTTAATTTTGTTCCTTTACGGTTAACAGACGTGATAAAAATTAATTTCCATTGTTTTAAAAGATTAAAAATTAATTTTTATTGTTTGAAGTCTTACGACCATTCTGGGATAAAAAAGTAGATTTTATAATTATTGTAGATAAAGTAAACTGCTGTAATAAACTCCATCTTCCATTTCTATACTGCGGTAGAAAAATTTACATCTACATAAGAAAATTATAAATTACTGTAAAAGCAAGGAGCACCGATTCTATACAAGTACACGTGTAACCCGTGTCATAAGTATGCTTGCTTGTATGTGTTAAAGCGTATACCGTATATACTTATTATAGCCTTTAACAGAACCATAGCAACTAAGTCAGTTCATACGCACATTAAACTGAAAAAGGGCTATCAAAACGTCGTGCAAAAGAGACATTTGCCAGGCCCTTCTCAACTACAGATCTAGAGCGGTTGCTAAGGGATTGCTAAAGAAAGATGGTTTTTGGTGGCAAGTCATTTTGGAGCCTTTGGTAATGCTTAATTGTGAATTTACTTCTGTTTCGGTGCGGGAAAGGGGGAGGGGGAGAAGGACAATACTTTGGTTGAAAAAAAAATGATATTGCGCGCGCGTAACTAATGCCAGTCCCAAACCATGAATTAGAATGTAAAATCCCTAATGGAGGAGAAAAGGCAGAGTTCCAAATTTTTTTAAAGAATTGGAGATAACATATATTATAACCTTCTTTATTATTTACAAGCATAAAATGGGACGATGCTGAAGAAGGTCTAAAAAAAAACGGGTGGATACCATGCATAACGTTTATTACGAGGGACCGACCAGTAAAAAAGTGATGGGGGGGGGGGGGGGGGGGAGGATTTTTAGCTTGCAATAACTTTTTGAGGGCCCATTGCCTGTGCAAGGATGTTTTTTATACTGCAGCACTCTTGAGACGTCCACTTTCGTGGTATTCTGTGGCCAGACATTTTTTACGGTTAACAATTTTTACGCCTGATGGTTAAAATTTTCCAATTTTTACGCCTAACGGCTAAGTTTTTGGCCGGTTTTACGGCTAACGGTTAACCCCATTGAGACCCTTATCGTAGTTTGTGCATTCACACTTGCTGGTGTTCACGCCATTGCGGTTAACTGCAAGTTGCCGGTTTACATACTTCAGTAAGTGTCACTGACGATAGCGCAGCCATGAGAATTAAAACTGACAGAGTTACTACATACATGCTTTTCTTTTTTCATAAGGTTTGTTCAATATCCATTCTAGTGTACAAAGCATGTTTTTCACTAAATGCTTTTAAGGGATTTGATGGTTTGCACCCTGTCACTGGGCCTTTTTTTCAATTTCGTCGGGGAGGGGAATTTACTTAGCAGTCGGACGTACAAAAGGAAATATTTCCTATAATTGCATTTAGCTTTTCATAGTAGCGGAGCTCCAGCGCGCGAAGCGCGCCAGCGGAGCACCATGGGTAAGAAAATTTGGTAAACCATCAAGCCCAAAAAATTTGGTAATCACGTGACCGTACGAGCGTCCGTCCGTCCGTCCGTCCCTCCGTACAGACTCTGGGGGAGGGGGAGGGGAGTCACAGGACAATTACCGCCTTGGTTACTGTTAAATCTTTGATATTGAACTTCCATGTCATGGTCAATTGACAGCTGTCAAAACAAGGTATCCGCTGACCAGTATCACATGACCATACCGCGGGCTCAGGCGTAGAGCTAATCGAGGTGACGTCTTTTTTGGAAGTTGACCGCTGACCAGGTAATGGTTTTCCATGAAAACTGTAAACTAGAGAAAGGGCCAACGGACAAAGCAAAGGACCCGGATCCTGGTGGATCTGATCAGCAAAATTTGGGATACAAAAAACTGAAAAACAGAAAGGCTCACCGTACGGTTGGATTGATTTATATATTTATATATATATATTTTTTTTTAGATATTTTATGGTTTTCCAGTTGATCGCGGGCTCAAGTACTCAGTTTTTTACTTAGCCTGATAATTTTATCATCGCGTAAATTCAGATTTAAATAAAGGGCAAGGTAAATAACCGACAAGCTCTGCTTTTAGGCTTGGCTAAATCTATTTTAGAAATAATTAGTTTAGTTTTTTCGCATGTTAAATGAATGATCTGGACATTTCATTTCAACTTAAACGAAGCAATTGTACGAAAAGGCGGGAAATCTTTGGTACGCTGTTGACCTTTAAAGCTGAATGAAAGACACGAAGAAAGCTGCTGGCAAACATCGATTTTCGTGAATATTTCTCGCTTTATTTACTCATCTACATCATGGAAACTTATGCCAAATGATTTAGGACAACCTCTTAACGGGAAGATCCGAAATAATTGCCGATTTGAACATGATATACTGGATAACAAGTCAAAAAGAGCGCGATGTGCAGGGTTCGACCTACGGCTGAGCAAGGCTGAATATCACTGAATTGAGCTCAAACAAAAGTGAATTCAGAGCCGATCAAGTTCATTGAAGTAAAGGATAAAAGACTGTTAAAGGCTACACCGATGGAAAGAGAGAAATTGATGTTCGGTGATAATTCATATAATGTATATGTCGGTTGTGTTGGACTAAGCTTGCAACGAACTTGCCGTGTTCGTCTCCGATATTATTGGGCTGGTTTGAAAGCTTATCCCTGCAGAATTTATAAGCCGTCTTCAATAATGAGGTAACAAACGTAAATGTATGCACTAAGCATAAGCCTAATTTTATATTGAGAGAATTATACTTCATTTATGAAGGAATTTGAAGTTGTGTCGGTTTTCAGATCTTCAGGATCTTCACGTAAATATTTATCAAGCCTGTTCATGTTTGTACATTTTACACATTTGTTTAGTAAATATTTTGTTTAGACTAATTATTTTCAGTTTTAGTTATTGGAGTTAACTGTGATGTTCATTATTGGATTTTGAAAACAAATTATTTAGCTTCACGGATCAAAATCGCGATTTCGGCTCGCTTGCATTTGTTTTGTTTCTCTTTATAATATCACTGCTTGTTAGTGAGTGTGTTGAATTTGCCGGTTTCGTTGCGAGTTACCTGCGCTAGGCTGAGTGGGTTCAGACTTAACCTACCGCATATTTACTTACCAGAAATGAAGAAAATTCATTCAGTTCTCTACACAAAATTCTCTTAGGTATTTAGCAACGCGTACGATAAAACAGAATTAGTAAATCATGCAACCAAACCGCAACGAAAAGAAGACAGTTCAAAACAGTCAAAACATCATTGTAAGCTTATTCTAAGTTAGCGTGCACCACTTTCCAAATCACAAACTGCCACAATTCTTACACAAACACTGCTTTAAAATGACCTAGATAACCGACACCATCAATTTGCAGTGTTTGTTTTGCCGCCGTGATTTTTTCAGTTTGCCGTGGCGTGAGTTCATTTAGTTTACTGTGTTTAGCAGCGAGTTCACTTTATTTTTCTGTACGTACTTTGTTTTTGCCTTGAGTTGATTTTCTTGCCCTAACAGTTTTGTAGTAATCAAAACAAGGTCAAGGTTCTTTTTACCTTGAATAACTCATAGAGATCTTAGAGGTGTATTACGAATTAGTGTACAGTAAACGTTGTAAAAAGTTTTACTAAGATTTGTTTTGCGCCTACGTACGTACGTGAGAAACCCAATAAAGTGCACTCGTCAATTTTAATTTTAGAACCTGTCACTAAAGGCAGGAAAATTCAGACGGGTTAATCACGAAATATATTGACGTCGCTTTCGTCAACAAAATCATGAGAGGTTTTTTGTACCTACATGGGCCACCGTATAAGCCTAGAAATATAGTGTGGTTTCTTATTTGGTAACACTGTAATTTACTCGAGCAAAAAATAAAAAATAAATGGGAGCTCCGCTTTTAGGCCTGCCTAAATCTATATATTAAACCGTATTATCAGAATCCTAACAATCAATAATCAAAGATAAACAAAGATGCATCAATGAAAGGACGACCTTTGAAAGCATATCAGCAGTTACTAAGATACGCGAATTGTTTGCATTGCTTGAGACTAAGAGAATCATCTTTAACAAGAATCAAAGGGGCCCTATGAGCCCACGACTGTGTTGTCTGCTTAGTTTATTGAATTGACCATGATAAGTTTGATCTTGCCTTCTTTGATTGTTGTTAATTTAAGCGTTGCATCAAATTTATTTTCAAATCGGCTGCATAATATTTCACCTTTGTCGCGCACAGTGCGACACTGATAATCTTCTGTCAGCTAGCGATTACATAAACTTAACTTTCAATTTTGCTTTGACGGTCACATGCAAACTTAAGACGATTCTGTTGATTTTCTATGGGGCAGAAACAACATACACCTGATCTTGCCTTCTTTGATTGTTGTACAGATTAAGCGTCGCATAAAATTTATTTTGAAATCGGCTGCCTTGACCTTTGTGGCGCACAGCGTGACACTGATAATCTTCTGTCAGCTAGCGATTACACAAACTTCGCTTTGACCGTCACATGCAAACTTAAGACAATTCTGTTGATTTTTCCATAGGGGCGAAACAACGTACACCTGATTTAAGATAAAATAAAAATAGAATATATTCACAATCGATTTTTCAAATTATCATCACATACCCATCAAAACAAAACCGTTAGCGCCTGAAGTACAGTGGTCTGTCATCGGTCTTAATAAACCGCAACGTGTAACTGAGAATAGCGTTACATGTAGGTCTGCCAACCATCTGTCAAAGAACATTTGTTTACAGCCGATTAACCCACCTGCGCCAAAACAATCGTAAAAATGATCAGAAAAAAATCATCTCTCTCAGGTATTCCTTGACGTTTTGTGAGGCGTACCAATTAGCCGCTAAGGGACGGACCATTATTTTTCTGGAGGGGGGGGGGGGGGGGGGGAATGAAAAATCTCTCTCTGCAAACTTTTTTTTTATCTATGCACCTCTGCAAACAATTTTTTTCTAACAACACCTTCCAGTAAACAATTTTTTTTCGATCTTTTTTAACCACGATCTGACACAAAAAGGAGGTTCGCTTTTGCTGTCATCAATCATTATCTATATTTCATGGTGGCGACTAATAAACACCTCTGAACTCATCTTTTTCGTTTTCTGAGACGTACACTACGAACATTGGCGGCAGTAAAAAGCCAAACCGTTGCTTGAATTTTAAATGTCCAGTCCTTGCATTTTTGAAAAGCGCAATAATTTAATCTATTTTTCGAAGAAGACTTCAGAAAAGCTATACCCAATTTATGTTAGACATGTAAGCTTCTAGTTATAGCTTGTTGTTTCTTTATAAAACACTTACCATTTTATTATTTTTTAAACACTGGGTACCGAATAAACGCCGGGTTTCCAAGGTGGAGTTGAAAGTAGACCCCTCAGGTATTTATTTGAGTAATAATAAGCTGTAGGTATATTTGATGGATACATGTTTGTCAAAAATAATTAATTTAACCCCCTTGCTTAATAACACCGGGCTCAAATAATCTGCAGGAGTCAAATAAATGCCGGGTCCACCAGGCGAATTTTAAAATTAATGCCCCGGGTGTTTAATTGAGAAAATACGGGTATATAGATATTTATGAAGTTTAATTCAATGAAATGTAAAATACTGTTCATATTTAATAGCTGCAATATAAAGTTACTGTTTTTAAGAAAAGGATCAGCTGTTTACTAATTTATTAGTTGAATTTATTGCCTACATGACCACTTTGAAATTCCAATTTGGTCAAATAAAATGTTGATTTTATTTGAGCCCTGTATACTGTCTGCAAACAACTACATACTTTTAGTCTTCATACTTTTAGTCTATATACATTTAGTCTCATACTTTCATTTTTGAAAGTTTGTTTTTCATTGATAGATTATTACAAGTTTCTCTGACTTCTATGCAAACTATTTTTTTTAATACATATGATGTTTGCAAACAATTTATTTTGTCTTTTTAGGCCCTGCAAACAATTTTTTTTCAATATTTTTCATCCCCCCCCCCTCTCCAGCAAAATAATGGTCCGTCCCTAAACTGCCAGAGCATTGAGTTTTGATTTCAATCCAAATATTTTTTACAGATTTTTCATCTTATCCAGTAAAAAGGTTCTAAGATGCATACTATAAAATAAAACACGAAGAAGACTTACAAGGCTCTTTCGCTACAACAACTGTTAAATCCCAGCTCCTAGCATTTTTGATAATTCTTTATAACAAGGCTGTATAAAAGAGAGTCTATAGCCGTGTCTGTTATGGCAAACAATAAATGGTATGAATGTTAATCTGAGACTCACACTACCTAACTTGAAACGGAAAATGGCTGCACCATTCAGTTGGAGTGAATCTGTAATTGAGATAAAGGTGATATTCGGCTTTTCGTTGTGAGTAGAAAACGAAATAAGGATAACGTTACAATATTGGCAGTTATGGTGCTTGGTTGTTTTTACAGAATATCTGTTTAAGCAGTTTAGTCACTTCATCTCGAATATCTTTCATTCTCCACAAGACGATCAGAGGATTCATCGATGAAGACAAAAATATCAACAATACAGATATATCAACAAGTAAGGTCACCAAGTGAAGGTTTACAGGAGCAAAAATGAGTAATAAACTCATCGTTATAATCAAGGGCACGTAGCCTAAATAGAAAGCACACAGAATATAAAGAATCGTATAAACAGACTTCTTGTACTTCACAAAGTTGATGGCTGGTTGAACAGCATTTTGAAATGACATACTGGCCTGAATTTGTTGCTGATGTCGACGAATTATTCGAAAAACTTTGAAGTAGGCCGCTGAAGTGACAAGAACGCAAAACATCGCAAGTGAAGAAATTTCTACTACACGGAGAAATATAGCTAACGGTAGCATCAGAAGTAGCAATACTGCAACTATAAAACTGATGCGACGCACAGTGAGCAAGGATCGCCGACTCATGAGCAGCCATCGCTCAATGGACATAAGTGTTATTAGTGATACAGTAGATTGAAAAAAGTATGCGATACACCTATCGCTGAGAGCTTCTGTCATCCAGTAAGACGTTGGTAGTTTAGTTTGGTGAGCTGAATTAAACTGAAAATTTTCCAACTTAATCAAATGCTTTACAATCCAAATTGGCTGAGAGATGAGTCCAGTACAGAAGTCAGTGAATGCCAATCCGGCTAGCAGAATATAGGAAGTTGTTCTGAGAGACAAGTTCCTCCAAATTGCAGCCAAAACCAGAGCATTTGCCACCACTGCCACGGGCGATAACACAGCGATGGCAATAAGAACTAACAGATGAACTACAGATATAGTGAAGTTGTCGTATTTTGCTTCACTGTTAAAATTATGAGGTGGAAGATAACGTGCAGTTGTGTTGTTAGTCATGGGGACTTCGCAATGATGTGAATTATGATTTTCTGTGGTAATTTTCACAAAGAAAGCTCTTCTGGATAAGCGAGCAATTTTTTGTAACTAAGGCTGTTACGATGATTTTCTCTAAGGGAGCTCCTTTGAGGAAGCGAAAAAATTGTCAATGTTGAGTCGATAGCAGAGTCTTATTTGCTTGATGTTTGAATACTAACTGGATCGGAACTCTCGGCTTACAATAATTGGATATCTGTACTAAGGGAAATCAATCAACTAAATACCGTGGCGTTTATTGTCATTAAAACTTTTCATTATTTTTACGCGGTTATGGGAGTTACAATCCTTAATTAGTTTTCGCCTTTATTTGTTTCCTTATAAGGCTGGTTTATATTAAGTATTATGGCCATTGAATGCAGATAACATTTCTCTTTAAAATAAAGCTTTTAAAAACATTAATGGTTTGCTTGTTTTCTATGCGGTGGTACGAATTTCAATCTTAATTATGAGTTTTCATCATTTTTTGTTTGCTTTTCAAGCTGTTTCCGATCGAGATTTATATTAAGGCCACTGAATGCAAGAAACGTATCTTCGCTGGGCTAATTCTTTTCAGCAGGAGGGTCCTAATAGGAATATTTGCTACAACTTAATTCTACTTTGCGTAAATATGAATGTTTCATTGCTAGGATACTAGCAATTTAGGTTCAGAAGAAAGTAACAAATATATATTTTCAAAGGGCACGGTAAGGAATCCTGTAATCTGATTGGTTAATTGCGGTTAATTGCAGGTTTTCAATATCGCTGTCGCTGGGCCCTTTTTGTCAATTTCGTCGGGGAGGAGCAGTCGGACCTCCAAAAGATATATTTCTTATAATTGCATTTGGAAAATCATATTATCAGAATTCTAGCAATCAATACTCAAAGATAAACAAAGATATATTACTGAAATAACGACCTTTGAAAGCACATCACCTGCTACCATTTGTTTACCGTACATTTAGAAAAGATGTGAGGTACGATTATTTTTCTCGGTTACCAAAGTGCGCTTTATAAAATAAATGGAAAGCGATTTACGTGTAAGTGCTACAGATTATTGTTAAAAAAATACCTGTTTAGAATAGCTTTTCATTAGATTTTATTTTACTGATATTTACTTACCTTAGTTTCATATTTCGTTTCTTGTTAAGTATCTCAATTTTTATATACTTTTTTAACTTTTTCGTAGATATAAGAGCACATATTGTAAGTCATTACAAAGCAGTTGGACGACCAAAGGGAGATAACTGCACTTTTTTTGCATAGAAAACCTCATTGGCAAAATTCTAGCAATCAACACTCAAAGAGAAGCAAAAATACATCTCTGAAAGAACGACCTTTGAAAGCACATCAGCTGCTACCATTTGTTTTCCGTACATTATAAAAAATGTAAGGTACGATTATTTTAATTTCTAGGTAACAGAGTGCACTTTTTAAAATAAATGGAAGGTCATTCATTCGTTTGTGCTGAAGATGATTGGCCCCTTTTTGATATGCTTATCATTTTTAATACATCTTCCATTAAGGTGAAAGAGTTTCAATACCTAAACTGTGTGCAATGCTTCTCTGCAGGGTTCTCCAATTTTCTCAGCGTAGTCTTAACAACCCACTGGGTGTCCGAAGAGTTCAATTTGATATACTTGTATTTGGTTTACAGTGTTAATTTTTGATTGTCAGATTTCTGGTTATTACGTTTGAAAGAGTATGCGTAAAAAGAATATTAAAAACAAACACAGCTGCTGTTTCATTCCTTCTATTTTAATTACAAGGAAAGGAAACTGACATTTGATTTAAGGTTACCGTGTGCTTTGGGGGTGTCTCGCGTCCAAACGGTATAGCGTAGTAAGGATAAATTGTAGATAACTAAGAAGCTATATCAAATTAAAGCTTACTGAGCAATAGTATTTCGCTAATTTGATTTGTTCTTTGGTTTACGGACCCCAAGCGCTAAAAATTGTGTCGGCGTTTTGTCATATTCAATTGCAAAAAAAGATACAAGAAATTCAGCAAATAGGGCTAAAACACAGGTTAGTGATCGTACAAAAATTGCTCTAGTAGAAAACGTATAGAGAAATAATCGCCGACATGTTTTTGTTATTAACATGTTACACTAGCTGCTTGCCAAATTTGAGTTGTAGCTCTTTAAAGTGTCGAGTTCAAAGCGAAAAACTGATTTCAGGAAACAGCGCTTAAAAAATATCTCGCAATGCAAAGAAACGCCGCTCACATGAAGCTTGCAACACCTTCTCGAATAACAAGGCCAATCAGTGCATGAGAATGGCGGCTCTCGTGATAATTCCCGGCGCGAAAACCGTCTCGGTTCTGTGCATACACGTCAATGATATGGGTGTCAATCAAAAGAAAAAATTTTACTCCTGGTCAAAAAAGAAATATGCTCATTTCTCCGCCGATATTCACTCTTTTTCAATTTTTTTAAATGAAAGATAACACTTGGAAAAAAGTCCGATTTCGGGAAAATTGTCGATCTGAAGGTATACGGTAACCTTAAAGGAAAGTCATAACACATGGGGTGCTCTCTTTCTATGATGTAAGCAAACCTATTCAGAAAAAAATAAACGAAATTGTAATATCCTCTCTGATGTTTTTGTAGGAGTGCGAACAAGTATGCAGGATACTGTTTGGCCAAAGACAACACACACGTGTTGTCACAGTCTTCATTGGACGATGCTTGTTTCTTAGGTTTTGTGTTTTTGGCCATTTGTTAGCTGTATACATGAAGAACATTCACGGGGATTCCGATAAAACAATGTAAATTGGCATGGATGTTGGCGGGAGATTTGAATAAAAAACAAAACAAGGCGTGGTTGAGGCCTTAATGACCCTAAAATATACCATTCTAAAAAAACCATTTTTCGCCTATGAAGAAATTTGCGAAATACTTGCACTAAATGTTGATCTTAATTGAAGTTTAGATTTCATGCCTGCTTGACCTAGCCGCTAACATAGTTTGACGCGTCTAATTTTTCTTTCTTTCTCACCAGAAGATACCTTGATTTTGAACATTCAAAGTGATACCAACAACCTCATTTTAGACCCCAACCTCAAAGAGACGACAGACATTCCCACCCCTTTGTCATGGACGTCTCCTCACGGGAATGGCTAGAAACACGCTGGCATTGCTTGCACGCTTTCTTGAATAATGTTTCAGCTTTACAACTTCGCATTGATTGTCACATTAATTCCGTAAGCCGTGGTACAGTTTTGTTTGTTTTAAAATGACTTTATCATACCCTCGAGAATCAAGATGCAAGGAGTGTAGACATACATGCGTCATTGCGGTCGACACTAAAATAAATCGGACTTAGATGAAATCAGTAATTCTTCCATATAATCTTCCATATACCCTTGCATAGTTATCGTGTTCTTACGCCAACTGAATGCAAGGAAATTCTTACCTGTCAAGTTGCTTCAACCACGGATTTTGTTTTGAAAGCCAGTATACATCATCATAAGCGGTGGTGTGTACAACAGTAAACCTTTAAAGAAAAAGTGCAAAGAAATGGCGGTAGATTGAATTATCAGTCGCGTTCTATGCCTGTAGTGAATGTACTTTTAGGTGTAAATATTTCCAATATATAATGGCCGCATTCATTATGGTATTCAACAGAAAGCTGTACCTTTTTTTTAGCTTCATGAAATGTAGAAATATGGATCAGAGCAAGAAACATACCAGACAATGTTCTTAAAATCTTGTCTAGAATCAGAACTGCATAAAATAACATTCACACAGCAAAAATATTGCAGTGTATTCTTCGCCATTATGTTTACAGGCTTTGTAACCACCCCCTGGAAATCCCAGGCTCCCGCATAACCCGGGAAAGGGCGCGCGAGAAGTGTGAAGTACAGTCGAGGCGCGCGAAAAGTGAGAAATACAGTCGAGGGTTTGTGGACAGCATGAGGCTGGTGGAAGAAACTGCCTGGGGGCGTGGGGAAGAAATGCGAAATAGCGGTGCCGGGCAACCGAGTTGCTAAGAACATAATGAATAGAGCAAATGGTTATAGAGCTTGACAAAATTCTTTGTTTAGTTCACATTTTTTGGCCTTGATCGTGCACAAAAGACAATAATTGTTTATTTCTGTCTAAGCAACAAACCAATAGAAATGTCTCTGTTACGCAATTCATGCATAGCGTTTTGTGGCAAAACAAAAGATTGTGCACGGTCGTGGACATTCCAACAATATCTTGTTTGTTGCTTTGAAGTTTATTGGATACCTTGTTAGTGGACATACTATGGTGGCCTATCAACGCCATAGAAAAAATGCAACATAGAAGTGTAATTTTTGAAAGCACACATTTTTATTTTTATTCATTTAATATTATTATTTGTTAGTTTTTATTTTTTTATGTTTATTTGAAAATATATCTTCAAACAAAATATTCAAAAGATATTTAAAAAAAAATAATAATAAAAATTTCCCTCTGTGGCCCAGCAACGCCATAGACCACAATGCAGTTTGGGAATTACGTAATATTGTGGTATTTCCCCACGCGCACGTGCTCGAGTTTGTCAGTTCGCATATTTTATCGACCATTCGCTTCCTCTTTATTCTAAATACATGTAAATAGACACTTAAATCAATCATGTCAAAGCGAAAACGTGAATGGGAGGATTACAAGGAGAAAATATCGAAGAAAAGGACCGGAAAGAAAAAGGACGAGACTGGTCCAAGTGGGCTGTGCGGGAGCATTACCGTCCAAAGACTGTCTCCGAACATAGAAGGCAAGTGCCAAAAGTATTCTCGAATCGGTGCTTTAACTCTTGTTCCCTTGGAAGAAGAAGCCACTTTGCCAAACATCAAAGCCGCATGCAAAGCACATTTTGGTACAAATCTTGAATGCGATGTTCTGGCTGGAGAACGAGGTCCTTCTTTCACTGATGCTAGCCAAATACAAAACTGGAAAGTGATTCACATCAGATTTATCGAGAAGTCGCCAAGTCTACCACTTCAACGACAGAGTGAGCCGGCCAAGGATACATGTGGCTCAATTGCAAAAGAGAGTAGGCCTAAAATTGCCAAATCTTCAGTTGCAGCATCTGTTCCGCTTAGCCAGATGCTAAAACTAGGCAAGTTAATCGTACTGGAAGTTGACATTGTAACGCTTTCGCTCGAAGAATTTTCTTTGGCGGAAATGAGGTGGCTGGAGCCTTTCCAAGCAACCTTTTCTCTGGAACGGAAAAGCTTCGCCAGTGGAGGGTTTCGCAATGCATACCTGGCAATTAAAGGCCATTAGTGGGATAGCCAAGGGGAAATATGTCCTCAAGAGGTATAAAGAAGATAAAGTGGATGAAATTAAAGTGCTATTTGGAACAACGGAATCGCATACAAGGAAAGTTATTCAGATGAATGCGTTGGCCCGTAACTTTGCGCAGAATTTAGATCTGGAAAGGGCAATTTTGGAGTATGGGGCGACTTTTACGTATTCAAAGGTGTACTACTCATCTTTCAACGGGGAATTTGTGACTTTAGAGGACTTTATTGAAGGAACATTCGAGAAGTACATAAACAACACGGGTGAAATTTGTGGCGATGGTACCAGTGAAATAAGCTTAAAAGCTGAAGCTTTTGTGCATTTTACTTATGTCAACTCCAACCAGCAGCTCATAGTGTCTGACATTCAGGGTGTTAACTACTGGCTGTGCGATGTTTTGCAGTGTTTTGGCATCCCCACACCACCTCTTTCCTCAAGACCTTCCGGATTTACGTCCGTCATAACGTCGTACACCACGTTCCTTGGGACGCTGAGTCCATGAACTTCTCGAACCTTCTTGTGTAGCGAGCGGTAACCTAATAACCTTCCTGGTCCTTTCATTTCTTTCTCGACGGCCTCTTTCACCTCGTCTATATCGACAGAGTAGTCCGTATATCGGATCCCAAAATGGTGGAGACGGCGAGAAAGAGTCCTCAAGCTCCAAGAATACATCGGATATTTGACTTTCATTAAGTCTTCTATTTCTGACTGTCGCAGGTTACGACTAACATTCTCCTTAAGGTCGTTCATGAGCTCAATATCGTCTTCCCACTCTGAATTTCTTATTCTAGCGGCCATTTTGAAATAGGAAGCGTTACAAGGGGTTATCATACATACCTTTGCTCGCGATGCATTGTGGTCTATGGCGTTGCTGGGCCACAGAGGGAAATTTTTATTATTTTTTTTTTTAAATATCTTTTGAATATTTTGTTTGAAGATATATTTTCAAATAAACATAAAAAAAAAAATAAAAACTAACAAATAATAATATTAAATGAATAAAAATAAAAATGTGTGCTTTCAAAAATTACACTTCTATGTTGCATTTTTTCTATGGCGTTGATGGGCCACCATAGTGGACACTTTGTTATTGGACACTTTAGCCGCGCGCGCTCCAATTTGTTAAAAAATAGGGCGTGCTAAGAACCAATCAGATTCGAGAATTTTGTTGTAATTGTGATTATCGCATAAATTGAAATGCGTCTTCTCATTGTTTTGAAATAAATAATCAAGAAGAAATATATTTGGCGCACGGATGGTTTTTATTTGGGTGAGATTATGGTCGCAAAAAATGGTTTCCGTTAATTGCGTTTTTTTTAGCAACACGTTTCTTGCAAGACCTCGCAAAGGTAGCACGGTCCAAAGAAGTAGCGTCATTTAGTCTTCATTGATATCTTTCATATTTGGAAGCAAGAAAGTATTTTGCAAGTAAATTACCTGAATCGGTATAGCGGGTATAAGGGAAATTTGTGTGGCCTCCACACGATTCATGTTCTTTGCTCAACCAGCCGATGATTTCTATGGATTGTGTCGTTACCACACTAACAGAATTTTGAGCCTCGAACGATTGGATTACGAGCTTTCTTTACGAGCAAAAGCATTCTAGTTTTAAATGCTCGATTTTCATCCAATTTCCTGGTCCTTCTCCAAGCTTTTTTTCGACAATTTACGGCTGAATCAATTGGGACCTCAAGAATAGAACAAGCTTGTGGCTGGGATGTTATATTTATTACAGAAGTAAAATTTATTTATAATTAAATTAAAGTTGCAGTTTTGACAGTCTTTGCAATGCCCTCAATTGTTCTTCATTAAAGATGCAACTAGAAACTGTTCAATTACCCATTACTTGTTTAGTCTAACTGCCTTGACGAAAAATGTTCTTAACTAAATGTCCGACTTCATTTCGCATATCATTAATTTGCCACAAGTACAGAAGAGGATTAAGAAAAGGAGATAAATATATAAGTATCGTTGAAACGGTGACAAATATAGAGGTGAATTCATTTATCTACAAAATAAGCATTAATCCTATAGATATAACTGTGGGCAAGTAAGAGATGTAGAAAACAGCTAGAATATAAAGGATTGTGAAAACGGATTTCTTGTACTTCTGGAAGTTGATCGCTGGTTGAACAACGCTTTGGGCCGATTCGTTGGCGTGAATTTGCTGTTGATGACGACGAATTATTCTGAAAACTTTAAAGTAAGCTACTGATGTGAGAGAAAGGCAAAATAGTAAAATTGTTATAGTAGCGACTTTAAATAAAAAACTATTTACGTCTTTAACAAAAGTCATAACCAAAGGGATCGGAATGAGCAAGAGTACTGCAACTGAAAACCAGGCGCGGCGAACAGTAACCAAAGATCTACGAGACATGTGCAGCCATCGCTCAATGGACATAAATGTCATCATCAATGTTGTAACTAGAAAAAAATACGAGCTCAGGGTCCGCGCAGCAAGATTTTGAGTGGGGGGGCTCAAACGTGAGCCAGACTTTTTTTTTGGGGGGGGGGGGGAGGGGGGTGGAGGGGGAGCGGAGGCATGCTACCCTGGAAAATAGGGTTTTAGTTACTCTCAGATATCGGAAGGTGGATTTAAAATGAACAAACAGTGTGTTAAAGCGCAATGTTTTTACAACTTGTAACAGCAACTGTCCGCAAACAACAATGGTGCTAACGTACCAGGATCTAAAAGAGATTATTGCAATTTATTTGCGCTGGCCTTCGAGCTGGCATTATTTAGGTTTGCTACACCACGCAGATGAGTCCCAAAAAGGACGGAATGGCTGTCCGCGATTGTAACCCTACTTTATCGTTCTGATCGTGTTGCAAAGTTACTTTTTTACATAGTACTTATCGGCCTTGCTATATTATTGTGATGCTTTTACAGTATAAGCATACTAAACATTTAGAACCAGACCTATAGATTTACTATCAAATATTGAAGCAATATAATTTACTCCAAATCAGTACTACTGCCATTAGCCTTTACCAACCAGGAATCTGACGATTTTTGCTATACGTCAGCTTAACGTTGTAAACGGTATTTCTCTTTCTGTTATGGCTACAATCTGCAAATTCGTTAGTGATGTCAAAAACCATTCTTCACGACTGTTTATCATTGTCAAGTTACTAAATCTCTCTTGCGTCATTGTTGGGCAAAATGTTTATTCTTCGGGCAGAGAAAACTGAATGATCATTCACCAGATGCACTCGATACATGATTAACCAATATGGAACTCAAAAACAAAATTTATCACCAGCTTCTGGAAAGGCGTTCAAATGAAATACTTTTAGTAATTGTTCGTTCAATAATAATAATATTTTTCCCTTTATTTCTTTCTTTACTTGCCTATTTACTTAATTTCTTATTATTTTTTCCTTTTACAGTAAAAAAGTGGGGGGGCTAAAGCCCCCCCCCGCCCCTCCCTCTGCGCGGGCCCTGGAGCTACAAGCATAAGCAACAGCTCTTGTTGTGAAAAAAGCGGTTGGCCAGCTATTTTTGTCAGTTAAGTTCATCTGATGGTCTGTTAGACGGATGAATCCACTGGCAACAAAACAAGGCTGAACAATTAATCCAGTGCAAAAGTCGGAAAAAGCCAATCCAGCAAGAAGAATATAAGAAGGTGTTCTAAGGGACGAGTTCTTCCAAATCGCTGCACAAACAAGAGCGTTTCCCGTCACTGCTACAGGCGAGAAAAAGGCGAGGACAATTGCAAATGAAACGCTTGACACATAAACAGCAGAATTTTTGTTGAAAGGAGGTTTGGTGGGTGAATTAGTTACGTTGTCGTACATGGCGATGCAGCCTACTCAGCCTGTAGCCAAGAAATGATGATTATTCTCCTATAAAACTGTGCCGTAAAATATAGGAGGATCGTTTCACCTGCTCTTTATAGTGTTGCTTTTGACTTTTTCAAAAGGTTTGTTAATATCCGTTCATGTGTTCAAAGCACGCTTTTCATTAAAAGCTTTTAAGCGATTTGAAAATTTGCAATATCCCCGTCGCTGGGCCTTTATTGCCAATTTTGTCGGGGAGGACAATTTACCTAGCAGTCGGACGTCCAAAAAGAGATATTTCCTATAACTGCTCTAGCAATCAACACTCAAAGACAAACAAAGATATCACTAAAAAGAACAACCTTTGAACGCACATCAGCTGCTACTATTTGTGTACCGTACATTTGAAAAAAAATATGAGGTTCGATTATTTTTCTTGGTAACCAAAGTGCGCTTTGTAAAATAAATGGAAAGCGATCCATGTGTACGTGCTGCAGTTGGTACACTGCATGACATCTTTTTTAATATGCCTTTTTTCAATATATCTTATATTAAGGTTGAAGAGTCTCGATGTATTAATTGTTTGCAATGTTTGTCTGATGTTTTTTCCCAGCATAGTTTGGAAAACCGGGTGGGCGTCCAAAGAGTACAATTTTATATAATTGTATCTTTTTTATTGTCAATTTTAAATAATTCATAATTCTGGTTATTACGATTGAAAGACAGGCCAAAGTATCGTCAGAAAGGATATTAAAAAACAACATTTTCATTTTGTTCATTCTGTTTCATTCCGTTTCGTATAATTCTAACAAAAGAAAACATTTGGTGTCCCAAGAGTTCAATTTTTTATAATTGTATTTTTGTGTGGTCAATTTTATAATGCCAGAATTCTGGTTATTACTTTTGAAAGATAAATAAAATTACTTTAAAATAATATTAAAACAGCACAGCTGTTGTTTCATCCCCTCTCGTTCAATTGCAAGAAAAATAAAACAATTTCATTAAAGGAAGGTCAAGACACACGGGCAGATGAATTAGTATTTCTTTAAGCATTCATTACATTAGGGACAAAACCGGGCGTGGCTGCAGCTTTAATGACCCCTAAAATATGTCATGGTAAGACAACCATATTTCACCTATGAAGAAATTTGTGAAGATTTCATAAGAGAAACACCTAAAGGAGGTGACAAACTCGGACTAAGTGTTTATCTTGAAGATTAAATTTCACGCCTGATTGATCTAATAAAGTATGACGTGTCTTATTTTCGTTTCTTTATCACCAGAAGATACCTTGATTACGAGCACACAACTCGGCGTGGCTGAAGCTTTAATGAACCATAAAATATGACTGTAAGACAACCATTTCAATTTTCGAAGAATATTGTAATATTTCATGCCTAATTAATCTAACAGCAACACAGCACTTCAGAATAAAAATAAGCGATATGTAGACGTTTCGAGAAGAAGGTGTGACAAGTATCAAATGTAAACTGTAAGAATGCACACAAGTAAGCACAAGTAAGTGAAAAGGTTTTCGGGAATGGAGACTGATTGCGTATTTAAGGGAAGAGGGGGGGGGGGGGGGGGGTTGTCTCGGTTTTTTTCATCAAGTTTTTTTCATCGAGTTGAAATCAAATCCTTCCTTTTTGTTCCAAGAGTTTACAAAAGCCAAATTTTCCGTAACAGTATTTGATAATGCGTTTAGATTTTAACAGATGAGTTGCGTCAAATTACGTTTCCCGATAGTGAATAAAAGTAAAACAAATTAACACACCTCGATGAGCTTAAACTCCTGAACTGATTGTACAACGAGTTTCCTAACTCGTTTTTTCTTGTGGCTTCTGCCCGACTTGGTCAGTGCCCAGAAGTCCTTTTTGGTGTTGTAACGTTGGCCGCTTGTGCTGCCTTCTGTTTAAGCTGAAGAATCTCAGTGTTGGCTTGTTGAAGCTGAGCGAGAGCTGTATTTAGTTGAAGAACTACAGAGTTGTGTTGTAGTTTGATCTAACTATTCGTGTTCGAGGAGGGTTTTTATAAAAGGTTTTCGCTATGCGCGGTTTGATTGAAGGTTAATTAAGTTTGGGCTACTGTTAGCCATCTCATACTCACTGACGTGTACATAACTTAAAATAAACAAAGCGCTTTTGTTTTCATTGTTTTCTTTCATGTAACAAAAAGCACCCGCGTTGCAACTGAAACTGTTAAAATCTTTTCAGTCACAAACCCCAGAGGTTTCTTGTGACATAAGTGCGAATAAAGGCACGCGAACAAAGTATTTGTAAGTTTGCTGAGGCCACAAACGGTGTACGCTTCAGTTCAACAAACTTTGCGCATTTCTTCCATTGAAAAGTTTAGAAAGCTGTTCTAAAACGAAGCGGGAGGCGCGTGAAGAACGATTATTTATGATAAACTTGTAACAAGCGGGATTTTGAATAGAAGGTGTGATATTTGTCATCCATTGTCTTTTCTTTGCCCAAAAAAATCCCCTTGTGTACGGGTTAAAACTGTCCGAAAAGTTTTTTATTTTGAATTTATTTTCGTTGAAATAAGTTAGAGAATTTGATTTTTCTATTTTCAAAAGTCGCGGTACCCAAATATGTGCGTGTTCAATAAATATACCCTGCGCGCGATTTTGTGAAGTTGCAAAAATAACAAAATTCGCACGCAATAGGGTCGATTATGCGTCTCGTGATTTGTCTGTTTTAACGTCACTGAAAGCTATTTATGCAGCGCGAGATTTAAATGCTTTTTACCTTTTATGGAGAAAACATTTTTCTAAATAAAACCACTGTCATACGGATTTAAACTGTTTAAAGTTTTGATTTTGAAAACACTTTGGAGAGAGTAACTTTTTTGTTCTCAATAGTCACAGCGGTCGAAAGTGTGCCTGTTCTTGAATGAAAAAATTATTGCTGCACGCGATTTAAATGATGTTAACGTAAGTGGAGATGCCATAAGTATTCACCTGCACGCGTTTTGTTTGGCATGCCGGCTTCCCCTCGGGACTGCTTGTTATGGCTAGAAAATAGCTTGCATTGCTTGCAGGCTTTCTGGTGAAATACTTCAATTTCCATTAGCCGTCATACAGTATTCTTTGTATTCAAATAACTTTTATCGAACCCTCGTAAATTTAGATGGCAGGGAATGAAGACATGCATGCACGCGCCATGGCGGTCGATACTAAAGTAAATCGGACTTTTCTGGTTAATGAAATTATAGAGACGGACTTGTGAGATAAAATCAATAATTCTTCCATCTAAACCTTTTGTATAATTATCACGTTATTACGCCAACTAAATTCAAGCTGGAATTCTTACCTGGCGAATTGGGTCCACCACGGGTTTTGCTTTGAACGCCAGTATACATAGTTCATAAGCGGTTATGTGTACAACAGTAAACCTTGAACGAAAAAGTGCAAAGAAATTGCTGTAGGTAGGATAATCAGTCGCGTATAAGGCCTACAATGCATGTACTTTTACTGGTGGAATTCACTATGGTATTCAACAGCAAGGTTCACCTTCTGTAACTTCATAAAAATGAAGAAATATGGCTCCGAGCGAGAACATACAACGAAATGTTCTTAAACTCTTGTCCAGAAGCAAAGCTGTAAAAACCTCACAAATGAGATTCGCGGAGCAAAATGTTGCAGGTATTCATCGCCGTTTCATTTACAGCCTTTGTAACCACACCTGTAAGCCCCAGGCTTCCAAGTCATTAACAGGTTAGAGCGCGAGCATTATGTTGTTTTGCTCTGGGTGATGATGGTGGTCAAGGTGGTCCATACATCTTAGTAAAATTACAAATTTGAGGTTGGTAAGACCTCTTTGCTCTAAATAGACAAATATAAATCATATTCCACCAAATTTTTCCTTGTGTCCGGTTTGATAACTTTCCGACCGCCTTGAGGTAAACATCTATTTATACGTCTTCTTAGTTAAAATTTTATTACATAACATCAAAATTTCCAGTCCTTATTAGAGATGGAAAACTGTTCGGCCATAAGTGCCTACACGTCTCGAAAGGGACCACTCTGGTTAATAGCCTACATAGAAAACAGCTAGAATGTGAAGGATTGAAAACACGGATTGTTTGTTTTGTTAGCAGGGTACGGGCCACATTTTAAGGCAATGGGAAACTGTCCAATGAACTAACACTTGTTATCTAACTGTCTCGACAAAACATTTTCCTAACTAAATCTCTGACTTCATTTCGAATATCACTCATTCGCCAGAAGTACAGTAGAGGATTAAGTAAAGAAGATGAAAAGAAAAATATGGCTGTGACGGTGAGAAGCCAAAAGGTGAATTCATTTATCGGCAAAACTAGGAATAACGCTAAAGCAACTATTGTGGGCAAGTACGAAATATAAAAAACAACCAAAATATATAGGATTGTGAACACGGATTTCTTGTACTTCTGGATGTTTATCGCTGGCTGCTGAACGTTTTGAGACAATTCGTTTGCGTGAATTTGCTGTTGATGACGACGAATTATTCGAAAAACTTTGAAATAACAAACTGATGTTGTTGTAAGACAAACCAACAAAATTGAGAGAGAAATTATTGAAAATGTAGAAGTAAAGGTGCCTTGAATTACATATATAAATGATGGTACAGGAGTTAACAACAGTACTGCGACTGCAAAACAGGCGCGGCGAACAGTGATCAACGATCGACGAGTCATGTGCAACCATCGCTCAATGGACATGAGTGTCATTGTCAATATGGTAACATGAAATAAGTACGAGCCACAGACATCGACAATAACTCTTGTTTTCAAATAAGAGGTCGGCCAGGTGTTTGCATCACGTAAGTTCATCTGAGGTTCTGTTAGGTAGATCAACCCATTTGCAACAGAAATGGGCATCCCTATGAGTCCGCTGCAAAAGTCAGTTAAAGCTAATCCGGTGAGAAAAATGTAAGAAGGTGTTCTCAGCAATGGGTTTCTCCAAATTGCCGCCAAAACCAGAGCATTTACTGTCACTGCTACTGGTGAGAAAAGGGCAAGAACGACTGAAGATGCAACAGTTTCCCGATAAAAAGCAGCGTTATTGCTGTGCGGAGGGTGTGTGGTTGAATTCGTGGCGTTATGGTACATGGCAGTCCATCCACCGACTAAAATGAATCGTTACTCCTTACCCTGTCACAATGAAAAAATTTGAAGTAGTATTGTATGTGTAACTTAGGGCGATCCTTTCAGCTAATTTCTTTTCCGTGTACAAAGCATGGTTTTTAATGTAAAAGCTTTTAAGGGCATTGATGGTCTGCAACCGGGAATCCCTTCCGGGCGTGTAACACAAAAAGTGAAACATAATTAAAATCCATTTGATTTCGTCTTTTTTTAAATTAAATATTCTTGGTTTATGTTAATGTGATGGTTTTAATTCTTCTTCTCTGCGGCTCAAGAAAGTCTCTTGGCAGGATACTTTGTGTCATGTTAGCGTGGCGGAAGGAGTTACAGTTTGTTTATTTTTCAATTTTTTTTTGCTGAATGTATAATTGTCAGCTCGAATAATTATTATCAATAATGAATCAAAGATAAGTAAAGATTATCTTTAAAGCTCATCAGCTGTCTTTCTTTCATGAAAAGTGTGAAGTTATATTTCCTTCCATAAAACTGAAGCTAGAGTTCCTAATGTCTTTCGCAATCGAATATCCCTTAACATAACGAAACCTCGGTCCAAACACTGTTTGAAAAACGTTACAATGATGATATTTTTAGACCTAGTTGTTTTTACAGGATATTCGTTTAAGCAGCTGTGTTACTTCATTTCGAATATCTTCCATTCTCCACTAGACAATCGGAGGAGTAAGCGATGATGACAAAAACAGTAGCAACGCAGAAACATTTAAAAATAAAAGCTCTAAATCACGATTCCTCGAAACAAATGACGCGAAAACAAAAATGTGGGCAAGTAAGCCATATAGAAAATTACTACAATATAAAGAATTGTACAGACAGATTTCTTGTATTTCACAAAGTCGATGGCTGGTTGAGCAGTGTTTTGAGACAATGCGTTTGCCTGAATTTGTTGCTGATGTTGACGAATTATTCAAAACAAGCCACTGAAGTGACGATAATACAAACAGCACAAGTATAACTGTAGTAAAATGTGATTAATTTCTGTAGTGGAAACCAGCGGACGGTACCATGAGAAGCAACAGTACTCCAACAGTAGAACAGACGTGACGCATAGTAAGTTAGGATCAACGACCTATAACCAGCCATCGCTCAATGGACACGAGTGTTATTACGAACAAAGCCCAGGCGGGTCCAATTGATGAAATTCGATAAGTATATGTAATCGCATGGGCCCGAGGGCAATCAATGATTAATTTCACACGCATTTTCAACGTTTTCACAAAATTGCCCGAGTCGCGAAACGACGAGGGCAATTTGGAAAACTTTGAAAATGCAAGAGAAATTAATCCTTAATTGCACTAGGGCAAATTGCGATTACGTGTTTATCACATAAAGTGAAAATATTTTTGCACAAGAAAGCTTAAACGAGGTCCGCCATAGCGTAAACCAGTTGGCGGGAATATTCGCTCGTAGCACAATGACCACATTAACGGAGAAATCTACACTAAAAGTAAGCATAACACAGCATGTGCAATTGACTCATAAAAGTCCCTTCATAGATAAAAATAAAAGCAGTTTAAATTTTATTTACCTTTGTTTGCGCGGCTTCTAACTGCGCGGAAATGCTGCATCGATGAAAGTCATAAACAAAGTATCCGAACGAGCTTTAATAACTTCTTGAACCTGACATTCTCCTTTTCACAGCGGAAACTGTAAGTACCAACAAAATTTATGCCATTTCCAGGCTCTGTTTCTAAGGCGAACGAAAGCAAAACGAAGAAGTATTATCTTTCAGTAATCTCAGCCGCTATGAATTTCTAGTCTTCGTGCAGCGCCAACCGTTCAGAAGTTTTTTCGGGCTGTGACAAACGAATTTGTATTGAAAAGTCCTCTTTCTATTCCACCAAGGCACCACTCATTTCTGCCTGCCGATTTTCTTTCATATTTGATGAAATAACTGCAATTATATCAAACTCGAAAGCATTGTGTTCTGAACACTGTTCTGAGCTTTTTTCAAACTCGTTTCAAGCGAGAAACCAACTCAGTGCAGACGACGCGCGCTCAGCCAATCAGGATCAAGTAATGATGCCCTCTTGATTACCAAAAAGTAGCCTCGTCATTAAGAAAAAGTACCCTCTGTCTCAACCAATCAGCGTTCAGTAATTTTGTCCCATATGTGATAATCGATAAAATCGATAGTAACTAATCGATTGATATCGGAAATCGATGGAAATCGAAGATCGAAAGAGTTGTGAGTAGTATCGATTTTCATTGATTTTAATGATTTTGATCAATTTTCATCGATTTTCATTCAATCGATGTCTCAAGCGGCCATAGATCTGTCACAAGCTCCTTTTGAATATGCCCTGTCCCGCTATCTCACAACTTGAAATGTCTCCCATTTGTTGCCGATTTTTTTTCTCGAGGAAAAAAAGACTTTCCAGCCCCTACTCATGGGCACCCGTGGTTACCCGACACAACAGCCTCTATTAACAATACGTTAATTTCGTCCGTCACTTGATGACTCGCAAAACTTCGGAAAGACTAACTTGAGTCCACGCCAACGGTTGCGTAACGAATCCGCTTGTGCCCGGGACTTACAAAAAAGTTGCAAGAATTCGCATAGATGGTTCATTTATTTATATTGCTCCTTATGAATTTATCATAACTTATTCATAATGTATGCGCGTGTTGCCTTGGCCGAGCTCTGTTTGCTGGGACAAAATCAAAACCTTCCCATTTTGGGATCTTTTTGGCCAGAAGCGTGACCGTTTATTTTCACGCATAACAATCAACGAAAGATCACACTACAAAGACATACAATGTATTATCCCAGCAAAGGTGAGGGGAAAACCGCCATACCGTTGCTGAGTATAATAGATATCAGGGTGTGGAGGGAGGTGAAATTTGTTTTAACTTGTCGAAGACATCCTTCAGCGAAAGAGGATTGAAATGGAATGCTTGCCTTGATTTCATGTTAGAACCCGTGAAGCAAATTCCCGGTTGAGAGGAAGTTCCTGTGACGTGACACCATAATCATGTGATCAGCTAGTCACGTGACGAGCAGAACCTCGTGTAACGAATATACTTTCTAGTGTGTGAGTGCCAACTCGGCATTAAAAGTTTGTATCGCTATCGAGCCTGAGCTGTGATTTATTCCCTTCACAACTTGACATGGTGTCAGGAGTGGCTCTCACGCTTAGTTACTGGATGATGTGATGAGTATTCGTCGCTACACTGGTGAATAAACAGTCGACCGAAATAGGAAGCTTGTTCTGCGTGGCCGCCATCTTGGATTTGGCGAGATGACTGATACTGCTGAAGGAGGCGCTGAAGGAACGTCAGCCGTAGCTCCGTTGATATTGCCTGCAATGAACCTGCCGCCACCTAAACCGCTCGTCGTAGATGATAATCTGGCTAGTAATTAGAAGCAATGGAAAAAAGTATGGGTATGAGGTACGAAATTGCGACTGGAATTTACAAGCAGGAGAATCTTGTTCGATTGTCAACATTGCTTTCGGTTATCGGCGAAGAAGCTGTCAAAGCGTTTGATACGTTCGCTTGGGGCGAAGACCAGAGTGAAAACAGTATTTCGGACGTCTTAGCCAAATTTGACGAATATTACGAACCTCGCACTCAAGTCATTTACGAACGCTACCGTTTTAATAATTGTAAACAGGAGCCAGGCGAAAGCATAAGTGCGAACGTGACCACAGGTAGCCCAAGCTCGATATATGAGTAGCTTTCATGTTGACTTTTGCATTGTTGCGTAATTCGAGCAATTTGCATATTTATAAGGGTTTGTATGGGGAAAGAAATAAAGCCGAAAAGAACGAAAAATTAACCGTTGAATTACAATAAAAACTGCTCACCTGAACTCTTGCGTTACTTTTTTTGTGTGCTATGTGGTTTTTTAACCGATTTGGTGCGATTTAGTGCAGTTTTAGTTCCAATGGTTGCTCTCTCTATATATCCTTTCCCAAGGTTGGGTACTCCAACGAAGCAGTCGAGCCGATCCGCTGACGGAAAACGGCCGTAAATTCGCTCCAACAGCTCCAGCCGTCTCCAAAATCCGGGTAGATCACGGACGATAGATACTTTTTCCATTCCTGTCCTCTGTTTCCGTTGAATTTTCACACAAGCCGAATAAAACATCGCCAATCGCTAAAAACTTTCCCTCTTGAAGCCATCGGCAGAGGCTTGATTCAAACTCCGCGTTACCCAAACGGCCAACAGATAGCTTAGCGACCCGGCCTAAGACTCGAATTACTTCCACTCTGGGTGGGTGAGAGTCCTTTGCTCAATGCTCAATGCATGCAAGGCAGCCAAAGTCAAGTGACATTCCAACTAGACACAGGTGCAGAGTGCAATCTCATTTCATTGAAAGATTATCGGCGTGCCACCGGTGATGTGGATATGGCACAAGTCAAGCGCTGCTCACACAAGTTTATTAAAACTTACACCAATGAACGATACAAGATATTGGGGTCAACGAGAAAAGAAATGTGTTGCCATTCAACATTACAGAAGATGATGTTGCTCCACTGTTATCATACAGCACATGTATTGGGCTGGGACTCATCACAATTAATGACTGTGATAGCCCATCAAGCTTCAGTAGTCTCAAGGATACCCCCAGCGTTGGCATTGCCGTAACAGTAGGGATTGCCGACCTTCTAGAGGAATACAAAGATGTCTTTGAAGGCTTGGGTGACCTCCCAGGCGAGTACCACATTATCACTGATAACACAGTTCCACCTGTAGTACATCCTCCACGTCGTGTACCAGTTGCTTTACGAAACCAGATCAAGGAGAAACTTGATGAGATGGTAGCTAGTGGTATTCTTGCACCTGTAACTGAACCAACTGAGTGGGTTTCCAGTATGTTGGTCATTGTCAAGGCCAACAAGCTGCGCATTTGTCTTGACCTACGCGATTTAAATAAAGCCATCCGTCGAGAGCATTACCAAATGCCAACAGTGGAGGACGTTGCGACCCGCCTTTCGCAAGCAAAGAAGTTCACTGTCGTTGATGCCAAGGACGACTTTTGGCAGAAACGTCTTGACACTGAATCTAGCTACAAGACCACCTTTAACACACCGTTTGGGCGCTACAGATGGAATAGGATGCCGTTTGGCATTTCGTCAGCGCCAGAAGTCTGGCAACGTACAATGCACGAGTTTGTTGAAGACCTGGAAGGAGTGGAAGTGATTGCAGACGACTTCCTGATTGCCGGATTTGGCAATACAGAACATGAAGTAAACCAGAGTCTTGAAAGAAATGAGCGTGCCTTTCTTGAGAAATGCCGTTTGTGGAACTTGAAGTTGAATCGTGCGAAAGTGAAATGGCACCAGCCAAGCGTGAAATTCATGGGTCATCTATTCACTTCTCAGGGGCTAATGCCCGACCCAGAGAAGATTTAGGCCATATTGCAGATGCCTGAACCTGAAGATGTCGCTGCATTGAAGCAATTCCTGGGGATGGTGACCTATCTTGCTAAGTTCATGCCCCACTTGTCGGAGATGACCGAGCCACTTAGACGTTTGGAGGACAAGAATGTAGAGTTCCAGTGGTTAGAACAGCACTCCCTTGCCATGAACACAATCAAGAAGTTCCTGACAGAGGCACCTGCCCTCCGTTATTACGATATAAACAAGCCGGTCACTGTGCAATGCGACGCAAGCCAGTCTGGCTTAGGAGCAGTACTGCTGCAAGATGGTCAGCCTGTCTGTTATGCTTCCCGTGCCCTCACTGACACTGAATCTCGATATGCGCAGATTGAGAAAGAAATGATCGCCATCACTTGGGCATGTGATAAGTTAGACCAATATCTCTATGGGCGAGACAAAAATCACTGTCGAGACTGACCATGAGCCATTGAAGTCTGTGTTCAAAACGGAAATTCACAAGTCACCCAAGCGCCTGCAGCGAATGCGCCTGGCCCTACAAAAGTACAATCTGGAAGTTCAATACAAGAAAGGAACACTCATGCACATTGCAGATGCCTTGAGTTGTGCATATCTGGAGACCACTGATGGGGCCCAGACCGAGTTGTGTGAGATTCGTGCACTCGAGATGGTGAATCACGAAGAGTATATTCGAGTTGAACCTCCGAAGCGAGGTGCGACATGTGACGTGACAAGCGTGACCATAATCATGTGATCAGCTAGTCACGTGACGAGCAGAACCTCGTGTAACGAATATACTTTCTAGTGTGTGAGTGCCAACTCGGCATTAAAAGTTTGTATCGCTATCAAGCCTGAGCTGTGATTTATTCCCTTCACAACTTGACAGTTCCCCAAACCGGAAGCTGAATAGGTCACAAGCTTCTTAAAATCATTTTGTTTTTGAAAAAAGTATCCTTTATTAAGACCGCTAATAATCGATAAAATCAATAAAAATCGATACAATTAAGAGGACTTGACTTGTGAGTATCGATTTTCATGGATTGGTGAGACCAATCGATACTAATCGATTGATTTTTATCGATTATTATCTACTATATTGATTGATTGCCGATGATCGATTTTCATCGATTGGACCCGCCGAGGGATAAAGTTTCTTGAAAAATATGTAGCAAACCCATAGCCGATAGCTCTTGTTGTCAAATAAAACGTTGGCCAGCTGCCTTTGTCGAAGACCTTAAGCGCAGGGTCTGCCATGTGGATCAACTGATTTGCAACAAAAGGGTTGAGAGATGAATCCAGCGCAAAAGTCAGCGAGGTTAATGTACGAAGATATTCTAATATAATCGTTAAGTTTCTCCAAATTGCCGCCAAAACAAAACCATTTGCCACCACTACCACTGGCGACAGCGCAGCCGTGGGACAGATGTGCTACATATAAAGCAAAGCTATCGTAGTTTGCTACATTGTCGAACTTAGAAGCTTTAAAAAGAAAACAAGTCGTGTTGTTAGACATGGAGTCTTCTCGTTGATGTAAATTAGAATTTTTCTGTGGAACCTATTCTTATAATTAGAGAAAGCTTTTTTAGATAAGTGAAAGAAGCTATGGAAAGGAGTAGAATGGTAAGTTATTCATATTGTGCCGAAAAACGAAACCTGGTTTTTGAATTAGATATTTTACCGAATAAGGTACACGAATAAAAAACTGTAACAAAGATTTTTATTAAAACTTTTTCTCGGAAAAAAATCCAACTGACATATTGTAGTCTTGGATTATCATTTTTCTAATTTAATTTGCAACAATCACACAAACGTTGTATGTATACTTTGCAAACTTATTTTAATATAATCGTTTCATGATAAATTTTACACTAGGGGATTTTTTAATTAGTTTACGTTACGAATAACGTTGTAGGAGATCTGTCACTCGAACTCGAGGGACGCCAACATTTTTTATATATTACTTAATTAAACTCGAAAGATGCCTGCTAGCTATGATATTGTCAATTTTTACAATTTTGTTTTCTATGGACTGTAATCAAACTTAAATTTCATATACTACAACAGATCAAATTAAAGAAGCTATTCCATGATATTTTAATTAATTCCATTGATGAAAATAGTGCATTCAAAAATCTCTAAATAACAACTTTCTGAGGAAGGAGAACACAAAATATAAGCAGCTATAAACCAAAAATAAACAAAGATGGTTGCAACTTAGGAAAAATAGGACGCATTATGAGCGAAAAAAGATGAAAAAACTGGTTAATATATACTTTGAAGCTGTGTCCACCGTGACGTTGCCTCTACATTGATTTATACTTAACATGAATGGTTTTGTAAGACTAAGAAAATGGACGGATAACGTTGCAATAATTATTGGCAGTTATGGTGCCTGGTTGTTTTTACAGAATATTTGTTTAAGCAGTTTAGTCACTTCATCTCGAATATCTTTCATTCTCCACAAGACGATCAGAGGATTCATCGATGACGCCAAAAACATAAACAATATAGATATATCAAAAAGCAAATGAAGCTTTTCCCTGACAACAAAAAATGATAAAGTTAGCGCTATAATAAAGGGCACGTAGCCTATATAGAAAACGCACAGAATATAAAGAATCATATAAACAGATTTCTTGTACTTCACAAAGTTGATGGCTGGTTGAGCAGCATTTTCAACTAACATACTGACCTGAATCTGCTGCTGATGTCGACGAATTATTCGAAAAACTTTGAAGTAGGCTACTGATGTGACAATAACGCAAAATATCATAAATGAAGAAGTTTCTAGGCACGAAGAAATATAACTAACGGTAGCACCAGGAGTAACATTACTGCAACTATAAAACTGACGGGACGCACAGTAAGCAAGGATCGACGACTCATGAGCAGCCATCGCTCAATGGACATCAGTGTTATAAGTGATACAGTAGATTGACCAAAGTATGCAATGCACCTATCGCTGATATCTTTTGTTATCAAATGAGACATTGGTAGTTTAGTTTGGTGAGTTGAATTGAACTGAGAATTTTCCCGGTTAATCACATCCTTTACAATCCAAAATGGCTGAGAGATAAGTCCAGTGCCGAAGTCAGTGAAAGCCAATCCAGCTAGCAGAATATAGGAAGTTGTTCTGAGAGACAAGTTCCTCCAAATTGCCTTCAAAACCAAAGCATTTGCCACCACTGCGACCGGCGATAACACAGCGATGGCAATTAGAACTTCATATGTAGTGAAGTTGTCGTATGTTGCTTCATTGCCAAAGTTAAGAGGTGGAAGATAACGTGTAGTTGTGTTGTTAGGCATGGCGATTTCGCAATGATGTGGAATATGACTTTCTGTGGTAGTTTCCACAACGAGAGCTCGTCTAGATAGGCGAGTAAATTTTTTGTAACTTAGAAGACTAGCTGTTACGATGAATTTCTCGAAGGGAGCTCCTTAAAACGAGTCGATAGCAGAGTTTTATTTGCTTGATGTTTTAATACTTACTGCAATTTCCGGCTTTCACTGATTGGATATCTGTACTAAGGGAGGGAAATCAATCAACTAAAACCAGTGGTGTTTATTGTCATTTCTACTCGGTAGTGTGAGTTACAATCATTTATTAATTTTCGCCATTATTTGTTTGCTTATATGGCTGTTTCCGATTAAGCATTATGTCCACTGAATGCAGATAACATTTCTCTTTAAAATGAAGCTTTTAATGGTTTGCTTTTTTTCTATGTGGTTGGTACGAATTACAATCTTTATAATTAGTTTTCATCATTTTTTGTTTTCTTATAAAGCTGCTTCGATCGGTCTTTAAGGCCACTGAATGGAAGAAACATATCTCCGCGGGGCTAATTTATTTTTCGGCACAGTAAAGTGCCTAACAGCGGGGAGACTACCGTAAGTGCCACTAGCGATAGCGCAGCCATAGGAATTAAAACTGACAGATTAATTACATACATGCTTTTCTTTTTTCATAAGGTTTGTTCAATATCCAGTCTTGTATAAAAAGCATGTTTTTCATTGAAAGCTTTTAAGGGATTTGATGGTTTGCAATATTCCTCTCGCTGGGCCTTTTTTGTCAATTTCGTCGGACGTCTAAATGGAGATTTTTCCTATAATTACATTTCGCTTTCCATAGAAAACCTTATTGTCAGAATTGTAGCAATCAACACCCAAAGATAAACAAAGATAATTATATTACTGAAAGAACGACTTTTAAAAGCATATCAGCTGCTACTAAGATACATTAATTCTTTGCAAATTGTTTCCTTTCTGGGTTTTCCAATTTTCACAGCATAGCTTTAACACTTGCTGGGAGTCCGAAGAGTTCGATTTTCTATAACTGTATTTTTTTAAATTGTATAATTAGTTTATTTTGAGACTTTTGGTTAATACGTTTGAAAGACACGCCAAAGTATCTTAGGAAAAAATATTTTTAAAAACACAAATGTTCCTTTTTCGTTTAGTTATCCGAATAGTTCAATTGGCTGTAGTTAAACTTTTGGTTGCGAGGTCAATTTTTTTTATTTTCAGAATTCTGGTTATTATTTTTTGAAAGATAAACAAAATAACTTTAGAAACAATATTTAAACAGCACAGCTGTTGTTACAGTCATTGTCGTTCAATTGCAAGAAAATGAAACATTTTCGTTAAAGGTAGAGGGCAGCTCTTTCTCAATAATTTTGTATCTTTTAAGCAAGGAAGCTCTATATAGTTGTTTTTATTATTATTTTTTGTTATTTCTGTTTTTGAATTAGGTACTTCGACACACTTTCTTGATTTTTTTATGAAGAATTTTTTAAGGCGAAGGCAATTAACTGTGATTTAGATTTTTATCGCATAACATCAAACTCTTAAGTCCTAATTAGAGATGGAAAACTGTTGGGCCATTACTTGTTATCTAGTTTTCTTGACAAAATATTATTTTGTTCAACTGGCTTATTTCATTACAACTGCCTTTATTCGCTCCAGAACAAGGAAGAAGTTTAAGTGAAGAAGTCAATAACTTACACAATTAGTGTCACTGAAACGTTGACAAATTTGACCAGGGAATTCATTTATATCGATGCAAGTTCCTAGAATAAAAGACCTTTGACGCGAGCTTTGCCTGAATAGGAGAAAGCTAGAATTCAATACTACAAAAGACTTGGAGAAAATTGGCCACGCATGTGGCAGTTTTAATTGAATCAATTATCTCTAAGTCAAGTCAAAACTTATATTTAACCAAAATTCAAACGAACAAGCGGATCGCCATTTCGATCGCTCGAGTTAGTTTAAACAATAAATCCTTAGATAAGTTAGCTCATTTCGCCGACTGGATGTGAAAAAAACGTGCACGACCATGCACACTGCTTATTTAATGTCTTCCTAAATCGCATTACTAGGAAACATCAAACAATACTCTTGCACTTATCTTTTAAACTGGAGGGTAACATCTGAACATCTCGCTCAAAGGAGGTTGCAAATATTTTCTTGGGCTCTCGCCATTTGAATGGCGAGGAATAGAAGGACGAATTAAGCGATTGTTCCTGCTTTTATATAGCAGACTCCGCCCTAAAATCTTACTGGTTTAACTTAACTTTGTACCTGGTACGAAACCTCCCAACGGGTTATCAAATGAACATGCCTCGACATAAACAACAGTATGTCTAGACATAATGTCTGGTTTTATCGGCAAAACTTGCAATAACTCGAAAGCGAACACTATGGGCAAGTAATTAACCTGCAAAGAAAACAGCCAAAATTTCACGGACTGGTTTAGCAAAGTCCAACCTTCGGGCGACATTTTGAGGCAACTCGGTCAGATGCAATGAGAAAGTGTTCAATGAACTATCAGTCTAACTGTCTTGACAAAACAATTTTTTAACTAAATCTCTGACCTCATTTCGAATGTCACTCATTCGCCACAAGTACAGTAGAGGATTAAGTAAAGAAGATAAATAGACAAGTATGGCTGTAACGGCGAGAAGCCAGAAAGTGAATTCATTAATCGGCAAAACTAGGACTAACGCTAAAGTAACTACTGTGGGCAAGTAAGAAATATAAAAAACAACTAGAATATAAAGGATTGTGAAAACGGATTTCTTGTACTTCTGGATGTTGATCGCTGGTTGGCAAACGTTTTGAGACAATTCGTTTGCGTGAATTTGCTGTTGATGACGACGAATTATTCGAAAAACTTTGAAATAAGCTACTGATGTTGTTGTCAGACAAACCAACAAAATTGAGATAGAAGTGATAGCATATGTAGGAGAAAAGGTGCCTTGAATTAAATATATAAATGATGGTACAGGAGTTAGCAACAGGACTGCAACTGCAAAACAGGCGCGGCGAACAGTAATCAACGATCGACGAGTCATGTGAAGCCATCGCTCAATAGACATGAGTGTCATTATCAATATCGTAACATGAAATAAGTACGAGCCACATACATCGACGATTACTTTCGTTTTCACATAAGAGGTCGGCCAGGTGTTTGCGTCAAATAAGTTCATCTGAGGTTCTTTCAGGTACATCAACCCATTTACAACAGAAATAGGCAACACTATGAGTCCGCTGCAAAAGTCAGTTAAAGCCAATCCAGCGAGAAAAATGTAAGAAGGTGTTCTCAGCGACGGGTTCCTCCAAATCGCAGCCAAAACCAGAGCATTTCCTGTCACTTCTACAGGTGAGAAAAGAGCAAGGACAACTGAAGATGCAATAGCTTTCAAACGAGAAGCATCGCTATTGCTGAACGGAGGCTGTGTAGTTACGTTATGGCACATGGTAGTCTATCCAAAAACTTAAGGAATTACTGCTCTTTACCTTGAAAATCTTGCTGTAATGAAAGTTGAATTCGTTTGTATACGTGACTTCAGGTGTCCCTAATTTCAGCTAATTTCGCTTTTTTGTTCAAAGAATTGGTTTTTTTTCTTAAGGGCATTGAAAGTCTTCAACAATTACTTTCAGTGATCTAAAGCAAAAACTTATATTAGTTTACTCCACATGTTTTCATATTTTTTTAAAAACTAAATGTTCTATTTAAAAGGACAAGGATGGTTTTTAATTTTTCTCCACTGCGCCTAATGAGATTTTGTTGGCAGGATACTTTGTGTAATGTTAGCGTGCCAAAATAGGATACAGTTGGCTTTAAATAAATTTTACTTTGCACAAAATGTTTAACTGTCAGAATTTTGTAGCAATCATGAGTCAAAAGTGCATGTGATGCACTGTAACTTTTTTCCTCTTAACAAACTGCGCTGTAAAATAAATGAAAAGCGATTCATTTGTAACTTCTGGGAATCATGAAGTCTTTCACATTAGAATCTCCGCTCGCAGAACAAATCCTATGTTGACACAGTCGTGGTCCCAACCACATACACACAATACATTTTTAATCTCCCATAAGCGGACATGTTTCGTATCTATATCTTTTTTAATTGCTTTGCGTAATTGCTTTTCGTCCAAACTAAGATTAAAGAAATACTGAGAAAAGAATGATTGAATTTCTTTATTGAAATTCCCCAAAACATTTTCTATGCTGAATTTTATTGATTTTCGAAATTGGTCATATCCAGCTGAGTATAAGAACAAAAACACATTTAGTCAACAAAGAAAGATTTGGATGAAAACAATTTCCTTGGGCTACCCTATACTCAGTGACCATTCTCGAACATACAGTAACAAGGCTATTTATACAGGGCTTTGAAAATCACATTTGAGCATTTATGGAATGGTTTACGTTAACATTTATAAGGCTGGTTTGACACATCAACACGAACAGGAGCCCCCCGAGCTCCGCCCGGAGGTCCAACCCCTTACCCTTTTATATACCTTTTTTTTTTTTCAGAAAAGGCACCCCTTTCGTATACCTGTTATTGGAAAAGGGCACCCCTCTCATATAACTTCTTCGTTAAAACAGGAAGTCTTCTTGTCATTTTTTTTCACGTAGCGCGTAACAAATTAAATTGAAACAGTTGCTTCCGCTTGATCTGTTTTAATTCAAGGCCCTTTTTAATCCCCTTTCGGGCGGAGCCTCCCCGTATAGGCCATTATAGGGAGTACCCCCCCCCCCGGGACAGTAGCACAATACACACGCAGGGGCATGGGCCCAACAGCAATTAATTCTGAATTTAAACAAGTGATCGATGACATATCATTCAGATAGATCAAATAAGTGTGCTAACAACTAGATGGTAAAGTATGTTATTGAGCGAGTGAAGCAAAAACACTCTTAATTGAAAACGTACCAAAATCGATAAATAACTAGATTTTTATAGACAAATATTAATGATACTTACGATGGTTACATTTTATATACAGAGCAATAAAAAGAAAAAAAGATATTATTATGCTGGCATTAAAAGCTGAATTATAGGACGAAGTTGCAAATAATTACGCTATACACAGTTAATAGCTGAAATTGTAATTTCCGAAACCAACTAATACTTTAAACACATTATGTATGATTAAAAATCCAAAAAGTGCTTATGTAACTACGCATAAGTGTACGTTACAAAAGCCAGAAACGTCTTCAAGAGAGAATAATTCTTAAAGTAATTTTAACGAAGTTCTTTACAACTAGTTGTCTTTGTGGAATATTCGTTTGACTAACCGTTTTACCTCATCTCGAATATCCTTCATTCTCCCCAAGTAAAGGAGAGGATTCAGGGCGGAAGATAAAAATACAAGCATCGTTGACACGGTGATAAGTAAAACAGAGAATTCATGCCTTAAAACTAGCAATAATACAAAAGAAATAGTCAAGGGCAAGTAACCCAGATAGAAAATAAAGAGAATATAAAGGATGGAAACGATGGATTTCTTGTACTTGTCAAAGTTGATTGCTGGTTGAGCAAAGTCTTGGGATAACGAGGTGGCGTGAATTTGCTGTTGATGACGACGAATTATCCGGAAAATTTTGAAGTACGTAAACGAAGTGACAGTTATGCAAACCAACAGTAGTGAAATACTTGTAGCATAGTATACAAGTCCACTAACCAGCTCAAAACCAAACAAGACTAACGGAATTGCAATAAGAAATAGCAAGGCAACTGCAAAACAGGCTCGACGCCCCGTCATCACAGATCGGCGACTCATGTGCAACCATCGTTCAACAGACATGAGTGTCACCATCAAAAGTGAAACTTGGTAAAAGTACTTGGCAGAAAAAGAACTGATAGCACCTATTACTCTATAGGTCATTGGCCTGTTGTGGACTATAACAAATTTAGGATTCGCCAAGAATATCAACGAAAGTGCAACATAAAATGGTTCAGTGATGAGACCAGTGCAGAGGTCGGTAAAGGCCAATCCCGCGATCAGAATGTAAGAAGGCGTTCTGAGGATAGCGTTTCTCCATATTGCCACCAAAACCAAAGCATTTCCAACCCCGGATACTGGCGATGCAATTGCCATTATAACTGACGTTGAGAATGATGCCGTGTAGAAAGCATAACTGTGTCTGAATGGAGCATGTCTTTGTAGAAGGGAGAAATCGGTCTTGTTGTTGTTCATGGTTATCAAGAGCGTGCGAGGGGGGGGGGGGGGGGGGGGGTTATCCTTACAGTTCGAACCTTCGTTGGTTGACAGATGATATCGGTCAAATTTCATAATTTATAGTTTCTGTTGTAATAATTTTGCCAATTGTTTTTGCGTACGTTGATTATGTTCAATTTCCTTAAATGAAGCTATTTCCTACGCCATTTGAGATTTTGACAGAAAAGTCAATCACTACTGATATATATTTTTTGTTTGTGTTATGCAACAAAATTAAATTGTTAATTCAGTTCTAGTAACCACTGTGTCTGAATGGAATAATCCTTCATGATGTTGCACGTAGTCAACATGCGCTGCGGGAGATTTAGGGGATCATCTTTACACTACGAGCCGCGTTGGTAAATGGATATAGATCAAGAATTATAATTTAAATTTTTTGTTGCAATCACTTTGTCAATTAATTGGAATAATTATTTTCTTCTCAATCAGTAGGCCCATCAATTAATACATGTAAGAAAGCCAAGTAACAGGATTGGCATCCAAAGCCAAAGTCAAAATACCTAAACACTGCCACCACGGTCAAATGGCGGCAATAGCTTAGACTGAGAGAAATAAAGCAGACTGGGCTGCAGAACAACTTTTCTTTTATTGTACATGATGTTCTAGTGTAACAAACCGAATATAAGCTCCTTTCTTTCACTTTGTTTTATAGCACTAATCATTCCACCAGTAGATTAGTGACATCATTTCTATCTACACTTTAAGCTTGTTTTACAGAAATTTGACTTGCTATGTATTAGCGGAGCTCCGGCGCGCGAAGCGCGCCAGCGGAGCACCATGGGTAAGGAATTTTGGTAACCTATCGATGCAAGAAATTTTGGTTATGACGTCAGCGTACGCCCACCCGCCCGCCCGCCCGTACAGACTCTCGGGGAGGGGGAGTGGAGTCCTAAGGCAGCCCAACTGGGGGTGGGGGGAGGAGAATAGGCTGTGGGAGATGCGATGGGGAGCTACGGCACATCTCTACTTATCCCTACTGTACTTACGTACGTAAACAGAGCCTACAACATGTTATGATCAATTGACAGCTGTCAAAAAAGGTATCCGCTGACCAGTATCACGTGGCCATATCACGGGCTCACATCTGGAGCTTATCGAGGTCACGTGTTTTCGTGAAGTTGACCGCTGGCCAGATGATGGTTTTTTAGTTGATCGCGGGCTCAAGTCCTAATTTTTTACAAATCTTTTGATCATCGCGTTAATTCAGATTTAAATAAAGGGCAAAGTTAATACCCGAGGAGCTCAGCTTTTAGGCTCGGCTTAATCTACTTTAAAAAAGTTTTTTTTCTCATGTTAAAAAAATGATCTGGACATTTCATTTCATCTTAAACGAAGCAGTTGTATGAAAAGGCGGCAAACTCTTGCACGTTGTTCACTGCTGAATTGAAAGACGGGAAGAAAGCGTGCTGGAGGACATAGATCTTTGTGAATATTTCTCGCTTTATTTACTTATCTACAGCATGGAAACTTATGCGAAGTGATTTAGGATAACCTCTTAACGGGAAGATCCGAAATAATTTTTGACCTGAACATGATATATCGGCGTACGAGTCAAAAACAGCGAGAGTTGAAGCACTGTCTTCGGTTCCTGCGGCTGACCAAGATTGGAAAATTAACTGAGCTAATTTTACAAGTGTGCTCAGAGCCGGTCAAGTTGACTGAAGTGACGGATAAAAGACTGTTAAAAGCTCCACCGAAAGGAAGAAAGATATTGATCTTTGCTGATAATTCAAATTATGAATATGTCCGTGGTGTGAGATTATTACGAACATTGCACGAAACTAGTGCCGTTTTCGTTGCTTCGTCTCCGATGTTATTTGGCTGGTTTGAAAGCTTTACCCTGCAGAATTTACAAGCCTTGTCAAAATATGAGGTAACAAACGTAAATGTACACATTTTGTTATGAGAATCTGTTTATGCTTCATTTATGAGCGAATTCGATGCTGTTGGTTTTCAGATCTTCCCGTCAATTATAAGCTTAAATTTCGTTAAAACGACTGCTTTCAAACCTCTTAGCTTCAATCACTTTTGAGAACTTTTGCCTATTAAATGTTTCGTTTCAAATATTGTGTTTTTTTAGTTAGTGGAGTTAACTGTGAGTTTCATCGTTGGATTTTGAAAAGAATATTCAATTATTGAGCTACACCAGAAGTCCATAACTAGAAGTCTACATCTCTGGTAATAGGCTTTGAGATATGTCTTTCGCGTGTACCTCGCGTTCCTCGTGTGTAGGCTATTTTTGGAACAGCTTTGCCGCGAACAAGTAGCCAATCACATTGAAGTATTTTTTAATTCGCGCCTTTGATTGGTTGAACAAATTTTTGAAGAAAAGCAGAACTGCAGAGGACGAGTGAACTCGAGCGAACGGCATTACGAAATTTCTGTTTGTTGGTCATCGTAATTTCCGTTTTGTGAGGATTAAATCGTCCGGACAAGAATCATCAGGCCATCTTTCATCGATAACGATAGCATCGAAGTTGTAAAAATTCGGAGCATCCAAATAAGCGAGAGGACCTCAGTGTTTTGGAGTCAGAACACGAAATGGCAGCGGGCAAGATAGACTAATTCCGAGTCAAATTCAAAATGCGAAGACACTAAAGATTAATGGTACTCTCAAGATGAAGACAGGCATTAAGAGAGCAAGTGCATTTTGGCACAGGTTCGTTGCTATTTTGAAAAACAAAACCGTGGTCCCTGAAGCGCTCAACATCGAGTGCGGAATGAACAGAATGAAGTTTGATTCGTTTGAGAACAACATATTTCAGAGAAAACGACAAGTTTGGCGAGTTTCGCATGTTTTTGGAATTATAAGGACGGCATGAAAACAAAAGACTGACTAAGGTAATGTACTTGTTTTAATATGAATAGAAATACGAGTTTAATTCATCGAACAATGATGATTTCATTCACATCCGTCAAAAGTTTAATTCAAGTTGTGCTTCTGGGGCACTTCGCAGTGTGCAGCTATTGTGTTGTGTATGTTGTTCAGTATTTTAACACGAGGATATGCTGTACGAAATAAAGACACACTTAACTACTAAAAGTTTGGGGAACTTCTGTTCATAAATTCTCTCGTAAATTATAAAAAGTCGACCTGTTTGTTTTGTGAGTTTGTCTACGGAAACCCGGCGACGGGTTGCTTTTTCACTCGCCTTCAAATGCCACTGAACAGACGTTTGAAATCACTATCTACGATACTACTTCTGTCGAAATGTGAGAATTAAAGAGAATGGCCTGTCAAGTGTTTTGATGTGATTTGATTTATTTCACCTGCCACTTTCCAAACCGCAACTTAGAACTCCAATCGTGTCGAAATAGTGGGTTACGTCATTTTCTCGCGAGACATCAGTTTCTAAAAATAGCCTACACGCGAAAGACATAGCACGAGCCCCAATACCAGATGTAGACTTCTAGTTATGGACTTCTGGCTACACGGATCAAAAACATGATTTCGCGCGCTGCATTTGCAGAAAAATCCCGCAAACAAATCAAAGCATAAAACCAGTAAACCTTCGGCAACGCTACTTCACACCAACGATTAAACGATTTATTATCCAACTGCTCTATTTCACTCGCTTGCATTTTTGTCATTTTGGTGAGCGTGTTGAAATCTCGTACGCGTGATAAATTTTTACATTCGTAAACGAGTATTTACGCCGGTTTTTATATTGCGAGTTGCCTGTGCTTGGGTGAGTAAGTTCAGACTATTCCTAACGCACATTTGCCTGTTAGAGACGAAGGAAATTCATTCACTTCTCTGCATGAAATTCTCTAGGGTATTTAGCAATGTGTACGATAAAACATGAAGCGTAGTAATCATAACACCAAACCAAGATGGTTCAAAACCACATTGTAAGCTTATTAGACAGCGAGCACCACTTCCTAAATCGCAAACTGTCTGCTTAAAAATGACTTAAACCGGCTCCCAATGAATTTGCTGAGTTAGTTTTGCCGTAGTGATTTTCTTTGTTGTGGCGTGAGTTTATTTTGTTTAGCCGCGAATTCACTTTTTTCAGTGCATTGAGTTGAACTTTTGCCTTGACTGTTTTGAATTAAATCAAAACAAATTTCTTCGCCTTATAACCCTTAGAGTTATGAAAAGTCTTAACACTAAAATTTGATGTGTGCGCCTACGTGCATATGTGCATGAGGGACCAGAAACTCCTTATGAGTTTCTGGAGGAACCCAATAAAGTGCAGCGACATGTACCAATATGGGCAACCGTATACGCTTGGAAATAGTGTGGCTACGTATTAATTGGGAAACAGTGCAAACTCAAGCCAAAAAATAATAAATAGGAGCTCCGCTTTTAGGCCTGCCTAAATCTATATATTACTGACATATTTACATATTTATTTACTTACTTATTAATTTTCTTACTTACTTACAATGATGATGTTTTTGACCTAGCTATCTTTACAGGATATTCGTTTAAGCAACTGTGTTACTTCATTTCGAATATCTTTCATTCTCCACAAAACAATCAGAGGATTAAGCGAAGAGGACAAAAACACTAGTAGAGCAGACACATTGAAAAGTAAAAACTCCAAGTCAGGACTCGCCAAAACTAATGACGATAAAACAAATGGTATTAGTATGGGCAAGTAAGCCATATAGAAAATTAGTATAAAATAAAGAATCGAACAGACAGATTTCTTGTATTTCACAAAGTTGATGGCTGGTTGAGCTGCGTTTTGAGGCAACGCGTTGACCTGAATTTGCTGCTGATGTTGACGAATTATTCGAAAATTTTTGAAGTAAGCCACTGAAGTGGCAATAATACAACACAGCACCAGTATAACTGTAGTAAACTGTGATTCATTTCTGTAGTGGTAAACAGCGGACGGTACCATAAGAAGCAACAGTACCTCGACAATATAACAGACGCGACGAACAGTAAACAAGGATCTACGACGCATGACCAGCCATCGCTCAATGGACATGAGTGTTATTACTGATAAAGTTACTTGAAATAAATATGTACCAAACCCATCGCCGATAGCTCTTGTTGTCAAATAAAACGTTGGCCAGCTGCCTTTGTCGAAGACCTTGAGCGCAGGGTCTGCCATGTGGATCAACTGATTTGCCACATAAAATGGCTGAGAGATGAGTCCAGCGCAAAAGTCAGTGAGCGCCAAACCAGCGAGGAGAATGTAAGAAGGTGTTCTAAGCGTCAAGTTTCTCCAAATTGCCGCCAAAACAAAACCATTTGCCACCACTGCCACAGGCGACAGCGCAGCCATGGGAATTAAAACTGACAGATGAACTTCATATAAAGCAAAGCTATGGTAGTTTGCTATATTGTCAAAGTTAAAAGCTTTAAAAAGAAAACGAGTTGTGTTGTTAGACATGGAGTCTTCTCGTTGATGTAAATCAGAATTTTTCTGTGGTACCTCTTCTCAGAGAAAGCTCTTTTAGATAAGTGAAAGAAGCTATGGGAAGGAGTAGAATGGTAAGTTATTCATATTGTGCCGAAAAACGAAACCTGGTTTTTTTAATTAGATATTTTACTGAATAAGGTACACGAATAAAAAATTGTAACAAAGATTTTTATTAAAAGTTTTTCTCAGAAAAAAATCCAACTGACATATTATAGTGTTGGATTATCATTTCTTTAATTTAATTTGCAACAATCACACAAACGTTTTATGTATTCTTTGCAAACTTATTTTAATATAATCGTTTCATGATAATTTTTACATTAGGGGATTTTTAATTAGTTTACGTTACGAATAACGTTGTAGGAGGTCTGTCACTAGAACTCGAGGGACGCCAACATTTTTTATATATTACTTAATTAAACTCGAAAGATGCCTGCTAGCTATGATATTGTCAATTTTTACAATTTTGTTTTCTATGGACTGTAATCAAACTTAAGTTTCATATACTACAACAGATCAAATTAAAGAAGCTATGCCATGATATTTTAATTAATTCCATTGATGAAAATAGTGCATTCAAAAATCTCTAAATAACAACTTTCTGAGGAAGAAGAACACAAAATATAAGCAGCTATGAACCAAGAATAAACAAAGATGGTTGCAACTTTGGAAAAATAAGACGCATTATGAGCGAAAAAGATGAAAAAACTGGTTAATATATACTTTGAAGCTGTGTTCACCGTGATGTTGCCTCTACATTGATTTATGAGGGTGATATGTGATCTTCGCAGTGAATTTCAATTTAAGCAATTGGAATAAAGAAGCCTGAAAAAAAAAAAAGAATCAGGGCTTCAGCGGGATTCGAACCCGTGACCTCCGCAACACCGTTGCGATGCTCTACCAACTGAGCTATGAAGCCACACATCGGGAGCGAGGTCAGGCTTCTTTATTCCAATTGCTTAAATTGGAAATTCACTGCAAAGATCACATATCACCTTCATATATATCCGCAGTTCACATATGAATCATTTCATATACGTTACATCACATTGATTTATACTTAACATGAATGGTTTTGTAAGACTAAGAAGGTGGACGAACAAGAGACTAAGATAGCCATTTTTAACAAGAAAGCTCTTTCGCTACAACAGCTGTTAAATCCCTCATTGCCTTTTTGATAATTCTTTATTACAAGACTGTAAAGGAGAGTCTTTAGCCGTGTCTGTTATGGCCAACAATAAATGTTATGTATGCTAATCTGAGACTCAAATTACCTAACTTAAAACGGAACATGGCTGTAATATTCAGTTGGAGTGAAATCTGTAAAATTGATATAATTAAACGTGACATTCAGGTTTCCGTTGTGAGTTGAAAACGAAATAAGTATAACGTTACAATATTGGCAGTTATGGTTCCTGGTTGTTTTTACAGAATATTTGTTTAAGCAGTTTAGTCACTTCATCTCGAATATCTTTCATTCTCCACAAGACGATCAGAGGATTAATCGATGAAGCCAAAAACATAAGTAATATAGATACATCAAAAAGCAAATGCTCTAAGTAAAGGTTTTCCACAACAAAAATTGATAAAGTTACCGCTATAATAAAGGGCACGTAGCCTATATAGAAAACGCACAGAATATAAAGAATCGTATAAACAGATTTCTTGTACTTCACAAAGTTGATCGCTGGTTGAGCAGCATTTTCAACTAACATACTGGCCTGAATCTGCAGCTGATGTCGACGAATTATTCGAAAAACTTTGAAGTAGGCCACTGAAGTGACAATAACGCAAAACATCACAAGTGAAGAAATTTCTAGTCCATGAAGAAATATAACTGACGGTAGCATCAGGAGTAACAACACTGCAACTATAAAACTGACGCGACGCACAGTAAGCAAGGATCGACGACTCATGAGCAGCCATCGCTCAATGGACATCAGTGTCATTAGTAATACAGTGGATTGACAAAAGTATGCGATACACCTATTGCTGATATCTTCTGTTATCAAATAGAACATTGGCAGTTTAATTTGGTGAGTTGAATTGAACTGAGGGTTTTCCAGCTTAATCACTTCCTTTACAATCCAAAATGGCTGAGAGATAAGTCCAGTGCCGAAGTCAGTGAATGCCAATCCAGCTAGCAGAATATAGGAAGTTGTTCTGAGAGACAAGTTCCTCCAAATTGCCGCGAAAACCAAAGCATTTGCCACCACTGCCAACGGCGACAACACAGCCGATGCGATGGCAATTAGAATTGACACATAAACTTGATGTATAGTAAAGTTGTCGTATTTTGCTTCATTGTTAAAGTTAAGAGGTGGAAGATAACGTAAAGTTGTGTTGTTAGGCATGAAAACTTCGCAGTGATGTGAATTACGATTTTTCCTGGTAATTTCCTTAAAGAGAGCTCCTCCAGATAAGCAGGTAAATTTTTGCAAACAAGAAGACTGTTACTGCGACTTTCTCTAAGGAAACTCCTCTACATACGCGAAATGGAAATAATTTTTCACTGTTGAGTCCACAACGGATTCTTATTTCGTGATGTTTTAATATTAAACTGAAGTTTCGGCTTACAGTGATTGGATATCTGCACTAAGTAAGGGAAATCAATTAACCAAAACCCACGGGCTTATTGTCTTCCATCATAATTACTTGAAGCAGTGCTGGTGAAGAGTTGTACCCATATTGTCTTTCAAAATTAAAGAAGTAAAGGAAACATTGAAACCATTGCCTTTTGAATTTCAATAAACTGAAAATGTAAACAATATAATTTAAACTAAATTTAATCCCAGCAGTTGCACACTATTTTTATATTCACGGATTGAAAGGCTATGAGGTTATCCATTATTCAACGAGACATGCTCTATGGCTGGGAGTTTTTGATTAAAAACCTCGAGGCTTTATAACGAACCCTTGATAAGTACCCAACTGTGCAAATAATCTAAGACATCCTGTTGTCTTGGATAAATTACTTTCCAGAAAGTGAATATAATTTTTAACCGCCTGTTTGATTTGATGGTGACAATAAAAGAATCATCGATAAATCCCAAAAGGTTAATCAATCTTAGCTTATTAACTGCTACCAAATTTGACGGTGATTAAAATCTAGCCAAGAAGATTTTTGATGATGAAGAAGGTAAAATAAAGGAACAAAAATATTTTATTAAATCATGCCTTCTATTAGCCAATTCCTCTTTGTCGTACGTGGGGCAGCAAGATAGAGTTCAATAGAAGCCGTGCTATATTTCATGGAATAGACAATCAACAAAAAAGAAAGACATCTATTTTAATTTAGAGAAAGAATATCTGAAAATCCATAAAGTTAATAATCTTAACTTATATAAACTACAATCAAATTTGACTGTGACTAAAATCTAGCCAAGAAGGTTCTTGATTATGGAGAACGTGGAATTAAAGAATAAATATTTGATTAATATGCCGTTTGAATCTTTTTTGGCCCCTGCGTCGGGTACATGAACAGAGTTCAATAGAAAGTTACATTTTCATAAAAAAACTCTAGATGTACATTTCTTTGAGTGCTTCGTCAAATTTCGTCAAGTGAGCTTAAACAGAAAATCAATTTGTTCATAGCACAGAATATAAAAGGTGTCCGTATGTCATGACTAAATCTTCTTCATGTTTTTCTTCTCTCGTGTCTCAATTAGCCCAGTTGACAAAGTCAAGGCAATCCACTCCTTTGCAACAGTCGTTATGTTTCAAGTACGGTCCTTAATCTAAGTAAATATTGCAGTCTTCCTTGGCAGAGGTAAACATAACTGATAAACCGAAAGTGCAGGGACACCAGAACTCTTTAACGGACAAGTTTCTGAATTCGTAACAGAGCCAACGTATCTTTATTTCAGTCTTGTGTTCTTTTGAGATGAAGCAAGATGACCAACTACACCTTCTTTAAGAACGAATCAACAAGTGAGTACCCATTTCACACTGAAATCTTTGGCGTCATAAATTGCGTACTTAACGCAGTTTTGATGTCCATATCCATTATTGGCAACTCGCTAGTGATATAAGCAATATTGAAGACTCTGCAGTTTAGCTGTATCAGACCTTCTTGTTGGGCTTGTGGCGCAATTGAAACTACTTTACATTGCTAAAGAAATGAAAGAAGATATTTTCCTGTTTCAAATTTATTATTTTATTTCTTATGGTTGTTGTGGAGTGTCCCTTTGCGTAATAACACTCAGCTTGGATCGACTTGAGGCCCTTCACCACCATATGAGATATGTTACCATGGTGACTTCAACTCAAGTTGTCTGCACATTTGTACCAATAAGGCTTGCAATTTTTCTCGGGTTCAGTATATCCTTTTGGAGTATTTATATCTATATCATCTGTGTATCTGTTGTTATTGTTATCTGTCTGTTGGTTTCCTCATTTTGTTATATCCGAATTTTTCAAATTGTTAAACGACATCAAATACAGATACACGCTCAACAACAAGCACTGCAAAATTCAGAGGCTAGTAATAACCTAAACATAATGCGATTGAAGAAAAGCTCATTAAAGACTTTCGTATTTTACTTATTTTTTTGATTTTATGTAATTTTCCAATGTTAATGTTATTGATGCTTAGTGGGACTAAAGGGATGAACGTGGAAAGGAAATGGACCTTTTCCGTTACTGTACTATTATGAACTCGTCAATCCATTTTTTTATTGTCGGCGTCAAAGCGAGCTCGAACAGTACTTGTAAAAACAGCAAGAAATATGTTCTGTACACGACAAGAATAGAAAACCAAAGAGTATATTTGTGTCATGGTTAAGAGTTTGAGCCTGACCAACTTTCTGTAAAGAAGTTCCTGTGTATAAGATAAAGAGGCTTTGGAAAGGAATAGATATTTTATGCTGTCTTTCCAAGGTTAATGAAGCAAAGAAACTACCGAGCTACAGTATTGTCTTTTTTCTCATAACTTAAACATACTGAAATAAGTCAATAAAGTTTTAAAAACTAATTAAATTAAAAACCAGTAGCAGCTAGCTAGCTGGTACACGATTTTCATTGATGGCTTGCAAGCTTGTGAGGTTATCCATAAGCCAACAAGTCACTGTTTCAATGGCAGGACGTTTTTGATTAAAAACTTCTAGGTTTAATTACAAACCCTGAATAAGACCTTAGCTGAGCGAATCTGAAGCATCCTATTGAATTAGACAAATTACTTCCTTAAAAGTAAATATAACTTTAAACCGCCTGCTAGATTCAATGATGACTATTGTAGAATATCTGTAAATTCAAAAAGTTAATAATCTTAACTTACATAATATACGATCAAATTTGACTGTTATTGAAATCTAACCAAGAAGGTTTTTGATGACGGAGATGGAATAAAGGAACAAGATATTTGATTAAATCATGCCTTTTAATTGGCCAATTCCTCTGCGTCGTGCGGCGGAGAGATAGAGTTCAATTGAAGCAGGGCTATATTTCATCAAATAGACAATCAACAAAAAAGAGACATCTATTTTTAAAGTTTTTTTGTTACTGCGCTGAACTTGATGTCTAACCGGTAGGGTTCTAAATTAATTTTATATTTTGTCAGCAACATTTTGTCTAGCTTTCTTTGTTTGTAGCTTTGGCTATTCATGATCAGTGACTAACCAAAATATAAGACTTTTATCAATACTGACAACTGAACTTGCTGATGTGTGCACCTGCTTCAACTCGCCATGTCAACACGTCCGGATTTTGATTGGCCAAGTCAAACAGGTACTTTACCACAAAGGTGTCAAAAATGTCAAAACAGCACTGTCAATATTAATATTGCGAGAAAGATTAAAATTTCCTTCTCGAAACGTTGTCTTTCAATGCTTATCATTCTAATAACATGCTCTAGTAATTTTTAAAGGTTTTAAAATAGTTCAAACTATACATTTCGTAACGTTTTGCATGAATAGGAATCAAACGAATATACCTGATATATTTGCTGTGAAAAGTGCTCGAAATCTCGTTGTATTTGCTAAGTAAACAATGAATATAGCGACTAAATGGAAAAAAACATGTTCCATTTCGAGTTATTTGTATTAGGTCGAGATGAGCTGCGTGGGCTGGACGAAAGTATGAAATTAAATGAGCACATTATAAAAATGAATTTTAATATTCCCTCATCTGAAATACTTGAACTAAAAACCTCTTGTGAAAATGACTCAATGGTGTTAGTGCTGTAAGAGTATAGCGAGTAAAAAATGAAAATAATACCACAATTTTGCAGATAGAGAAATGAATGCCAAGTTTTGGACGGTCATTTCAAAATCACACACAGTATTTAATGCGTGTATATGTGCTCGCTATTCGATAGCAGTCTTGTACACTAGCAACAAAGCCGTTATTTAATGGCAAATTTTTATCAGTTATTTCTGCATATTAGCTGCTTAAGCAATTGTTTCGCTCCATTGCGAATATCATTCATTCTGCATAGGCAAATAAAGGGATTGAGCGACGAAGACAAAAAGAAAAATACATTTGTCATTAGAAAAGCTAACTCTACCTCAGAGTGATTTTGAAAACAACTATAAAATCCCAGAAAGCCAAGGAAAGGCAGGTAGCTTATATAAAATAATGCAACAATGTACAGGATCGAAACAACAGATTTCTTGTACTTCGCCAAGTTTATGGCCGGTTGCCCAAAATTCTCCGAGGGTCCGCTGGCTTGTACTTGTTGCTGATGATTACGAATAATTCGAAAGACTTTAAAATAGGCTATTGATGTTACTAGAAGACAAAGCAGTAAACCCACGAATGTAATGATATCCAGTGCCAATGAATGCGTTCCCTTCAGGACTTGTAACGAACGAAATACGGCAATAGGAACTGGAAGGAGAAGCAGGCCTGTTAGTGTCAAATACACTCTACGCGCAGTAACCCAAGATCGACGAGTGGACATGTGCAGCCATCTTTCAATCGACATAAAAGTCATTACAACTACGGTCAAGACAGTCAAGTAGGTTCCACATCCTTCAGAAATAACTTTTGCGGAAACGAGAAACGATGCGCGGTTGTCGATTTCTTGTGGCCCCTCCAAACATATCAACTCAGTTGCAACAAGGAAAGGATACGTCAGGAGCCCTGAGCAAAGATCGGTAAATGCCAAGCCACACAGAAGAATAGAGGAGGCTGTTCTTAGAGACGGATTCTTCCATATTGTCATCAGAATCAAAGCATTTCCAGTTACAGCAACGGGCGACATAAGAGCGATAATGATAGTAATAGAGATATTTACCTCATCGAAAGCTGAGTTGTGTTCTCTGATGACTCCATCGAAGCTGCAAAGGCCGAGAAAGGAATATGGCGGTGTTTTGGTGGTGTTATTTGACATGGCGATCTGCTCTAAAGTGAGTGGTTTGGTGTATTTATTTATCACTAGACAATGTCAGAAGCTCAGAGAAGCCGACTAATATATACCTGAATTAATGGAGTAAGCAAGGTATTTTGCTCGTTTTGATTGGTTTATTGAACAATTTGCCAAATTCCAACTAACTTGAGAAACACAACATATCGAACTTTCTCGTCTTGAAACTGCTGTGGAAAAAGCTTTGAAAACACTCGTGCTTCTACAGCTTTCTCGTCCTTTCAAACAAAACACAAATTCATTGTGACATAAATCGTCTCTCCTTTCATTGCAAGGATTTAATTAATTTGTGAAACTAATGGAAATGCTTGCAAACACTGAGATATCCGTCCTAGACATATCAATAAGCGATCGGTTGACGCTGCAACTGCCCCGCTGTTAAACTCTCTTTTCAGCGCATCCGTTACTGCAAGAATGGCCAACTTGACAGCTGAGCCGAAAGATTTTCGTATTTAGCCTCTGCCAATGCAAACGCCTGCCGCGAGTTTTAGTTATATCGAGAACTCTCTTGAATTCTCCTTTCTTCATGAGTCTAAGTTACAAATTTCATTTTATCTATCTCAAAGGCCCCAGGTCGTCTAGCAAATCTCTGCCGGTGGTGGACTGATCGAGTATTTTATCCGGTCAAGTAGTTTGTGTCTGGCAAACCGCGGTCTTGCTTATCGTTAATCGCGGAAAATATGTTAATTCGTAACTGGTTACTACTCGTTCTTGTACAAATTAACTCTGCATCTTTCGTCTTCGAGACCTTGTGAAAGAAGAGAGAACAAATTAAACTTCAAATTTTCTTTACTGCCTAACTCTGGCTCTTCTCGTATATTAGTATAAACGTAAATCCGCAATTACTGTTGGAACGGCCGTGGAAACTCCCAAAATCTGAAACGCGTTCAAATGGTTTAAACATCGTCAACTTCCAGAATCTCAAGTGCGCTCGTTTTAGCGAACTCGAGATTTCGTCCGGTACATACATTGTGTATTCATACTGTAAGTACTTTCCAAACGTACGCGTGGACTACAATGATGCGTCTTCCATCGGGTTCTGGGTCAAAACTCTGCGGGGACAATCAGAATAATAGTCCAACTATGGTCAAGATTTGGCAAGTTCTGTAAAAGCAACACATAATACTGAGATTGGAATAAAATGTTAAGTGCTTGAAAGTAATTTTGTTTAACTCCTGTGGGGAAAATTACCTCACTATCATAATTTGTTTTCCCGAACAGGCAGCCTGCTGATGATATATGACAATGGAGTCGCACGGTTGTTCCAACCATTTTGCCTTTTTTAAATGTATAGAATATAAACTAAAATAAGTGTGTAAACGTTCTTGTTCATTCTGCAAAGACTTCCAATTAACGAGTTAGGAACTTCGATGGAAATTTCTCTAATAAAGGAACCAAAACGCTTATTCCCAATTTCATGTTTTCCTTATGTACCTGTCAGATAATAAATTAATTGCGCTTTGGGGAAAAGACGAAGGGAATTTCACCTTCTCATAATTTAAATCGTCTGACTCCGAAGGAGTGGGTTCTCATTTTCAAATCTCTCGATCATTACAAGGAGAGGCGCTTTATTTGGGAATTTGCCAACAATACTGTTATAGACGAAGTTCCATTTAATATAAGGTGTATTCGCCCGAATTAAGGCAGCCTTTCAATGTACACAAGAAAAGAGTTGAAAAAATATGTCTTAATGACAGCATCAGTTTTAATTTTGATTATATATTTTTTTCTGTTAGAGTTTATGAAGACTTCAACTTTATTTAAACAAAAGAAGCACAACACTTAGTCTCTGTTTACGTCATTAATCTACAAAACATATCATGAAAGAAAATGATCGCCGACTAGGCTTTTAAATACGGATATGAAAATCTACCAACTCTTCATTTGATTGGTTTCTCTTTGTTGGGAACAAATAATACCAGAAAGAGAGAGAGAGATAAAGTTAATTAAAAATTGCAAAGCAAGGATGATGAAAACTCTGTTGACGGTTGATCAGTACGTCAAGTTTTTAGCTATGTCCTTCCCTCATTTGTACCTATTTAACGACAACACTAAGGAACTGAGAAAGTCGCCATGTTAAACTACAGTTATTTTAATTCTTCTAACTCTTCTTACTTCAAGGCTGTTGAATCAAACACCAACTTTGTTTCTTACGTGATTACTTCTTCAGCCTCAATTGTTGTCGCCATTTTGTCGCCAGTGGCAATAGTAGGAAATGGCATAATTTTGGTGGCAATTTGGAGGAACCCGTCTCTCAGAACACCCTCTTACATTCTGCTCGCTGGATTGGCTTTTACGGACTTTAGCACTGGATTCATCACCCAGCCTATTTATGTTGCAAATAAGTTTATGGAACTTCATATGAACATTTCTGACAACAGCCAAACGTATATCATAACACTGGCACTAGCAAATGGCTGTGCCACTTTCTTTTCTAACATGACTGTGTTAAACATGACAGTCCTAGCCATTGAGAGATGGCTGCACATGGCTCAACGATCTGTTTTAAGTGTACGTAGATCCTGTTTTATGATTCTCTTTATACTGTTCCTTCTAGTACCAGTTGTTGTTTTCCGTGCACTACACAGCATAAAGAACACTTATGGACTTGAAGCAGATGTTTCATCGATTTCGGTCTTGCTTCTTTGCCTAACTATCACTTCAGTGGCTTACTGCAAGGTTTTCCGAATGATTCGTCGCCATCAACACCAAATTCAAGCAAACTCATTGCCTGAAAATGTTGCTCAACCAAGGATAAACTTTGAAAAGTACAAGAAATCTGTATTTTCGATCCTTTACATTCTAGCTATTTTCTATTTAGGTTCCTTGCCCGTTGCTGTTACTTTGTGGATAAGGGTAGTTTCGAACTATCGTAAATTGAAAGACTTATTTCTTAATGTGTCAATGGTATTTGTATTTTTATCCCCTTCACTTAACCCTCTTCTGTATCTGTGGAGAATGAAAGATATACGGAGTGAATTCAAACATTTGGTCAAACGAATACTCTGTATAAACTGACACAATATCGTTAGTCGTCGAGCTTTATCATTCTGCTTAACAAATGTAAAAACGTAAAAAATGAACTGTAGCCGAGAAGACCTGGGGAGAGGATAAAGTAAAGTAGCTGCAACTTAGACAAGAGCTACTCTTATGTTTCTTATTGTTAATGTTAAAAATTTAGTTCTCTGGTGATTTAAATGTGTTTCTAAGCTTGTTAAAGAAAAAAGCCATCAACGTAAAGGACGGTCAAGGCACCCCTTATTATGTTTTGAAATAAAGGAACATTTTATCAATACAAATAAGAAAATAATGAAGTGAAATATATGTGTTTGAGTTTTCTTAAAGACAGCTTTTTAGCTAGTAATAAGGAAGAACCAATATAGCTTGTAAATCTAATTAAACTGTCTTTAATTAACGTAATGTAAAGAAAGCACAGTGCGTGTTAGATAAATACAGAGTGCCAAAAAAAGAATGCATAGCTAAGATTGTTTGCTCATTCTCCGCGACTTTTGATTAAAAAAGCCCGAATTTATATATAAACGTGAAAGCATTGAGATTTTTGGGCGTTTTTGACCTTGCTAATAACAAATCTCTGGATCTGATTTTCTTTTTAAACAAACAGTGTGACAACTTTCAAAAAATAAATTTCACGAAATGCAAAATATTTAACTAGCAAAAAGCAAACAACCTTGGCGTTTAAATTAGATAAACTCCATAGGGTGAAATACATACATCCCGAAAAACCAGGTAAAGGAAAGTCAAGGCACCTCTTATTTGGTGTCGAAACAAAGGAACATTTTATCAACACAAACAAGAAAACAACGAAGTGAAATATATTTCTTTGAGCTTTCTAAAAGACAGCTTTCTAGCTAGTAATAAGGAAGAACCAATATAGCTTGTAAATTTAACAAGCTATTTAACTGTCTTTAATTAACGTAATAAAAAGAAAGCACAATGCGTGTTTGATAACTTCAGAGTGCTAAAGTAAGGAATGCTTACCTAAAATTGTTTCCTCATTCTCGCGAGTTTTGATTTTAAAAGCCCGATCTGATAAATAGACCTAAAACAGTTTAGATTTTTGGCCGTTTTTTGGCCTTGCTAACAACAAATCTCCCACCGGAACTGATTGTTTTAAACAAACAGCCTTCACAAAATAAATTTTACGAAATCAAAACGAAAACACTATTAATCACAACTATAACAAAATTCTCGATTCTGATTGGTTATTAGCACGCCTTATTTTTTACCAAATTGGAGCGCGCGCGGCTAAAGTGTCCAATAACAAAGTGTCCAATAACAAAGTGTCCAATAACAAGGTGTCCAATAACAAAGTTCGCGTGCTGCGCATGCGCGCGCTCTTTACTTGGTTCCTTGTTGTGACTAAATACTCCTTGATATTCCTAAAACCTTCAGCTTCAAGAATGGCTTTTTTGCCTTAGTGATGATAAGTCCTTAACAGGCTTCGCTTTATCTATTTTTTTTCTCGAATTTTGTTATACTTATGATTAATTGGTAATAGGACTTCGTGTCATCCAATTCTGTCTGTAATCATACTCGTGATTAAACAAATCGGACTCCCGCTACGCGGTCGTCCGATTTTGTCAATCACTCGTATGATTACAGACCGAATTGGACTCCACTCAGTCCTATTACCATTACTTAACAAGCAAAAAGCAAGCCACCTTGGCGTTTTAATTAATAATTACGGTATTTATATCGCGCATTTCCATACAGGATATGCTCAATACGCTTTACAACACTTTGCGGGGGACTTAGACAGACTGCAATTAAGCAGTTTACAACGAATGAGGATTTATTTTTACAGATGCCCCCAATGTAATTTCAGAACAAGACCAGACCACAACACCGGGAACTCCATTCCCTACTCTTTGCGATAAGTGTGTGGGTTCTTTAACGTCCCCTGCTGACCATAACCGTGAAGATGCAGGAGACGGACGGTTTTAATTAGATAAACACCCTAGGGTGGGGTACACACATCTTGAAAAAGACATGAAGGGAACCCACAATTTGCATGTCGCCGCGGGAGTTATATATGAGCATAGCTTTTTTAAAGGCTACTTTAAAACCAGTTTAGTTGGCTTGTTTGGTGAGATTAAGTTTCGAAGAAATCTATCTGTACTAAGAAAACACGAACACTTATACGACTACATTGCGCAGTGTATCAGTGACCAAGTTTAATAGTTGGTTCTCCATTTTTCTTGGAAACGATGCATTGAAGTTCTCTCAACACTAAAAACGCCATGTTTAATAAGTCGACTAATTCTCCTTCAAACAGTCTTTTCAGCTCTTACTTCTCTGATGGCATTGAGAATTCTGCTTCTCGTGCACTAGCTATGTCAGCTTCGGTTTTTCTCGCCATTTAGTCTCCGGTGGCAGTGGGAGGAAATGCTTTGATAATGGCTGCAGTCTGGAGGGATCAATCCCTCAGAACACCTTCCTACATTCTTTTGTGAGGTTTGGCATTTAGCGATTTTTGTACAGGCCTTGTCACACAACCAGCTCATGTTGTATCCGAACTGATCTGCTTGACGAATCCCCAGACAGCTAATGAGCAGCCATCCATTCAAGCAAGAATTGCTGGAACAGTTTTTAGAATCTACTTTCTTTCCTTAACTTTAATACTTCTCACACTCATGTCAATTGAAAGATGGCTGCACATGACGCGTCGATCTTTGCTGACTGTTCGCCGATGCTGCATCGTTGTGTCAACAGTATCACTTCTTTTGATTCCACTTGTGTTATCTTTTGTGTTCAAGTGGAATTATAGTCATGAAACGTTTGCGTTTACCAGTTTACTAGTCTGTCTTCTTACCACTTCCGTCGCCTACTTTAAAGTTTATCAAATTATTCGTCAACACCAGCTACAAATTCAAGCCAGCGAATCTTCTGATAATAATTATTGCAGTCAACCGGCAATAAATGTGGCGAAATATAAAAAATCTGTTTTCACAGTACTGTATATCGTGGCGGTTTTTTACTTTACCTACATGCCTTTTATTATAAAGACTGGATTTTCTATTTTTTCATATAATCATTCTGCATTCAAGTGGGTACATAAGATTTCTGTTGCGTTTTTGTTCCTGTCGTCTTCCATTAATCCTTTTATTTATCTCTGGAGGATGAATGACATTTGTAACGGAGTGAAACATTTGTTGAAGCAAGCAAATGTAGAGAAAAACTGTAAAATAGCGGATTGTATATGATTTTTTTTTTTAACTGAAGGCATTGAATAAACTAGACTGTTCACAGTCCCCTATTTTTCCGTGAAGTCGCAGAGATCGATCTTTGAGTTCGAGCGGCCGCCATCTTGTTTTCTTTGTGCGAGCGAAACCTGGGGAGAGTACAAAATGCCCGTGGGTAAGGGGGCGGGATGGAGGCGGTGAGCGGAAAAAATAGGGAGACTGTAACAGCTTCACTCAGTCTTGTGTTCAAGGGGTGTGTCCGATTTCGGCGCCTCCATCCGCTAATTGAATCAATCAACAATCTTGTATCCTGTTGAAAAAACCTGTCATAACAGAGAAATATGAGATCGATTGCGTGTTGCTGTACAGTTGTGAAATAATAAATTTTCGAAACATTTTCAAGCAAGCATTGCTTACGAAAGAAAGAACATTTGTTACAAAGTTGAGTCGAATGAATACGGGACGGAAGAACTCTTCTCTTACTCCAAAAAAAGCAGCAAAGCCTGCGGAGAAATCCGAAAATTCAGATGCGTGCCGTCTTTGTGGCATTTATTTTAAAATTTCTCGGCGGAAAAAACAAGTACATTTCCACCGAAAATCTATTTAAGATCCCCCAAAGGCCTGGAGTTGCCAAAGTTCCTCTCGTCGATCTTTTAAAAATACATCTTGGTGTTGAAGTGGATCCACAGGATGGAAAATCTTCCCGTGTGTGCGCTAAGTGTGCACTGAAGATTCGCAATGCAAGTACCTTGTGCGAGTTTATCAGGACAGCTCTTAACTGCGAAAACACCGATGAGGAAAGCCAAGGAGAGCAACGTTTGAAACGAATGAACATCGTTTCGCCGCAGAGAAACATCAAGAAACGACTTCAAAGCAGCCCAAGCAGACATCCCTACCCCGGGAAAACCCCTCGCATTTACCGCCAGCGAAAAGGCCGTTGCTCTTCGAGCACCCAAATATCGAGCCAGAAACTTCGCCGGTATCTCCATCGTATTTCCGTCATTCTGAGGGAAACAGCGTCGACTTCAGAGCAGTCTGCAATTTTGGACTTTTCCCTTGAAAATCCAGCGCTTTTACCGCCAGCGGGAAGTCCTTTGCTTGTCGAGAACAACCAGCAGAGCTTTCCCCCATTTCCTTCGCTAAAACAAAACTTTGATAAATCAAACTCTTTCCAAACCCAGTCGGAAGAACCGCCAAAACATCTTTTCCATCCATTAAATTAGCAACAGCCTCTTTCTGCTCGCGCTTCAGCACTATTCTTCCAAGACGACTTTCAGAAAGACGATCAAAATCAAAACATTCCCCAGAAAATTCCTCTGTAATCGAAGCCATTTTGGACTGAAACGCGAAGTGATGAATGTCACATTCCGTCACTCAAGTTGTCAACTCTCCTCTTCGGTCTAATGATTTCTATTGTGAATTCGACCAATCAGGTACTGCCGTTGCTGGAGCAACGGCAGCCGTGAACATGACATGAAGGGAAGACGTGACAGTCCCCCTATTTTTTCCGCTCCTCCACCCCCACGCTATTAACCACCAGCGCCCCTACCCACGGGCATTTTGTACTCTCCCCAGGTTTCTTTCGCACAAAGAAAACAAGATGGCGGCCGCTCGAACTCAACGACCGATCTCTGCGACTTTACGGAAAAATAGGGGACTGTGAACAGTCTATGAATAAACCAGCAACTATCGTATTGATAATTCTAATTTTAATCTCAAACCTGGTTAATATCGTTAACTTGCGTTTTTTAGAAATTTATCCTTTAATTTTCAAAGTCAAACATCGATTTCTTTAATTTACTGCGGTTTCCACCGTTCAGTATGAAAGAATTAACTCTTAAACATGTATGTTGCTATTAACGTATAAAAGCTACTGAGCAGTTCTTCCATATGGTGCTGTTTTGTTGTTTGATTTTGTGGAAAGTTTCAGCTTGGAACTTGGGGAGCGGTGGAAGATTAAAAATGCTAACTACGTTACTCCCGTCTCCTGTACACATAGTACAAACTCCTGCTTTAGCTAAGAGGAGATCCTTAGGAATGAGGGTTGAGGAACAGGGGCTATCATAAGGTCATTCCCCCGAAATAGAACTGAACATAGATTTTCAATCAATCTTTGCCTTTTGATGGATTACCGTGGGGGAACTTAAAATTTGAAATTAAAAAGAGGGGTCCTGGCATTTGTTCAGGAGCAGGAAGACCTTGTATTTTGCATATAATTCCTTAAATTTAACAGCTTCCAGAAGCGCTGTTATTTAAATCGTTTTCTTTACGCTTCGTGAGAGCAAAACGTCAACGTCGGCAATGATTTGGCAATATCAGTTTTAGGAATGTCAATGGTATTTGTATTTTTATCTTCATCACTTAATCCTACTCTTTACTTGTGGAGAATGAAAGATATCAGAAATGAAGTTACAAGGAGGAAAGAAGATGGCTGAGGTAATGGCTTGTCCGTTGTTGTGTGTCCAATACTAACGAACCATAACCTGTGCAGGGAAAGCGCTTGAGTTGTTCAATAAAAGTTTTAAGTAAGCAGATGTTAATGTTCTCAAATTATAGCGGAGCTCCCGCGGGCGCCGGAGGCGCCCGCGGGAGGAGCATCCATAGGCATAGAAATTAATAAACCCGTCAAGGCGAGAAAATTTGGTTGTCGTCTACGTACGTACGTACGTACGTACGCACGGATTAGGCCTGGGGACGAGTTTGTCTTTATCTTTGATTTGGAGTCCTTCTTACGCAAAAAGTAACGCAAAAACATTTTTTGCTTTGTTGAGAGTTAACTTACTTGTCGTAGAAATTTTTAAGAACACTGTGTTATTTCAGAGTTTTTTTCCTCATGTTTTCTCATGATCTGGACATTTCATTTCAACTTAAACGAAGCGATTGTATGAAAAGGCGGTAAAATACGTGGTACGTTGTTCACCTTCAAAGCTGAATGAAGACGCGAAGAAAGCATGCTGACGCGAAGAAAGCATTCTTCGTGAATATTTCTCACTCTATTTAACCATCTACATCATGGAAACTCATGCCAAATGATTAAGGACAACCTCTTAACGGGAAGATCCAAAATAATTGCCGACTTGAACATGATATACATCGGACAACACCGAGAGTTGCAGCACTGCGGCTGAACAAGGCTGAAAAATTAATTGAACTGACATTGAACTGGCATAAAAGTGAGCTCAGAGCCGGTGATGTTCACTAAGTGATGGATAAAAGACTGTTAACAGCTACACCGAAAGGAAAGGAGAGATCGATGTTTGCTGATAATTCAAAACGTGTTCATGTTGGTGGTGTTGGAGTATTCAGTAAACTTACAACGAGTGGCGTGTTCGCTTCCGAAGTTATTGTGCTGGTTTGAAATTTTTTCCCTGCAGTATTACAAGCCTTTTTCAACACTGTTTTCAAAAGATGAGGTAACATATGTTAATGTATGCACTAAGCATAAGTCTAATTGTATCATGAGAATCAGTTCATATTTCATTTATGAGCGAATTTGAAGTTGTGTCGGTTTTCAGATCTTCCCGTAAATATTTATAATTCAATTAATGCTGCTTTCAAACCTGTTCATGTTTGTACATTTTATGCAGACATTGTTTATTAAATATTGCGTTTGGACTAATTGTTTTGTGTTTTAGTTAGTGGAGTTAACTGTGATGTTCATAATTGGATTTTGAGAACTACATTAAAATTTTAAGCTTCACGGCACAAAATCGCGATTCGTTTTGTCAATTACAAACTACACGTACAGAAAAATCTTGCGAACAAAAACGAGTAAAACTATTTAGCGATACTGCACACCAAAATATATTTAAGCGATCTATTATCTAACCGTTCTTGTTTTATACTCGCTTGCATTTGTTTTGTTTATCTTATCAGCGAGTGTGTTGAAATGTTGTACGCGTAAAAAAACAACAACAATATTTCGCCGATTTCGTTGCGAGTTACCTGTGCTTGGCCGGAGTGCCTTCGGACTTTACTTACCGCATATTTGCTTACCAGAAATGAAGAAAATTGAATTATTTCTTCTGCATAAAGTTCTCTAAGGTATTTAGCAACGCGTACGATTAAACAGAATTTGTTAATCATGCAACCAAACCGCAACGAAAAGAAGACGGTTAAGACAACATTGTAAGCTTATTCTTAGTTAGCGTGTAACACGTCCCAAATCACAAACTGCCACAATTCTTACACAAAATCTGCTCTAACATGACTTTACATAACGGGCACCATCAATTTGAGTTTATTTTGCCGCTGTGATTTTCTCAGTTTGCCGTGGCGTGAGTTCATTTTGTCTACTGTGTTGAGCAGCGAATTCACTTTGTTTTTCTGTGTTTTGTTTTTGCCTTGAGCTGATTTTTTTGCCCTCACTGTTTTGTAGTAAATCAAAACAGGGTCAAGGTCTTTCATATATTGAATAACTCATAGAGTTATTAATCAGTGTGCATTAAACGTTTTAAAAAAAGTTTTACTTAGATTTGTTGTGTGCGCCTACGTGCGTACGTGAGGAACCCAATAAAGTGCACTCGTCAATTTCAATTTTAGAACCTGCCACGTCAGGCAATAAGGGTCCAATAAAAGTCAGATGGTTAACCTCGAAATATATTGACGTTGCTTTCGTCAACAAAACCACGAGAGGTTTTTAAGGTATTAAGTTTAACCATGAGCGATTAAAAATTAATTTATTTGTTCTTATATAAGCTACTGAATAAGCTTAGAAATAGTGTGGCTACTTATTTGATAACACCAGAAGTTCTTTTTTTTTTTTCTGATAACACTAGCAAAAAAGTAATAAATGGGAGCTCCGCTTTTAGGCCTGCCTAAATCTATATATTAAGAGAAAATTATGCTGGTGGTTTGTTGGAGAGCGGGTGTCGTGCATGTGATTATGAAATAAATGAAACAGGTGACCTGGTTTAAATCCTGGTTTGACAGTCGACTTTGCGCCTTATTTTAAAATAAAGCAAGCTTCAGAATTACGGCTGTGGCCATTGAACTTCATATTCAGTAAATTAAGAAAAGACAGCATGACAAGAATTCTGATGGAAATCAATCATATCATCAAAGAAAAAAATAATGAAAGAGTCACGTATTTTTGGTTTTCTCATTCAGGGCAATGTCACAGAACCCCTACGGGGAGATAAACCAAACTTAATTAAAAATTGCACTGTTCAGTTAAAAAAAAATGTTGAGCTGGTATGAAATTTTGCGTTGTTCCTTTGATGCCTCCGCAAGTCGAATAACGTGTAAGCACAGAACTCAACTATTGATACAAACTTAATTATTACTCTTGCCTCATTTTGAACTTCAAACATTCAGCATTTTAGCAATGAAAATTTAATGTATGACAGTTGTTCTAATATATTTTATTAGAAGTGTGGCTAGAAGTGAAAGTTTCTGTTGAGTTTAAATTCAGTCACAGTTTGCATTATAAATTTAAAATGTGCATGTTTGATTCGCAGTAATATGGAAATTGTTTCAATTTACTTACTTAGGAAATAATCTCTGCTGGTCAAGGCACTACCGAAGTTATGCGATATCATTAAAGAATGATGATGAACAACTGTTTTTTTATTGCAATCTTCACAGCCCTCAGCTTTCAATCTGATGATAGGAAATCATTTGACTTTGGTGTTGATTTTCGTTGTACTTTATTGGAATTACTCTCTGTGAACTCGTTTCTGTATATTGAATTAGCGACTTAAAGAAGAAGCAATACCGTCACCAAGGTGATTCGAAGCAGAGTCTTACCTTAAACATGTTTCTCAGGTCTTATTTTTAATTAGTTTCTAAGCAACAGACGATACTCGCAAAAATTTACTTTTTTAATGAAACAACGTTTATTAGAGTGTCAGCCGCCCCCAGAATAGTGGCTTGTGCTCATAAAATGTTGGCAAACAAGAGTAATAGTTAACAGAGAGACAAAACACGAGCATTTCGCATGTGTTTCAGTTTTTCTACACTCGGACTAGTTCTTTTTAGATTTCAAGTTTATTGATATTTAACTGCCATTTTAGTCGTTTCAGTTTGAATCTCATAAATCTTAAATTAAGGTATATAAAGTTTCAATTCTTGATGCATATTCTAGAGTTAATGTAGTTTGTATTTTCACTGATTATCTTTAATTAAAAATCTTGAATTTCAAAACCATCTTATTTTAATCAAGACAAGCAATAAAAATATTTCATATTATTTTGAAGCGAAAATAACTTCTCGCAAAGTCATATAAATAAACATTGGTGTCATCATATTAAAAATTTAATGACATTCAATCATTCATCGTAACGTTAATTAAAATATGAAATGAAAAGTGCAGACGGAATGATGCATATCGGATTAATTCCATCAACTAACGCAACATTTTCTGGTAGAGACAAAAGTCGTAATCCCAGCGAGGCTGCATTTCCAGCAATTATCCGTCAACTAAACTCGCCTAGACAGCTCCGTGCAAGGACGCCATGTCGAATATCACTAATGAATCTGGCTCGCATCCTTACTTCATCCTTTGTAGTTTTGATGGTGTTGCCCGAAAGCGCAATCCTGCGTTTAACAAAGCAATTTTTTCAAATTTAATGACCATCGCTGTTCTGTCGCCTGTAGCAGTGACAGGAAATGCTTTAATTTTGGCGACAATTTGGAGGAGTCAGTGCCTACGAACTCCCTTCCACATTCTCCTGTGTGGATTGGCTTTGACCGACTTTTTCACTGGACTCATCACTCAGCCTTTTTATGTTGCATCCGAGTTGATCTGTTTGAAGGAACCACAGGAAATCGAAGAGCGGCCGTCGTTCATCTTTTTGGCGGGAATAATTACTGGCGGCTTTGGAAGTTACTTTTTGTCTATGACGGTAGTGATTCTTACGTGCATGTCGATTGAACGATGGCTGCACATGACTCGGCGATTTTTGGTGACTGGACGCCAAGCACGTTTTACCATTGTTGGGTTAATTCTCGCTCCAACTCCGATCGCTGTATTTCGCACGTTAAATGTCTTAACAGGTAGTTATGGACATGTCTTGTCCATTTCCTTCGCCTTATTGCTCATTTCCCTTATAACCACGTCAACGGCCTATTTCAAGGTATTCCGAGTTATTCGATGTCATCAACAACAAGTGAAAGCCAGCGAGCTATCTCAGAATTTCGGTCAGCCAGTAATAAACTTGGCGAAGTTCAAGAAATCTGTTTTTTCAATCCTGTACATTGTACTATTATTTTGTATTAGCTACCTGCCCTTTCTTGTCTTTTTTGGATTTTATCGGTTTCTAAAAGATGACTCGGTGATAGAATTAGGTTTTGTTATCTCCTTAGTTTTCCTGTTTTTGTCGTCTTCACTAAATCCTTTCATCTACCTTTGGAGAATGAATGATATTCGCAACGGAGTGAAACAACTAATATGCAACTAAAACAAGGGTTACACTGATTTAAACTGAAGCTGCAAGGGACAGACAGAGAGATTCAGAGAGGCAGCGGTTAGAAGGAGCATTTAATAATTCATTGTTCGATCTGGGGGGAGGTAGGAAGGTGGGCTGGCTACTCAAAATTGTTCTATATGAAGACATTCCGTTCAGAGGTGCAAGCCTTTATTCTTTCATATACAGAAAAGGTACCTCTTCCATATACCTTCGATAGCAAATAGTTCGACCAGGTACCACTTTCACATTGATACAGAACAATTACCACATATCTTTTCTTTCTTTTTTTTTTCGAGTTTTTCAGTTGATGCAAAATTTATCACTTGAATAAGCCTTTGAAATACTTGAATGAACCAACTATTCGGTGGGCCTGTTCAGATATTTTGAAAGGCCCTTTTATATTCCTTTCTGACAGTTTTCCCTTCCCTTATGTATTCTCAAACTCGCGAAATCCCTACCCTTTTATACAGCTATTTCAATTAACGTTGTCGGGTCAAAGATTAAAGCTAAAAGACTAGACCGTATGGCGTTCTGGGTATTCACTATAAATTTGCATATACGCTTCATTAAATGTACAAATTTGTATTTCGCACGCGAAGAATTCACGAGTTTGTTTTTCCTCTCAGGAGGCCTTTCTGTAGCTTTACTTTTAGTGTCGCTTGGCTCTGAGTTTTGAAAATTCTTCTTAAATTTAGTGTGGTTAAAAGCACCTTGTTTCACATGTCTGAAAAGAAAGAAAACGGGCGAATCCGCGTTTGTCATGTCACTATATATTTTAGTATTCAGCACGTGCAGTTGCTCTTTTCCCCTACCCATACTGCCTTTCAGTCTTGTCTTTAAGCTTTGATCCGGACAACGTTATCTGAAATAGCTATATACCTAGATAGTGAAAAAGGTTTCCTTTTGGGCCAAAATTCCCCGAATAATCCACTGTAGGGAGTTAACTCCCGGGGATCTAATCACAAAAAAATTGCAGTGTTGTCATTGTATATTCTGTATATTGTTGCGGGTAGATGTATTTATTTTTAACCATCAAAAATACCTTTAGAATATATAATTTTGACTCGGTATTTTGCCTCTTTGTAAAGAATTATTATAATTTGAGACTTTGGATTTTGTTATAATTTATTTATTATATACTTAAAAGTTGGTCAATTAGTCAGTTACAACTAATAAAAGAAAATAATGTCCAATGAGACCAAGGCAGCATTAAACATTGTACAGCTGTACATTTGAGATGTAACATTGTCAAAAGCAATATGACATAACGACCTTCATTATTAATAAGAGGGCGGACACATAGATAAATTAACGTTATTTGTTTTACAATTAACCAAACAGAAGCCACAACTCGTGTCGAAAAACATGATTAACCGGATTTTATGTTACAATAATCAGAGAATTGCGTTTAACTAAAACGTCAAACTATATGTAGTAACTCCGAACTGAATGAATTTTGGACGCCAAGTTTCTAAGCTGTTTTCATTTCATTTAGAGGTATCTTTAAAATAATCTGCTCAATTACTGCTTCGAGTTACGTTCAATCCTCCCTAATACATTCCCAAATACACTATTACGAGAGTCGAAAGTGGATTTGGCGGTATGTGGGATTTGACTTTTTTGTGGTGATATTCGGGATGTGGGCTATAAACAAGAAAGGAAAAGAGGAATTTCACTTACGTGCGGGAGCGGAATTTCGTGATTTTTTTGGGGTCGAGATGCGAAAATAATAAGTGAAAAGCAGCGGGATATGGTGGTCCACAATAGGGTTCTCAAATCCCGCCTTCCCGTGTATTGTTTTCCTGTTAATCCCACTATCCCGCCATTCTTTACGTCTGAATCTCGATTTCGCCAAAAATTTTTAAGCTTGTTTCTTTGTTAAATATTAACATAAACGTCAAATAAAAGAGTTACCTTTATGAAAAGGGGAAGATTATCATTGCCACTAATGACCGTAACAATTCTTTCTGCTTTGCTTGTTTTTCTTTTGTCCACGTGTCAGGACAAAATCAACATGTTCGTTTATTTTCCTCGTAAACAGTCTATTTGATACCTCTTTTCTTGTGATTCGTGTGTCAATAACGCCGAAAATAGAAATGCCGTAATATCACGATGTGTCACACAAGAGTGATAATGCTATTCATTACATGACACCCGAAATAGCTTCATAGCTACAACAATCAGCGCGGATTAATGATAGATATTTTCTGCAGCGTTACGGGAAAAAAATGAATGCCATATCCCGTTACTTTTCCCTTATGATTCTCGTATCTCGGCCCCCCCCCCCCCCTACCCCCACCCCACGCGAAAAATATTCCCCTTCCACTCGCCAGTCACGACGATTCTCGCATCTCGATCCCACCCCCTGCCGAAAACAAAACACTAAAAAAAAAAACCGCTCCCGCTCAAAATTATAATTCTCCCTTCCCGCTCTTGTTTTTAGCCCAAATAACAAATGTTACCACAAAAATAAGTCGAGTCTCGCATCCCACGAAACCTATTGTGAACCCTCGGTTATTACAAGGTTATTACGACGAGAAAAAGTTTCTTTGAAAATAAGTTACATTTATAATACGAGACGTTTTAAATCATAGTACAATTTCGTTAATCTTCTTATGACTTACAAAATTAACAGAAATGCAATCTCAGTGTTTTTTTTCACTGCCATTGCCAATGCCACTATTTTATATTTAACGATGATGATGTAAACGACGACCACGATGGTGATGATGATGATTACTTTAAAAAACTGAGATCAAAATGCTTCTCTTGCTGTCTTCAGATATCAAGCTGTTTATTAAGTTTTTAAACCATGTTTATATTAACACAAATATCATCTTCAAGGTTTCTTCGATGTTCAGCGCAGACGACTGAAATGAGTTTGAAGTTAAAAATTCCTAGTTTTCCTTACAAAAAAGTTGTTTTAGCAATCGCTTCACTGCATTACGTATATCATTCATCCTCCAAAGGTAAATGAGTGGATTAAGTGAAGACGAAAAAAATATAAACATCACTGACACTGTAAACATCAGTTGTAATCGAGAATGACTGTAGATAGATAGATAGATAGATAAACTTTATTTAAACACGATAATAATTAAAGCTAAAAGCTTGTGGGGTCGTGTATATAAATTTAACTTTGCTAAAAATTAAAATTACGATTAAAATGTTTAAATTACAACCCTAGATTTACAATAAAAATTAATTATTTACCATAAATGAAGTACAACGAAGATAAGAAAGGGCAATACGCTAATGTAAAATGATCCCAAAATATACAAGATTGTTATAACTGATTTCTTGTATTTACCTAAGTTCACTGCGCAACAGCCAAATTGTGGGCATCGTTTTCTTACATGAATTCGCCTTTTTTGACGACGAATGTTTCTGAAAACTTCAAAATAGGCGATTGATGCAGTAGTAAGAAAACACAGTAAAATGATTATCACCATGATATTCAATACGTTTGGATAAGACTTTTTTAAGATAAAGAACAAGCTAGATAGTGTCACTGGTATAAGAAGAAGCGACACCAGAATCACGATAAAAACGCTTCGTCGCACATTTAGCAAAGATGGACGAGTAATATGCAGCCATCTTTCAACGGACATCAGTGTGATAAGCAATAGCGTCAAGGAAGTAAAGTAGGCACCACAGCATTCAGCAATATCTTTAACATAAGCAGGAAAGGACTGCTGGTTACTCGATTGCTGGGGTCTTTTTAAACAAAGCAATATGATTGCAGTGTGAAAAGGCTGAGAGACGAGTCCAGTGCAAAGATCAGTAAAAGCCAAACTACACAGGAAAATGTAAGAAGGTGTTCTGAGAGGCCGGTTTTTCCAAATTGCTGCTGTAATTAAGGCATTTCCTATCACTGCCACTGGAGACAAAACGGCGATTATTATTGAAGCTGAGAGAGCTACCGCGTAATAAGTAGTACTGTGGTTTTTTGTAATACCGTACCAGGAGCAAGCTTTGTGCGAACCGTTCGCGGGAGACTCAGTCACGTTATTGAACATGGCAGTTCACTGAGTTCATGGGAAGACCAAGCACATGAACTAATCTCGTTTCACCTCTTACTTAAATATACTGCAAGTGAAGAAAATATTGCTGCATCATCCTGATACTGAAATTATGATTTTAAGGATATCGATCATTGATGCACCGCAAAAGCTTTTATTGCACAATTTCCTTTTCCGAGTTTTGGTCAATACATAAATTGCATTATGCTTTAAACAGTCAATATCAAATTGTCGCTACTTAGAGTTCAGCAAAAAAATTGATTGATATGAAGAGCATTCACGGGATCAATATACATATTAGATTTAAGACTTTGATGGGGCATTATAACCACTCTTTTTGGGACGATGCTACAATCATGGCGTCAAACAAATGCTCGATCAATTTTATGTCACGATAAGTTACCATAGCAACAGTGTAACCTTTTAAATACACCCTTAATATTAGCTTAAACTGCTAATCACTCAAAACGGGGTCGGTAAAGTCCTAGTTTGTATTACTAAACTTTTATCGGCAAGACAAGATACAACTTTGGAAAAAGCTTAAAACAATTCTGCACATGGGTTATGGGTGCCGATAAATTCATGGAGCTGTTTTCAGTCACCTAATTAAAAGCATACTGCTATGAGCCGGAATCGCGTATTATAATTAGAGGATAAAATTTCACCTAAAGATGCCTGGCGTACACATTTCATTAAGGCCATTATAAAGTTTCAATTGAGTTAGAAAGTAATTTGATCGAAAATGTATTAATACGCAATGTATCTACCATACGAGCAGAACAAGCTCAATATGCAATTCTATTGATAATAAGCAAAAATTTCAATATGACACGTTTTAAGCTGCAGCAGGTTATTTTGTAGTTGTTTCTTCAAATGTCATTAATTTCCGATGCATGGGCAAAATGCTCGCGAAAACATAAAGGATTAAAGGATTACCAAAAAGAATAGTAAAAGGTATTGAAGAAAGTATATATCCCTTACCGCCAAAACAGTCTTTTAAGGATGCAGAGGACACCCTGAGTGGGTTTTCCATACATGACTCACCATTATGTATATTACGTTTTGCGAAATTTACAATGTTTTTCGTGAGCATCACAGCTGGTCTTTGCTACGTGAGCCATTAAAAACCCTAGAGTAAAATATCACACGGAAACACGATTAATGGTTTTTGTGACTTTTATGAATTGAGCTGAGCAACTCTAATTACTAATGGATCTAAAGGAAAGCAAACAAGCTGGCTAATAGCACCGCTCTAGGACGTGAGCTATAAGCTATGAACTACAATATAAAAATTTAATGTCCGTCATACCAAAAATAGTAGTAGCTCCTCTAAAACATTGCCACGCCTTATATAGGTAAGAAAACAATACATACAATGTTGCATCTAGTCGTAAGAAAGACACTGGGTCTCATCCAGTTATACTCAAAAGAGATACATACTCAAAAGAGATACGTTACCAATTATCTAAATTGTATTTCAGTTTAGGCAAAATCTACTAGCTTCCCTTTTCTCAGACTCAGTGTCTGTCATGATGACGTTTTCAGCCACCTTGAAACATAAATAATTATCTTTATTAGCTTCCCCATTGGAGAAAAAGGCATTTTTCTTTTGCATAGAACTCAATAGATCTTGTGGAATATGTTTTATAATTTATGAATGTCATGAAAATCAAAAAAGGCGAAACTTTTTAATGTACCAATAGCTTCTTGGAGGTAACAATGTAATACATAATTCGTCGGCATTCTAAATGCTATTTGCATTCTGTCTTCAAGCTACACATTATATATTTATTTTGAATGGACATATTACCTATCATTCGTAATGTATTGCCAACTAGTTTTTAATGGTTTCATATTTTACAAAGTAGTTTATACACAGGTTTAGATATGTCGCTAGGATTTGATATAATGCTTACATAATTTGTAATACTAAAGAGTATCTGTATGACAGTTTTGTACACTTACGTATTAAGATATTTACATCACGTCTACGTTTGTCAGAAAGACCTTCAGAACATGTTTCAGATAGCAAAGAGTTTCACTCAGTGTTTATATATTGTTCCCATTAGCTAAACAAATATTTACAAAACCAGAAATGTTCATTGAAATATTTTACAAGTTGACAGCATTGAAATATGATTTTGTAGGGAACAGCGCATCAGAAATTAATGTAAAAACTGAATGCTTTATGACACAATTTTAATCATCTGAAATCCTAGTTGTTATCCCTGCAAAGTAGTTGCTTTACCAACTGCTTCACTCCATTACGAATATCATTCATTCTCCAAAGATAAATGAGAGGATTTAGTGAAGACGTAGAAAACAGAAACATTAAAGCCACTATATACAGCAACTCTATTTGATGATGATTGAACCAGAAAGAAAGTCCAATGAAGATAAGAAGGGGCAAAAAACTTATGTAAGAAGCTCCTAAAATATAAAGCATCGAAAACACAGATCTTTTGTACTTTTCTAAGTTAATTGAGGGATGAGAAAAATTCTGAGCCGGTTCGTTTGCTTGAATTTGTCGTTGGTGACGACGAATGATTTGAAAGACTTTAAAATAAGCTATCGATGTGCTGATGATGCAAAAGGATAAAAGGAAGAACAGAATTATACTCAAGACGAGTCGATAAGTTTTCGTTACCACATATAAAATGCTGAATACTGCTATTGGTGTCAGAAGAAGTGGAACCATTGTCGCGATAAAATAACTACGACGCACGGTCAGCAAAGCTCGACGAGTCATGTGCAGCCATCTTTCAATAGACATCAGTGTGATAAGTGATAACGACAAGGAAGTGAAATACACACCGCATCCAGCGGAAATAGCTACAGCAGGAACGAGGAATGATATCTGTTTCTTGATCTCCAGGGATGATTCTAAACAGATCAGTTCAGCTGCGACATAAAAAGGCTGGGCGATGAGTCCAGTACAAAGATCGGTAAATGCCAAAGCACGGAGAAGAATGTAGGAAGGTGTTTTAAGGGACTGGTTCTTCCACATTGCTGCTATAATCAAAGCATTTGCTATCACTGCCACGGGGGATAAAATAGCAAGGATAGCTGAAACCGAGATGGTTACTGCGTTAAAGACAGAACTGTGGTTTCGTGTGATAGCATCCAAGGAGCAAAAGCTGAATGAGCCATTTATAAGAAGCTTGATCGTATCATTAAACATGGTGGTACTTTGAGGCTGACCTAAAAATAACACAAACTCTCAAAACAAGTCTTTATTATCGCATGCAATAAGAAGACAGTGTTTATGGATTATGGGTGTACACCACTCCGGAAGATTACTTCAATCTTTCCTTTTCTTGCTAAAGCTTGACGTACATTTGTACTGCTACATTTAGATTATCTCTTATGATGTCAGTTCTATATCTTTCTAACTTCTCAGTCGAAGATGCTTATGACAAAACATGCTCGATGTAGCAACAATAATAAGTTATATGGGGCTACAGGTAGGAAGATTTACTAGCCGAGGAGAAGAAAAAGTGGAGCCTTTCTGTAGTTCTGTACGTTTCAGCCCATTCCACGTCACTTAAAGATTAAAAAGAAGTGTATTTATGCGTACCTTCTACACGACTTTAAATTTTGAGTTGAAACTTCAGTGAAGCTGGTATGAATATCCAGACATCAAGATTTAGAAAGTACTTCTTGTTTCAATTCACTTTAGTCAATATATGCAGGAAAGAAAGCATAAACAGAGATCCGGATTTCACTTAATCGATGACGATTGAGAATATAGGAATCAATTATTTTTTTGTTTGATGGATTCTCCACGTGTATGTCGGATACAATCAATCATAAATTGAAAGTGATATAGAATATGACAAATAATACGCCTTGGGTGGGCAGCAAAAATAATCAAAAATTGCACAGCTGGATAAAACAAAATACAGCTCGCATGCAACATTCAAGTTTAGGTCTGGATAAAAAACAATGTTTTGAACTGACATTTAAACCGTATTTTGCTATGAAATAAATATTTTGGTAAAAATAATACTAAAAAAGCATTTTTGTAAGTTTTCGATAAGACAGTGATATAGAAAAGGAAGTAGAGTTAACTTTTTTCATCGAAATCATAGACTGAGTTAAAATCATGATATATATTTTTGTAAAAAAATAAAATATTCTAATATAATTGTAAACAAAGGTAGGTCTAATACCACGCAGAAAAGCGACAACGACATTATAAAGTATTGCAGCCTTGCTCACTTTATTTGCATTTCATTTGTTGGCTGATAAGATATTTCACAGGTCCTACGTATGCAGCATCTTCGCTCGCACTCCTTTGCCACTTATCAGTTTTAGTACAATTTAACCATGTCTGGATATACAGTATATGTAATTAATTTTAATTTATACAAAGTTATATATGTCTTACAAACTATCTATAAAATTAAGGGGTTTTACCACCATTTGCATTGATACGCGATGATCGAAATGGAAACACCCGAGGAAACGTTTCCAAGATTTCCGTCAATCAAAGTTTGACGTCAGTGACGTTTCCATTGAGCGATAATGAAGTTTAACCGGCGATAAATAAATTATGTGCCGACAGAATACTACAAAAACTCGGTCAAATTTAACTTTATTACCCAACAAAGACATTCTATAGACTTTTTCTGAGACTTTACCTTCAATTTCATGGCTTTTGCGTTTGGAAACCAAATTTACCTAACCGGTTTCGTATATCTTAACTATAAAAGATTAATTTTAACAAAGCCGACAGTGCCAGACTGAATGTCGCGATACGTTCCACGGCTCGCCGAACATAAAAGTTCTGTACCTTTCATTTTTATGGTGTTTATTCTGACGGTTTAACGAGACAAAACCCTTTAGCTACAAAAGAGTTTAACTTGCGCCTGTTGAGGACGTTCGCGCTAATTGTTTATGCGCATCCTTACTGCGCACGTAATTCCTGTCGCAACGCTACGCCACGTCATGCATCGAGCGCGCGCGCTGAGGAAACTTTCCAACCACATATAGGGTGAGTAGTCGTTGCGATAACTTCGCTTGCAGTTTGCTCGCTTGAATGGTCGGTGACCCCTACTTTTTTCGTAACAGATCACTTTTGTTAACGATTATCTACATTTTGTGAGAAAATGAAAAAAATCTATCGATTAAAAGGTTGATTTTTTTTGCCCCACGCACATTCAAATTCTGCTTTTTGATCTTTTCGTTTTGCCGTACGACGGGTTCAAATGCCTCTTCCAGGGCTAAGTTTTGCATAAAAGATGGCAACACTTAAAATCATTTTCGCAACAGACGCACTTCTTCAAAATATCACCAAGATCGTTTGCCTCCGTTTTCTCATCATCGATAATTTAAACTACAAACCTTGAAAGCCGTGCGAAATTACGTGCGCCATTTTTTCAAAATCAGGGTAGTTTTCTACAGACTTTATCTCTGAAACGAAGTCGGTGACCCCCACTTTTTTTTGTATTTCTGACACAAGTAACTCATTATCCGTCCTCAGTAAAAATTTTAGAAAAATCTATCGACTAGAAAATTTTCGCGCGAACGTCCTTAAGGAGTTTTGGTCGCGAAATAAAATTTATTTATCGCCAGTATACTTTCGTGATTGCTCGCCCGAAACGTTGGCCCCCATCAAACTTTGATTGACAGAAATCTTGGAAATGTTTCCGCGGGTGTTTCCATTTCGATCATCGTGTATCAATGCAAACGGTGGTAATAAAAAAAACAGTGTCACCTAACATGCAAACTACAAAGTAGTCTGAATTTTTCCCCGCTATAATAATGAACTAGTATTTTGTGTGGAAACCAAAGCATACTGATTTTTCAGCTCGAAATTTAATTTAGTTTTTGAAATTAGTGATCCATCTGGCTGCCTATTCAGTAAGACACTACCTCTCTGCAACCTCTCTTTTCATTCGCCCCCTGTAAACACTACCTCTTTTGTTATTCAGGGCTAGGGGCATTGTTATGACAGGTTATCTACTGTTTTTAGAACCAATGAAGTAACTCGTTCCGAGAGGTAGTGGGCGACCCTGCCTATTTGCCACATTTAATAATTTTAGCTAAGCTACACACATGTACAGCTCGTAATGGAAGGTTTTATGTGGAACAGAGTAGTACTAAATTAAAGATATAATTGCTCTTACCCTAATATTAAGAGGGGGGGGGGGGGGGGGGCACTTCATAGCTACAGATGCAAAGCAATTTAAACAATTGTTGGCGACGGTATTTTATGGCAAGCGATTTTGGAGCGTTTAATTCGAAACGCTTTATAGCGAATTTTATGTAAGGGGCACATGGTTTTTAAAATGTATCAATGCACGTGCGTAACTAGTGTCAGTCCCAAAAGGCGCGTTCTTATTTGTAATAATAATAATAATAATAATAATAATAATAATAATAATAATAATAATAATAATAATTTCAAACTCTTGGAGGACTCTTCAATGGAATAAGCCTGTGCAAAAAAGCTTGTCCGCATAAGGTCAATATGATATGATCCTTAGCAACAAATTGGTTGTTAAGAATCACTCCCTTAAAATTACATTGTGGTTTGGCTTTAATCCACTGCAGACCAACTATTTGTGTATATATGCTTTTTAAATCGACGAGCGCACTATAGTAATAATAATTAATAAAGTGATGATTTATTATTTCCTGATTTGGAATCAACCTGTGCAAAAAAGCTTGTCTGCATGAGGTCTGGCTTCCACAATATGTTCTTTAGCAACAAATTGTTAGTTAATAGTCACGTCCCTTCACACTTAACGACATTAGGTATCCTCCAAAACGAAGCATTTTACAATAAAAATGGCATTCATGCCCTAACTTAAGGGAGGAAAAGAAATCATACATCTCATCTTGCAGAAGAGAATATTTTTAAAAATGGCTCCAAAATTCAGAATATATCAACAAGATGGGCAATAGACCCGATTTCCGCTGCTCTCTCGAGTCCGGTCTCTGTTGGGAGCGCGGGCTCATTCCCTGAACAGCTAGTATTAAATCGAGCCTAATGGACAATCCTTTATTCCGGTTTCAAACGAGAAAATAATAGATCATTATTCAATTTATTTTCTCTTGCTTTTTATTGGTCGATGAACGGCTACATACATTTATTATACATTAAATTCTCAATCTATATTCTAAAAGCTGCAGATAGATCAATAAAGGCAGTTAAGTTTCGATTAAGTGTTCAGACGAAATTAATTTCACTCACAACTGAATATAAATTACCGTCAGCTACAAATAATGCTTTGCTTATGCTTATAGCCAGATAATATTCTGCTTGTATGCGCATGCTAGTGAAATATAAGCTGTCAGTGAGCGATAAAAAAATATAAACAATTCATCTGAAATCGCTTATTACAAAATCTGTCAATATTTTTTCTCACAAATTGCTTTTTAAACAAACCTTGATTACTCGATCGACATTGGCGTATTACAGTAATTTGCTCAACCTTGAACCTGATCTAATGATAACTTATTATTGATATATCTAAATCAAATAGCTAACAACACCTTCCTTACTTGAATCAACGATAAATTTTAAACGGATGTGTTTGACTTTTCCAAAATCACAGTCTCTTAACTTGGTTTCATTGGAAGTTTGCACTAATTTCTCTTGTAGAATAGTTGCTTAAGCAAATATTTCACTCCTCTACGGATGTCATTTACCTTCCAGAGGTAAATAAGAGGATTAAGCGAAGAAGACAAAAGCCAAAACATTGCAAAAATCCTATATGCAAACTCTAATACAGAATGATGATATGAAAAGACAGAAAATCCCATCATTACAACAGAAGGCACATAGCTGATATAAAAAAGTACTAAAATATACAGAACCAAGAGAACAGATTTCTTATATTTTGCCAAGTTTATTGCTGGCTGGCCGAACTCCTGAGGCGGTTCGCTATCTTTAATTTGCTGTTGGTGGCGGCGAATGACTCGATAAACTTTAAAGTAAGCGATCGATGTGGTAAGAAGAGAAGCCAATAAAATGACAAACGCGGTAGTATAGTACAAAGTGTCAAAATTGCCATTTGTGAAGTTCAACAATCGGAATACTGCAAATGGTATCACAAGAAGCGATATTATTGCTACGATGATACAAGTACGGCGCACGGTCAGTAAAGATCGACGAGTCATGTGCAGCCATCTTTCGATAGACATAAGAGCGATGAGTATTATAGTTATAGTGGAAAAGTAGGATGCGCTGCCTTCCATAATACCTCTTGAACAGCGAAGGAATAGCTGCTCGGTGGATACCTGAGGTTTCTCTAAACAAATCAATTCGGCTGTAACATAAAACGGCTGAGTGACGAGTCCTGTGCAAAGATCGGTAAAGGCCAATCCACACAGAAGAGTGTAGGAAGGAGTTCTGAGGGACTGGTTCTTCCAAATTACTGCTATAATCAAAGCGTTTCCCACCACGGCCACCGGAGACAAAATGGCGATGATAACAGAAGCTGAGAGAGTTACTGCGTAAAAAGAGACACTGTGGCTACTAACTTCACCGGCAAAGGAGCAAAGGCTCAACGAGGCATTTGTAAGCGGTGGCATCGTCGAGTCGATGAACACAGTGGCCAACCGTCAGTGGAATGAATTCATTTTTCAGTTACCCTTACATAATGCATTTATATAATAAAATAATGCTTCATCATCACAATAAATTAATCTTCACCGGTGGATATCACTGGGTGAAGAGAACGCGTACGTGAGAGTTAAATATCACGGGTCGTTGATTGACGAATGCTCAATTGAGTCACGTGGTTTCCAATTAAGGTCACAAGTGACTAAAGTGCTACGAATTGACCACTCGAAGGAATTATGGAACAACTGCAAAACAGGCTCAGAGCACGGTTTTAAAAATCGTGTGGTGTTGAAGTGTGGACTATCGCCCACGGGACAAAAAATTATAATAACATTGCTAAAATATCGCAAATATCTTCTGCAGCTGCTTAAATACAGCAACGTTACTAAGAAAACAAATTACAACTAGTGATAACTGCTATATATAATAATTATATATCTGTAGAACCGAAGGCAGAAAAACTAAAATCTGTACCTAACAGACCAACGTGCAGTCGGTTACTCATGACACAATATCGTGCGCGTGACTAAAACGACATAAGAACTAATTGACACTTAAGGAAATAAATTATTAATTAGCAACACTTCCTATCACGTTTCATTGTAAAATTCGGTGGTTATTTCGAAATTATCTCTGAAAACCAGATCTTTTTCCAAGGTTTGAATAACGTAAAATTTTCTCTAATGTACCAAAAGAAGAAATTAAGCAGCATTAGCAAAATTAAAATGGGTAAAACGCAATTCAAATTTGAAAACCTCCTTAAAGGGGCACTATCACGGCTGAAATATCATATTTTATAAGAATGGGCTGTAGCTTGCTATAAATTGTACTTAATTGTCTTGCAATAGGAAGAAAAAAAGGCTTACAGTGGTAAATGCAAAGAAATATCAACTAAGAGGAAACAGTGACTAACAAAATGTTCAAAATTTCACCAGAATGGCAGCTTTGAATTCTGGACATCCTGTCCAAAAATCAATCGCAATCCACTTCCATCCTTGCAATCCTGTACTTCTTCCTCAAAATAACTGTTCTATCCTGTTTTGTGGGATCTATTTATCAAATTTATTCATGTATTTGGTGGCATTTGGAAATATACTGAGGAAATTAGAAAATAGAAATTTCTATGATCAGCCGTGATAGTGCCCCTTTAATCTGATATAGATTAAATGCCTAGCAGCCTACTTTATCTAGGCACATTTCAGATAAAACGATGGACTTTGGTTCTGTTTAAAATCGAAACTGCGTAAGCGAAATGATACTGGTTGTCTACGAATGTGTTTTAAATAAGAAGTAACATGAAAACTGTGAAATTTGCTTATCTGATACATTTCAAATCCTGTCAGGTTTTTTACTAATTGTTACTCCACTGGAGGTTTTAAATTTTGCGATGATACGATATTTATGCTATGGTTAATACATAATATTTACCTCAAGATCCATTACAAAATTCAAATACATATTTCTTTCAGTTCTGTATTAGATAGGGCAAGGCAAGCATAATCCGTTTCATTTTAAAAGATTAGCGAGATTCACGAAATCCTTTAAACGAAAATGAACCATTTGATCGAAATATCTATAATATAATCGAAAAGCAATAAACATTGTCTTCCTTTTGCAATGCCGTTTTCAATCTTAAATTGTTAGAATCATTTGACAGAAATTCTGATTGGCATCAGGACTATAAAATTTGCCTCCAGTATCATAATATCCTCTTCAATGGGTCTTTTCTTTCGGTTGCAGAATGAAACAGGATAAACGTTTGGTACCATTTTAATTTAGTATTGCGCAAAAAGGACTAATGATGACTATCGAGAGATCAGAATATTTAAGTCGCTTTATCTGGTAGGCGTTTCTGACAGGAGCGGTTTAATGTTTCATTATAGGGTTATCAAGAGCGTCATACTCATTTCCATTATTATTCATGCCCATGCATGTCCCAAGCGAAATTGCAGATTAACAGCCTTACGTCATCAGAAATTTCGCAACCGATATCAGCGATGGTGCAATTATAGAGCTCGTGTTGATCGAGGGATTTGGTGTCTACAGTAATAAAACGATCGTCAAGGACTGTTCTGGAATAGGTCCCGCGTATCGAGCGTAGTGCTAAGAAATCTTCTTTTTTTTGTGAGCGAAAAGCAGAATAATATTGATTATATTTTGCACAAATACGGTTAAATTTCAACAGCGCGGTTTTAAGTCCTTAGTCCTCGCGCTTGTTGGATATGAGGTAGCTATAGCCAACTCGACGCTAAGCGCCTAGTTGGCTATCTACCATCACTCGTGGAATAATTGTTGAGTATGGCAGGGTATTATCAAGATAACAATTTAGCCGTTTTCATCACATTAAAAAAATATGTAAATTAGGATGTATGCAAGAAAAGCTTAATCACAAAAGACCTTTCGCGAAAAAATACAGATTATATTAAGAAATGTGTTAAAAAAAGATATTTAATTTTTCTTATGAAAAATGAAACTGCCTTGACTGGAGTAGAACCAATGTATGTAGCTTTATTCGCAGATTACAAGGAAACCAGCTGCTGGGCTTCGAATGATCCTTTATGATAATGTTTCCTGACGTTCAGCTGTATCGAGGAACTAACTCTTTGTGCGACACAGACTGTAATTAAAGATTTTGATGATTGGCACTTATAATAAGGCTTTCAATATGTGCCTGCAGCAGAGTGAAAGTGACCGAAGAAAAAGGAGTCTTTTCAACTTTCGTTAAGAAAAAAAATACGCAGAAATCATAGAATAGCAACTGCCGTGATGCGATTTCTATTGAAAGGAAAGAAAAATATATCACTGTCATTAATTTGGGTAATTATTTCCTTAGCAGTTGCAATTAAAATGCCACTGACAAGAGAAACTCTTTTTTTTCTTTGAGGACTAAAATGGATGACTTTAGAAAAAATGTTTTTTGGACACCAGACTGCTAGAAGACCGTTGGAGGCTAGATTTATCTCTCCTGGGTACTAGATTTATCTCTCCCGGGTTTAAACATGTCCCTGCAGTTTAGGCAAAGTGACACAAAAGCCGAGAAGCAGTCTTTTCAACTTTCTTTGAGAAACAAAATTAAACCGCATAGAAATCAAAATGAAGTAAAATATGTCCTTGACTTTAATTTCCTTTTTCCTTAGCAGTAATAATTGATTCGAAGTAGTATTGACACGAAAAGCTATTTGTACAAGAGGAGTGCAACATGCGGTGGCGGATCCAGACCTTCAGCTAAAGAGAGGGCCCGCTTGACTATGAACGTTAAATTCTGCGAAGATAATTCTGGCACTTCAAACAAAATGCGCTATTTCCAAAATTATAAGGTGGGGGCGGGCCCCCCGGGCCCCTCCCCTGGATCCGCCACTGATATGTAGAATGCATGTATGGCTATAACAGATTTTTTTTTTTTTTTTTTTACAATTAGTTGTATATTACGCTCTTTGTGATATTTTCCTTTCAAACCAAGAGAACTGTTTGCAGTTGTATTACAAAACCTTTTAGACATCCGGCTGTTATGAATAACTATCTACCTATTCGAAATACCAACGTGGAGAAATATATCTCAGAACCACTTGAACCTCTTGCCTAGCCGCAGTCAACTACCGCTGTTAAGCTTAATCGGTTGCAAGACGCAGCTGTTAACGAAACCAGACCTAAATTTATCCTGCAGTAAAATTAAGCTGATATGAAGGATTCATAGTTTCACTCTCAGACTTCCCAATATGTTTAGCAACTCGACTACTTCTCCTAAATACGATGCCTTAAAGTTTTGTTACCAGGAAGGTGTTCTAGAAAATGATACTTTTACTTTGTACGCGATAAATATTTCAACGACAGTTATCATTGCCATTTTGTCACCGATGGCAGTAGCGGGAAACATTTTGATCATGGCAGCAATTTGGAGGAACCAGACTCTCAGAACACCTTCCTACATTCTTCTCAGCGGAATGGCTTTTACTGATCTTTGTACAGGACTCATCACACAGCCATTTTATGCTGCAAGCAGATTGATTTGTTTAGAGTTGTTGCAGGAATTGAATGATAACCAGCTATCGCTCTTTTCTTATGTCATAGCTACTGCTGCTAGCTGTGCATCTTACTTTAGTTCTTTAACTGTAATACTTATAACGCTTATGTCTGTCGAAAGATGGCTGCACATGACTCGTCGATCACTGCTGACTGTGCGCCGTTGCTATTTTCTCGTGGCAATAATATCGGCCCTTTTGATACCAGTGGCGGCAGTTCGTTTGATGTCCTTCTTCAAGAACGCGGTCGGCGTTGTCCTGCGGACAGTTTCGTTCATTGCTTTATTATTGTGTACTATCACCACACCGATTGCTTATTTCAAAGTTTTCAAAATTATTCGTCGCCATCAGCAGCAAGTCACAGCTAATGACTCGTTTCAAAATTTTGGTCAACCGGCGATCAACTTGGCGAAATACAAGAAATCCGTGTTTACGATGTTGTATATTTTAGCATTACTTTTAGTTAGTGCTTTGCCCCTTCTTACTTATGTTGGGCTTTCAATGTTTAAGTACAATCGTTCTGATTTGGAGTTAGTGCTTCTTATAGCAATGATGTTTTTGTTTCTTTCCTCTTCTCTTAACCCCCTCATTTACCTCTGGAGGATGAATGATATTCGTAACGGAGTGAAAAAACTGGTGAATCAACTCCGCTGCAAATTAGATAGTTAGAAAGTTTCCTACCCGACTTGCGTAACGTAACGTACATGGACAGAACTTTTGTATGCCTTGTTTTTAAAAAGCTACCAATACATATACAGAGACGGTTACTCTATCGAAGAGGAAACAATTGATTGAAGTCATCATGAGGAAAGGATAATTTTGATGGATCATCACATTATCAAAGGAGTAGTTAAAGAGTGAAGATGGCGATCAAGCACTGTGGCAAGGGGAGATTGGAGTAAGCGTGAGCAATTCTTCCCACTCGAATGATTTGAACATAGCTCAATAATTATTACTCGCGAATATCCGTGTATGTGCCCCTTGTTGTCAAGGGGTCCACTGCGAAAGCAATTCATTCCAATGGAACTCAAATGATTTGATCATAGCTCTATCATTATCATTCATGGACATCCGTGTAAATGCTTCTTGGTGTCAAGGGGTCCACTGAGGATTGGAGAAAGCAAAGCACTAGCTTTATCCCAATAGAACTCATTTTTGATCATGGCGGTTACCACGTTGAGGTGTTTGATGTCAAGGGCCCACTGTTATATAGAATTACACGAGTAATCATTCGTGGACATCCATGATGAAATGTTCCTTGGTGTCTAGGGCCCACTGAAGATTGGAGAAAAAAGAAAGCAATTCTTTCCACCGGAACATAGCTATATCATTATCATTCGTAAAGGTTGTTGGTGTCAAGGGCCCACTGCTATGCAGAACACAGACGAGCAAATGCTGGTTTGTGAAAACTCTAACTAGAAATACTGTCGTGTTTTTTTTTTTTTGTTAATAAAATTCAGTTACCATTATATCTTTGCCTCATTGCAGAATAAATCACTGGGATTCAAACAATTTAAGTAATATGTAGAAAGTAATATGAAAAAAAAACACGTTATTGTCAGTATTGATTAATAACTAAGACACAATGTAGTAGCTTCAGTGTAGTTGAAGCATACGAACTGCACCAATACATTGGCCATGCAGCCGGGTATATACCTTTTTCTCCTTTTTTTATAGACCTGGGTATAGGTACAGAACTGGCGAAGTACAAGAAATCCGTTTCCACGTCCTTATACATTTGAGAGTTTTCTAAATCAGTTCACTGCCCTTTATTATCTTCATTGGCCTTTCTTTTCGATACAATTTACAATCGCATATTATATAAAGAAATGTGTTCAAAATTATTTAATGTTTCTTATAAGATGGAACTGCCTGAACTGGAATAGAGCCAATTTATCCGGCTTTATTAATCAACAAATTTGCGCGACGCCCATATATAGTCACAAAGTCATCGTTATCCGCCATCCACACATTTCCAGCGATATTCGTTCAGGATGCCAAGATTTGTCCGAAATTTTCCAAAGCGCTGCACAATCACTGTTATTCTCGCGAAAAAAGCGTTTCGTTGACAATTTGGACCCGCCTGTGGCGATATTCCGCGCAATTTCGCAGAATAATTGAAGCTAATTTTCGTCATTCGCAAACTACAATGAGAATCAGATCGTGGGCTTCAAATAAATCCTTAATAAAATGATTCTTAAAGTTAAATTGTATCTAAGAGCAAAACTGTTGTGCAACACAAACCGTAATGGTACGAGATTAATATCTCCCTGACACTTATAATAGGGGCTTTAACATGTGCCTGCAGGAGAGTGAAAGTGACCGGAAAGAAGAGCAGTCTTTTCAACTTAGCGCGCAAATCATAGAATAACAACTGCGGTGATTTATAATTAGAAGGAAACGAAAAGATATCCTTACCATTAATTTGGGTAATTATTTCCTTAGCAGTTACAATTACAATGCTCTTTGTTCTAGAGGACTATAATGCGTGGCTTTAGAAAGTAATTTTTTGTACACCCGACTGTTAATCTGAATTACTATGAGAACCATTATTGGATTATGATCAGCAGGAAATATATTACAGAACATCTTGCAAACCCGCGATCAACAAGCACTATTCTGTTGCAAGACAGCGTGAATGAAGCTGGACGTAAATTCATCCCTCAGTACAACTAGTAAGGATATACAGAATTTCTCGTCTCACTCACAGACTTACAACATGTTTAATAACTCGACTATTTCTCCTGCATATGATGCTATAAGGCTTTGTTACGTTGAAGGTGTCGTAAGGAATGAAAGCTTTACTTTGTACGCGATAAATCTTTCAGCGTCAGTTTTCATCGCCATTTTGTCACCGATGGCAGTAGTGGGAAACTTTTTGATCATGGCGGCAATTTGGAGGAACCAGGCGCTCAGAACACCTTCCTACATTCTTCTCAGCGGCTTGGCTTTTACTGATCTTTGTACAGGACTTATCACACAGCCTTTTTATGTTGCAAGCGTATTCATTTGTTTAGAGTTGTCGCAGGATCTGAACAATAATCAGCTATCCTTCCTGCCTTATGTTGTAGGTATTGCCGCTGGCAGTTCAAATTACTTCACTTATTTTACTTTATTACTTCTTACACTTATGTCTGTTGAAAGATGGCTGCACATGACTCGTCGATCACTGCTGACTGTGCGTCGTAGCTGTTTTGTCGTGGCAATGATATCAGTCCTTTTGATACCAATGATAGTAGTTCGCTTGTTGAACATCTTAAACAACATTGACAACCTAGTCTCGCGGGCAGTTTCGTTCATTATTTTATTGTTTTGTACTATCGCCACACCGACTGCTTATTTTAAAGTTTTCAAAATTATTCGTCGCCATCAACAGCAAGTCGCAGCTAATGACTCGTCGATCAACTTGGCAAAATACAAGAAATCCGTGTTTACGATACTGTATATTCTAACGCTACTTTTTGTTAGTGTTATACCCTTACTCATTTTTGCTGGACTTTCAGTGTTTAAGTACAATCCTTCTGACTTGCAGTTAGTTTTCGTTATAGCCATTATGTTTTCTTTCCTATCTTCTTCCCTTAATCCTCTTATCTACCTTTGGAGGATGAACGATATTCGTGACGGAGTGAAACAATTGCTGAACCAACTCTTCTGCAAAGATAGCTAGGAAGCTCTCTAACTGACTAGCGTAACGTGAGGTACATGTACAGAGTACAGAACTTGCAACTTTTGCACGTTTGTTTTCAAAAAGCTACCAATAGATGTACAGAGAGCGATATCCAATAGACGAGGAAACCAGCGTTGATGGAAGTTATCAAGGGAAGCGTGATGAGTCTGATCATAGTTAATAGAGGTCTGATCGATCATCGCATTATCAAAGGAGTGAGAGTGATAACAATGTAAAATGCAAGTAGCGTCAAAATTTGAGATTTTAAGGCGTTAAAAGTTTCCCGCAAACGAAGGGCCTGTTTTCAGTAAGACCTGAAGACGATGTGATAAATATATTACTTGCCTTGCTTATGAAAACGTTACTAAGAAAAAATTAACCTCGTCTGCTTTGGTTCTTACATGCTCAATTACAAGTCAGTGGCATGGAAAATATTTTGGCAAGTTTTAGTAGTAGTGTTGTCAACTTCTTTTAATTACCTCCTTCTTGGATGCAATTAGTTTGTTGAATTTAAGCTACGGCTGCGTATTTAGGAAAAAACAAATTAGTCCTTTTGAACACCTAAAAAACGTTCGTTGGGATATATGTGTAAGGGAAACTGAATTTGTCAACAAGCGACCTGTAGTGAAAAGCCACAGATTATATAAAGAAATTTGTTAAAAGATATTTAATGTTCCTAAAGTAAAGAGTGGAACTAGAATATAATAGAACAAGTGTATCCAGCTTTATTCGCAAATGACAAGGAAGAGCAGCTGTTGAGGCTTCAAATGATCCTTAATAAAAATGTTTCTTCAACTTCAATAACTCTTTGTGCGACACAAACTGTAATGGCAGAAGATTAATCTCTCCTGGGCGCTTATAATAGGGGTTTTAACATGGGCCTGCAGGAGAGGGAAAGTGACCAGAAAAAGCAGTCTTTTCAGCTTTCTTTAAGAAAAAAGTACGTACAAATCATAGAATAACAACTGTCGTGATTTCTAATTGAAAGGAAAAGAAAATATATCCTTGTCATTAATTTGGATAATTATTTCCTTAGCATTTGCAATTAAAATGCTACTGACAAGAGAAACTCTTTGTCCTAGAGGACTATCATGCATGGCTTGAGAAAAGAAATTCTTTGGGCAGCCGACTGTTAATCTGAATTACTATCAGTGTAACGATATCTATTGATTGATTCGCTTCCGGTCTAAGTTTCATGACTGACATTGCCATGGTAACGGTTCAGACCATGCTTTCCGCTTTTGACTCGTTAGCCGTAGTCGAGAGTACATTAAACACAGCAGTTTGTATCTCCAGTTCTGTGTCGATTCTTCTCTGTTCTACTTACGAACAACGATACAATCAGAACTATCACAACTAACTGGATTATGATCAGCGAGAAATATATTCCAAAATCGCTTGCAAAGGCGCTATTATAAAGTACTCTTCGGTTGCAAGACAGTGTCAACGAAATCAGACCTTAATTCATGCCGTACGATTAAGCATAATAAAATTCATCGTCTTACCCTCAGACTTCCCTAACTTGACTATAATTATTCTCGTCTTATTTTAGACAACTCGGCCTGCGGACCCGTCTGTGGCAATATTTCGGGCAATTTCGCAGATTGATGGTAGCTAAAATTCATTAGTATATACACACTCAGTGATCTTGGCTATTCCACCAATCTGATTGGTTCGCTATCTCGGGCTAATGCCGCATTATTCACTCGCTACCAAGTGGATAATGCATTATCCCATAAAACAAAACAAAATGGCCGGCGTAAACTCGCGTTTCGCTAGCGTTTCAGAATCAAAAATAGTGAAAAGACGACAGTGTGCCAGAAAAAAACCAAGAAGGCAACGAACTTTGGCCTAAAAGTTTTTAAAGATAAGTGAAGAAGTCATGTTTTGCAAACAAGTGTTTTTCAGTTTGTTTATCGAGATAATTACCGAAGAATTCGCTAAATAGGGAGCAATTAATCTTCACGACTAAAATTTGTCTCATTACGAGACAACGAATTTCTCACCGAAATCGAGGAAATGGAAAAAGAAGAATTGAAGTTTTATATGCTGCAAGAAAACAGGTCATATTATACAACAAGACAACACTCACCTCAATTCGAGCCGCCATTGACAGGCACCTTAGCAACGATCCAAACAACAAGCCTTTCTCGATAACTTTGAAAACTTTGATTGATCAGTTATCGATTTCCAAGCAGACTTTCGATTAAAGTTGCTGATTTGAACTGTGTAAAAGGACCATTTTGACGAGGATTTTATCGAAGATTGAGTATTTGCCATGTTAAAAGAATCTGTAAATAGTTTTGTACGTGTTTCACGCATGAATTGAGACGTCAAATTAGACGTCAATGAAATTGCCTTTCATTGGTTTCCTTTTGAAAATGTCTAGATTTTCTGATCTGTTTTGAGATCACTTCGTGTGTATATACTAAAACAATTATTCTTTTCAATCTCGGTGAATAGCGGCAGAATATTTAAATATTCTGCCACTATTCACCTCGATTTCAAAGAATAATTGTTAATTATTCGCAAATAACAAGGGGAATCAGATGCTGGGCTTTACATAATCATAGAATAACAACTGCAGTGATCTGTAATCGAAGGAAAAGGATAATATATCCTTGCCATTAATTTGGGTTATTATTATTTCCTTCGCAGTTACAGTTAAAATGCTATTGACAGGAGAAACTCTGATCAGTGGGAAATATACTGGAGAACCTCTTTTAACAAGTATTGTTCGGTTGCAAGACAGTGTGAAAGAAACTTGAGGTAAATTCATCCTGCAGTACAATTAAAATATACAGCATCGTAAACACGGATTTCTAGCTTGTCCTTCGTCAAGGTGATCGCGGGTTGACCAAAATTTCGAGACGGCCGGGTCATTAGCTGTGTTTCTTAAAGTGTAATTTTTTATGATCATATTCTCTAGACACCTTCCCAGTTAAGTCACAGTTTGAATTTTACGGTTGATTTTAAATACATTTTGTTTAGATTTCAGCATAATCGACAGCTACCCCAAGTTGACCAATTGCTTTATAACAAAAAAAAAAAAGAATTAATTTTGACTGTTCGTTCGCTTAAAATTAATTTTCTTTACGGTCTATTTACTTTCATTAGCGAGCGGTAATGGATTTTGGTGGAAACGGCTTTGCAAAATTAATAAAAGTGGAACAATATGAAATTAAAACATAGGATCTATCTAAAACCATATTACATTGCATAATCACAAATTTAATCTTCGCTGCATTAAGAAATAGAACTTGAAATGTCGTTGGTTAAAATTGCTTGCGTTAAATTTAGAACATAATCTGTAATGATTCAAAAGAAATTTCATCAGAAAAGCCAAATCGAAATATAATCGAACATCAAGACGGCAATTTCTAATTTCAATTGGTGCTTTCTTTATTCTTGACACGTGACATATTGCTTTACAATTGAATTTCAAGTAATCGTTCAGTATATGATAATAACAACCCCAAGGCTAATCCTCTGACGCTTAGTTGAATTGAAATCAACCCAAGAATCGTATTTCTTCCAAAGGTTTGCGTACGAAGGTAGGCAAATTCATGGCAAATAAAACGGCTTGTTCTCAGCTAAGTTACTTTTACACCGCTTGTAACGTAGACGATAAGGGACGAAAATGCAATTCTTTCATATATGCATTTAATTTGTCGATTTTTGTCATCATTGCTGTTTTGTCACCGTTGGCAGTGGCAGGGAATACGCTTATTTTGGTGGCAATTTGGAAGAGGACGTTTGTGCGAACACCATTCCATATTCTTCTGAGTGGATTAGCGTTCACGGATTTGTGTACAGGACTGATTGCCCAACCTTTCGTGACTGTGAACACATTTTCGTCCGCAGCAAACCCGGGTATAGTGAGGGAAAAGCCTCTGCTCACAATGACACTACTAGCAATCGGCGACGTGAGTGCCACTTATTTTATTGCCATCACGATTCTTCTTATAACACTCATGTCCGTTGAACGATGGCTGCACATGTCTCGACGATCCTTGATTACATCGCGTCGTCGATGTTTCACTATAATCATAAGTCCGAGCAAACGAAACATCCCAGAATTTTGGTCAACAATCAATAGACCTGGCGAAATACAAGAAATCTGTGGCCTCGATGTTATATATTCTTTTGTTATTTTCCGTCTGTTTCTTACCTTATATTGTCTCTACTGGAGTTTCTGTTAGTGTAGGTTACAGTCCAGAACTGTTTGCGGTCAAAGCATTTTCATTTATGCTTGTATTTTTGTCATCTTCACTTAACCCAGGGCTTTACGTTTGGAGAATGAATGATATTCGAAATGGAGTCAAACATTTACTCTGCAGGGACAGCTAAAAATTCACTCGTTGATGTAAGTGTTCAGTGCATGTCTATCACTGAATTTAATTTTAAAAAAATCCCTATGTAGGTTAGTTTACAAATGGAATAAAAATAATCTTGAAGTAGTTTGTTGGAAACGTTTACTTCTAAAAAAAATTGAAATGTGCGTTTTGCCTGGACTTTCTTTGAGGTTAAAAATGAGTTTTAAAGCGACGAAATGTACTGTTTGTCTACTAAGCTTTTAAAGGTTCAACTTACTTAGGAGTCAGAAGATACAGAGGAGTTATGTCCGCTAGTAGAGGAGAGGCAAAAACTAGCAAAAAGCAAGGCTAAAATATAAACACGGATTTCTTGTACTTCGCAAAGTTGATAGCCGGTTGACCAAAAGTTTGAGACGAGTCATTATCTGTGTTTCTTAAATTGGAATTTTTGATGATCATATTCTCTTGATACCTTCTCTTAAAAAGGCGAACAATGTTCGACGGAATAAACTATTTCCCTTCAAGGTTCTAAAGGTCTAGTTTAGTCAGCATAATCGACAACTATCCCAAGTTGACCAATTCATTTTGACCAAAAAATGAATTAATTCTGACTGTACCTTCGCATAAAATTAATTTACTTTGTGGTTTATTTACTTGCATTAGGGAGCGGTAAAGGATTTTAATAGAAACCTCCATTCAATGCAAATATTTATCGTGTCAAATATCATATTTGTCTGCTTTCATTTGCAAAGCCGTTTGTACTAAAATCCACCACCGCTCCCTGTAATGAAAGTAAATAGACCATAAAGTAAATACTTTTAAGCCAAGGTACAGTCAGAATTATTAGTTTTTTTTTTTTCAGATTTGGACATGGCATTTATAATGTCACTGATGTTTCTGTTTCTGTCTTTTGCACTTAATTCTCCGCCACATGGATTTGCCTCTGGAGGATGAATGATATTTGCAACGGTGCGAAATAGTTAATAGCGAAAGCTACTTTTCAAGGAAAACTAGAGGCGAAGACTATATGGATTTGCCTAATATCTAACATGAAGTATAGGCATCAGGAAATTAAAAGTTTTCCACAAGATTCACATGTATGACATGGGAAGGATCTTTTTTCAGTAAGAGCGCGCTGAAGACGATGTTGATAAATATTTTGCCTGGTCTGCCTATGAAAACGTTCAAACAAAAATTCAACCTCGACAACTTTGCTTCTGACATGCTTTCGTACAATAGTCCAAGTCAATTGCGCAAAAACTATTTTGAAAATATAGCAGTGTGGCTCCCTTTGTTCCCCCAGGGAATTGATTCATGTCATGCGCGTATCTTGAGAATCATATGAAACGCGCCTTGTTCCACTTTTGTCGTGTTTTTCCCTCAGATTCTACCAATAATTTTCGCTCAATTCTTATATTAATGAAAATCGTATCTTTGCATATGAATGAATCTCTGGATTGGATACAATTGCTATGGCATATTGGCTGTATCCTAAAGATAACAAGTTCAATAGTGTTTTTGAGCGCCCCCTAAATTTACATAAATGACATAGGACATGTAAGGAAAACTCGAAAGCTTGAATTATCTACGAACGACCTTTATCTACGAAAAACCACAGATTGTAAAAAGATATATGGTAAAAAAAAAAATTTAATGTTTCTAGTCAAAGATGGAACTGCTTCAACTGGAATATTAGCACGATGCCCATATATGGTCAGAAAGTCATTGGTATCCTTCATCCGCACAAAACAGATATCCTGCGATGTATACATAAGTTGTCAACACTCCTCCGAAATTTTGCAAAGCGCTGCACAGCCAGTGTTATTCTCGCTGCAAAAAGCGTTTCGTTGACAATTTGTTGAATAATAAAACAATTCTCATGCTTAATATCGTCTTATTTTACACAGCTCGGCCTGCCGACCCGCCTGTGGCGATAATCCGCACAATTTCGCAGATTCCTTGTAGCTAATTTTCATGAATCGCAAATAATAAGGGGATGATGCTGGGCTTCAAATAAATCCTTAACAAAATGTTTCCTGCAGTTTAAATTGTATCTAGGAGCAAACCTGTAGTGTAACGCAAACCGTTATGATACGAGATTAATATCTCCCGGACACTTATAATAGGGGGTTTCAACATGTGCCTGCTGGAGAGTGAAAGTGACCGGAAAGAAAAGCAGTCTTTTCAACTCTCTTTAAAAAAATAAAATAAATTGCGCGCTAATCATAGAACAACACCTCCGGTGATTTGCAATTTAAAGTAAAAGAAAATATATCCTTACCATTAGTTTGAGCTATTATTTCCTTGGCAGTTACAGTTAAAATGCTATTGACAGGAGAAAATCTTTGTCCTAGTGGACTATAATGCATTACTTTAAAAAGTATTTTTTTGACACCCGGCTGTTTATATGAATTACTATAAGAACCTTATCGGATTATGATCAGTGGGAAATGTATTGGAGAACCTCTTGCAAAGCTGCGTTTAACAAGTACTGTGACACTGTGAAAGGAACTGGAGGTAAATTCATCCTGCAGTACAATTAAGGATATACAGAATTTATCGTCTCACCCTCAGACCTCCCAAAATGTTTAATAACTCGACTATTTCTCTCACAAATGATGCTTTAAAGCTTTGTTTCGTTGGAGGTGTCGTTAGGAATGAGAGCTTAACTTGGTACGCGATAAATCTTTCAACGTCAGGTTTCATCACCATTTTGTCACCTGTGGCAGTAGTGGGAAACATTTTGATCATGGCAGCAATTTGGAGGAACGAGACACTCAGAACACCTTCCTACATTTTTCTCAGCGGCATGGCTTTTACTGATCTTTGTACAGGACTTATCACACAACCTTTTTATGTTGCAAGCAGACTGATTTGTTTGAAGTTGTCGCAGAAATTGAACGATAATCAGCTATCCTTCCTGCCCTATGGTGTAGGCATAGCCGCTGCCAGCTCAAATTACTTTAGCTGTTTTACTTTATGGCTTCTAACGCTTATGTCTGTTGAAAGATGGCTGCACATGACTCGTCGATCACTACTGACTGTGCGTCGTAGCTGTTTTGTCGTGGCAATGATATCGGTCCTTTTGATACCAATGGTAGTAGTTCGCTTGACGAACATCTTAAACAACATTGATAACCTTGTCACGCAGGCAGTTTCGTTCACTAGCTTATTGTTATGTACTATCACCACACCGATTGCTTATTTTAGAGTTTTCAAAATTATTCGTCGCCATCAGCAGCAAGTCACAGCTAATGACACGTCGATCAATTTGGCAAAATACAAGAAATCCGTGTTTACGATGCTGTTCATTTTAGCATTACTTTTTGTTAGTTTTCTGCCCCTTCTCATTTTCGTCGGACTTTCAATGTTTAAGTACAATCCTTCTGATTTACAGTTAGTTTTCGTTATAGCTATCATGTTTTCTTTCCTATCTTCCTCCCTTAATCCTCTTATCTACCTGTGGAGGATGAACGATATCCGTAACGGAGTGAAACAATTGCTGAACCAACTCTTCTGCAAAGATAGCTAAGAAGCTATCTAACTGACTAGCGTAACGTGAAGTATATGTGCAGAGTGCAGAACATGCAGCTTTTGCATGTTTTGTTTTTAAAAAGCTACCAACAGATGTACAGAGAGCGTCATTCTACAGGAGAGGAAACCAACGTTGGGAAAGACAAATGAATGAAGTTATCAAGAGAAGAGGGATGAGTCTCGTCGATCATTATATTATGAAAGGAGTGAGAGTGATGAAAATGGCGATCAAGGGGAGATTGGAAAAAGCAAAGTCAATTCATCCCACTGGAACCTGAATGATATGTACATAGCTCTGTCATTATCATTCGCGGATATCCATGATGAAATGCACGCTAGTGTCAAGGGTCCACTGCTATGCAACCACAGAAAATGCTGGTTTGTGAAACATTAACTACAGATATACCGTCGATATCACTTAGACAATAAAATTTAATTACAGAGAATGAATCACAACTTAAAGAATATGAGTAAGTAATATGAAAAAACATATGATTCGAGAGCTATAGTATGGTGTTTTATGTAACAACTGCAGGGTAGTTTAAGCATACTAACCGCATTGATGATGCAGCTGGGTATAGAGCTTGTAAAGTACAAAAAATCCGTTTTCTTGATCTTGTTTATTTTTTAAGATTCCTATTTCAATTTCCTCCGATTTACTATTTTCATTGGCCTTTCTTTTTGCTACAATCATTCTGATTTGGAGATGGTGTACCGTATGTAAAATGAAGTACAGCGTCAAAACTTTAGATTTTAAGGCGTCAAAAATTTCCCGTAAGGTCCTGTTGTCAATGAGAGCCGAAGGCGATGTGATAAATACATGGCTTGTATTGCTTGTATTACTAAGAAAAATTTAACCTGACATATTCAAATACAAGTCAGTTGCACGGAAACTATTTGGCAAGTTTTAGTTGCGGTGTCACCTTTTTTAATTACGTCCTTCTTGGATGCAATTAAGCTATGACAGCGTATTGTCGAGATAACAAATTAGCTAGTCCTTTTGAACACCTAAGAAAAACGTAAATTAAGATATATGTGTAAGGGAAACTGAAATTTGTCAACAAACGACCTATACATATTTTATGTTTCTTGTAAAAGAATGGAATTATCTGGACTGGAATGAACCAGTGTCTCCAGCTTTATTTACAAATTACATTAAGGAAGAGCAGCTGCTGGGTTTCAAATGATCCTTCATAAAAAATGTTTCCTCAAGTTAAATTGCATCGAGAAAATAACCCTTTGTGCGACAAACTGTAATGACAGAAGATTATCTCTCCTAGGCACTTATAATAGGGGTTATAAAATGAGCCTGCAGGAGAGTGAAAGTGACCGGAAAGAAACGCAGTCTGCCGTCATTTCTAATTGAAAGGAAAGAAAAATATATCCTTGCCATTAATTTTGGTTATTTTTCCCTTGGCAGTTACAATTAAAATACTACTGACAAGAGCTCTTTGTCCGAGGGAAGTATAATGCATGGCTTGAGAAATTATTGTTTTGGGCAGCCGACTGTTTATCTGAATTACTATCAGAACTAATTAGGTTATGATCAGCGAGAAATATATTTCAGAATCTCTTATAAAGATGCAATCAATCATAAAGCACTCTTCATTTGAAAGACAGTGTTAACGAAACCAGACCTTAATTCATTCAGTACAATTAAGAATATATAGAATTCATGTCTCACCCTCGGAATTTTCCAACACGTTTAGTAACTTGACTATTTCTCCTCCATATGATGCTTTAAAGCTTTGTTACGTTGGAGGTGTCGAAAGGAATGAAAGCATGTGAGATGTTCAATGAGGTGCTGGTCGACTCGAGTAGTCCGGTACCTCTTGTGAACCTCTAATTTCAGAGGCATTCTAAAACAATTGCTCATTGTCTTCAGGGATAGGGGCATTGTTTGTGCCCTTTGTCCTATTGTTCTTATGGCCAATCATATGAGATGTTCACTGAGGTGCTGGTCGACTCCCCTTTTTCGTTGGACTTTCAATGTTTAAGTGCAATCCTTCTGATCTAAAGTTTGTGTTTCTTATAGCCATTTTGTTTTCGTTCCTGTCTTCTTTGCTAAACCCTCTTATTTACCTCTGGAGGATGAACGATATTCGTAACGCAGTGAAACAATTGCTGAGTTAACTCCTCTGCGAAGATAGCTAGGAAGTTATCTAACTGACTTTCGTAACGTAACGTACGTGTACCGAGAGCTGAATTCTGTCGGAAATACAGCTTTAGCATATTTTTTTGGTTTGGAAGGCAACCAACAAGGTAGAAGCGTACGGAAAGACAATTGACGGAGACTATCAAGAGAAGAAGGTAGAGTCTGATCGATCATCACATTATCAAAAGAATGGGAGTGCTGAAGATGGCGATCAATAGGAAATTTTAAAAAGCGAGGGCAATTTTGCCAGATTGGAAATTGCATAATTTCAACATAGCTCTATCAATATAATTTGTGGATATCCTTGGTGAAATGCCCCTCTTTGTCAAGGGCCTGCTGCTATGCAAAACGCAAAAAGACAACTGTTAATCGGTGAAACTCTAATTAAATTTAAGAGCGAGTGTTACCAAAAAAAAAAAAAAATAAATAGTAAAAGTCAATTGGTCTCATATTTTCATGTTACCTAGACCTTTATGTGAAACAAAGCACTGCTACTTTTGTTTGACGGAAAATCTGTTTATTTTTAAGAAAATCGATAATAATCGAATTCCATCAAAATTACGCTTTTAGAGCTGGGCTCAAGCTTTAAACATTCTACACCAATAAAAACTACCAAACCTTGCAAAATGACATCGAAATATACGTTAAAGCAATTTGAGCAATTCTGTCTATTAATTTAAAAACGATAATTTAATTGACACTACATTATAATAAGTTTTCTTCAAAAGCCCTTTCAACAATTGAGAAGTTGACACAACTAATCTATTTACGGCTTTGTTGTTGTATTTACGAATTAATATACAATCTTCGTTCACTGTCCAAAATCCACGCGCGCAATTGGTTAAAATAGAGCACGTGATTTTACTTTACCTGTCGTCAGCAAACTCCGACAGTGCGTTATTGACAATAACGCATAAAAATCGTGCATTATTGACAATGGCTTCAGCTGACAGATTTGCAGAAATAGTGGAAGAACAAATATGAACTTATGAACGATTTTGTGAATGATTTTAAGCCTCACTTATATTAAATTTATCTATGGCTTTTTGTAATTTCTATATTGTTAACCTACGCTAGTATAATTTTGTGCTACTTAGCTAGAACTGAATTCTTATTCTATTTATTAAAAATTCTTGTTCAAAGTTCGCGAAATTGTGTATTGCGTGCAGTGTACTCAGATTGTATATTAAAAGGGTTAGAGGCTGTTAGTTCGTGTTTTGTTTACAAATACAGGCACTTGCTGGCAGCACAATGAACTCGAAATTTTCAATATTGCACTCGGCTAATCCATAAATAAAGCACGTTGTGAAAAAATATTAACAAAATTAAAAGTGCGATTAAACATGAGCCATGAAAAATTATAATACTTATAAGAATATGAAACATAATTTTGTAAAGAATTTAACTTTGAAAGTTTTAACTTTTAAAGTTTAGTTTATGAAAAACATGTATTGCTTTGAAAACAGATATATGTTTCACATAATTTAAAGAAGCCCCTTTTACTATAAAAAGCTACTTTAATACATCCACTTTATACAAGTCTTACTACAACAAATAAAATATCTACTTACATATTTCACCGCTCTGTAATCAACACATACAACGTTACGATGAAATTGAGAATGTCGCTGCCCTTACAGCAGTGCTGTGTTTTCGTGGAATAACGTCAATGTTGCAAAAGTTGAATTCGTTAGAACGAAGAGAAGGCGGGCAAGTGGTGTTATTGCACGTAGTAACTGCTTTGTCAAACGATGTCGACGATCAATAATTATTGCCTATGTCAGTTAGACTAAGAACAGTCAATGGAGAAATCGGAAACATCATAAAATAATTCTCTGCTACTTTTTCGAATGATCAGCTTTATGATTGGATTGAAATTGATAATGGCCCACAACAAAATGAAATAGTGAGAAAAGGCTTGGCTAACATGAAATCAAAGGAACTGGCTAGAAATAACAAAACACTTAACCCAACGATAAAGAAGCCTTACTTGGCGTCGACCTTGCCAAAAACCGCAAAGATTTGAGAACTGCCCCTCTAAGACTCCGATACAGCTTAAACTGCCCCCTACTATTCAGATGAATGCCATCAGAAGCTAAGAAATTAGTTTTCGCCTTCCAGAAACCCCTATGTCCCCAATAAAAGGCGTAAGGGATGGGTTCCAAAACCACCCGGAGGTATCGTGTTAAAGTGTCTACTTTCTCGTTGAATTCTCTGCCTGAGCGGCGACGGATAGTTTGGCATACACAGACGCATTTTACCCCATAAGAGTCGTGCAACAAGTGAACAAAGTCTTCAATTGCGGAACCAACTTTAAGAGACGTATTAGACGATAAATCATTCGTGCCGAGTTGCACAACGACGATGTCCGGGCATTGAGATCGCACGAGTTTCATGTTGTACTGAATCGCTTGTGCTACAGTACGCCCCCCAACCCCGCGGCAACTAATAGCAGCCTGCGCCGATATTTGGAACGCTAAATCGAGTTCCGTAGGGTGGTTTTCAATAAACGCCTTCAAGCGACGAATGAAAGAATGACCTAGAATTAAAACCCGGGGCGTTGGCGGAGGTTGTGTGGCCATAACTGTCGTACGAGCAAGCTCAGGAACACGTGAAAACAAATAAAAGTAACTAACAGTGAAAAATACTTGCCTGAGGTCTACGTCTTAGCGTGAAGGAATAATATTTTCGATCTAGAGACAAGATAGTTGAACACAGGATGATGGCGATAGTAGGAAGGGCCGCAAGTAACAGATCACTAATCTTTTATACACGCCCTAAACACGTACGGTCTCCTGATTGGTCAGAGAACCACAAACCGCGGACTGTCAACTAACAGGAAATGCCTCGCAATAAAATGACATTAAGATTTCATTTCTTCATCTCAATGTTTGTTTTATTTTTTGCTAAAACAATGACTGCGATTTCACTTCCGAAATCTTAATGTTATCTACATGCAGATAGTAACCATGACCAGTATTCCACAGAAGATAATTTTCATTACAGTTGATTGATTTGCCAGTGTGAATTATTTTAATTATTTTAATTATTTGTTTTTTTTTATTTCTTCCTTTTTCAGGAAAGTTGTGTTTGACTTAAAGATTAATTTAATGTTCAAAATTAACGAAAACCTCTAGTGAATGGCCTCAATACATCAGCAATCTATTTGAAATAAATTGCTTGTTTGATTATTTCAAGTTCACAACCGACAAAGGGGTTTCAAGCCCATTTCCTATTTGCATTAGATAGTCAGAACTTCCGTTGTTCCGTCGTTATGACAGTAGCAGGAAGGTAGCAAGTGTAAAATACAGTTAAGATATATAGGATCGTGAAAACGGATCTTTTGTATTTTGCCAGGTCTATAGCTGGTTGGCCACGATTACGTGCCGCTTCATTTGCCTGGACTTGCTGTTGATGTTCGCGGATGATACGGAAAACTTTGCAATAGGCAAATGTTGTGCTGATAAGGCAAATCAAGAAATATATGAAAAGTGCAATATTCGATCCATGCCCGTGACTCCCCTTGTTGGCGTCTAAAAAACGAAACAATGCCAGTGGCATGGGAAGGAGCATTAGGACAACTACTAGTTTACCAGCTCGACGCCTTGTCACCAAAGATCGACGGGACATGTGCAGCCATCTTTCAATTGAGATGACCGTTATAGTTATCACTGTGACAAGCCCGAAGTAGTTCCCAAAACCGACGGTTATGTCTATTGCAGTCTTAAGAAAAGATGAACCATTGTCACCTGAATCCTGAAACGGTTTTGCTAAACAGATTAGGTAGACTGCCACATAAAAAGGCTGTGTTATGAGTCCCGTGCAAAGATCTGTAACAACCAATCCACAAAGTAGAATGTACGAAGGAGTTCTGAGTGACGGATTCTTCCAAATTACCGCAAAAATTAGAGTATTTCCTGCCACCGCCAGTGGTGACATAATGGCAACCATTACAGAAATTGAAAATGTCGCTGCCCTTACAGCAGAACTGTAATTTCGTGGAATACCGTCAATGTTGCAAAAGTTGAATTCGATAGCACGGAAAGAAGGCGGGCAAGTGGTATTATTACACATAGTAACTGCTTTGTCAAAACGATGTCGACGATCGATTTTCTATGTCAGTAAGACTAAGAACAGTAATCGGGAAGCGAGGCAACACACTTGACTAAATTTGATATTGGCTCACTATAACGATGACCGCGATTTCATTTCCATAATCTTGGTGTTATCTACATGCAGATAGTAATCCATGGCCAGTATTGCAGAGATTTTTATCATTAAAGCTGATATTAATTATCTACTATGTAAAAAAAGCTCTTTCCCAGTGTGAATTATTATTTTTTTGGGAAGGTTGTATTTGCTTGAAGATTAATTTATTGTTCCAAGCAAACTACAAGCCTCTATTGAATGGCCTCAATGTAACAGCAATTTATTTTATATAAACTGTTTGTTTGATTATTTCAAGTTCACTACTGACAAAGATGTCTCACGTCCATTTCCTACTCGCAATAGATAGTCAGAGTTTCCGTCGTTTAAAAATGGTTTTAATGAACTTCTTTCTTTCCCTTTGCGTAATACAAAAAACCCTTTTAGCTGTGTGACTAATGAGTTTTTTAATTGACGGATCTATTTCATAAACACCGCTGCAACAAAGGGGCCCTAGTCCCATTTCTGATTAGGATAGAGGAAGTAATTTTAAAGCATGGCAATATAATAGTAATATTTTTAATTACTTTCTATACCGTTTGTTTAGGCAACACGATTCATTTGCGATAACTGATTCAACATTTTTCCATGATATGCAAATGAAATAAGGGAAGTTTATTTGCTTACCAGAGTATTCCAATGGAACTAAAGCATTAGCTAAACAGCGTTTGAAAAGTAAAAAAAGAGAACTATTAGAAATTGTCCAGTACAAGGTATTTTAATTAAGGGACGAACGAAATATTTTTTCGCTAATCACAACAACCGTTCCAAAAAAAGAAAAAACATATTCCTTTCGTTAAATTCAGATGAACTGCTTCATTTGACATACGTGTGCATAGAAGAAAAAATAGTACAAATATCTCAAGCTGACTGTTGACATAGCATAAGCCGAATTAAACTTTAATTATTTATTTAGTATATGATAATAACATCCCCAGGGCTGATCCTCTGACGCTTGGTTGAATTGAAATCAAGCCAACAATCGTATTTCTGTCAAACGTTTGTGTGCAAAGGCAGCCGAAGTCATGGCAAATAAGACGACCTGTTCTCAGCCAATTTATTTTTACACCGCTTGTAACGTAGACGATGAGGGAAGAAAATGCAATTCTTTCTTATGTGTATTTAATTTGTCAATTTTTATCATCATTGCTGTTTTGTCACCGGTGGCAGTGGCAGGGAATACGCTGATTTTTGCGGCAATTTGGAAGAGGACGTTTGTGCGAACACCATTCCATATTCTTCTGAGTGGATTAGCGTTCACGGATTTGTGTACTGGACTGATTGCCCAACCTTTTGTGGCCATGATTTCATTTTTGTCCGCAGCGAATTCAGGTATAGTGAGGGAGAAGCCAATGCTCGCAATGACAATATTAGTAATTGGCGAAGCGAGTGACACTTATTTTATTGCCCTCACGATTCTTCTTATAACACTTATGTCCGTTGAACGATGGCTGCACATGTCTCGACGATCCTTGGTTACATCACATCGCGGACGTTTTACTGTGATCATACTTTTGCTCGCTCCTGTTCCTCTCGTTATATCACGCAGTTTAGACATCATAAGTGAAACTGATGGACGTGTGCGAAATACTTTGACTATTACATTGATGCTCATTTGCTATCTTATTACTTCAATCGCGTACTTTAAAGTTTATCGAATTATTCGCCATCACCAACAGCAAGTCCGAGCAAATGAAACATCCCAGAATTTTGGTCAACCGGCAATAGACCTGGCGAAATACAAGAAATCTGTGGCCTCGATGTTATATATTCTTTTGTTATTTTCTGTCTGTTTCTTACCTTTTATTGTCGTTACTGGAGTTCTTGTTACTGTAGGTTACAGCCCAGAACTATTTGCGGTCAGAGCGTTTTCATTTATGCTTTTATTTTTGTCATCTTCACTCAATCCAGGCCTTTACCTTTGGAGAATGAATGACCTTCGAAATGGAGTCAAACAATTACTCTGCAGGTACAGCTGACTTAAGTGTACAGCGCATGCTTATTACCGAATTAATGCAAAGATATACGCCATAAGTGATCTCAAAACAACGTAGATTTATTAAAATTGTAATTCTTGTTCTTGGTGAATAAAACTTTTATTGAACATCAATTTGTCCCACAGGTTTTTTTCCTTCAAAGAATTTCTCCTGATAATATCACTACATTGTAAAGCAATGTGTCACGTGTCAAGAATGAAGAAAGCACCAAATTATAAAATGCCGTCTTGATGTTCCACCATTTCGATTTTCGTTTTTTGGATTTTCGGCTTTTCTGATTTCTTTTTTATAAATAAAGGTTATGTTCTTAATTTTAAGCACGCAATTGAAACCAATGGCATTTTTTAGTTGCTTCTATTTCTTGCAGCGAAGATTAAATTTGTGAATTAAATGTATTTTGGAGTGCAATATGGTTTTAGATTAATTTTGTGTTCAAATTTCATATTGTTCTGCTTTTAGTTGCAAAGCCGTTCTACTAAAATCCATTACCGCTCCCTTATGAAAGTAAATAGACCACAAAGTAAATTAATTTTAAGCGTAGGTACAGTCAGAATTAGTTATTGTTTGGTTAGTAATCCATTGATCAACCTGGGGTAGCTTCTGATTGTGCAGAAATCTAAACAAAACGTGTATAAAATAAACCGTAAAAATCAAACTGTGAATGAATTAGACTTTTAAAACTGTGTGCTTTAAAAAAATTCTTTTCCTTGGAGGGAAATAGTTCATTTCGTCAATTTTTGAGACAGCTTACGAAAATCGTTCGCCTTTTTAAGGAAAAGTATGTAGAAAATATGGTGATCCAATATTACTCTTTAAAATATGAGTTATTCCAATCAACAAGAAAATAATTGTGAGTGATTTCTACTTTTGAACTGTAGGCTAGTGCATCGATCGAACGTGTCATTCAAGCGGCTTATTTATGTTGCATGCACAATCAACAACGCCGTCGGTAGCGCGTAGAGTATAAACCTTATTCGAAAACAATCCACTAAGTTAAAAAATTTATAGTGGCGGATCCAGACCTTCAGCTAAGGAGGGGGCCCGCTTTTAAAGGCTTCAGTATCAATGTTGAATACTACGAAGGTAATTCCGGCACGAAAATGCGGTATTTCCGAAAAAGTAAGGTGGGAGGCCTGCCTTATTCTCCAAACGTAAAGACCTGAGTTGGGGACGAAGACCAAAATAAAAGCATGAACAATACCCTGGTGGCCAGGACTGTTTCAGAAGTTATCGGTGCATTTATAACAACTACTCCAGCAGAGACAATATAAGGTTCGTACCAGAGAGAACATAACAAAAGAATATACAGGATAAAAGACAAAGATTTCTTTATTTTCACTAGGTCTATTGCTTGTCGGCCATGCAAAATTCTGAGATGTTTCGATTGCTTGTACTTGCTATTGCGTACACGAATATATTCGCTAAACTTTAAAATAAGCGAACAAAGTGATAGGATAGCAAGACAACATCAATTTCATAGATATTACATGAATATTTCTTGTATAGATTTCATTTTCATTCTTTTTAAAGAATGAAAAAAAAAGGAAACAACTATGGGTATGGGAATCGGTAACAAATAGTATCGTCACGGTCAAACGCCGACGTTGCGATGTAACGTCGCCGAGACATGTGCCGCCATCGTTCAATGGACATTACTGCTACACGAAAACCGTGATGGAAACAGAGTAAGTTACACTGCGCTCGCCGGTTAATTGTTTTTAATGTCATATAAAGCAGCCACCTATCTTGCTGTACTCCAGGATTTGCTACGTACATCAGAGTAGCTGTGGGCTAGAAAAGCTGAGCAATAAGTCCTGTAATGAAATCAGAGAAAGCTAATCTACTTAGGTTGATATGGAATGGTGTTTTCATAAAAGCGTTTTACCAAAAACCGCTAAAATCAGCGTATTTCCCGTCACGGCCAAAGGTTATGAAACAGCGAGAAACGTAGTAGTTGCAAAAGTATCCGCGTTCGTGCTACAATCTGCGATGGTAGAATCAGTGTGTGAAGGAGATCTCGTGTTACTGAACATGTCTTGCTTTCAATTTTTTTCTTCTGGGCGGAACAGGCTATGTCTTTACAACGTAATGAAAAGTTATTTTTACTTCCAGTTGTTAGAACCTCAATTTTAATTGTAAATGTCAATCAATTCCACTACTAACTATTTTTGACAAGCTACCTTTCTTATCGGAGATATATTTTTTTATGATAATCAACCTCGACAAAATGTAAAATCTAGGAATGTAATGTAAAATCTTATTGAGCAATTTTAAATGAGATAAGTAGTTAAGATATAAGTGTGGGGTAAACTGTGGGTTCAATACCGCTGTCTTTTAGAACGAGTTGAAATGAAAAAAGCAGGAAATCTGAATGAGTGGTCATCGAGAGCTCATTTTACGATGTCATTTACAAAGAATTTCCATTGGCAACTTTTCTTTATGTTTAGGTCGTGTTTACCTTTTGCTTTCGTAATTTCCGTCAGTGGAATACCACATTGTGCCTAACTGGTGATGGCAATAAAGCGCCTTCGTCTTCAAGTAGAGGAGGACAAATATATATATATTTTTTTTTAGTGTAAGACTAACTAATGAAAAATTGGACCTATGAAAATGTTTTTGTTGGATCAGTATAAATAGATAAGAACGTTTCTTGTAGTTTTTTTAATTGATATTGGCAAAAAGGAAACATCGTTATTTCTAGTGTAAGTTAATACCACGCAGTAAAACTTTTGTAAATTAATTGTTTTAGATCTTTGGACTTAGGGTAGAATATATATTTTTAATTTACTCGATCAGGTTACATATTGATTTTAAACACGTTCCTATTGGGAACAGCTACCGCTCCCACAAAGAACAGACTAAATAATCCTAACAGTCTAAATAAATTATGCAGCTATGTTCCGTGTATTAATAATGTGAAAATCTAAACAAAGAACCCTTATAGTCAAATTGTTAATAAATTAAACTTCAAAACAAAACTGGTTGCTTCTACGTTTGGGGAAACAACAACTGAACCGCAAAATTATCTACTAATTTTGTATGCAGTGTTCTCCTTGTAAAATCAGGAGTCCTTTTGAGTCTTTTTGAAGTCAGTTGTAAAGGCAGTCCATGTAACAAGATAAAAAGTTGCGTCGAAATTGTGTAATTTAGTCCTTTCTGCAGAATAACTGTTTCACCCCATTACGAATATCTTTCATTCTCCAGAGGTAAAGACCAGGGTTGAGCGAAGAAGACAAAAATAGTAGGAACACGGAAACATCACGGGCGACTTCCATTCTTAATCTTTTTTCAGTTAAAGTAAGTCTCACGCCACTCAGGGCAATAAAAGGAATGAAACAGAAAGAAAATAGCAGTAAAACACATATCATCGAGGCCACAGATTTCTTGCATTTCGCCATGTCGATTGCCTGTTGACCAAAATTCTGGGATGTTTCGTTTCCTTGGACTTGCTGTTGGTGATTACGAATAATTCGGTAAACTTCGTAATAGGCAAATGACGTGGTTAGATAGCATGACAACATCAGTGTAATAAGTATATTAGTAGACATACTTTCGTACTTTTCACAAAAAAATTCGAAAACGCAAAAGACAACCATTGGAATCGGAATGAGTACTGACAGAATTGTAACAGTGAAACAGCCACGACGCGATGGTCGTCGAGACATGTGCAGCCATCGTTCAACGGACATGAGTGTTATCAGAAGAAGTGTGATGGAAATAAAGTAGATAGCACTGCCTTCGCCAATTGTCTTTATGGTAGTAAGTAGTACCTCTTTTCGAAGTATCCTTGGGTTTGCCAAGTACATCAACGTTGACGCGGAAAAGAAAGGCTGGGCGATGAGTCCTGTACATAAATCGGTGAAGGATAATGCGCTCAGAAGGACATGGAATGATGTTCTTACAATCGTCTTCTTCCATATTGCGGCCAAAATCAAAGCATTTCCCGTTACTGCCACCGGTGACAAAACAGCGATAGAAACTGCGATTGGAAACGTTACCACCGTTCTGGGAATATGTGGTGCAGAAGATGTTGCGTTAAAGGACATATCTCAGATTCGATAATCGGCAGGCTAGGCTTGTTCTGTCCGAGTGAAATGAAAACGGTATAGTCCTTCTGCAGTTACCGGACAAACATGATATAATGATATAAAAATAGTACCCAGTGGGTACATGAGTCTAATGCGTCATGGATTGTTAGTGCGGTTGAAATATGTTGAAGTAGTTTCGGTATTTACAGCATAGAGCAAGAGGTGTAGCAGAGGTTTGGTAGTAAGAGTGGTTCAGAAGAAGTCGATAATATTTGTTCTCTTAAGTATATATATTTAGAAAGTTGACGAAATGTTTTATTTGAAATAGGAAAAACATGTTACTTAGGGTTTGAGTTCATCGATTCATGTTAAAAGATTAGTGCGTTGTACATGTTGTAGACTATAGGAAGATCGTACAGATTTAGAGGGGGGGGGGGGGGGGGGGGATTCTGAAAAATTTGTTTGCAAAAGCAATAAAAGCCCAACTACATTTTTTGCAGGCATGAAAAAAATTTTCTGCAGGAAGATGACACCGGAAAAAAAAATGTTTTCACAGACAACGATACAGAAAAAAATAATGGTCCGCCCCATAGATAGAAAGGATACAGCCGCTTATTCAGTATTCTAAATATCCTAAATCCCATCAAAATAAGCCAAAATATATTTGTTTTCGATTCCTTTGGAATTTATGCAATACTACTCAACAAAGAATTCGATTTCCTTAAACGTTTCGACACAGTAGAGGAAAGAAAACATTGCGTGCAGAATGTAATTTAATTAAGCGAAATATTTTCACGTCTATTAAACACTGCAAGCAGTTGAGTGAAAGAGTTTTGTTTTCATGACTGAGAACAGCTTTCAAATAGTCAATACATGGAAATAACAATCAGATCAGAATTCAATAACTATTAAAGCGAGTTTTCATTCCGTCTTAACTACTTTTTGGCAAGTTTCAATATTTATGCAAATTTCGCGCGAAATGTAATTTGATTACACTGTCTTGTTTTCAAGCTCTAGATTGAATCTTGAATGGTGAAAACAAAACTCTTTTTAATGAAAGTTGCATTCTGTGAATGAAATCCTGCTTCAGTTGAATTGAACAATCAATTGCTGACTACAATCTTATTTAATTTTCCATTTTTTTCAAAGTTATTTTTTGTTTATGAACACAAATGTCACTTTCGAATTTTTTTTCATCAAAAGATGTCGATTTCACGTTGCGTTTCCCATGGATTATAAAAAAACATGCAGCTAGAAGGAGAACATTTTCAGTGGCTTCACACTTGAAAACGAGGATTCATATTATTTTGCACTGTAAAACATTTATTCCAATTACATACATGAACAATTTTTTTTACAAGTGCGTGTCGTGCTCGAGCTCCGTTCGGCCGTCGCTTCGTTAACAACATCCTTGCTTCCTGATTGGATTACGATCACCGCACCAAGCCCGTATTGAGGCGGGCTATTGTTTAAGCACAATTACACCGAGTGATTATCGATCCCGAACCATTCCCTTGGGATTGCTAAGAGCTCTTTTTCTACTACATAGAGTCTAATGCGCATGCGCATTAGACCCAAAAAACCGCTCCAAAATACAAAGAATTGCAAACAAAGGAGAAACAATATGACGTACTTCATCTGCATCCCGTTGCCTATTTCAATTGCATTTTTTATTATTTTTGTCTTGTTTACTTTTAATTGCAGAAAATGTTTCTTTTTTTTTCGCCATAGTGAATTTCGGTCCACTCTTCGTGTTAGATAGTTGACCGAATAAGTTATTTTCAGTGCTCTCTTGTGAAGCTTGGTTGCTCGGATCCGTTGCTGTCGATTATGCAAAGAAATCTAAAAAAGGCATAAAACCTTTTATGAAGCTTTGGAAAAAAAATTGGCTGCTTCCAAAGTTTGACGCGTCAAAGAAAAATCAATAATTTAATCTATCTTTGTTATAACGGAAAGTAGTTTCTGAAGGCTAAAAAAATCCTTGTGAAGTTATTGCGTCTTTTGTTATGAAAATTCGCCCTTTGAGTGCCTTGAGTGCACGCTAGATTTTTACTGAATCGGAAAGGCAACCGTGCTTACTTAGTTTTTAATAATGAAAAACAAAAATCTAGATTTTAACAATCATTCTCATTGAATGTTGCTCAGCGTTTGAAAGAAGATTGGCTGAAATGAAAAAGATGAAATTCGCGTAAATGTAGATGGTTTCACCTGCTTACCTTCATCTGATTACTATACTTTCTTGCCCTGTTTGCTTTTTTGTTTGTTTGTTAATTTCCTCCCCTAGGTTATACTCAGTAAATTAATTCATAGTGCTCAATTTAATGTGGCATTAATTTCCATTCATTTCCATGTAGTATTTGTTTCTATAGTGGTTTAATTTCCGCTTGTGGACTTCCAAATTATACCTAACGATCACAGGAAAGGCGAGCAAAAGTTAAAAAGACTGACTGTCTTTGATTGTTTAGAAACCCAGATAGAGGATGAAAACCTCTCATTGGCCTGGAGGAAATTTGCACCCAAATGAAGGAGAAAAAGAAATTGGGCCTTGCAGTAGCTTGGGGATTAGACCCCCCCCCCCCCCCTCCCCCTCACCCCCTCCCCCTCCCCATCCCTTACCTAAGAGGACAATTTTCGTCTCTTTCCCAATCACCTGACCCGTATGACATGTATGGCATTTTTTTTTCTTATGGGCAACTCGAGTTCTTTATCGCCCGTCCACATGTCTTTGTCTTATTTGATTCCATGAGTTGGTAGCATTTTCTTTAAAATATGGAAGCTCGACAGTAAAATAACAGTGATTTCTGTGTTTCATCTGCTGAGCATTCGAGCGTGTGTCAGCGGTTAATTTATCTAATAATACAACGCCGTCTGCCAATTTCTGTCCTATCATTCAACCTTTCTAAAAAAAAAAAGGTGTATACTTATTTCATCACAATGTACTCTTTTAACCAATTTTTAATACACATTTTACATATCCAGTACAGAATGAAGTCAATTATACCATTTATCACCAATTTTCTGTAGGTCAGGAGCATCCGATCGAAGAACGTAAGGTCAATGGGTTTGACTCCCGTTGCCGGCAGAATTTTTCCGTCATTGACGCGTTCGCGACAAGAAAATCCCCGTATATTTTTATGTAAAGCTTTTTATAATGCTCTTATAGTAGTGTTTCCAAATAAACAGAGCTCAGGATAATTAAGTAATACCAACAAATTCAAAACGACTGACTTCATCGATGGAGGAAATCGGAAAAGTTTGTATACGCTCCAATTAAGGTTATTAATTGGGCGTTAAAACTATGATGACTCGTATTATAAACATGTATAGTTTCATACATACATCACTGAGATAGAAGAGTCATACAGTTCACATCATTTACTTTAGCTCTCCCTGCACAACAACAGTTTTACACCATTACGAATGTCATTCATTCTCCAAACGTACAGACCTGGGTTAAGGGACGAAGATAAAAATAAAAGCACGAACGATACTCTTAAAGCCACGGTTGTTTCGAAACTTTGTGGTACATTTATTTGCACACCAGCAGAGACAAAATAAGGTACGAAACAGAGGGAAAATAACAAAACAATATACAACATTGAAGCCACAGATTTCTTGTATTTCGCCAGGTCTATTGCCGCGTGACCAAAATTATGAGAAGTTTCGTTTGCTTGAACTTGCTGTTGGTGATGACGAATAATTCGGTAAACTTTAAAATTAGCAAACGCCGTTGTAAGATAGCAAGTGAGTAACAGCACCATAGTTATTATGTAAATATTTTTGGTATAGGTTACATCTTTATCTGCTAAAACGCGGTAAACAACTGCGGGAATCGGAATCGTTAACAGGATAATAACGGTGAAATGTCCTCGACGAGATGTAACCAATGATCGTCGAGACATGTGCAGCCATCGTTCAATGGACATAAGCGTTATAAGAAGAACCGTTAGAGAAATGAAATAGATGGCTCCGCTCTCGCCGATTGTCTTTAATGTGATATGAAGTAGCCACATATCGTACTGTGGTCTAGGGTTTGCTGCGTACATCAAATTGGCTGCGGCGCTAAAAGGCTGTGCGATAAGTCCTGTACACAAATCAGTGACTGCTAATCCACTCAGAAGAATATGGAATGGTGTTCTTATAAATGTCTTCTTCCAAATTACCGACAAAATCAGCGCATTTCCTGCCACCGCTACCGGTGATAGAACAGCGATAATGGTAGCAATTGTAAAAGTGAAATTGAGCCATGCGGTATTTGCAGTCCAATCTGCGATAGCAGAATGGTGTGAAGGAGAAATCGTCTTGTTACTGAACATGTTGGAAAATGTTTGCGGCTTAACTTCTGGGGTATGTACAACGTAATGAAAAAGTCGTTTTGCATGATCCAGTTGTTTGAACTTTAATTTACATGTCAATCGCTTCACCTGCTTACTATTTATGACTGTTTTCTTAATTATTTTTCGGACGAGAATAACTGTGAGGGTAATTAATAATGCTTTGCCGCGTAGAAGTGGTGACTCAGTGGCAGTTAAATGGAGATAAAGAAAGCAGCAAATCAATAAAAGGTTATCGAGAGTTACTAAGAAGTTGTATTGACAGCTTTTATTCCATCTTAAGACGACCGTATGTACCTTTTGATATTGTAATTTCCGTAGTGGGCTATCAGCTTGTGCCTTTTGATGATAGACTTGAAGTAATGCTCTTTTTGTACTTAGAGTTAAGTTTAAGTTAACTTTAAGTTTACTTTTGCTTTGCGTGATATCAGCGAATTTAGAGGTGGGCACTGTTGCCCGTTCTGTTCACTAAATTTGCAACCTAGTTCATACGTATGCGGTTCTCATGATAATTATTAATTAATATTTTGTATATTTATTACAATATTTTGCTAGCTATTTATTGGAATAATATAAATAGATCGAGAACAACGTTTTTGTAGTGTTTGATAATTGATATCATCAAAAAGAAAACATGGCTTTTTTTAGTACCACTTATTACAAGACCCTTACAACGTACATCATACATTTTTCACGGACCCTTTCACCTACAGCAAAACGTTTTTGTGTGTACCTTGTGTTTTTTTTAACATTTCTATCAAAATCGTGCCGTGACGCTGCCCGGCTTAAGGTACAAACTAGATTAATTCTTACGAAGGTTCTGTTCCGTTTATTGATAATAGGAAAAACTAAACAAACATCGTTACAAATCAAACTGTGGATGAAATAAACTTCAAAATAAAACTGGCTGCTCTAACAAAGTTCATAAAACTGCATAATAACAGTGCCACATGAAGCACCGCTCAATAGCTTTTACTTATATGTTCAAACACTAGGGTTTGATCCACAAACGTACAATTTAGAATCACCTAATGTACAGCACAGTAAACAGTACCACAAGAAAGTACTGCTCAATAGCTTTCATTTGAATGGTCACACATTAGGGTTTCATCCACAGACTTAAAAGTTAGAACCACCTTGTACAGCATAATAAACAGTACCACATGAAAGCACTGCTCAATAGCTTTCATTTGAATGATCACACACTGGGGTTTCATCAACAGACACAAAAGTTAGAACCACCTTGTACAGCATAATAAACAGTGCCACATGAAAGCACTGCTCAATAGCTTTCATTTGAATGCTCACACACTATAGGGTTTCATCCACAGACTTAAAAACTAGAACCACCTTGTACAGTACCACATGAAAGTACTGCTCAATAGCTTTCACATATATGTTCAAACACTAGGGTTTTATCAACAGACACAAAAGTTAGAACCACCTTGTACAGAATATATAATACAGAGTAACCTGAAAGAAATTCCCCAAAAGATTATATTCGAATGGTCGCACATTAGATACCGGGAAATAACGTCGAAGACAGGTTTATTAAATAATTTATTTTGCCGTAAAAAAAAAATAATTATTTTATTTCATGCAAAGAGTATTTCGTGACAGAGCTGCTAAATGGCATGTCATCGTAAAAGCAGTGTTGCTTCTATTATCATCGCAGTTTGAAAACTCTATAAGCAACGCAGGGAATATTAAAACTAGTTTATCTAACACTGTTCGGACTCCCAGTCACAAGCAAATTCCAAGTTAAAACCAAAAACAAAGCTTTCGAACCCATCTGATCTACTTTTGACTTCCCACAATTTCAGGTATTATTTTCGCGTTAAAACCATGCTGAATTAATAAAATTACTCATATTATAAACATGTATAATTCCATACACAAGTCATCGAGATAGAAGAGGCATTCAGTTCAAATCATTTCCTTTAGCTCTCCCTGCAGAACAACTGCTTCACGCCGTTACGAATGTCATTCATTCTCCAAACGTAAAGAGCAGGGTTGAGGGATGAAGACAAAAATAAAAGAACCTTTGACATCATGATGGCCACCACTTTTTCAAAAGATAACGTTGCACTAACATACACCCCACTAGAGACAATAAAAGGAATGAAACAGACAGAAAATAACACTATAATGTACAAAATGGAAGCCACAGATTTTTTGTACTTCGCCAGGTCTATTGCTTGTCGGCCATAATTCTGACATGTTTCGTTTGCTTGTACTTGCTGTTGGTGATGACGAATAATTCGGTAAACTTTAGAATAGGCGAACGCCGTGGTAAGATAGCAACACAACATCAGTGCCATAATTATTATATAAATAGTTTTTTCAGAAATTTCTCCTTCATTCCCTAAAACGCGACAAACAACTACGGGAATGGGAATCAGTAGCAGTATAATAAAAGTGAAAAATCCTCGACGAGATGTAGCCAAAGATCGTCGAGACATGGTCAGCCATCGTTCAATGGACATGAGTGTCATAAGGAGAACCGTGATGGAAATAAAGTAGATGGCACTGCTGTCGCCAATTGTTCTTAAGATGAGATAAAGCAGCGACCCATCCTTCTCTTGTCTGGGGTTTGCTGCATACATAAAACTTGCCGTGGCATAGAAAGGCTGAGCGATCATCCCTGTACACAAATCAGTGATTGCTAATCCACTCAGGAGAATATGGAATGGTGTTCTCACAAACGTCTTCTTCCAAATTGCAGCCAAAATCAACGCATTTCCCGCCACCGCTACTGGTGATAGAACAGCGATAATTGCACCAGTTGCTAATGCAAAGCTACCCATATCGTATCTGCAGGCCAATCTGCGATGGTAGAATTGTGTGAAAGAAAGGTCGTAGTGCTGAACAAATCTAGCTTTCAAGTATAAATTCTGGGCTTAATTTTGAAAGGTATGTCTTTACAACGTAATGAAATTGTTGTTATTGATAATTCCAGTTGTTGGAACTTAGATTTAAATATCACTGAATCTTTTCACCTGCTTACTATCTCTTATGGAGTTGTTATCACTTGGGCCCAGTTTCATTTGTTACTGGAAACGTCTTTTGCATATATATGATAATCGATAAGTACGAAATAAATCAATTCTAAAAGGGAGGCGTGTTTGTGGAACTGGTTACGCAGCGACATTTGTTGAAATTAAGAAAGCAGGAAAGTAAATAACTTGTATTGAAAGCATTTATTTCAGCATGTTCAGACGACCGTGTTTACCTCCTGCTTTTGAAATTTCTGCCGTGGGCTATCAAATTGTGCTTTTTAATTAATATTTTGTATATTTCCAACATGCAATGTTTGGATTAGTATGCATAGATCAAGAAGATTGTTTTTGTAATGTTTGTTAATTGATATCAACAAGAAGAAAACATGGTTATTTTTAGTACCATTTATTACAACGTACATCGTGAATTGCTCCAAGATCCTTTCACTTACAGTACAGCTTTGTTTCAATTTTCTCATTCAGATTGTATTTTGATTCCAAAACATTTCTATCGAAATCATGCAGTTGCCGCTCCTACAACGTACAAACTAAATTAATTCTTACGGAACTTCTAAATAAACCGCTTGCGTTCCGTTTATTGATAACAATAAATCTGTACAAACAACCGTAGAATGTATGGTCGCTTTAACTTTTGTTGAAACAACAAAACTTCATAAAGAAGCATAATAAACAGAACATGAAAGTACCGCTCAATGGCTTTCATTTAAATGGTCACACACAAGAGTTCGAATTAGTATTCGAGTAGTCGCACAGCAGAATACCAGGGATCGGAATAACTTGAAAGAATAATAAATATTTCATTTCTTACAAAGAGTATTTTATGACAATGCACGCAGTACTTTAGGGGAATGGCAGTGCCATCATAAGGGCATTGTTGACTATTATCATCGCAGTTTGAAAAAAGCATACTCTCAGCGCCTGATGTTTAAAATATTGATCCCTTACTGAATTAATTTGTACATCAAAACAATTCTCTGCAGTAGGTTTTAATTTTATTCCAATCGGCTGTCTGCTTGACAATACATTGATAAGGCAGGTAGAAACAGTGTTCCTGCATTATGAATTTAAAAGTGGTATAAAATTATGAAAGTGTCAAGTTTATTTTAATTATATTCTTTGCTGGAAGGGAATGACTTCGCAGTCGAATTTCTCTCAAAAATCACACCCTGGAGAGGAATATAATATATATGGGTTATAGACCAAGCGTGAGGTCAAGATGGCGGGATATTCTTTTTTGCGTGTTTGTCTTTATGGAATGGGTAAAGGATTATTTGGGTCGCCCACTACCTCTCGGAACGAGTAACTTCATTGGTTCTAAAAACAATAGATAACAGGTCATAACAATGCCCCTATCCCTGAATAACAATAGAGGTAGTGTTTACAGCGGGCGAATGAAAATAGAGGTTTCAGAGAGGTAGTGTCTTACTGAATTATTTCTATGATTCGAAGCCGAGGCCAAAGACAGTAAATGACTCGCTTTTTGACAGCACTGAAAAGGAAGCCAGTTACATGAAAAATCCCTCTTTTTCGTTTTTCTTTCTCTTGTCGATATTCATTATCTGTCTCTTGGTGGCGTGGGGAAGTTCTCTAACATGATTTTGCTGATTATCATTTTAGTTTTGTGTTTCATCAAGACAATTTATCCCACGTTGATGACTGTCTTTTCTCTCATAATCCTTCTGCTAAAAATGGTAGTGTTATTGATTGGAGAAATAATATCACGATCGTTATTGAAAAATTGAATAAAAACAGGGAGTGGAAATTTAAGTTATGAACTATTTTTGAGTTACAAGTCCAGTTCATTCTCAGTTTGCAGCTTAAGACTATTAAAATACACTTTGTTTCTTTTTCAGTAACATTAAAAGTCTTACCAGAAAGTCTAATATGAGTGATTCTATTGTGTTGTCGCATTCAAAATTGTATTATAAAAGCATATCGCTTGAATCGCTTGGGAAAGTCTATTTAATCTAAAAAATCTTTAGGCAAAGAAAAATTGATAAAAAGAACTGAGTGAAAATTAATGATATAACTAAGAGTCAGTGGTAAGGAATGATAATAACATGTTGAAATATCTCACCAGGTTAAACCATTTTAATGAAAAATATTAACAAAAAGCATATCCTTCAAAGTATGAAGAGTTGCCCTTCTGTGTTGAGCTGCATCGACTTAAACTGGCCTTAGTCTGTTGTATACAAGAAAAAAGCGGCAGTTCATGTTGTGAAGCCTGCATTTTCAAAACTTTGACATTTTAAAAACTTTCACTCGCAATTCACATACGTGATTTGTCTTACGCATCCGTCAACACACGAAGAAATTTATTTGTAAAAAAAAGGTAATCAATTCAATTCGAATTATTTTGTAATAATTATTCAATAATTCAATTTAAGTAGGTTGTAAAGGCAATTCACGCAACAAGATAAAAAGTTACGTTCTAAGTTTTAGCCTTCTCTGCAAAATAACTGTTTCACTCCACTCCGGATATCATTCATTCTCCAGAGATAAAGACCTGGGTTGAGCGAAGACGACAGAAATACAAGAACCACAGAAAAAGCACGGGCGACTTCCATTTGTGAATTTTCTTCCACTAGAGTAAGTGTCCTACCACTAAGGACAATATAAGGAATGAAACAAAAAGAAAATAACAGTACAATAAACATCATTGAGGCCAAAGATTTCCCTAATTTCGCCAGGTCGATTGCCGGTTGACCAAAATTCTGAGTTGTTACCCTTGCTTGGACTTGCTGTTGGTGATGACGAATAATTCGGTAAACTTTATAATAGGCAAATGACGTGGTTAGATAGCATGAGAGCATCAGTGTTATAAGTATATAAGTAAACACACTTTCATACTTTTCAAAAAAAGACCCAAAAACGTAAAGACACCAGAAACATTATTTTTAAGAGAGCTTGAGAACTTCTGGAATAATTTTAATTATTTATCTATTCACTTATTTATTTTAGTATATCTTAAGTTATTCTTCTTATACATATATATTTTAATTCACATAATTAGCACATATAATGAAGTCAGTTTATTTAAGTTAGTTTAATTAACATAAGTCCAATACAATTTTATCTCGTTTACATATAGATATAAATTTTTAGATATATTTTTATCCTTTTACAGTTGTAAAATTAGTTAGCATCGGGCAGGCGAAAAGTGATAGAATTGTAACAGTGAAACAGCCACGACGCGATGCCGTAACTAAGGATCGCCGAGACATGTGCAGCCATCGTTCAATGGACATGAGCGTTATCAGAAGAATCGTGATAGAAATAAAGTAGATGGCACTGCCTATGCCAATTGTCTTCATGGTGGTTAGCAGAACCTCTGTGTTAACTTCTTCTGAGTTTGCCAATTGCATCAACGTTGACGTGGCAAAGAAAGGCTGGGCAATGAGCCCAACACCTAAATCAGTGAAGGCTAATCCGCTCAGAAGGACATGGAATGGTGTTCTCACAAACGTCTTCTTCCAAATTGCCGCCAAAATCAACACATTTCCCGTCACTGCCACTGGCGACAAAAAAGCGATAACGATAGAAATTGCGATTGAAAACGTTCTCACCGTTGTGGTAATATGTAGTGGAGAAGACGTGACGTTAAAGGTCATATCCCAGACTTGATATTCGGCAGGCTAGGATTGTACTGGCCGAGTGAAATGAAAACCGAGATGTTTTTAGTTTTAACCGTTAGAACGCAAGGCTCCTTCTCTCTGTAGGTACCGGACACACATGACATGAAACAAAATAAATAAAAGACAAGAAACAATACCACTGACTTGTTTGATTCCATAAGTTGGGAGCATTTTCTTTAAAAAATGGAAGCTCGACAGTTAACTAAAAGTGATTTTCTTCGTTTCATCTGCTACTTCTGCTGTGTATTCCAGCTTTTGGGGCAGCGGTTAATAGATCTTATAATACAACGCCACTTGTGTCGTGTGGAGTATATGTTGTGGTTCAATTTTATCCTTGGTTCAAATTTTATTTTCCTTTGTTTTTGGGTATGGTAATGTATGATAATGAGTTTAAAACAAAGGAAAATAAAATTTGAACCAAGGATAAAATTGAACCACAACATATACACCAACTTAAAGAAACGTTGACCCCGTGAAGACAGCGTACTGTGACAGAACAAATATTATAATGAGACAGGCTGCATAAATCATGTGCGTAGGCTCCAAAAGAAGAAAATACCTTGATTATTCAAAATGTAACAGTACACACCGAACCAATGCTGTCTACCAAAAATCCCTTTCCGCCTCATCATTTAACATTTCTAAAATAAGGTGTATATTAATCGTATTCCATCACAATCCATACATATAGTACAATTTCAGATATTCCAATAGAACAGAGTCAATTATACCATACAGTAATAAACTGCTAACTAGTAACCCGGTTTACTATCTCTACCGAACGGGCCGCTTTCGATATTCCCACATAGTAAAGGTCTTGAAGCTTGCGATAGGTTTCTGTAGGTTAGTGATTAGAACATCTGATCGGTGTACGGAAGGTCAAAGTGGTCCTCGCATTATTTCAGAGATACCTCTACGATTTGATATAGACGTTATTGAGATAGCTCTCCCTGTAGACCAACTGTTTCACACCGTTACAAATTTCATTCATTAGTATTTTTAATCTCAGTTAGGACCTTTCTGAAAATCACTGTGAGTGGTGAATGAAGACTTCCGAATAAAATATTATTATGAATAAAACATTATAAAGGATTATACGATTCCTTGTCCAGTCAATTATTTGTGCTCTATTTCCCTTCACGATCCAAGAACCTCTCATTGGCCTGGAGAAGATTTAGATCCCAAAGAAGAAAAAGGATTAGGACCTTTCAGTAGCCTGGGAATAAGGAACCCCCTCCCCACCCCCCGCTTACCTAAGATGATGATTTTCTCTCGTTTCCAATCATCTGGCGTGTTTGACAGTCAGTTATCAGGAAATTAAGTAATATCAACAAATTCAGAACTGTTTTTGTCGAGCGAAATAATTGGGAAATTTTCTATACTTTACAATTCTGATTATAATTTGGCCGCGCGTTAAAACTATGATGAATAAATTACTCATAGTATGCACATGCCTATTTCATATATACCTCATTGAAATACAGAAGTCATTCAGTTCACATCATTTTCTTCAGTTCTCCCTGTAGAACAACTGTTTCACACCGTTACGGATGTCCTTCATTCTCCAAACGTAAAGACCTGGGTTGAGGGACGAAGACAAAAATAAAAGCACGAGCGACACCCTTAAGGCCACGACTGTTTCAAATGTTAGTGGTACATCTATATATACACTAGCAGAGACAATATAAGGTACGAAACAGACAGAAAATAACAAAAGAATATACAACATTGAAGCCACAGATTTTTTGTATTTCGCCAGGTTTATTGCTTGTCGGCCAAACTCCTGAGATGTTTCGTTTGCTTGTACTTGCTGTTGATGATGACGAATAATTCGGTAAAGTTTGAAATAGGCAAATGCCGTTGTAAGATAGCAAGTGAACATCACTGCTATAGTTATTATATAAATATTCCTTTCATAAGATTCATTTTCATTCACTAAAACGCGGTAAACAACTGCGGGAATCGGAATCAATAACAGGATGATAACGATGAAGCACCCACGACGCGATGTAACCAAGGATCGTCGAGACATGTGCAGCCATCGTTCAATTGACATTAGCGTTATAAGAAGAACCGTGATGGAAATAAAATAGATGGCTCCGCTATCGCCGATTGTGTTTAATGTGAAATAAAGTTGTAACCTATCGTGTAGTTCTCTAGGGTTTGCTACGTACATCAAAGTGGCTGCTGCACTAAAAGGCTGTGCGATGAGTCCTGTACACAAATCAGTGAACGCTAATCCACTCAGAAGAACATGGAATGGCGTTTTCACGAACGTCTTCTTCCAAATTGCCACCAAAATCAATGCATTTCCAGCTACTGCTACCGGCGATAAGACAGCGATCACGGTAGCAGTTGTAAAAGCAAAAGTAAACCATGCGGTACTAGTCCAATCTTCGATGGCAGAATTGTGTGAAGGGAAAAACGTCGTGTTACTGAACATGGATGTAAAGTTTTTAGCTGGGATATGTACAACGTCATGAAAAAGTTGTTTTGCACGATCCAGTTGTTTGTACCTCAATTTACATGTAAATCGTTTCACCTGCTCTCTATTTGTAATTGTAAATTGTTTTTTGCTCAGTCATTGTTTCAACCAATACATACAATATCAATTTATTCTATATAAGGGAGTTCTCTTTGATATCTTATTGAGCACTTTAGTGTGGAAATGAGTTTGGAGGTAATTGAGTCTAAAGGCTTGCCGTTTAGAACTGGGGACTCAATGACAGTTAAATTGACATTTAGAAAGCAGGACGACCATGTGTGACCTTTTGATTTTGTAATTTCCGCAGTGGGTTATCAAATCGTGCCTTTCGGTGATGGAAGTAAAGTAATATAATTAAATAAGCTTTTTGTCTCTTCTGGCGGGTTATAATTACTTTAAGTTTACTTTTACCTTAAGTGAGATTAGTGAATTTAGAGATGGGTGATGATCCACGTTCCGTTCACTAAATTAACAATCTGGTTCATACGTGTGCGGTTCTCATCATATTACATCATATTACAATATTTTGCTATTTGTTGGATTAGTATAAATAGACCGAGAACAACTTTTTTGGGGTGTTTGTTGATTGATATGAACAAAAAGAAAACATGGCTATTTTGAGTACCATTTATTATTGTACATCACAAATTGTTTTAAGATTCTTTTACTTACAGCAAAGCTTTTTCGAAAAAAAGCATTTCTCTCAAAATCATGCAGTGCCGCTGCTAAAATGTACAAACTTAATTTATTCTTACGGAGGTTCTAAATGAAACATTTCTGTTTATTGATAATACGAAAATCTAAACAGACATCCTTAGTCAAACTGTGAATGAAATAATAAACTTCAAAATAAAACTGGCTGCCTTTACGAAGTTCAGAAAACAGCACAATAACAGTACCACATGGAAGTACTGCTCAATAGCTTTCACTTATTATGTTCAAACACTAGGGTTTTATCAACATACTAAAAATTTAGAACCACCTTGTACAGAATACATAAAGCACAGGGTCAACTGAAAGTACTGCTCAAAAGATTATGGTCGCACAATAGATACCGGGCAGTTACTTCGAAGGCAGTTTTATTGAATGATCTGTTTTGTGGCAAAACAGATATCATACAAAGAGTATTGACTTCCCACAATTTCAGATATTATTTTGACGCTAAAACTATGCTGAATTAATACATTACTCATATTATTAACATGTACAATCGAGATGAGTCATTTCGTTCACATCATTTTCTTTAGCTCTCCCTGCAGAACAACTGTTTCACACCGTTACGAATGTCATTCATTCTCCAAACGTAAAGACCAGGGTTGAGGGATGATGACAAACATAAAAGAACTTTTGACATCATGATAGCTAAACCTGTTTCAGAAGCACTCGGTACACCAATATGCACACCACTAGAGACAATAAAAGGAATGAAACAGAGAGAAAATAACACTACAATATACAAAATTGAAGCCACAGATTTTTTGTACTTCGCCAGGTCTATTGCTTGTCGGCCACGATTCTGCGATGTTTCGTTTGCTCGTACTTGCTGTTGGTGATGACGAATAATTCGGTAAACTTTATAATAGGCGAATGCTGTTGTAAGATAGCAACACAACATCAGTGTCATAGTTATTATATAAGTGTTTTTTCCATAGATTTTATTTCCATTCGCTAAAATGCGGTAAACAACTGCAGGAATTGGAATCAGTAACAGAATGATAACAGTTAAACATCCACGACGTGATGTAACCAAGGATCGTCGAGACATGTGCAGCCATCGTTCAATGGACATGAGTGTTATAAGGAGAACCGTGATGGAAATAAAGTAGATGGCACTGCTGTCACCAATTGTTTGTAAGATGATATGAAGCAGCGATTCATCGTTATCATGACGCCTAGGGTTTGCTACGTTCATAAAGCTTGCCCCGGCATAAAAAGGCTGAGCAATCAGGCCTGTACACAAATCAGTGATTGCTAATCCACTCAGGAGAATATGGAATGGTGTTCTTACAAACGTCTTTTTCCAAATTGCAGCCAAAATCAACGCATTTCCAACCACCGCTACTGGTGATAGTACAGCAATTACGGCACCAGTTGCTAATTCAAAAGTTACCTTTGTCGTATCTGTAGGCCAACCTTTGATGTTAGAATTGTGTGAAGGAAAGGTCGTATTATTAAACATACCTAGATTTCAAGCTGGGCTGAATTTAACAGGGTTTGTCTTTACAAGGTGATGAAATTGTCGTTATTAATATAAATCCCAGTTGTGAGAACCGAGATTTAAATATCACTGAATCTTTTCACCTGCTTACTGTCTCTTACAGCGTTTTTATCATTTTGGCCCAGCGTCTTTGTTATTGGAGACATCTTTTATATATGATAATCAATATGTACAAAAAAGTCAATTTTAAAAAGGAGTCCTGTTTGTAGAACAGGTTACGCAACGGCAATTGTTGAAATGAAGAAAGCAGGAATAAAAGGAATTTGTATTGAAAGCATTTATTTCAGCACGACCGTGCGTACCTTCTGCTTTTGAAATTTCCGCCTGATAGACGGTGCCTTTTTAATTATTATTTTTTTCTGAAGCATCTCAGTGGTCCGGAATCCTAAATCCTCGAATCTGATTGGCTAATTCCGCGCGCTCCAGCGGTCCGGATTTTCCCATCCGGACCCCGCGTACGGACCGCTCCGAGTTTTCCAGGATTGTCTTTCATTTCGTGGCGAGACGAACGAAGAACCCGTGAAAGTTTTGCTCTCCAAATCAGCAAAATTAATGTAGATGCTCACCATCCGTTGTAAATGTGAACGGAAAAGTAAGCAGTGGAATTAAAGGCCTTGAAGTTCTTCAAAAGGCGAGTACTCATTCTCTTTATTGACAAAATCAAATTGTTCTAGTTTCGTGCATGGCGGTAGTTTGTCGATCGTTGTTTGTGCATTCGCACCGATTTTCACGTCGCCGGCTTACATACCCGATTGATTCTTTCAAAAGCTAAATAAGTAATGGAATTATGGCCTTGAAGTTCTCCAATAGGCGGGTATTCTTTGTATTTATTGACAAAATCAAGTTATAGTTTAATAGCTGCCGTAGTTTGTCGATCGTTGTTTGTGCATTCGCACTGATTTTGACGCCATTTATACACTTAACTGCAAGACGCCGGCTTACATTCCCGATTGATTCTTTCAAAAGCTAAATTAGTAACGGAATTAAAGGCCTTGAAGTTCTCCAATAGGCGGGTATTTTTTGTATTTATTGACAAAATCGTTTTAGTTTAATAGCTGTCGTAGTTTGTCGATCGTTGTTTGTGCATTCGCACTGATTTTCACGCCGTAATGCGTTTTACTGCAAGTCTCTGGTTTACAGACTCGATTTATCCTTTCAAACGCTTTGCCTTTCTGCTACTTTCCCCCCAAACCGAATACTGCTTATCACCATTCAAGAAAATGAGATGTTTTGATAAAAAAAGAGTCAAATTAATTCTCGCAAAATTGTACAGTGTGCAGGCGACCAAACTACACACTCAGTTCAGCTTCATTAAATTTCACCTTCTTTCTCTCTCTTTAGCTGCTACATTGTGCTTTTTTATTATAAAGTTACTTTTCTCTTTTTTTTCTGATGACCTTTTCCGTGAGTACTGTTCACTTTAGCGAATTTATTTTGTTTGGCGGTACACAAATCATTCTTCACTCTTGCCGTAGCTTAGCGATCGATTCAACATTGGATGCGCGCGTATAATACAAACACATTTAAATTTGCAAGATAATCTTTCGACTTTTTTTTCTTTTTTTCACCAATTAGGAAAAAAATAAATAAGTTATTTACCGGCTTTGGGTCGGTCCGTATCGTGAAAAACTGTGACCTCGGCCTTGAAAATGCTGCCCTCGGCCTGCGGCCTCGGGCAGCATTTTCAAGACCTCGGTCACAGTTTTTCACGATATGGACCTCCCAGCCGGCAAATAACATATATATATTTTGTATAATTCCTACAATTCTCTGCTATTAGTTTGGATTAGTATGCATAGATCAAGTGGGACGTTTTTTTGTAATTTTTGTTAATTGATATCAATCATGAGAAAACATGGTTATTTTTAGTACCGTTTACTACAACGTACATCATTAATTGCTCCAAGATCCTTCACTTGCTCACAGCTTTGTTTTAATTTTCTCATTCAGGTTGCATCTGATTAAAAAAAATTCCTATCAAAATCATGCAGTTACCTCTTTTACGTTTGTTGAAACAAGCAAACTTCATAACAAAGCATAATAAACAGTACCACATGAAAGCACTGCTCAATAGCTTTCATTTGAATGGTCACACCGTAGGGTCGACTCATCCACAGACTTACAAGAACGAAACACCTTGTACAGCATATATATTAAACAGGTCCACCTGAAAGAACCGCTCAAAGACTTTATTCGAATAGCCGCACAATAGATACCGGGGAATAACTTGGAAGACAGTTTTCTTAAGTAATCTTTTTTGCCGTGTTTGAGATCTTTTTAAATTAATAAATCATTTTATCTCATACAAAGAGTATTTTACGACAGTACTCTAGAGGAATGGCAATGCCATCATAAGAGCATTGTTGACTTCTATTATCATCGCAGTTTGAAAAAACGTATATGCACCGCAGGGAATTTTGAAACAATTTTAACTTACATTGTTAAGATTACTAGACGCCAGCAAAGTCCAATTTAAAACCAGAAACGAAGCTTTCTAACCCATATGATCTACCTATAACTTCCCAGCAGAGTTGTTACCTGGATGTAGCTTTGAGGCAATAATTTTGAATTAATGAAGTCTTCCATTGTATATATGTACCCTTTTGTCATGATATTAAAAGTTGAGCATTATGTAAACTTCACTTGCATACCCTTGATTTCAGTCGATCGCCTTACTTTCAGTCTGTAAAGTCAAAATCACACATTAGAGAGGAATATAATATATATGGACTATTGGCCAAGCGTGAGATCAAAATGGCGGGATATTGGCCAAGTTCTTTTTTGTTTGTGTGCCTTCATGCACCGAGACGATAAGTACCGAACAAGGAATTAACTAAGGAATGTTGCTGCGGTTTTTTCTGGTTTTCTGGCAACACAACTTGTATGCACGTTCTGGTTTTGATGTCACGGCTCATCTAGTCCCAAGTCCTTTCCTTTTCCTCTCCTTTTTTGACCCAGCAGGAAGCCAAATTTCACGTTTTCGGATGGCTAAAACCAAGTGAAAAAACGATTTCGAATTTCAATTTTTCGATGTTAAAATCAGCATCCCATGTAGATTCGATGAGGGAAATAAAAAAAATCTGTCAAATACACTTTAACCATTAGAAAGCAAGGCTCCTTCTGCAGGTACTGGACACACATGACATAAAACCAAAGAAATTAAAGACAAGAAACAATACCGCTCACCAATACAAAAATTTTCAAACAAAGGAAAAACAATCTGACTTATCTGATTACTATACTTTTTTGCCCTGTTTGCTTTTTATTGCAGAAATTATTTTTTGTACGACAGTCAATTTCTTCCCCTAAGTTATACACAGTAAATTAATTCATAGTGCTCAATTTACTATGCCATTAATTTTCATTCATTTCTAGTATTTGTCTCTAGCGTGTTTAGTTTTTTTGCTGGTAGACTTCGGAATTGTACCTAAGGATCACAGGAAAGGGTGAGCAAGACTGATTATTGAAAAATAGCATATTGCCATACACTTTTTAGGAACCTAGCTAAAGGATAAGAGCCTGTTATTGGCCTGGAGGAGATTTGTACCCCAAAGAACTAGGAAGAAGCACCTGGGAATTAGAAAGATTAGTAGATTAGTAGCCTGGGCCGGGTTGTTCGAAAGCCAATTAACACTAACCCAGGATTAAAACTTGATCAAGGGTTCAATTGCTCTGATGTAAGAGTGTTTTCTACTTCTTATGTTTTGCGGAGTTTCAGATTGGTCAACGTCAAGACTGGAGGACGAAAATATAAACAGAAAACCTCACTGGAAAGTTAACAAACTGAAATCAAAATTCACTCTAATCCTGGATAACCTTAATAGGACAATAAAATGACTTTTTGAGGGAATATTGTTTATTTGCGCCCGCGTAGTGTCATTTGCGGCCCGAGCGCGAAGCGCAAGGGCCGCAAATGACACTACAAGGGAGCAAATAAACAATATTCCCGAAAAACGTCATTTAATTATCATTATTATCAATATACAAGGCCAAATAACATCCCTGAACATCCAGATATAAGCTGAAACTAACACATTTAATGAGCTTTACATGTTCAATAATACAAGTACTTCGCGTTCAAAATTTTGTGCTATGCTACGCTGAGGCCCATGTATTGTATAGGTGTAGTTAAAAAGGGCTGCTGTGTCTCTGAAAATGAGTAGATAATAACAATTTACGAACTTACATTTTGCAGTTGAGCCTTGGCGTAAAATCCCCGCAATGCTTCAGCTAATTTAGCTCGACCCGAGAAACACAAAATGAAGTGAACCGTTGTTGTTGTGTTTCGTTTCTCGTAAGACAACAAGAAGTTGCTCCCTTTATATCTTCCCCTTGTGCTTTTGCTTCTACATCCGATTTTTTTAGCTGCATTTTGTCCCATTCATAACAAATAGGCTTTGATTTTTCTTTTCGAACACTATTCGCTCAGCGAGAAACTGTTCGAGACTTTTTTTACTTTAAAACTTGCTGTACGCAAGCTGTACGCACCTAAATGGTTTTCCCGCGTCCTTAAACGTGACCTGATTGGTTAATATTCATCGGATGATGAACCGAGAACCAATCAGCTGCAGGGCCGTTAATGCATTAACGGCCCGCTGGGAGTCATTTGCGGCCCGCAAAGCGCGTGTTTTCAAGAGGGCGGTTTTCAATTTGGCCGCGTATATTGATAATAATCGTGCTTTGAACATCCTGGCCCAGGGGATTAGAACGCCGCCGCCCCCCTACCCACCCCTAACCTAAGAGAATAATGTCCTCTCGTTCCCAATCACCTGATCAGCATGACCTGTGTGGCATATTTTTTTATTCTTATTGGCAACACGAGTTTTTTTATCGTCCAACCCATTTCCTTGTCGTGTTTGATTCCTTGACGTGGGAGCATTTTCTTTAAAATATGGAAACTCAGCAGTAAAATAAGAGTGATTTCTTTGCTTCATCTAATGAGCATTTGAGCGTGTGTGTCAGTGGTTAATTTATCTCATAATACAACGCCGTCTATGGCATGCGCAGTATACACCTAATTAAAGAAAAGTTGATCATGTGAAAAGCATTAAGTATGAACGATAAGTCTGAATGGGATTCTGGATAGACAGTGTTTTGTGACAAAATAAATATTATAATGAGACAGGTTGCAAAAGCAGGTTCTTTGGCTCCAAAAGAAGAGAATATCTTGATTATTAATAAATGGAATATTATTCAGCTTATCAATGCTGTCTACCCAAAATCCAAAAAGGTGTATACTGATTTCATCCAAATCTACTATTTTAAACAATCTTTAATACATATACATTTCACATAATTATTCCAATATAGAATGGAGTCAATTATATACCGTACAGTAATAAACTGCTAACCTGTGACCCAATTTACTTTCTCTACCGAACGGGACGCTGTGGATATTCCTACGAAGTAAATGTCTTGTCTTAGCGACAAGCTTCTGAAGGCCAAAGCATCCGATCGGTGTACGGAAGGTCAATGTGTTCGATTCCCGTTGCAGGCAGCATTTTTTTGTCACTGACGCGTTCGCGACAAGAAAATTCAATAGTCTTGTTATGTATAGTTTTTCGTGCTCTTATAGTAACCTCTTTAAAGAAAAAACCTCTACAATAAAATTAAGTAATATCAACAATTTCGAAACAACTGTCTCCGTCGATTTTTTTGGGGAGTTTTGTAGATTTTACTATTTCGGTTATTTTTTGGGCGTTTAAACTTATGACGCTGAATAAATTATTTATTTTAAAAACAAGTACGATTTCGACATAGGTCATTTACATGAAAGAGTCCTTCAGTTCACATCATTTTCTTTAGCTCTCCCTGCAGAACATCTGTTTCACACCGTTACGAATGTCAGTCATTCTCCAAACGTAAAGACATGGATTGAGGGACGAAGATAAAAATAAAAGCGCGAACGATACTCTTAAGCCCTCAGTTGTTTCAAAACGCTGTGGTGCATTTATTTGCACACCAGCAGAGACAATATAAGGTACGAAACAGAGAGAAAATAGCAAAAGAATGTACAACATTGAAGCCACAGATTTCTTGTATTTCGCCAGGTCTATGGCTTGTCGGCCAAAATTCTGAGATGTTTCGTTTGCTTGTACTTGTTGTTGGTGATGTCGAATAATTCGGCAAACTTTAAAATAGGCGAATGCTGTTGTAAGATAGCAAGTGGACATCACTATCATGGTTATTATATAAATATTTCTTGCATACGTTTCGTTTTTTTCCACAAAAACGCGGTAAACAACTGCGGGAATCGGAATCGTTAACATGATCATAACGGCGAAGCACCCACGACGCGATGTAACCAACGATCGTCGAGACATGTGCAGCCATCGTTCAATGGACATAAGTGTTATAAGAAGAACCGTGATAGAAACTAAATAGATGGCACTGCACTGACCAGTTGTGTTTAATGTGGTACGAAGAAGAGGACTTTCCTTCTTTACTCTTGGGTTTGCTACGTACATCAAAATGGCAGCGGCACTAAAAGACTGTGCAATGAGTCCTGTACACAAATCAGCGAACGCTAATCCACTCAGAAGAATATGGAATGGTGTTCTGACGAACGTCTTCTTCCAAATTGCCGCCAAAATCAGTGCATTTCCAGCCACTGCTACCGGCGATAAAACAGCGATAACGACACCAATTGCTAATTCAAAAGTTACTCGTGACGTATCTCTAGGCCAACCTTTGATGTTAGAACTGTGTGACGGAAAGGTCGTATTATTAAACATACCTAGCTTGCAAGTCTCACTTCTAGGCCGAGTTGAACAGGGTATGTCTCTACAACGTAATGAAATAGGCCATTTCCGAGTTACTCTTTGCCTCTGTTTCAAAACGAGTCTACGTGCGAAACCATTCAAATGAAAATAGGACAATAAAATGACTTTTTGAGGGAATATTGTTTATTTGCGCCCGCGTAGTGTCATTTGCGGCTCGAGCGCGAAGCGCAAGGGCCGCAAATGACACCACAAGGGAGCAAATAAACAATATTCCCGAAAAAAAGTCATTAATTATCATTATTATCAATATACAAGGCCAAATTACCATCCCTGAACATCCAGATATAAGCTTAAACTAACACATTTAATGAGCTTTACATGTTCAATAATACAAGTACTTCGCGTTGAAAATTTTGTGCTATGCTACACTGAGGCCCATGTATTGTATAGGTGTAGTTAAAAAGAGCTGCTGTGTCTCTGAAAATGAGTGGATAATAATAATTTACGAACTTACAGTTTGCAGTTGAGCCTCGGCGTAAAATTCCCGCAATGCTTCAGCTAATTTAGCTCGACCCGAGAAACACAAAATGAAGTTAACCGTTGTTTTGTTGTGTTTCATTTCTCGTAAAACAACAAGAAGTTGCTCTCTTTATATCTTCCCTTGTGCTTTTGCTTCTACATCCGAATTTTTAGCTGCATTTTGTCCCATTCATAACAAAGTAGACTTTGATTTTTCTTTTCGAACACTATTCGCTCAGCGAGAAACTGTTCGAGACTTTTTTTTACTTTAAAACTTGCTGTACGCACCTAAATGGTTTTCCCGCGTCATTAAACGTGACCTGATTGGTTAATATTCATCGGATGATGAACCGAGAACCAATCAGCTGCAGGGCCGTTAATGCATTAACGGCCCGCTGGGAGTCATTTGCGGCCCGCAAAGCGCATGTTTTCGAGAGGGCGGTTTTCAATTTGGCCGCGTATATTGATAATAATGAGTTTTATTTGCATGAAAATGGACCTGTAGGTGAAACTCATTTTCATTTGAATGGTTTCGCACGTAGACTCGATGTGAAACAGAGGCAAAGGGTAACTCGGAAATGGCCTATTGTTGTTCTTAATAATTCCAGTTGTTAATTGCAATATGTACAAAATAAATCAATTTTAAAAGGGAGTCGTGCTGGTAGATCTGGATAATCAAACGACAGTCGTTGAAATGAAGAAAGCAGGAAAGGAATAAAAAAACATGTAGTCAAGCATTTATTTTAGTATATTTAGACTACCGCGCAACCTCTCTGCTTTTGAAATTTTCGCTCGATCGACGATGAGCTATATCCAATTGTGACTTTTTAATTAATATTTGTATAATTCCTACAATTTTTTTCTGTTCGTTTGGATTAGTATGGATAAATCAAGTAGAACGCTTATTGTAATGTTTGTTTATTAATATCAACTAAGAGAAAACACGGTTATTTTTAGTACCATTTATTACAACGTACATGATAAATTGCTCCAAGATCCTTTCATTTACCGCATACCTTTGTTTTAATTTTTCTCATTCAGGTCGCATTTTGATTAAAAACATTTCTATCGAAAACATGCAGTTGCGGCTTTTACGTTTGTTGAAACAACCAAACTTCATAACGAAACATAATAAACAGTACCATATGAATGCACTGTTCAATAGCTTTGATTTGAATGGTCACACCGTAGGGTTGTATCCACAGACACCTTGTGCAGCATCTATATTAAACAGTACTACCTGAAAGAGCTGCTCAAAAGACTTTATCCGAATACAAAGTCGCACAATAGATATTTGTTTTTTAGAGCACTAAAAAGGAAGCCAGTTACATGTAAAATCTTTATTTTTCGATTTTCTTACTGTTTTCGCTAAGCATACATTCCGCTTGGTGGTGTGGGAAAGCTCTGTAACACGATTTCCTGATTATCATTTCAGTTTTGCGTTTCATCAATGCAATTTATCTCCAGTTGATGGTTGTCTTTTCTCTCATAACCCATCTGCTGAAAAAGTTATTGGTATTGCTGGGAGACATTAGATCTGGATCATTATTGAAAATTGAACAAAAAGCAGTTGGAATTAAAGCTATGAACTATTGTTGAGTTGCAAGTCCAATTTATTCTCAGTTTGCACCTTAAGATAATTAAATATACACTTTGTTTTTATCTCCATTATAGGCTCTTGCTTGGTGTATAAGAAAAAGTTCACCTATAACAATAGAGAACAAAAGAACGAGGAATACAATAAAAACAATAGTTTTGCAAGGCAGTGTTCTATTGTGATGCTTCCTCTGTCTTCTACACCAAGAAGGAACCTAGTTAAATTAAAAATCTAACCAGGAGGTCAAACAGTGGGTTTCTATTGCGCTGTCGCACTCAAAATTCAATTATAACAGAGAAATTGAAAACTTCATTTATATGAAATTAATTTAGTTTGCATCGCTTGAGATCATTAAGTCAAAGAAAAACAATATTAGAAAAATTGAGTGAATTAATAAATAATATAAGTAAATATCACCAGGTTAAACCAATTTCAATGAAAAATAGTAACAAAAAGCATATTCCTCGTAATATGAGGAGTTGTCTTTCTGTGTTCAGCTTCATCGATTTTAACCGACTTTAACAACGTTCATAAACGAGGCGCTTAAATGATGTTCAGTAATACCACGAATTTCTCCCGTCGGCAAATTTTTTCTACTCCTTTTAATACTGAGGATGACAATGGTCATGAGAACTTTTACGAACTTTCCTTCTCAACTCGTTTTATCACCAATGGCAGTCGCTGGAAATGCACTGATCTTGGCAGCGGTTTGGAAGAAGACATTTGTGAGAACAGCATTTCATATTCTTCTGAGTGGATTAGCTTTAACCGATTTGTGTACAGGGCTTATTGCTCAGCCTTTCTTTGCCGCGAAGACTTTGATGTACATAACCAGCCCCACAGAAGAGAACGATGGGTCCCTGGTTTATCTCATCTTAGAAACAATCGGCGAGTGCAGTGCCATATACTTTATTTCAATCACGATTCTTCTCATAACACTCATGTCAATTGAACGATGGCTGCACATGTCTCGACGATCTTCGATTACATCACGACTTGGATGTCTCACTGTTATCTTTCTGCTGCTCCCTCCAACTCCCGCCGTTGTTCTTCGCGTTTTGTCAAATCGTAAACAATCTCATAAGAATAATACAAGGGTCGCAATTTTGGCATGCATAGTCCCTTGCTATCTTACCACATTATTTGCCTATTTTAAAGTTTACCGAATTATCCGTCAACACCAACAGCAACTCCAAGCAAACGAAACATCTCAAAATTTTGGTCAGCCGGCAATAGACTTCTCGAAATTCAAGAAATCTGTGGCCACAATGATATATATTCTTTTATTATTTTCTATCTGTCTATTACCTTATATTGTCGCTAGTGGGATTTATCTGGGTCTGAGTCGGAAGGGTTCAGGAGTAGAAATGGCTGCCTTACAGGCTTCTGTGGTGGTTTTATTTTTATCTTCTGCGCTCAACCCAGGCCTTTATCTCTGGAGAATGAATGATATTCGCAATGGAGTTAGACAACTGTTTTGCAGGGGTAGCTAATAATTTCGAACAACTTGTACGTTTTCGTAATGGACTATGGTTCATCTGGAAAATAGTCCACGTTATTTTTTTTATGAAAAGCAATTTCTTTCAGAACACACTACTTCGAACTCTTTTATGGATGTGAAATGTGAATGAAATTTTTAATTAATTCTTTCTTTCTAATGTTGGTCAAATGTTCTGTCGACTGAGAGATTTTCTGTAAGAAAGACGAACTGTTTTCGTTCGGAGTTTTTTGCTGGAATTAATACAGTTGACCAAAGTTGTTCTTGACAATTCAAAGATCATGGTTCTGAAAGGAATGTGAATCTCTCGGATGAGTCGACTAACAGAAGCTCGATTCAATTTAAATAATTTTTCTAGACCTCAGCGTAAACGGTTTTGAATTCGCTAGCAAAAACCTCTCTCAAAACTCTTAAAGGAATGCTCCTTCGTCTAAAATATCCCTGCACTGCAGGATATAATTTTCCTAGATTTGAAAGGTTAACGTATTGCCAGTTTGTGGTATATAGGCCTTTCTAGATCATTTATTTGAGTTTGTGGAAAGCAGGCAAGCCATTGGCTTTTCAGTCATTACAGAATGTTAAAAAACGACAACATAAAATTTTTAAGTAGCTGCGAGAAGAAGCATTGCCATTATAGGCAAAATTTTGTGGAGGTTGCGAAATTTAAGTTCACTCACTTTAGCTGATTTTGACAGTCTCAGTTGAACCGTTTATTTACGTTTTCGACGGCATACACCTGTCCAAAGCCTTGTATTAATTATTATTGAAACTACAAATTATTTTCTTCTCATTGTGAATTGGATGTGTGCCAGTATTAAATTGTAATTTTCCATCTAGAAATCATTTCCTGCCACCATGTCTAGATAGCGATAACATTCTCGCTATTTTTTTATCTATCTGCAGTGGTGAATCGAATTTGAATGTGCTCTTTCAGAAACCGTGGAAACATAGTTGCAGGAAAGAAAGTTTTCCTCATACAGCACATCAAGACATTTTATTTTTCCTTAAAGGAGTACTTGTTTATAAGCCATTTTCTGCAACTAGCAATAAAAATTAAAGAGAATTAGAATTGGTACAGTAGGTAAGGTAGGGTAAGTTATTTATTTCAAGTCAAATACACAGCGAGTTGTCTCCAAATCTTTCGTGCCAGAGGCTCATGATAAAAGTGTTTGACAATTTACAAACTTGAATAACTAAAACACATATTAAAAATAAGGACGGAAAGTTAGGGTGAGTTAGGCCCTGTTCGCACTACGCAAATTTTTGTTTGTTTTGCAAAAAAATCTGTCAACACGAAGCCATTTCTAGTGCGAACGATTTTTTTCACCCACCAAAAATTTCGCAAGCGCCACCAAACTTCAAAGATGCCGTCGACTAGGTTTGGAGGCTGTAAAAATTTTGTCAGGCGAGGAAATCCTTTGTTCCTCGACATCCATCCGTCATCGGGCCATCAACTGAATTTCGCAACATATCGCGATATCGTGACCGTATGAATTCCCGCCATTTTAATCGAGCACGCGATGGATCCGCACAGAATCAACATGAATCCATGGTACCTAAACTATTATGGCTCGCAGTGCTACCAAGATCAAGATCAGGGTAATCAAAGTTATTACGATTCTCAAATGGCTACGCAACAGGAGTACTTCTTACAGTTTCCATCACAGCAATCTCTAAAGCGAGTGTTCTCTCTCTGAACATAATGCCTTAAGAGCCTCAGTAAATCGTCGAATGACTCTCTACCCATTCGCATATTTCTACGGAACAAGGTATTAGGAAAGTGGCGCTGGTGCAGATGGATTTCGAACCAACATTCTGCAGGGCGAGGAAACATCCAGTACGGGTGAAAACGACGGCGATGGCAGCGCCTTCTGAGCTGAATTAAAACCTCCAAAATCCATAACAGGCGAATCCTGGCAACCAAAACTATAACTAATTGCCGATGTAACAAGAACAGGTTTTGCATGACAAGCAAAAAGCAAAAAAGCGCCATAAGAACATTTAGCGGGAGCATTTTTCATACACGCAAACTTCGACCGGAAACTTCGCGGGAAAACACACACCGACAGAAATGTCACGACATTGGTAAATTGATTAAGTTACTACTATTACTAATTGGCATCTGCCACAAAAAAAAAAATTCGCATTTTTACATGTGCGAACAGAATCACGAAAACAAAAAATTGGTGATTACAAAATTTTCATTTTTTTTGCAAACGCTAAACTCAAAATTTCGTCTTAGTGCGAACAGGGCCTTAGCCCTTTTAACGTTGCTTTAAATAGTTCAGCTTTTCATCAGATAACATGACAGGCCATGATATTGACCTTGTGGGACTTAAAGAAAGAATTAAATATCGGAGCAAGAAATGCGTAATTTAATATGTTTCTTGTTTATTGTAAACTAAACTACAGATAAATTCGTCTTTAAGAAGAACTAATAACTAATAGAGAGTGACTTTGTGAACGTTTGGTACAACTTTGACACCATCATGAGCTGTCAGTTGGTTCAATAATTGAAACTCAGTCTATCAAAATAATCAAAATTGGATAAAAACGACGGAACAATGCATTAATGTGACTTGCACTGTTTTCAACCAGTAAAGTTGGCCAACGTCACAATCTGTGTTATCAGATGGAGCCCTTAAGTGGTTTTTGTTTGTTACCTTATATAATGTTGGCAACACTTGCATATAAGCACAAAACATTGGTTCGTTTTCAACGAGGTTTCCCCATCACAACTGATTACGTTACCGAAGTTCGTGAGCAAAGATAGGCCATGTTCAATAACACTTCATCTCAACAGCAAACGTTTCCCATTTCTTGTAGCTTGGAAGGTGACGACAGGCAGAACGAATCTTTCATTTATGTTGTTACTATTCTCATTTCTACACTAATTGCCATTTTGTCACCCTTGGCAGTAGTGGGAAATGGGCTAATTTTGGCGGCAATTTGGAAGAAGACGTTTGTGAGAACACCATTCCATATTCTTCTGAGTGGATTAGCAATCACTGATTTGTGTACAGGACTGATCGCCCAGCCTTTCGTTGCTGCAGTTGATTTTATCTACATTAAAGAACCTCGACTAGTTTGCGAAAAGCCAACATTTCTTTTCGTCATAGGAGGAATTGCTAATGGCAGTGCAACTTACTTTATTTCTATCACTATTCTCTTCATAACGTTTATATCCATTGAACGATGGCTGCACATGTCTCAAAGGTCCTTGGTTACATCGCATCGTGGGTGTCTAACAGTAACAATGGTTTTGCCCATACCGATCCCCTTGGTTGTTTTACGATTTCTTTTTGACTTTAAGGGAACTTTTGATCGTGAGGTGTATATCATCATTATGGCACTGGTGCTGTTTTGTTTCATCATCACAGCATTCGCCTATTTTAATGTTTACCGAATTATTCGTCAACACCAACAGCAAGTTCAAGCAAATGTAACATCTCAGAATTTTGGTCAACCAGCAATAGACCTGGCGAAGTACAAGAAATCTGTCGTCTCGATTTTGTATATTTTATTGCTATTTTCTGTCTGTTTCTTGCCGTTTGCTATTTCTAGTTTTGTTTTTCTTCTCTTAGGAAATAGTACCGGAATAGGGGTTGCATTCAGTGTGTCCTTGTTACTCTTATTTTTGTCTTCCTCACTCAACCCAGGTTTATTCGTTTGGAGAATGAATGACATTCGTAATGGCGTCAAACAATTTTTCTGAGGTAGCTACATAAGAGACCTCGATCTACGTCGACTGGATTCAGTCAAGCAAGATGGCCCGCAGGACGACATCTTTTTTATATGATAATCAATATGTACAAAATAAATCAATTTTAAAAGGGAGTCCTGTTTGTGAAACTGGTTACGCAACGACAGTTGTTGAAATGAAGAAAGCAGGAAAGTACATAATTCGAATTGAAAGCATTTATTTTAGCATATTTAGACGACCGCGCGACCCTTCTGCGTTTGCAATTTTTGCCCGATAGACGGTGGGCTATCCAATTGTGCCTTTTTTAATTAATATTTGCTATTTGTTTGGTTAGTATGCACAGATCAAGTAGAATGTTTTTTGTAACGTTTGTTGATTGATATCAACCAAGAGAAAACATGGTTATTTTTAGTACCATTTACCACGACGTACATCATAAATTGCTCCAAGATCCTTCACTTACCGCACAGCTTTTTTTTAATTTTCTAATTCAGGGTGCATTTTAATTAAAGAACATTTCTATCGAAATCACGCAGATGCCGCTTTTATGTTTGTTGAAACAAACAAACTTCATAACGAAGCATAATAAACAGTACCACATGAAAGCACTGTTCAATAGCTTTGATTTGGTCACACCGTAGGGTTTGATCCACAGACTTAAAAGTAAGAAACACCTTGTTAAGCATATATATTAAACAGGTCCTGAATGATGATGATGATGATGATGACGACGATGATGAGAATGAGAAAGACGAAAATGGAGATTACGATTTTTGCAGTGGTGATGATGTAGTTGTTGCGCAATTTGATGTCAATAATGTCCATACTCGCCATCGCAAGTCTGCCGTTTCACCTGATGTTGACTCCAAACGTCCGCGTCCTGCTGTTGATGATACCCCTGATGATTCTTCGGAGCCGATTGTTGTCGATTGAGCCCCTGATGAAGTTTATCACTCTATGTGGATTAAAAGACTCCCTGATAAGTTTCGTGATCTTCTCATCAAATCGCGTCATAATACTGACATTCATGTTGGTCGTGAGATTTTTCATTTGCCGGACCGTTCGTTTTATTTAGATCTTGTTTTTGACTTTGGTGTGGACACTTTTAGAATTTTTAAGGATAAGTGCACATTTGAGGATGCGCGTTTTAATGCTTATAGGACAGCCAAGGTGTCTCGACCGGTTGTGTCTGCCTTTCCGGCACCTGGTGCGGTTCAACTTCTTCCGCTTGCTTTTCCGAATTCCAAGGAATGAAGTGTATTTATACTAGCTATAGTTTTTTAAACACTGTATTTTAATTGTTTTTTTCCATTGCATTTTCATTCTATTTTCATTGTATTTCAATTGTATTTCCATTGTTTTTTCATTGTATTTTATATAGGTGTGAGGCGGGTTTCGACTCCCCGGCGAAGTTGGTGGGCCGGCCACGTCTAGGGGGTGCCCCCCCCCTCACATTTGAGCGATTCTTTTTATCCTGTATTTTCTGTAATTAATGGACTTCAGCCATTGCACTACTGCCGTTGAACCGCCTCAAATACCAAAAATATATATATTAAACAGTTCCACCGGAAAAAACCGCTCAAAAGATTTCATTTGAATAGTCGAACAATACTTAAAATCCAAAAAGGTGTATACTAATTTCATCCCAATCTATTATTTTAACCCATCTTAAATACATATATTACATTTCACATATTCCAATTTATAATATAATATAGATAGGAGTCTGCGCGCGCTCTGATTGGCTAAAAACCTATGTTTTATCAGAGTATAAAACATAGAAAAATCATGTTTTATTGTTTTTCGTCAGCTTTCTTCGCGCCTCGTTGGCTATAACCACTCGAATCCAACAGGGGCGAATGGAATATTTGTTTTTATTAAATTGCTTTTTACTGAAGTATAAATCCACTGGACATTTCATTTTGATGTAAACGAAGTGATAGTACGAAGAGGCGGGAAAATTTGTGGCGCGGTGTTCACTCCTTGAGTTTAATGAAACACGCAACGACAGCGAGCGAGAGAGTTTTCTTTCGAAGATTATCCTCGACAATCTCCTCTTAAATCGTCTATTCATGCTGGAAAATTGCGACAACAATTAAGGTTTACGGGAAGATCCGAAGCAATAGCTTTTCTGGAAATTATACGCCTTGTGCAAGACAAGCGAAGCAAGTGTTTACATATTGTACTTGTTTACGGCTCCACGGCTGTCATCTAGACTACTGCTGAAACGAAATTGCACTCAGAGTCGGTGAAGTTTATTGAAGTTCAAAAGGACAAGATAAAGATTGAAAGGTAACAAACTTACGTCGAACAATGAATGAAATTGTGTCAGTTTTCTGGTCTTCCGGTAAACTATTTGCTGCTTTTCATCTTCGTTCAATCACTCGTTGTACATTTACAAGTATTTTAATTTAACTTTCCACTCGCGGCGTCTAAAATCTATATCATAAAGCAAAGAAAGAAGCCTAAGCCATGTTTTATACTGTCATAAAACACTCCGGGCATTTGAGAACACTCGAGAAATGTAGAAAACATTCGCCTGCGGCTCATGTTTTCTACATTTCCTCGTGTTCTCAAATGCCCGTCGTGTTTTATGACAGTATAAAACATGGCTTAGGCTTCTTTATTTGTTAAGTATATTAATTTTTTCTCACTATTTATTGGATGTGCCAGAATTAAACTGTAATTTTCCACCTAGAAATGATTTATTGGCTTCCATGTCTAGATAGCGATGACATTCCCGCTATCTTTCGGTAGTTTTACGCTATCTGCAGTGGTGAATCGAATTTGAACGTTCTCTATCAGAAACCGTGGAAACATAATTGCAGGAGGAAAATCTTTCTTTATTTATCGGATCATACATCAACATCAAAAACATTTATTTTACCATAAAGGAATAATTGTTTATGAGCCATATGTTTCTGCAACTAGCACTAAAAATTAAAGCAAATTTGAATTGGCACATTAAGGACGGAAAATGTGAGCAGCTCTTTTAATGTTGCTTTAAATAGTTTAGCTTTCCATCAGATACGATGACAGGCCATGATATTTATCTAAAGGGACTAAAAGGAATAATTGAAATCGCTGCAAGACATGAGCTGTCAGTTGGCTCAATAATTGAAACTCAGGCTACAAAAATAATCAATATGGGAGAAAAGCGACCGAACAATAGATTAATCTCGACTTGCACTGTTTGCAATTTGTGTTATGACAAGCGGAAGCCTTAAGAGGTCTTTGTTTATAATCCATCCTGACCTGCATGATGACAGAACTTTGTTTCTTACCTTTTATAATGTAGGCAACATTTGCATTTGATAACAGTCCATCAACCTGGATGATGAATGACACAACTTTGTTTGGTACTTTAATGTACGCAACATTTTCACTTTAACAGAAAACTTTGGTTCGTTTTCAACGAGGTTTACCCATCGAAACTGATTACTTTGCCGAATTTCATGAGCAAAAAACACGCCATGTTCAACAACACTTCGTGTCAACAGCAAGCTTTTCCCATTTCTTGTAGCTTGGCCGATGAAGACTCGCAGAATGAACCTCCCATTTATGTAGTTACTATTTTCACTTCTACATTAATTGCCATGTTGTCACCCTTGGCAGTTGTCGGAAATGCGCTTATTTTGGCGACAATTTGGAAGAAGTCGTTTGTGAGAACACCATTCCATATTCTTCTGAGCGGATTAGCAATCACAGATTTGAGCACGGGACTCATCGCCCAGCCTTTCGTTGCTGCGGTTAAATTTATATACATAAAACAACCTCGGCTAGTTTGCGAAAGGCCAACATTTCTTTTTGTCATAGAAGGAATTGCTAATGGCAGTGCAACTTACTTTATTTCTATCACGGTTCTCTTTATAACGCTTATATCCATTGAACGATGGCTGCACATGTCTCGAAGGTCATTGGTTACATCGTATCGTGGGTGTGTAACAGTAGAAATAATTTTGCTTCTACCAATTCCCTTGGTCGTTTTACGATTTCTTATCGACTTCAAGGAAACTTATGAACGCGAGGTTTTTATAACCATTTTGACACTGATGCTGTTTTGTTTTATCACCACAGCATTCGCCTATTTTAATGTTTACCGAATTATTCGTCAACACCAACAGCAAGTTCACGCAAACCAAACGTCGCAGAATTGGCAACCGTCAATAGACCTGGCGAAGTACAAGAAATCTGTGGCCTCGATTCTCTACATTTTATTGCTATTTTCTGTCTGTTTCTTGCCGTTTGTCATTTCTAGTGTTCTTCATTTTCTCTTAGGAAATCGTCCAGAATTAGGTGTTGCCTTCAGTGTGTCCTTGTTACTCTTATTTTTGTCTTCCTCACTCAACCCAGGTTTATTCGTTTGGAGAATGAATGACATTCGTAATGGCGTCAAACAATTTTTCTGAGGTAGCTACATAAGAGACCTCGATCTACGTCGACTGGATTCAGTCAAGCAAGATGGCCCGCAGGACGACATCTTTTTTATATGATAATCAATATGTACAAAATAAATCAATTTTAAAAGGGAGTCCTGTTTGTGAAACTGGTTACGCAACGACAGTTGTTGAAATGAAGAAAGCAGGAAAGTACATAATTCGAATTGAAAGCATTTATTTTAGCATATTTAGACGACCGCGCGACCCTTCTGCGTTTGCAATTTTTGCCCGATAGACGGTGGGCTATCCAATTGTGCCTTTTTTAATTAATATTTGCTATTTGTTTGGTTAGTATGCACAGATCAAGTAGAATATTTTTGTAACGTTTGTTGATTGATATCAACTAAGAGAAAACATGGTTATTTTTAGTACCATTTACCACGACGTACATCATAAATTGCTCCAAGATCCTTCACTTACCGCACAGCTTTGTTTTAATTTTCTAATTCAGGGTGCATTTTAATTAAAGAACATTTCTATCGAAATCACGCAGATGCCGCTTTTATGTTTGTTGAAACAAACAAACTTCATAACGAAGCATAATAAACAGTACCACATGAAAGCACTGTTCAATAGCTTTGATTTGGTCACACCGTAGGGTTTGATCCACAGACTTAAAAGTAAGAAACACCTTGTTAAGCATATATATTAAACAGGTCCTGAATGATGATGATGATGATGATGATGATGATGATGATGATGATGATGATGATGATGATGATGATGATGACGACGACGACGATGAGAATGAGAAAGACGAAAATGGAGATTACGATTTTTGCAGTGGTGATGATGAAGTTGTTGCGCAATTTGATGTCAATACTGTCCATACTCGCCATCGCAAGTCTGCCGTTTCACCTGATGTTGACTCCAAACGTCCGCGTCCTGCTGTTGATGATGCCCCTGATGATTCTTCGGAGCCGATTGTTGTCGATTGAGCCCCTGATGAAGTTTATCACTCTATGTGGATTAAAAGACTCCCTGATAAGTTTCGTGACCTTCTCATCAAATCGTGTCATAATACTGACATTCACGTTGGTCGTGAGATTTTTCATTTGCCGGACCGTTCGTTTTATTTAGATCTTGTTTTTGACTTTGGTGTGGACACTTTTAGAATTTTTAAGGATAAGTGCACATTTGAGGATGCGCGTTTTAATGCTTATAGGACAGCCAAGGTGTCTCGACCGGTTGTGTCTGCCTTTCCGGCACCTGGTGCGGTTCAACTTCTTCCGCTTGCTTTTCCGAATTCCAAGGAATGAAGTGTATTTATACTAGCTATAGTTTTTTAAACACTGTATTTTAATTGTTTTTTTCCATTGCATTTTCATTCTATTTTCATTGTATTTCAATTGTATTTCCATTGTTTTTTCATTGTATTTTATATAGGTGTGAGGCGGGTTTCGACTCCCCGGCGAAGTTGGTGGGCCGGCCACGTCTAGGGGGTGCCCCCTCACATTTGAGCGATTCTTTTTATCCTGTATTTTCTGTAATTAATGGACTTCAGCCATTGCACTACGGCCGTTGAACCGCCTCAAATACCAAAAATATATATATTAAACAGTTCCACCGGAAAAAACCGCTCAAAAGATTTCATTTGAATAGTCGAACAATACTTAAAATCCAAAAAGGTGTATACTAATTTCATCCCAATCTATTATTTTAACCCATCTTAAATACATATATTACATTTCACATATTCCAATTTATAATATAATATAGATAGGAGTCTGCGCGCGCTCTGATTGGCTAAAAACCTATGTTTTATCAGAGTTTTAAACAAAAAAAAAAATCATGTTTTATTGTTTTTCGTCAGCTTTCTTCGAGTGCTTCGCGCCTCGTTGGCTATAACCACTCGTATCCCACAAGGGCGAATGGAATATTTGTTTTAATAAATTGCTTTTTACTGAAGTATAAATCCACTGGACATTTCATTTTGATGTAAACGAAGTGATAGTATGAGGATGCGGGAAAAATTGTGGCTCGGTGTTCACTCCTTGAGTTGAATGAAACACGCAACGACAGCGAGCGAGAGAGTTTTCTTTCGAAGATTTTCCTCGACAATCTCCTCTTAAATCGTCTATTCATGCTGGAAAATCGTGAAAACAATTAAGGTTTACGGAAAGATCCGAAGCAATAGCTTTTCTGGAAATTATACGCCTTGTGCAAGACGAGCGAAGAAAGTGTCTACATATTGTACTTGTTTACGGCTCCACGGCTGTCATCAAGACTACTACATTATGCCTAGAGGAGATTGCACTCAGAGTCGGTGAAGGTTATTGAAGTTCAAAAAGACAAGATCAAGATTGAAAGGTAACAAACTTACCTCGATCACTGAATGAAATTGTGTCAGTTTTCTGGTCTTCCCGTAAACTATTCGCTGCCTTTCATCTTCGTTCAGTCGCTCTTGTTGTACATTTACAAGTATTTTAATTTAACTTTTCACTCGCGGCGTCTAAAATCTATATCATAAAGCAAAGAAAGAAGCCTAAGCCATGTTTTATACTGTCATAAAACACTCCGGGCATTTGAGAACACTCGAGAAATGTAGAAAACATTCGCCTGAGGTTCATGTTTTCTACATTTCCCTCGTGTTTTCAAATGCCCGTCGTGCTTTATGACAGTATAAAATATGGCTTAGGCTTCTTTATTTGTTAAATAGAATGGAGTCAATTATATACCGTACAGTAATAAACTGCTAGCTAGTGACCCAGTTTACTTTCTCTACCGAACGGGGACGCTTTCGATATTACCACGTAGTAAATTTCTTGTCTTGGCGACAAGTTTCTGAAGGTCAAAGCATCCGAACGATTAAAGCATCCGATCGGAATACGAGAGGTCAATGTGTTCAACTCCCGTTGCAGGCAGTATTCGTTTGTCACTGACGCGTTCGCGACAAGAAAATTCCGTATTCTTGTTTTGTACAGTTTTGCGTGCGGTTATAGCAACCTCTTTAAACGAAAAAACCTCTACAATAAAATTAATTAATTTTTTGGGAAGTTTTGTATATTTTACAATTTCGGTGATTGTTTGGGCGTTTAAACTCATGATGCTGAATAAATTATATATATATATTAAAAACAAGTACGATTTCGACATAGTTCATTTAGATGAAAGAGTCATTCAGTTCAAATCATTTTCTTTAGCTCTCCCTGCAGAACAACTGTTTCACACAGTTAGGAATGTCATTCATTAGTATTTTTAATCTTAGTTAGGACCTTTCTGAAAACCACTGTGTATAGTGAATGAAGGCTTCCGAATAAAAGATTATCATGAATGAAACATTATAAAAGATTATACGATTTCGTGTCCAGTTGATTATTCGCGGGCTATTTCCCTTCACGCTCCAAGAACCTCTCATTGGCCGCTGGAGAACATTTAGATCCCAACGAAAGAAGAAAAAGGATTAGGATCTTTCAGTAGCCTGGGAATTAGGACACCATCCCCCCCCCCCCCCTCCCCACCCCCTCTTACCTAAGATGATAATTTTCTCTCGTTTCCAATCACATGGCGTCTTTCACAGTCATCAGGAAATTAAGTAATATCAACAAACTCAAAATATGTTTTTGTCGGGCGAAAAAATTGGGAAATTTTTTATATTTGACAATTCTGGTTATAATTTGGGCGTTAAAACTACAATGAATAAATTACTCATAGTATGCACATGCCTTATTTCATATATACGTTATTGAAATAGAGAAGTCATTCAGTTCACATTATTTTCTTCAGTTCTCCCTGTAGAACAACTGTTTCACACCGTTACGGATGTCATTCATTCTCCAAACGTAAAGACCAGGCTTGAGGGACGAAGACAAAAATAGAAGAACCTTTGACATCATGATGGCCAAACGTGCTTCAGAAGCACTCGGTACACCAATATGCACCCCACTAGAGACAATAAAAGGAATAAAACAGACAGAAAATAACACTACAATATACAAAATTGAAGCCACAGATTTTTTGTACTTCGCTAGGTCTATTGCTTGTCGGCCATGATTCTGGGATGCTTCGTTTGCTTGTACTTGCTGTTGGTGATGACGAATAATTCGGTAAACTTTATAATAGGCGAATGCTGTGGTAAGATAGCAACACAACATCAGTGTCATAGTTATTATATAAGTATTTTTGCCATACATATTATTTTCATTCACTAAAATGCGACAAACAACTGCAGGAATGGGAATCAGTAACAGGATGATAACAGTGAAACATCCACGACGTAATGAAACCAAGGATCGTCGAGACATGTGCAGCCATCGTTCAATGGACATGAGTGTCATAAGGAGAGCCGTGATGGAAAAAAAATAGATGGCACTGCTGTCGCCAATTGTTCTTAGTATATCGTTATCTTGACGCCTAGGGTTTGCTACGTACATAAAGCTTGCCCCGGCATAGAAAGGCTGAGCGATCAGGCCTGTACACAAATCAGTCATTGCTAATCCACTCACAAGAATATGAAATGGTGTTCTTGCAAACGTCTTCTTCCAAATTGCAGCCAAAATCAACGCATTTCCAGCCACCGCTACAGGTGATAGAACGGCGATAACGGCACCAGTTGCTAATTCAAAAGTTACCCATGTCGTATCTGTAGGCCAACCTTTGCTGTTAGAATTGTGTGAAGGAAAGGTCGTATTATTAAACATACCTAGCTTTCGAGTTTAATAGGGTGTTTCTTTACAACGTTATGAAATTGTCGTTATTAATATAATTTCCAGTCGCGAGAACCCAGATTTAAATATCACTGAATCTTTTCACCTGCTTACTATCTTTTTCTGCGTTATCATTTTGGCCCAGTTTCTTTGTTATTGGACACATCTTTTATAATATATGATAATCAATATGTACAATATGTCCTGTTTGTAGAACTGGTTACGTAACGACAGTTGTTGAAATGAAGAAAGCAGGAAAGTAAAGAGTTTGTATTGAAAGCAAAGCGACCCTTCTGATATTGCAATTTTCGCCCGATAGACGATGGGCTATCCAATTGTGACTTTTTAATTAATATTTGTATAATTCCTACAATTCTTTGCTATTTGCTTGGATTAGTATGGATAGATCAAGTAGAACGTTTATGGTAATGTTTGTTTATTAATATCAACTAAGAGAAAACGTGGTTATTTTTAGTACATTTATTACAGCGTGCATGATAAATTGCTCCAAGATCCTTTCACTTACCGCACACCTTTGTTTTAATTTTTCTCATTCAGGTCGCATTGTGATTAAAAACATTTCTATCGAAATCATGCATTTTGCAGCTTTCCGTCTGTTGAAACAACCAAACTTCATAACGAAACAAAATAAACAGTACCACATGAAAGCACTGTTCAATATCTTTGACTTGAATGGTCACACCGTAGGGTTTTATCCACAGACTTAAAAGTAAGAGACACCTTGAGCAGCATATATATTAAACAGTAGTACCTGAAAGAGCTGCTCAAAAGATTTTATCCGAATACAAAGTCGCACAATAGATATTTGATTTTGAGAGCATTAAACAGGAAGCCAGTTACATGTAAATTAAATCCTTTTTTTTCGATTTTCTTACTCTTTTCGATAAGCATACATACCTCTCTGTGGTGTGGGAAAGCATTGTAACACGATTTTGCTGATTACCATTTCAGTTTTGTGTTTCATCAATACAATTTATCCCCAGTTGATGACTGTCTTTTCTCTCATAACCCATCTGCTATCAAGTTATTGGTATTGTAGGGAGACATTAGATCTGGATCATTATTGAAAATTGAACAAAAAGCAGTTGGAATTAAAGTTATGAACTATTGTTGAGTGGCAAGTCCAATTTATTCTCAGTTTGCACCTTAAGATAATGAAATATACACTTTGTTTTTATCTCCGTTGTAGGCTCTTACTTAGTGTATAAGACAAAGTTCACCTATAACAATAGAGAACAAGAGAACGAGGAATACAATAAAAACAATAGGTTTGCAAGGCAGTGTTCTCTTGTGACGCTTCCTCTGTCTTCTACACCAAGAAGGAGCCTAGTTAAATTAATAATCTAACCAGGAGGTCAAACAGTGGGTTTCCATTGAGCTGTCGCATTCAAAATTGAATTATAACAGAGAAATTGAAAGCTTCATTTATGTGAAATTAATTTAGTTTGCATCGCTTGAGATAATTAAGTCAAAAAAGTAATATTAGAAAAATTGAGTGAAATAAATAATATAACTAAATATCACTAGGTAAAACTATTTTTAATGAAAAATTGAAACAGAAAGCATGTTCGTCGAAATATGAAGAGTTGTCCTTCCGTGTTCAACTGCATCAATTTAAACAATGCTTAAATGATGTTCAGTAATATCACGAATTTCTCCCGTGAAAACGAATCGTACTTTTACGAACTTTCTTTCTCAACTGCTATTATAATTGTCGTTTTATCACCAGTGGCAATCGCTGGAAATGCATTGATCTTGGCGGCAATTTGGAAGAAGACGTTTGTGAGGACGCCATTTCATATTCTTCTGAGTGGATTAGCTTTCACCGACTTGTGTACAGGGCTTATTGTTCAGCCTTTCTTTGCCGCGAACGCGTTGATATACATAAACAGCCCTACAGTAGAGAACGATGGGTCCCAGGTTTATATCATCCTAGAAGCAATCGACGACTGCAGTGCCATATACTTTATTTCAATCACGATTCTTCTCATAACACTCATGTCAATTGAACGATGGCTGCACATGTCTCGACGATCTTCGATTACATCACGACTTGGATGTCTCACTGTTATCTTTCTGCTGCTCCCTCCAACTCCCGCCGTTGTTCTTCGCGTTTTGTCAAATCGTAAACAATCTCATAAGAATAATACAAGGGTCGCAATTTTGGCATGCATAGTCCCTTGCTATCTTACCACATTATTTGCCTATTTTAAAGTTTACCGAATTATCCGTCAACACCAACAGCAACTCCAAGCAAACGAAACATCTCAAAATTTTGGTCAGCCGGCAATAGACTTCTCGAAATTCAAGAAATCTGTGGCCACAATGATATATATTCTTTTATTATTTTCTATCTGTCTATTACCTTATATTGTCGCTAGTGGGATTTATCTGGGTCTGAGTCGGAAGGGTTCAGGAGTAGAAATGGCTGCCTTACAGGCTTCTGTGGTGGTTTTATTTTTATCTTCTGCGCTCAACCCAGGCCTTTATCTCTGGAGAATGAATGATATTCGCAATGGAGTTAGACAACTGTTTTGCAGGGGTAGCTAATAATTTCGAACAACTTGTACGTTTTCGTAATGGACTATGGTTCATCTGGAAAATAGTCCACGTTATTTTTTTTTATGAAAAGCAATTTCTTTCAGAACACACTACTTCGAACTCTTTTATGGATGTAAAATGTGATTGAAATTTTTAATTAATTCTTTCTTTCTAATGTTGGTCAAATGTTCTGTCGACTGAGAGATTTTCTGTAAGAAAGACGAACTGTTTTCGTTCGGAGTTTTTTGCTGGAATTAATACAGTTGACCAAAGTTGTTCTTGACAATTCAAAGATCATGGTTCTGAAAGGAATGTGAATCTCTCGGATGAGTCGACTAACAGAAGCTCGATTCAATTTAAATAATTTTTCTAGACCTCAGCGTAAACGGTTTTGAATTCGCTAGCAAAAACCTCTCTCAAAACTCTTAAAGGAATGCTCCTTCGTCTAAAATATCCCTGCACTGCAGGATATAATTTTCCTAGATTTGAAAGGTTAACGTATTGCCAGTTTGTGGTATATAGGCCTTTCTAGATCATTTATTTGAGTTTGTGGAAAGCAGGCAAGCCTTTGGCTTTTCAGTCGTTACAGAATGTTAAAAAACGACAACATAAAATTTGAAAGTAGCTGTGGGAAAAGCATTGCAATTATAGGCAAAATTTTGTGGAGGTTGCGAAATTTAAGTTCACTCACTTTAGCTGATTTTGACAGTCTCAGTTGTACCGTTTATTTACGTTTTCGACGGCATACACTTGTCCAAAGCCTTGTATTAATTATTATTGAAACTACAAATTATTTTCTTCCCATCGTGAATTGGATGTGTGCCAGTATTAAATTGTAATTTTCCATCTAGAAATCATTTCCTGCCACCATGTCTAGATAGCGATAACATTCTCGCTATCTTTTTATCTATCTGCAGTGGTGAATCGAATTTGAATGTGCTCTTTCAGAAACCGTGGAAACATAGTTGCAGGAAAGAAAGTTTTCCTCGTACAGCACATCAAGACATTTTATTTTTCCTTAAAGGAGTACTTGTTTATAAGCCATTTTCTGCAACTAGTAATAAAAATTAAAGACAATTCAATTAGAATTGGTACAGTAGGTAAGGTAGGGTAAGTTATTTATTTCAAGTCAAATACACAGCGAGTTGTCTCCCAATCTTTCGTGCCAGAGGCTCATGATAAAAGTGTTTGACAATTTACAAACTTGAATAACTAAAACACATATTAAAAATAAGGACGGAAAATGTGAGTTAGCCCTTTTAATGTTGCTTTAAATAGTTCAGCTTTTCATCAGATAAGATGACGGGCCATGATATTGACCTTGTGGGACTTAAAGAAAGAATTAAATATCGGAGCAAGAAATGCGTAATTTAATGTGTTTCTTGTTTATTGTAAACTAAACTACAGATAAATTCGTCTTTAAGAAGAACTAATAACTAATACTGACTTTGTGAACGTTTGGTATAACTTTGTCACCATCATGAGCTGTCAGTTGGTTCAATAATTGAAACTCAGGCTATCAAAATAATCAAAATTGGATAAAAACGACGGAACAATGCATTAATGTGACTTGCACTGTTTTGCAACCAGTAAAGTTGGCCAACGTCACAATTTGTGTTATCAGATGGAGCCCTTAAGTAGTTTTTGTTTGTTACCTTATATAATGTAGGCAACACTTGCATTTAAGCACAAAACATTGGTTCGTTTTCAACGAGGTTTCCCCATCACAACTGATTACGTTACCGAAGTTCGTGAGCAAAGATTGGCCATGTTCAATAACACTTCGTCTCAACAGCAAACGTTTCCCATTTCTTGTAGCTTGGAAGGTGACGACAGGCAGAACGAATCTTTCATTTATGTTGTTACTATTCTCATTTCTACATTAATTGCCATTTTGTCACCCTTGACAGTAGTGGGAAATGGGCTAATTTTGGCGGCAATTTGGAAGAGGACGTTTGTGAGAACACCATTCCATATTCTTCTGAGTGGATTAGCAATCACTGATTTGTGTACAGGACTTATCGCCCAGCCTTTCGTTGCTGCAGTTGATTTTATCTACATTAAAGAACCTCGACTAGTTTGCGAAAAGCCAACATTTCTTTTCGTCATAGGAGGAATTGCTAATGGCAGTGCAACTTACTTTATTTCTATCACTATTCTCTTCATAACGTTTATATCCATTGAACGATGGCTGCACATGTCTCGGAGGTCATTGGTTACATCGCATCGTGGGTGTCTAACAGTAACAATGGTTTTGCCCATACCGATCCCCTTGGTTGTTTTACGATTTCTTTTCGACTTTAAGGGAACTTTTGATCGTGAGGTGTATATCATCATTATGGCACTGGTGCTGTTTTGTTTCATCACCACAGCATTCGCCTATTTTAATGTTTACCGAATTATTCGTCGTCACCAACAGCAAGTTCAAGCAAATGTAACATCTCAGAATTTTGGTCAACCGGCAATAGACCTGGCGAAGTACAAGAAATCTGTCGTCTCGATTTTGTATATTTTATTGCTATTTTCTGTCTGTTTCTTGCCGTTTGTCATTTCTAGTTTTGTTTTTCTTCTCTTAGGAAATAGTACCGGAATAGGGGTTGCCTTCAGTGTGTCCTTGTTACTCTTATTTTTGTCTTCCTCACTCAACCCAGGTTTATTCGTTTGGAGAATGAATGACATTCGTAATGGCGTCAAACAATTATTCTGAGGTAGCTACATAGGAGACTTTGATCTACGTCGACTGCATTCAGTCAAGCAAGATGGCTCACATGAAGATTTCAACAGAGGCACCCTTTAATCCGAAGAGACAAAAAACAACCACACATGAAAGTAGCGATCAATATATTTGATTTGAATGGTCGACAATGTACATGAAAAGATTGCGTGCAAACCATCTTGGTGAGTCGTCGGAACAGCTATGGGTGCACATCAGGTTGAGGCCGCAGGCAACAGTATTTGTCAGGGAACTGCTTGCACCTGTTTTTAAAGCTAACGGCTAAGATTGCTTGAACTTCAATCGATTATCGCAAGGTTGTTAGAGATCAAGAAACTCTCATTCTTGTTTTTCCTGTTCATCTGCGCTAAAAATAACAAAAAATATCAATTTGCGGATTTTGTCGTCTCCGTGCGGGAAAAAATAGAACTTGAAAAATACATCGCCACACGTGAGAATAAATTAACTCAATTTAATGTAAAGTGGAAAGATTTTTTGCAGAGTTACAGTATGGATCACAGTTCCGGTAGCGTTATTATGTCAGTCTCTTTACCTAGTAACTTTGTAAGTAATGTATGTAGTAAGTAAGTAACGTAGTGCCCCGTAGATGGAAATTGTAACTTGCATTATAAGATATTAGGGTTGTAGTGTAAGTAATTAGCGATGTAGTATAATTAAGTAGTGAGTTAAGTAACGTATTGTAAGTAAGTGTTTGTTTTTGTAAGTATAGTAATTAATTATGACGTGTCGTTTTAACGCGATGTATTTCCACTTGATGTATGTAATGTGTTGTATTTAAGTTATGTCTTGTAGTATGAAGGTAAATAAAATGTTTGTTTTTGCAAAAAAAAAAAAAACTCTCATTCTTGAAGAAGAAATAATGATCCTATTATTACAAATTTAAAAGTGGTAGAAAATTATGACAGTGTCAAGTTGCGTTTATTTTAATTATATTCTGTATACAATTTTACATAATCAAAATTCTTTGCTGGAAGCGAATGACTTCGCAGTTAAATTTTCTCAAAAAGCACACTTTGGAGAGGAATATAATATACATGGGTTATTGGCCAAGCGTCAGGTCGAGATGGCGGGATATTGGCCAAGTGGACCTGAACGAAGTCGAGGTCCATGAACACGCAAAACAAAATTTGTATTGTATGGAGTAAATCGTAATAAATATAAATAGACGCAGGTCGAAGTTCTAACATCTTGGCCGAACAAGCTTGGTCAATAAAAAGTTATTTATGCGATTCGAAGGACGCCAAGGACAGTAAAATGGTTTGTTTTTAGAGCACTAAAAGGAAGCCATTTACATGTAAAATCCCTGTTTTCCGATTTTCTTTCTCTTGTCGATGTGCATATATGCTTCTTGGTGTCGTGGAAAAGCATTGTGACGTGATTTTGCTGATTATCATTTCATTTCAAGACAATTTATCCCTCGTTGATTACGGTCTTTTCTCTCATACCTCAACTGCGGAAAAAGGTATTGCTTTTTTTGAGAAAAATTTGATCTGGATCATTATTGAGAACTAAATAAAAACCAGCACGAAAGTTATGGACCGTTGTTGAGTTACAAGTCCAAAGTAATGTAAGTTTCCACCCTTACACTACTTATTATAAACTTTGTTTTTTTTTCGTTCGTCTGTTTTAGTTTTTTTTTATCTCAGTTATATTAAAATTCTTACCAGGAAGTCAAATATTTGTTTTTTTATTGAGCTGTCGCATTCAAAATTTGCATTAAAAAAGAAATTTAGAATTTCGTTTATATGAAACTAACTTAGTTTGCGTTGTTTCGGACACGTAATTAATTTTAAAATATTCATTTTCAATTAAAAAAAAACAATTAGAAATTGATGATATAAACAAAAGGCATGCACAGGAAAAGAAAAATGATCAAAAAGAATAACCATATAATTCTAAGGGGACAGACCACGAACACAATAGTAGCTCCTGTAAATATCTAATTGTTGTAACCGTTCATCAGTAGGATACCTAAAATGAGTGCATTTCTACAATTGGTTTCGGCGCCATTAAATCCTATACCAATTGCAGAACATTTTAGGAGGTGCCACCCACGATGTGAGCACAGTTACTACAAAAAATAATAATAAGGAAAATAACGCAAAATAAACTAAACCGTTAAATTACGAACTAAGCGCACACGTCAAATGAATTAAGCAAATAATTTAATAACTAAATTTAATTAAAAATAGCGTCAAAACGCATGTCTGTAGAGTTGTTGACTAGCAACGTTCACGAACGAAGCTCTGCCATGTTTGGTAACACTTTGACTTCCTCTCCTGGACAAAATTTTTCCACTCGTTTTAACCCAGAGGATGACAATAGCCCTGAGAACGAATCTAATTTCTATTACAAACTATATTTCTCAACTGCTATTATAATTGCCGTTTTATCACCAGTGGCCGTGGCTGGAAATGCACTGATCTTGGCGGCAATTTGGAAGAAGACATTTGTGAGAACGTCATTTCATATTCTTCTGAGTGGACTAGCTTTCACTGATTTGTGTACAGGACTCATTGTTCAGCCTTGCTATGTCGCAAGCGTTTTGATGTACGTAGCAAACCCTTGCGTTGAGAACGATGGGTCACTGCTTAGTGTCGTCTTAAAGACAATCGGTCAAAGCAGTGCCATATACTTTATTGCCTTTACGGTCCTTCTTATAACACTCATGTCAATTGAACGATGGCTACACATGTCTCGACGATCTTCGGTTACATCAAGACTTGGATGTCTCACTGTTATCGTTCTGTTGCTCCCTCCAACTCCCGCAGTTGTTTTTCGCGTTTTGTCAAATAGTAAACAGTCTCATATACATAACATGAGAATCGCAATTTTGGTAAGCATAATCCCTTGCTATCTCGTAACATTATTTGCCTATTTTAAAGTTTACCAAATTATTCGTCGACACCAGCAGCAAGTCCAAGCAAACGAAACATCTCAAGATTTTGGTCAACCGGCAATAGACCTGGCAAAATACAAGAAATCTGTAGCCTCGATGATATTTATTCTTTTACTATTTTCCGTCAGTTTCTTGCCTTACATTGTCGCTAGTGGGGTTTATCTAAGTCTGAGCCGGAAGAGGTCAGGAGTAGAATTGGCCGCCTTACAGGCTTCTATAGCGCTTTTATTTTTGTCTTCTGCGCTCAACCCAGGCCTTTATATCTGGAGAATGAATGATATTCGCAGTGGAGTTAGACAGCTGCTCTGCAAGGTTATAATTAGCTAATGTTTGGAAACAACTCCATGATCTCTGTGACGAGAACTGTACGTTTTCGTAATTGAATGCGGTTTATCTGGAAATAGTCAACGTTATTTCTAATGCTTTCTACTATTTTAAACTCTTTTTATGAATCTAAATGTTATTTAGATTTTTAATTAATTTTCTCTTTTTAATGTTGGTCAAATGTTGTGTCGGCTGAGTGTTTTTTGCAACAAAGACGCCCTCAGTTTTCGCTGGAAGTTTTATACATTCTGTTTGAATTAATAGAGTTGCCTATAGTTGTTCTTGACAATGCAAAAGAACATGGTTTTGAAATGAGTGTGCATCTTTTGGATTAATTACGTTTTGGATGGCATACACCTGTAGAAAGCCTAGCATTAATTAACTGTAAATTAATTTTTTCTCATCATTTATTGGATGTGCCAGAATTAAACTGTAATTTTCCACCTAGAAATGATTTATTGGCTTCAATGTCTAGATAGAGATGACAGTTTTACGCTAGTAGTTTTACGCTGTTTATAGAGGTGAATCGACGTTCTCTATCAGAAACCGTGAAAACAAAATTGCAGGAAGGAAATCTTTCTCCATTTATCGGATTTTACCATAAAGGAATAATTGTTTATGAGCCATATGTTTCTGCAACTAGCACTCAAAATTACAGAACATTTTCGTTGGCACTGCACAGTCAGGACGAAAATTGTGGGTTTGCTCCTTTAATGTTGCTTTAAATAGTTCATGATATTTACCTGAGGGACTGAAAGAAATAATTAAAACCGGAGCAGGTCATGAGCTCTCAGCTGGTTCAATTATTGAAACTCTAAAAATAATTAAAATTGGAGAAAGACGACCGAACAATAGAATAATATTGACTTACACTGTTTTGCAACAAGTAAAGTTGGCCAGCGTTACAATTTGTGTTATGACAGGCGAAAGCCTTAAGAGGTCTTTGTTTATAATCCATCAACCTGCATGATGACAGAACTTTGTTTCTTACCTTATATAATGTAGGCAACATTTGCATTTAAACACAAAACTTTGGTTCGTTTTCAACGAGGTTTACCCAGCAAAACTAATTACGCTACCGAATTTCACGAGCAAATATCAGCCATGTTCAACAACACTTCGTCTCAACAACAAAGGCGCATCGTGGGTGTGTAACAGTAGCAATGGTTTTCCTTCTACCAATTCCCTTGGTCATTTTACGATTTCTTATCGTCTTAAAGGAAACTTATGAACGCGAGGTTTTTATAACCATTTTGACACTGATGCTGTTTTGTTTTATTACCGCAGCATTCGCCTATTTTAATGAACTTCAATCGAAATACAAAAGCCTTTTGTCTCCCTCTTTTATATTCTCTTGCTATGCTGTTTCCTGCCTTACATGATTGATTGTAATGTAGGTGTATCTTAGTCTCGGTCATAATTTACAAATAGCACTAGCATATACATTGCCAGCGTTAGTTTTTTCTTCTGTTTGGAGAATGAATGATATTCGTAACGGAGTGAAACAAATGTTGTGTGTTGGTGGTTGATAACGCAGATGCTTTCAAGGGTTAACTATAAAACCTTAACCTCAGTGTTCAGTATTGTAGCTATCGGGTACATAGAAGAATCACGTGGTTCGTGATCATCGCATAACGTTTGCCTTTCACGCTGCGGTTAAATAGTTTTGGGTGGTATAAGCCGACCTTCAAAGCATGATTCACAATTTCGAGATACGCACAAGCATAAAACAGAACTATTTCGTTTGTCCAGCCTTTGTCTTTATATACAAATATGCCTCAAAGTCAACCAGTGTGAGCCATCATTGTCATATGATGTTTAAAAATGCGGCCGGGTTATCATTTCAAGTTTGTGTTCATCCGAACAATTTATCCCTCTCTGCTTAAAATGTATGGATAGTGTTTGGATGAAATAAAATGTAAATAATTCTTGGAAATTAAAGAAAAAGCGGCTGGAAAGTTATGGTCGTGTCACTTTGCTTTTTTATACTATATATGTTTAGATTTTGGTATACACTGTAAATGAAATCCTCACCAGGAAGTCGATCTATCTGGCTTATTATTGAGCTGTCTCATTTAAAATTGCATTATTGAAGAGAAATTCAAAACTTCATTCTTATCATGGCCTATATGTTGAAATGAATTTAGTCTGTGTACTTAAGGAAAGCTAAGTAATTGTAAAACAAAAAAAATATATTTTCAGTGAAAGAAGAATAAATCTAAATACAGTGATAGGAAAACAATGATATCATGCAATAAAAGTCAGCGATAAAGAAAAATATATTAAAAAATGTTAGCAGGTGAAACCATGTAACACACTATTGAAAGAAAGAACCACACTATTTTACATTAAAAATAGACTCAACTAATAGCATCTCAGTGTAAAGAGCACAGTGCTTCTGTGTTCGTCTTCATCGAGGCAAACAGGATATAAACGCCGATGAACGAAGCTTGACCATGTTCAGTAACACCGCGACTTTTCCCCCACAACAAAATATTTCTAATCCTTGTAACTCGGAGGATGACAATAACCATGAGAACGAACTGTATTATTACAAACTTCTTTTGTCAACTTCTATTCTAATCGCCGTTTTATCACCAGTGGCAGTTGCTGGAAATGCATTGATCTTGGCGGCAGTTTGGAAGAAGACATTTGCGAGAACACCATTTCATGTTGTTCTGAGTGGGTTAGCTTTCACCGATTTGTGCACAGGACTTATTGCTCAGCCTTTCTATGCCGCAACCGCTTTCATGTACGCAACAAACCCTAGAGAAGAGAGCGATGGGTCGCTGCTTTATATCATCTTAGACACAATTGGCCAAAGTAGTGCCATATACTTTATTGCAATCACGGTCCTTCTAATGACACTCATGTCCATTGAACGATGGCTGCACATGTCTCGACGATCCTCGGTTACATCGCGACTTGGATACTTCACTGTGATCATCCTTTTGCTCATTCCGATTCCCATAGTTGTTTTTCGCGTTTTGGCTAATAGTAAACAGTCTCATATGTTTAGCATGAGAATTGCAATTATGACATGCATGCTTCCTTGCTATCTTACCATATTATTTGCCTCTTTTAAAGTTTTCCGAATTATTCGTCGACACCAGCAGCAAGTCCAAACAATCGACACATCTCGAAATTTTGGTCACCCAGCAGTGGACAGTGGACTGTAACCTCGATGTTTTATATTCTTTTGCTATTTTCTGTCTGTTTCTTACCTTATATTGTCGCTAGTGGGGTTTATTTAAGTCGTAACAAGAAACGTTTAGGGGTAGAATACGCCGCCTTACAGGCATCTGTCGTTCTTGTATTTTTGTCTTCTTCGCTCAACCCAGGCCTTTATCTCTGGAGATTGAATGATATTCGCAATGGAGTTAGACAACTGTTCTGCAGGGGTAGCTAATGATTGCAAAGAACTCCTTGATCTCTCTGACGAGTACGTTTTGGGCCGGAGTGCGATCTGAAAACTGCTCAACGTCGTTGTTTGGTGAAAATCACACTATTTAAATTTCAAACTCTTTTATGGATGTGAAATGTTTATCAAATTTTAATTCTTTTTTTTTAATGTTGATCAAATGTTGTGTTGATTAGAATTTTTATGTAAGAAGGACCCCTGGTTTTCGCTAGGTGTTTTATAAATTTTGTTGAAATTGATGGGTATATTTCACCTTGTCATTGTAAAGAACAGATTATATGACATTTAATACAACTTCTTCAGCATTATGTGTTGTCAGTTAGTTCAACAATAGAGACTCAGGCTATCGCAACAACCAAAATGGGAGAAAAAAGGATCAAACAGTAGATTAATATTGACTTACACGGTTTTGCAACAAGTAGAGTTGGCCAACGTCATGATAGCAGTCCATAAACATGGATGATGACACAACTTTGTTTGGTAATTTAATGTACGCAACATTTCCATTTTAACACTAAACTTTAGTTTGTTTTCAACGAGGTTTACCCAGCAAAACTATTACGTTACCGAATTTCCCGAGCAAATATATCTGCCATGTTCAACAACACTTCGTCTCGATAGCAAACGTTTCTTATTTCTTGTACCTTAGCCGATGAAGACTGGCAGAACGAATCTTCATTTATATAGTAACTTTTGTCACGTCAGCATTAATTGCCGTTTTTTTCACCCTTGGCACCTGAGGGAAATGCGCTTATTTTCATGGCAATTTGGAAGAACACGTTTGGGAGAACACCACTCCATATTCTTTTGAGTGGATTGGCAATCACAGATTTGAGCACTGGACTCATCGCCCAGCCTTTCGTTGCTGCAGTCAATTTTATCTACATCAAAGAACCTCTACTAGTTTGCGAAAAGCCAACATTTCTTTTCGTTATGGGAGGAATTGCTAATGGCAGTGCAACTTACTTTATTTCCATCACGGTTCTCTCTATAAAACTCATCTTTTATTTATACACGAAATCTTATCAAATTTAAACATACAGGTTAAAATTTGGTTTCCATAAAATCCGTGAATCAAATAAATTAATACAATACTTTAAAATATGTACTTAAACATAACAATTTACAAGGCGATCTTTCACTAATTACTTTACAAGTGCCGGTAGTAAGCCTCTTTTAAACTTTTCCAAAGACCTTTCTTCTTTGAGGTAGCGAGGGAGAGCATTCCAGACCTTGACGCCACTGAAAGCAAAACTATTCTTATAGTAATTTGTTCTGCATTTGGGCAGTTCTAGGTCGTAATTTGAAGATCTCAGACCGTAATTGTTTAAGGCGTTATTAGAAGTGAACATTTCGGTAAGGTATGGAGGTGCCAGACCGTTCACGATTTTAAACATCATAATGGCCTTGTGAAATTGTCTCATGGAATTTAACTGAGTCCAGCCTAATTCCTCAAAAACGTCTCCAGAAGGCTTACTATAAGCAGCACCAGTGACAATACGAGCCACCCTATTTTGAAGCCTTTGGAGACTATTACTTAATGTGTCACCTATTGAATCCCAGACAAGACAACAATAACTGAAATAAGGCTCAATAATTGACCTATATAAAGTGTCGATGTTCTCACTATTTAGAAAAGGTTTAACCTTTTTCAGTATTCGTAAGTTGGAGGACACTTTTTGCTTTACACTTTGCAAGTGACCTTCCCATGTCAGGTTGTTATCAATAGTGACACCTAGGCATTTAGTGGACTCTACTTGCCTAACATCCGTATTAGACAAGGAAAGTTCTATGTTACCGTCAAGAGCGGCAATTCTTTGTCTAGACTCTATTAACATAAAATCAGTCTTTAACAAATTAAGAGTAAGTTTGTTGACATTAAGCCAGGCGGCAATTTCATTAAGATCATTATTCATTTTATTTTGCAAAACAGGCAGACTGCAACTTGTGAAAGTTAAGTTTGTGTCGTCGGCGAACAATCTCGCTGTTCCGTACCCTAAGCATTTTGGCATATCATTAACGTAAATCAAAAACAACAGAGGTCCTAAAATGGATCCTTGAGGTACCCCACAGGAGATTGTCTTAGTAGAAGAGACGACGCCGATAGATAGATAGATAGATAGATAGATAGATAGATAGATAGATAGATAGATAGATAGATAGATAGATAGATAGATAGATAGATAGATAGATAGATAGATAGATAGATAGATAGATAGATAGATAGATAGATAGATAGATAGATGGTAACATGGTAAATTCATCAGAAATACAATTATAAAATACTAATGATAATAAATGCAATACTAAAAACTAAAACAATACTAATTCAACTAACATAACTCTGCTTTACATGAATGCCGTGTGCTATAAAAGGTAAAAGGCAATTTTGTAACTAAGAAAAATGATGTCGGCAACCAATTCGAAAACCATTGTAACAGTAGCAATGGTTTTCATTCTACCAATTCCCTTGGCCATTTTACGATTTCTTATCGACTTAAAGAAAACTTATGAACGCGAGGTTTTTATAACCATTTTTACACTGATGCTGTTTTGTTTTATCGCCACAGCATTCGCCTATTTTAATGTTTACCGAATTATTCGTCATCACCAACAGCAAGTTCACGCAAATAAAACACTCTACAATTTTGGTCAACAACCTGCAATAGACTAATTGGCAAAATACAAGAAATCTGTCTTCTCAATTTTCTACATTTTTTTTGCTATTTTCTGTCTGTTTCTTGCCGTTTGTCATTCGTAGCGTTGTTTATCTTTTATTGGGGGAGAGTTCAGAACTAGGTGTTGCCTCTAGTGTCTCCATGTTGCTCTTATTTTTATCTCCCTCCCTCAACCTAGGTTTGTACGTTTGGAGAATGAATGACATTCGTAATGGTGTCAAACAATTATTCTGAGGTAGCTACATAGGAGACCTCGATCTACGTCGATTGCATTCAGTCAAGCAAGATGGCCCACTGGAAGCTTTCAACAGAGGCATGCTTCACTCCCACGAGACAAAAGAACAAATAAACATGAAACCAGCCATCAATATCTTTGATTTGAATAGTCAGACATGTACATGAAAAGGTTTCAACTATCTTGGTGAGACGACAGAACTGCCATGGGTGCAAATCAGGTTGAGGCCGCAGGTAAACAATATTTGTCAGGGAACTGCCTGCACCTAAGTTTGCTTGAAGTTCAATAAATTATCAAAAGATTGTTAAAGACCAAGTTACTCTCATTCTTGTAATCATATCATGGCCCCAATCGTCACGCAATTTTCCGCCACTAACTCGATCGGTTCGTCTTGTACGACGACGAACCAGTATTAACGTCCTTTTCACTATGGCTGCACCTGTCTCGGCGATTCATGTTTAAATAGTGCCGTGCACATTTTACGTATATACCGTTAACATTTTCCTTGTGATTTCTATCCACTTTTTTGTTATTTAGCTTTTGAACGATATAAATAATTCGCATATACGTGAGATAGGTCTTACGTTTACAATAATAATTTTGGGTTGCTATTTACCCAGAACAATAACTTATTTTAACGAATTATTTGTCGTCATCAGAGACAAGAGCAAGGCAGTGAAATGTCCCGGGATTTTAGACAGTCGGTAATAACCTTTGCGAAATACAAAAAGCCTAATCGTCTCCATCTGTTATATTCTTTTGCTATGCTGTTTCCTGCCTTACATGATCTAATGTAGGTGTTTCTCAGACTCGAGCATAATTTACAAATAGCACTAGCGTATACAGTGTCAGCGATATATTTCTATTCGCTTCATCGCTCAATTTAGGTATTTACGTTTGGAAAATGAATGATATTCGTAATGAAGTGAAACAAATGTTGTGTAGCCGGGTGGGTGATAAAGTAGATGTTTTCAAGAGTTAACTATGAAAACTTAACCTCAGCGTTCAGTATTGTAGCTATCGTGTACATCAGCTTTCTGTACATAGAAGAAACACGAGGTTCGTGATCATCGCATAACGTTTGCTTTTTTACGCTGCTGTTGAAATAGTTTTGGATGGTATAAGCCGACATTCAAAGCTTGCTTCACAATTTCGAGACAAGCATAACAAAACATTTTCGTTTGTCATACCTTTGATATTTTATGCCTATATACCTCATATTCAGCGAGTGTGAGCCAGCATTGTTACATGATGTTTAAAAATTAATTTCGTCTGTGAATAATCTTACTTGGGCGTTTCCCAAAGGGAGCCCAAGTTTAAAATTGCCCTTCGTTCTTGTTGTTGTTTTCTGTCTTCAGTCACAAATCGCCGTCTGGGCCTTAAAACGTATGCGTCCCCACTTATCGTCTCTGCGCATGCGTATGATTGGAGAGCACAAAAATGCATGGTAAAAAATTGATGGATTTATCTTAAGCCTCTTCCTTAACAGAAGGCACGAATACCATGATTTCTTTTTAAACCACATACAAATGCACGCACTGTTTGCTGTAGGACTACGCGAGTTTTACGCTGCAAACCTCAGCAACCGAAACGAAAGAAGCTCTCATTTATTCGAAACACAAACGGCAGCTGTTTTATCAAAGCCAAACGAATTGGACACCGATTATGCTTACGGATTACACGTTTACTGAAAACCAAGAGCAAATTGTGGCCAACACGAGTACACTTTTGGATAACGGTACTGCTTTGAACACGTACGGTCGTGCGCTTGAAAATCTTTCAACTTGCGTTGCTAGCTGCAATGCCAAAGAGTTTTTTTTTTTTTTCACGTTAATTACGCGGGATGACCGCGTAGTAAATTCGGTTTGATCGTTTGATGTGTTCCATGTGTTTGATGAGTTCGATGTTGCTTTCCGTGAGCATCTGGAAAAATAAACTGCATGCGTGTGTTCCAGCACGCAACAGTGACGCAAAGAATTCGAAAGTAGTTTGCTTCTAAAAGCAAATGGATGGGGCGTTGTGTAAAACCTTGAAGAATTTGCATAATTGGATTGAAATTTAAACCAAACTTTTCATCGAGATGCGTGGGAATTTTGATTTTCAAGATTCCGGTGTGACTAACCAGTATACTTCATCTGCAGCTTTTGCTAATCTTTTCATCAGAAAATGTAGTTATTTTTCTGTACATTCATATATTCTTGAAGTGTCGCGGCAGCACTTCACTCCTCATTGAGAACTTTTAGTTTAGCAATGTATGCTCTCTCAAAGTTAGTACGTGCACGTTTGTTTGATTTACTGTGGAAACTGCGGAAACCGCGCTTCCTACCTATTTATTTCGATCGAGTGTGTAGTCACAAACGCGCATGTCGAGTGATTGATTGCAGAAGATACTCATTGGTTTCACACGGAACCATGTGTTTGTTCCCAGTGGTAGCATCTTAACTGAGATCACGTCCAAAGTATTATAAACAGCGACTATAAAATCACTTCAAAAGCTCCCGTCGGGAACCTTTTTGAAACAAGATTGTTTAGTTTTCTTTTTTTACAAACAAGCGCTTCTAAATCGCATGATTGTAACTCAATAACGTTCGAAGACAAGACTCACGTTCGCGCGTACCTTTTATGTCGTGACTTTGGGGCCGGGCTTTGGGGGCTTTTGAAATCAAGTGCTTGCATTTCCATTTTTATATTTTTGTACGTATAAAACAAAATCTGTCTGTGGAAGGCCATTCAATCGACAAAAGACAACTGATATTTCGATTGTCGACTTTCTGGCGTTTACATCTGGATATGCCAGGAAAGAAGCCCAAGTTCACGCAGATATGCGTCTTGTTTCAAGTTTGTGTTCATCAGAACAATTTATCCCTTGTTGATGACTGTCTTAATTCTCACCACCGCTCTGCTTAAAAATGTATTGATATCGTTGGAAGAAATTAGATGTAGATCATTCTTAGAAATTAAAGAAAAAGCGGCTGGAAAGTTACGGCCATATTGAACTTACGATTTGTTTAGATTTCAGTATACACTGTAAATGAAATCCTTTCCAGGGTGTTCATTTATCTGGCTTATTTTTTGAGCTGTCTCATTTAAATTGCATTATGGAAGAGAAATTCAAAACTTCATTCTTATCATGGCCTATGCTAAAATTAATTTAATCTGTACGTATTTTAGGAAAGATAATTAATTGTATTAAAACATATTTTCAGTGTAAGAAGAACAAATCAAAATACGATGATAAAAAGAATGGTATTAATAAACGTCAGCGGTAGAAAAAAAATATTTTGAAATATTACCAGGTGAAATCATATGTAATTTACACTAGCAGTTCTCAGTGAGAAGTGATTCAAGAATATTTGAATGTACAGAAAAATAACTTCATAAATATTTTCTGATGGAAAGTTAAAAGAAGGTTACAGATGAAGTATACCGGTAAGTAATACCACAATCTTGAAAATCAAAATTCCCACGCGTCTCAATGAAAACAACTTGAATAAAGTTTGTATCAAATTTCAATCACATTATGCAAATTTTTCAAGGTTTTACACAACGCCGCTTCCATAATGTAAACTACGAATTACAAATACAGAATAAAACTAAAAGGTCGGCCAAATTTTATTTAAATAAGCACTGTACATTTGCTTTTAGAAGCAAACGACTTTCGACTTCCTTGCATCACTGTTGCGTGCGGGAACACACGCATGCATTGTTTTTCCAGATGCTCGCGGAAAGCAACAAAGCATAAATTTCCAAATTATTGAATCCAGTTTCAAGAAATGAGTTTAACGATTACAAACCAAATCAACATTTGAAGACATTTACCATCCATTTGAACTTGACTTTGTACGAGCTGCGTTGTTGAAACCTTGATTAATTTTCGGCCAAATACAAAGAGTGCTGTTCTGCTTCTTCGCTGTTTAGCTCTTAGAAGACCTTGGTGTCCTATTTTTTGGCGGTCGAGTGTTCTTTGGGGTTAGTTCTTTCCATTTTGAACTCCAAAAATGTGTCTCTTATTTACAAGAGGGGATAAACATCGTCCTGAATTAACCGTTCGAGACGCCATTAAACATTCCCTCAAAACGGAGCTGAGCACATGTGAATTTCATCGATTATAAGGGAACTGCTGATTGGCTGGCTCGTATTTTAAAGAGGATTGCTGATAGGCTAATTCACGATCCGATAGAACGAACGAACGAAACTTCTCAAATGCCTTCAAGAATATGAAAGCTGCCTATCGGCAGCAAATAGACCGCACCATAGAATCTTAGTCAAAGCGTGAAGAACTGTTCTTTTATTTCCAGCTTCATCGAAGTAAACTGGCCCAGAACATCTGACAACCAACGTCCATAAACGAAGCCAGAACATGTTCAGTAATAACACGACTTTCTCCCCGCGACATAATTTTTCCACCCCTTCTAACGCGGAGGATGACAATAGCCATGAGAACGAATCGAGCTATAACAAACTTTTTTTGTCAACTTCTCTTATAATTGCTGTTTTATCACCGGTGGCAGTCGCTGGAAATGCACTGATCTTGGCGGCAGTTTGGAAGAAGACATTTGCGAGAACACCATTTCATATTGTTCTGAGTGGGTTAGCTTTTACCGATTTGTGTACAGGACTTATTGCTCAGCCTTTCTATGCCGCCACCGCTTTGATGTACATAGCAAGCCCTAGAGAAGTGTACGATGGCTCGCTGCTTTATATCACCTTAAAAACGATCGGCCAAAGCTGTGCCGTATACTTAATTACTATCACGGTTCTTCTTATAACACTCATGTCCATTGAACGATGGCTACACATGTCTCGACGTTCCTTGGTTACATCGCGACGTGGATGTGTCGCTGTTGTCATTCTGTCGCTCCTTCCCATTCCGGCAGTTGTTTTTCGCATTTTGGCAAACGGTGAAAAGACTTATATACATAACATGAGAGTCGCAATGATGGCAAACATACTCCCCTGCTTTCTTATCACGTCACTTGCCTATTTTAAAGTTTACCGAATTATTCGTCGTCACCAGCAGCAAGTCCAAGCAAACGAAATATCTCAAAATTTCGGTCAACCGGGGCTGGACTTTGCGAAATTCAAGAAATCTGTGGCCTCGATGTTATATATTCTTTTATTATTTTCTGTCAGTTTCTTACCTTATATTGTCGCTAGTGGGGTTTATCTAAGTCGTAGCAAGAAGAGTTTAGGAGTAGAATACGTCGCCCTACAGGCTTCTGTGGTGCTTTTATTTTTATCTTCTTCACTCAATCCAGGTCTTTACCTCTGGAGAATGAATGACATCCGTATTGGAGTGAAACAGTTATTCTCCTGAGAGGGCGAAAGGAAATTACAAAGTAATCTTACGAGGACTGTTATGCAGCGGTGCAAAAACACCTCTTTGATTTCGCTGACGATAATTTTACGTTTTTTTAATTGCATCCTATTTAACTCGGATACTTAATGTGTTTTATGCTGAAAAATAGTTGTTCTAATACACAATTTCAACTTTTTCGATATATGGAGGATGTTGCTTCAGGTTTATTTTGTATTCCTTGAAAAACTACGCATGTGGTTAAAATTCTTTATAGAAGTCATCAAATGTTGTGTTGACCGAGAGATTTTCTGTGAGAAAGCCGCCCGATTTTCGCTTGGTGTTTTAGAAATTGTTGACATTACTAAAGTTATTGCAAAGAGCAAAGAACAGGCCTCTGAGAAAAAATCGGAAATCTTGAAAAGCAGCTTGTTCCATTGTAGCACATTAATTTCAGAGTTTTATAAGTCAGCGTTCATTCTAAATTAAACTCAAAGGTTTCATTTACATTTTAGCAGGATTAGTGGCTACACTATGTTCAGATGTGCAACACTACATTGAGCTGTCTCAACTGACTTGAAAAAAGTTGAATTCAATAAAGAAAAAATAAGTTTTCTAGATAGCGTGCAGTGTAGGCGTTTTTGGTAGCGACGCTTGCGTCTCGGCAAACATCTCTCAAAACAAGCTGCAGGAGGCAAGCAGGCTATAGATTTCTAGTCGTTACAGATTGTACAAAACAACAATCTTTTGCATGTAAAAAATTTGACATGTATCTTTTTTAATACTGAGGTAAAAGTAAAGTTATCTGAAGTCACAAAATTAAAGTTCATCTTAGCTGTTGCACCGAGTCTCAATTGTTTCCTTTATTTTCGTTTTTGACATTATACCTCCTGCAGAAAGCCTTGCATTAATTGTTACAACTGTCAATTAATTTTACCGCACTTTTTGTTGCATGATGCCAGCATTAAATTACTAACTGGTTTCCATGTCGATCATATTCCTATTTTTTGTTGTTTTATGCAGTTATATTATTTTTGTCATAATATCCTTTCGCTTATATTTATTTACAATGATCTTTAAACATAATGCAGTAGTTTGTTCTATTAAAATCCGTGGCAAAAAAATATTGCAAGAGGGAAATCTTTCCACAAATAGCAACATCAAAAGCATTTTATTTTTTTTCTAAAGGGTAGTTTATTTAAACCATATGTTTCCGCAACTGTCACTGAAAATAAAAGCGAACGGAAAGCACAGAAAATGCGATGAAGAGATATCACTCTTTTAATGATGTTTTAAAAGGCTTTCAAGTATCAGATAAGATTATAGGTTACCATATTTACCTGAAGGGACAGAAATACATTATTGAACTTCAGAGTTAATGTATTTTACATATTTATATTTTTTTTATACCGTAAACTAACGCAGCTTTATTAACTTAACGAAGATAGTACTTCCCCTCAAAAAAAAAATGATAAAAATAATAAAAGAACGTGGCTTTGAACGATAGGTACAATTTCCGTTATGATTGTGACTGTTTCCAGTTATATCATTAATGGAAACTCAAGGTATTAAAACCAAAATGTGAGAAAAAGCGACCACACACAATAGATCGATATCCATTAATATTTTTTGCAACCAGTAATGTCGTCAAACGCCACTGTTTGTTATATCAGGCGGAGGACATGAAAGCTCTTTGTTTACAGGCCATCAACTTGTTCGATAAAATAATCTTATTGAAGATAAAATTTGCATATCAGTTCAAAACTGTGGTTCATCTTCACCGAGGTTTCACTCGCAAAACTGATCACGTTACCGACATTCATGAAGAAAAATTACGCCCGATAATGTTAAGTAACACTTCCTCTCAACAGCAATGGTTTCCCATATCTTGTAGCTTGGACAGCGGCAGTTGGAAAAGTGAATCTTTCTCTTACGTATACGTTGTTACTTTCACGACATCTGTATTTATCGCCTTTTTGTCACCGGTAGCAGTTGTGGGAAATGCACTGATTTTGGCGGCAATTTGGAAGAAGACTTTTGTAAGAACACCATTCCATATTCTTCTAAGCGGATTAGCAATCACTGATTTGTGTACAGGACTAATCGCACAGCCTTTCGTTGTTGCAGTCAATTTTATTTTTGTAACACAACCTCAGGAAGTTTGCAACAGGCCAACATTTCTTTTAGCCATAAGGGGAATTGCTAATGGGAGTGCTACCCTCTTCATTTCCATAACGGTTCTCTTTATAACACCCATATCCATTGAACGATGGCAGCACATGTCTCGAAGGTCCATGGTTACATCGCATCGTGGGTGTCTTACAGTAACTTCGGTTTTGCTTCTACCAATTCCCTTGGCCATTTTACGATGCTTTTTTACCGACGCAAAGGAAACTTATGAACGTGAAGTGTATATCGCGATAATGACGATGGTGCTCTTTTGCTTTGTCACCACAGCATTCGCCTATTTTAATGTTTACTGGATTATTCGACATCACAAACGTCAAGTCCGAGCAAATGAAAAATCTCAGAATTTCGGTCAACCGGGAATAGACCTGGCGAAATACAAGAAATCTGTGGTCTCTATTCTGTACATTTTATTGCTATTTTCTGTCTGTTTCTTGCCTTTTATTATCTCTAGTGTGGCTTATCTTCTCTTGGGGGAGCGTTTAGAATTAGCTGTGCCCTTTGTTGTGTCCTTGTTGCTCTTGTTCCTATCTTCTTCACTCAACCCAGTATTATACGTTTGGAGAATGAATGACATTCGTAATGGTGTCAAACATTTATTCTGAGGTTGCTACGTAGGAGAATTTGATCCTAGTGAATTCCGTTCAATCCAGCAGGGTGGCCAAGGAGATTAAAAGGCATGCTTTCACTCCCAAGAGACAAAATAAAAAAAAAGGAAAGATGGAACTACTGCGCGATACTTTTGATTTGAATGGTTGGACTTTCGAACACAGGTTTTCATTGACGTGACATGTAAAGGTGTTTCAAACGCTGCATAAGAAACAGAACAACATAAAAGGACTCCTCGATAGCTTTCGTTTTAATCACTGCATAATATGGCTTTACCCACAGAGTGCAGAAAAAAAAAACACCGAACCAGGAGTGCATGAAAAAACCAAAATGAGTGTTTACAATAGCTACAGGCCGGGACTCACCCATGTTATAATCGCAGTTTAGTTGAATTGAGGTTTGACTCTGAGAGTGATGACTTAAAACATACAATTGCTAAAAGAACAATGCGATTGGAGTGTTGGAAATGAAAATTGATTCATATGAATTTTTCTCACCAGAGGACAACAATACCTCTAAAACAGCAAGGTTGGGTAATTCTTTAATGTGTGCTTTTTTAAACTGTTTCGCCACTAAACTTAACTATCAAAAACATAAAATAGCAAAATGAAAAGAAAAAAGTTTGTAAACAAACCACCCTGCATCTTTCTCAAACTCGTGATATGTTTACCTGTATCTCATAGGAAACCTTTGCAATAAAACAATGAGCAGCTACTTATCAATCTACGTAAAAGCACGCTAAGGAAACACATAGATTCACAAGAAGCATAGACTTCGCACATTCATGTTTTCTGATTATGTTTAGTAAATAATGTCCGATTTGTGGAATCGAAAGTATATATCTACCCTAATGGGTACAAATCAGTTTCAGGCCACAAATTGTACTATTTGTCAGGAAAATGCCTCATAGCTGTTAAGCTTTTTCACAATGGCTAAGATTTTTTCACTTGAATTGGTCATGGCGATTATGAAACAATTCCCATAGTGCACACATTTATAAGTACCATAGGCCATACATTTTTGCGGTACCCAAAGACATGTAAAATGTAATGAATACATAAATGAATATGTACACTTGTTACGTTTCCTTTTTGTTGGTAGCCGTAAGTGATGTGTATAAATGAAGAGTTGCTAGAACAATTGTTACTTCAGAGTTCAATTCAATCATGTTACTTCAATTGTTAGCTTAGGCTTTACTGTACTATAGCACCGTACCAAGAAATGTGTAATCCGTAAAACCTTCAAAGCTCCATTAATCCACCTTTAAAGCACTTTGGTGGAGGGGCGGAGCATATTAGAGAGGGGTTGCTTATTTTAAGTCATATATCAGTTAGGCTATACTTTGAGGAAATAAAGCGGATTTATTTAAATGCTAAATGCTGTTTGGTAACACATTTTCACAACACAGTAAGAACAATACGTAGATGTGGTGGATGAAAAACTTTAAAGGCGTGGAAGTACCTTGTTTCCTTATTTACTATGCAGAAAAGGGAGGCAAGCTTTGAGGTATGGGATATCCCAAAGGTACTAGTTAGAAGCACGCACTCATTCATCTGTAGTGTTGGAATAACCCAGAGATACCAAAGCAGCTGGAAAGCTATCTCAAAGTTTTATTTCAAAAGTTGGTTTGTATGATGTTGTTGGTCTGTTTTTGTTTTGCTGTTATCTGGTTATTGTTTTTTTCTTTTTTTTAATTTCGACTTGATTCAATTCCACAACAGGAAGCCAATTTTTGGCCTCCGACTGTGCAGTCCAATTAAAATTAAAACTATTGAAAAAAGTATAGTTTGGCACCTTAATTAATAAACTTATAAAAGACTGATCTAATATAACCTCCCTAACAACTAATTTAGATTCGATTCTTTCGGGAGGTAAAAAATAATACATACAAATATTTTCAACAAATAAAAGATATGGTGAATGAAATGCATGGTAACTAGTCAGCGATTTCGTGAACAGTGGTCTATGACCGCCAATTCTGCACAATCCAATGGGGAGCTTTAGGAAACCACGATGGCAGACAACTTTAGTTAAGGAAACAAAGGGTTTAATGAGCAGCAAAATAGCTGTGCACGTGCTTTATAACTATTGGCAAATTTCTTTCCCGTCTTTTAAAAAACAACAACGCAAAATGACTAAATTCTGCGTATCTTGAGCCAGCGCGCTAATATTTCGATTTTTTGTTTTAACTAAACCTCAGCTTTATTTCGATTTCACAATCGAATGTATTTTTCAGTACTTTGGTTCGCACTCACAGTTGACGCATCATAGACGCTGTTCACGAAAGCAGCTTTCAAAATTCTTTCTCGGATTTCCCCAAGAAACGCAAAATAACAAATCCATGAAATCCAAGTTTGGATTTTCCAATTAAAATCCACCTCGTAGAAGGATTTCGGTAAGTAAAAATGCGTTTCTGGATTTTCTGTTTTATTGGGAAATCCGAAATCGGGAATTCCCAATCGATTACACCCTATAATGTTTTGAAAGGAAAAAGAGTATTCATTGAAAATGATGGATTGTGATAGAACGCATGTCGTCGACAGGTAGCTGATAAGTTCTTTCGATACAACTCATTTATTGCTGGTTGAGGGTCTCAATGGAGTTAAACGTTAGCCGTAAAACCGGCCAAAAACTTAGCCGTTATGCGTAAACATTGACAAATTGTAACCGTAAAAAATGTCTGGCCACGAAATACCACGAAAGTGAGATTCTCAAGATCTCTTGTGAAGATTTTTGTCTCACCTTTTGCTGCTAAGAAGGGTTTCTGAAACAAACCTTTTGCATAACTTTATTCCATTGAAGAGTCCTTCAAGAGTTCCAAATCACGGACAACAGATAATTATTCAAATATAATAATGGACGGACCATTAGAAAAGTGATGGGGGGGGGGGGGGGGGGAGGATGGGGAAAAAAACAAAACAAACAAAGATTGATGCAAGAGAAAATGTCCGAAAAAATTAATGTAAGGAAAAACGCTAAGGAAAAAATCATGCACAAGATGGGCTGCATTCATTCTTCTCGAAACGTGTTTCAAAGCACATCACAATCAGTGCTAACTTTTGGGCCCCTCCCCTAAAATCCGTTCCTACGGGCCTGGCAGATATATCAATCACACAATTTTTCACTGCAAATTAATTTTTACCTCGTCTGTTAGCTGTAATGGAACAAAATTAACCTTTAGCCGTAAAAAAGCTAAAATATTAGCCGTCAACCGTAAAAGCCACTGCCCCTTTGAGACCCTGCTGGTTGTAATATTGTGAAAAGATAGCTTTCATCTTTATAAACGTTTTTTTAGTAGAAGCTAGACGCCTGATTTTCGCCAGCTGATTTGAAATGCATAAGGTTGACTGTAAAACACTTTTTTTTAGAAAGCAGCCAGTTTTGAATGTCAAGTTTCGGATTAATTTTAGCCACAGTTAATTAATGTTAAGGTTCTATTTACATTTACATTACAGGTTTGGTTTAGCAATACTAATAAAAGCTAAAGGAAAATAAATATTTGAATGTCACAAAATAGCCATTTACGATCATCCCTGCTGCATATACATGTAGTGATGCTAAAATGATACGAATGCATCAAATGTAGCCATGATTTTGATTATGTTGATGGTTGGTCCACTGAGGATAAGTCAAGGCATTAAAAGCAAAATGACAGACAGAAGGAACAATTGACCACTAGTGATAGATTGCTCCCTTGACTGATCAATTTCATAAAACCAAATGTTTATTCAGGAAAATTAAAATTAAAAGGATTTCATAATAAAACATAAGTATAATTGCATACAGCTCAGATTCACAATTATTCTGCCGAGAAAATAGAAAATTGTTGTTAATTATAATAGAGGAGTGTTTGGAACTTATAATTAGAGTGAACTCAGGGAAACTCATTGTGACTCTCACTGAGCAAGGAGGACTATTCCACTGTTTGCTTTATCACACAGAAGTCTTGAAAGGTCTTTATTGACAGTCGAACAACTCAGCTGATAACACAATATGACAGGTCAGTACCTTAATTAAAGGACATTTTTCCGCCTAACCTGCAACAGTGGGGTTTAATTTCAACCATGTTCAATAACACTTCTTCTCTTGATATGAGTTTTCCCACCGATTGTAGCTCGGACGGTGACAAAAGAGTGGACGATTCTTTCTTTTTCGAAGCTGCTTTCTTAACTTCTATAACAATTGCCGTTTTAGCACCGGTGGCAGTGACGGGAAATGCCCTGATTTTGGCGGCAATTTGGAAGAAGACGTTTGTGAGAACACCGTTTCATATTCTTCTGAGTGGTTTAGCATTTACTGATTTGTGTACAGGACTCATCGCCCAGACTTTCTATTCGGCAGCCACTTTTATGTCCTTAGGAACTACAAGGATTGCTTGCGATAAGTCCAAGCTCATTACTAGCATAAGAACAATTGGCGCCGGCAGCGCCATCTGCTTTATTGCCACTACGGTTTTTCTTAATACGCTCATTTCAATTGAACGATGGCTGCACATGTCTCGACGATCCTTGGTTACATCGCGTCGTGGATGTTTCATCGTTATCACACTGTTGCTTTTTCCATTTCCCGCAATTGTTTTGCGCGTTTTGGCAAATAAAAGTCAGACATATGGAAATTACATGAGTATAGCAATAATAGCAACGACGCTCACCTGCTATCTCGTTACGTCATTTGCCTATTTTAAAGTTTACCGAATTATTCGCCATCATCAACAGCAAGTTCAAGCCAGCGAAACGTCTCAGAATTTTGGTCAACAAGCAATAAACCTAGCTAAATACAAGAAATCTGTGGCCACGATGTTTTATATTCTATTGCTATTTACTTTATGTTTCATACCATACATTGTTTCTAGTGGGGTCTATGTCAGTCATCGGTATAGTTTAGAAATATATGTGATCGATAGGGTGACATTGTTGCTTTTATTTTTGTCTTCCACGCTCAACCCAGGACTTTACCTCTGGAGAATGAATGATATTCGTAATGAAGTGAGAAAAATCTTTTGCAAGGACATCTAAAAAGAATCTCAAAGTATTCTTCCCTGGACGCGACACAGATCCTTCAGATTGTGCATGGTTCTTAATGTGGGATATCTGAATATAATCAATATTCAATACAATTTTACTGTCAAATCAATTGAAATGAAAAAAACAACAATGGTAAAATTTTCAAATGTATAAACACTGTGGCCTCCTTGATCGAGTCAAAAATTGTTTGTAAATGTAGACATCCGAACTTTATTTATTTATCTCTTAGGAATGTTTGGAATCTGTTGATTACTTAATAATTAATTCTTTAAAAATGTTTCATACACAACACTCCAGACCACTGGATGATATTTATTGGTGTTGTAAATAAAAATTGATATCATTGAAATTGATACCTGTGTCGTTTCTCTGTTGCTGTTGTTGTTGTTTATGTTGTTGTCGTTGTTGTTGTTTTGCTTTTGCTCATCCCACATCTCTTTAACTTTATCGACTTCAATCAAACATAGGTTTCGTTCCATGTGTAAAGTTTATTTTGTATTGTCAAAATCAGATTCACGCGAATGTATAGGCCATTTTCGAGATGCCTTCTTCCTCTGTTTCATAACGAGCCCTGGTGAACGACCTTTCATATGGAAATTAGCTTCACTTCCAGGTCCACTGTCTTGCAAACCAAGCTAATCTTTATATTAAGGGTTGTGCAACAGGACCTTTGAAACAGAGGGTAAAAGGCATCTCGGAAATGGTTATTGTCACTTATTAAAAACTAGCAATGGTATATTACAATTCCTGAGTTTTGATTGGCTAATAGGCAATGGTATATGAGCTCATATACCATTGACCACAAATTTCTTAGCCGATACGCGTCAACGAAAACAGCTGGGGAGCTCAAATATTGCAATTCTTTTGGGCGTTTTTAAAACAATTATTCCACTCTACCATCTCATATTATCCAACGCACGCTCGTGGAATAATTGTTAAATAGCCCTCGGATATACAAATTCATTCAAATTCATGCCCCCGCCATGGTACAAAGGGGAGGAGGAGGGGTAGGTTGATAGAACCGTAACCGTCGCGTTGATGGCAAATGGTTGAAAAAAAAAATTACGGAAGGGATGAATGACAACTACTGAAAGTTTAAGAAGCACGAAGTAAACCTTCTTTTCAACGTTAAGAACCCCCCCCCCCCCCCCCCCCCTTGCACTCCAAGGGATAAGTTTCTTTTTTGCCCAAGGTTATCCACTAAGTGTTGCCCCTAACGCTTAATTTTTAATGTTATTTTTAAATGCGGAAAATAAAAGATATTTGTTGTGGGTGTGAATACTCCATCATTTTCGAGGTGGGCCATTGAACCTTTGCTATAATAAATCTTTCAGTGAAAATCAGATATTTAACATAAAGTCATTCAGTCACAATTGTCACAGAAATTTTCAAGTGTTCTTATGTTTAATTAAAACCGGTTACACATTTGCTCAATAATTTGATTCGAATGCCATCGCTAGTATCCGTTTTAATAAACGCTTTATTCGATTGCAATAATTTATTTTTTAACCCCCAATGTATTTCTTTCAATTAATTTCGGTAAAATTCGAAACCAGGCTGAACGCAATTTAAAATTTTAAAGCTGCAAGTAATGTTATGTTACTATTTCCGCTTTTCTTAGGTACTTTGGTTTCCCGCAAGAATAACACGATCACCATCGATGTATTTCCCAAAGCAACCCACATGGGCAGGTATTTAGATTATTCTTCTCATCATGACAAAAGCCATAAGATCAGCACAGCTGAGACCCTCCTACACCGCGCAACCAAACTCCCTAGTACAGCGGGTGGGAAAAATACCGAAATCAACCACGTCACTGATGCTCTACGAGCTAACAACTATCCTTCTGTTTCTAATATCCTATTTTCCAAACCACCCACA